>CM057458.1:5305000-5905000 GCA_016271365.2 Neoceratodus forsteri
CACACACACACACTCAAACTAGTACACAGTGCAGCCCACTGCCTGGCCACACACAACACACTGAACTAGTACACAGTGCAGCCCACTGCCTGGCCACACACACACACACACACACACTGAACTAGTACACAGTGCAGCCCACTGCCTGAGACACACACACACACTGAACTAATACACAGTGCAGCCTCTGCCTGGCCACACACACACACAACACTGAACTAGTACACAGTGCAGCCCACTGCCTGGAGCACACACACACACACACACACACACACTGAACTAGTACACAGTGCAGCCCACTGCCTGGCCACACACACACACACACACACACACACACACTGAACTAGTACACAGTGCAGCCCACTGCCTGGCCACACACACACACACACACACACACACACACGAACTAGTACACAGTTCAGCCCACTGCCTGGCCACACACACTCACACACAGTGAACTAGTACACAGTGAAGCCCACTGCCTGACCACACACACACACACACACACACACACGAACTAGTACACAGTGCAGCCCACTGCCTGGCCAGACACACACACACACGCACACACTGAACTAGTACACAGTGCAGCCCACTGCCTGGCCACAACACACACACACAAACTGAACTAGTACACAGTGCAGCCCACTGCCTGGCCACACACACACACACACACACACTGAACTAGTACACAGTGCAGCCCACTGCCTGGCCACACACACACACACACACACACTGAACTAGTACACAGTGCAGCCCACTGCCTGGCCACACACACACACACACACACACTGAACTAGTACACAGTGCAGCCCACTGCCTGGCCACACACACACACACACACAGTGAACTAGTACACAGTGCAGCCCACTGCCTGGCCACACACACACACACACACACACACTGAACTAGTACACAGTGCAGCCCACTGCCTGGCCACACACACACACACACACACACACACTGAACTAGTACACAGTGCAGCCCACTGCCTGGCCACACACACACACACACACACACACACACACACACACACATGAACTAGTACACAGTGCAGCCCACTGCCTGGCCACACACACACACACACACTTCAAACTAGTACACAGTGCAGCCCACTGCCTGGCCACATACAGACACACTGAACTAGTACACAGTGTAACCCACTTCCTGGCCCCCCCACACACACACACTGAACTAGTACACAGTGCAGCCCACTGCCTGGAGACACACACACACACACACTGAACTAATACACAGTGCAGCCCTCTGCCTGGCCACACACACACACACACACTGAACTAGTACAGGGTGCAGCCCACTGCCTGGAGACACACACACACACACACAGACACACTGAACTAGTACACAGTGCAGCCCACTGCCTGGCCACACACACACACACA
Organism: Neoceratodus forsteri; assembly: GCA_016271365.2. Classification (NCBI taxonomy): domain Eukaryota; kingdom Metazoa; phylum Chordata; order Ceratodontiformes; family Ceratodontidae; genus Neoceratodus; species Neoceratodus forsteri. The sequence continues at coordinate 5,306,404 of CM057458.1, forward strand.
CACACACACACACACTGAACTAGTACACAGTTCAGCCCACTGCCTGGCCACACACACACACACACACGTGAACTAGTACACAGTGCAGCCCACTGCCTGGCCACACACACACACACACACACACACTGAACTAGTACACAGTGCAGCCCACTGCCTGGCCACACACACACACACACACACACACTGAATACACAGTGCAGCCCACTGCCTGGCCACACACACACACACACACACACACTGAACTAGTACACAGTGCAGCCCACTGCCTGGCCACACACACACACACACACACACACACACACACACACAGAACACTGAACTAGTACACAGTGCAGCCCACTGCCTGGCCACACACACACACACACACATGAACTAGTATACAGTGCAGCCCACTGCCTGGCCACACACACACACACACACACACACACTGAACTAGTACACAGTGCAGCCCACTGCCTGGCCACACACACACACCAAACTAGTACACAGTACAGCCCACTGCCTGGCCACACACACACTGAACTAGTACACAGTGCAGCCCACTGCCTGGCCACACACACACACACACACACACACACACACTCAACTAGTACACAGTGCAGCCCACTGCCTGGCCACACACACACACACACTGAACTAGTACACAGTGCAGCCCACTGCCTGGCCACACACACACACACCGAACTAGTACACAGTGCAGCCCACTGCCTGGCCACACACACACACACACACACGAACTAGTACACAGTGCAGCCCACTGCCTGGCCACACACACACACACACACACACACACGAACTAGTACACAGTGCAGCCCACTGCCTGGCCACACACACACACACACACTGAACTAGTACACAGTGCAGCCCACTGCCTGGCCACACACACACACACACACTGAACTAGTACACAGTGCAGCCCACTGCCTGGCCACACACACACACACACACTGAACTAGTACACAGTGCAGCCCACTGCCTGGCCAACACACACACACACACACACACACACACACACACACATGAACTAGTACACAGTGCAGCCCACTGCCTGGCCACACACACACACACACACACTGAACTAGTACACAGTGCAGCCCACTGCCTGGCCACACACACACACACTGAACTAGTACACAGTGCAGCCCACTGCCTGGCCACACACACACACACACACACACACACACACACTGAACTAGTACACAGTGCAGCCCACTGCCTGGCCACACACACACACACACACACACACACACACACACACAGAACTACTACACAGTGCAGCCCACTGCCTGGCCACACACACACACACACACACTGAACTAGTACACAGTGCAGCCCACTGCCTGGCACACACACACACACACTGAACTAGTACACAGTGCAGCCCACTGCCTGGCCACACACCACACACACAGACACACTGAACTAGTACACAGTGCAGCCCACTGCCTGGCCACACACACACACACACACACACTGAACTAGTACACATTGCAGCCCACTGCCTCGCCACACACACACACACACACACCTGAACTAGTACACAGTGCAGCCCACTGCCTGGCCACACACACACACACACACACACACACCGAACTAGTACACAGTGCAGCCCACTGCCTGGCCACACACACACACACACACACACATGAACTAGTACACAGTGCAGCCCACTGCCTGGCCACACACACACACACACTGAACTAGTACACAGTGCAGCCCACTGCCTGGCCACACACACACACACACACACACACACACACTGAACTAGTACACAGTGCAGCCCACTGCCTGACCACACACACACACACACACACTGAACTAGTACACAGTGCAGCCCACTGCCTGGCCACACACACACACAGACACACCGACTAGTACTCAGTGCAGCCCACTGCCTGGCCACACACACACACACACACACACACTGAACTAGTACACAGTGCAGCCCACTGCCTGGCCCCACACACACACACACACACACACACAGACACACTGAACTAGTACACAGTGCAGCCCACTGTCTGGCCACACACACACACACACACACACACACACACACACACACTGAACTAGTACACAGTGCAGCCCACTGCCTGGCCACACACACACACACACACACAACACACTGAACTAGTACACAGTGCAGCCCACTGCCTGGCCCCACACACACACACTGAACTAGTACACAGTGCAGCCCAATGCCTGGCCACACACACACACACACATATTATCATATAGCGTTTGATTAATTACATGAACCCTTTTTTTTCTAGCTCAGGCTGCAGCAGCAGTGACACAGGCTGAAACACAATCCTTCCCCACATTCGCACACCATTTCTTTCCCCCATACTGTCTCTGAGAACCCCACACTCCTACACTATCGTGCTCCTCCACACTGTCTTTGAGCTCCCCCAACTTCTACACCATCTCTCTCCCTCTCACACTTTGAACTCTCCCTATTCCGACACCGTCTCACTCTTCCCCAAACTGTCTCTGACCTCCTCCCTCTCCCATGTCTCCCTCTCCCACACTGTCTTTGAGCTCCAACTCCCATACCATCTCTCTCTTCCCCACACTGTCTCTGAGCTCCTCCCACTCCTACACCATCTCTCTCTCCACCCCACACTGCCTCTGAGCTCCTCCTACTCCCACACCATCTCTCTCCCCCACACTGCCTCTGAGCTCCTCCCACTCCCACACCATCTCTCCCTCCACACTGTCTCTGAGCTCCTCCCACTCCCACACCATGTCTCTCCCCCACACTGTCTCTGACCTCCTCCCTCTCCCATGTCTCCCTCCCCCACACTGTCTCTGAGCTCCAACTCCCACACCATCTCTCTCTCTCCCCCACACTGTCTCTGAGCTCCTCCCACTCCTACACCATCTCTCTCTCCACCCCACACTGCCTCTGAGCTCCTCCCACTCCCACACCATCTCTCCCCCACACTGTCTCTGAGCTCCTCCCACTCCCACACCATGTCTCTCCCCCACACTGTGTCTGAGCTCCTCCCACTCCCACACCTCTAACCAATATATTCCAACATTCTCTTGTTATTGGGGAAATTCCACATGAATGGAAGATAGCAACCGTGGTACCCATTCTAAAGAAAGGATCAAAATCCAACCCGGAAAACTTCAGACCCATTAGCCTAACTTCTGTAATAGGCAAGATTTTAGAAAGTATTATTAAAGACCTCATTCATGACTCCCTCAACCAAACTGGGTTAATTGATCCACTTCAACATGGGTTCACCAAATCTAGGTCATATCAGACAAATTTTCTATCCTTCTATGAAAAAGTCACTAGGGAAGTGGACCAGGGAAACTCAGTGGACCTTGTGTTCCTCGATTTAGCAAAAGCATTTGATAAATTACCACACCTAGAGCTCATAGACACGTTGGGGGCCTTCAAACTAAAAACAAATATTGTAAACAGGATTGCCAACTGACTGGAGGGAAGGAAAAAGAGGGTTATTATTAATGGGGAATACTCTAAATGGGCCGCAGTCACAAGTGGGGTACCCAAGGGGTCTGTTTTAGGCCCCTGTCTTTTCAATATTTATATTTCTTCTCTCACTATTGATATTCCCAATATATGAATACTAAAATTTGCTGATGATTGCCGTATAGGTACCGTGGTGAACAATACAGAACCCCATACTGCCCTCCAACTAGCTCTTGATAACATATTAACTTGGTCCAGCATTAGTAAACTAGTCCTGAACACCGCTAAGTGCAAAGTCATGCACCTGGGCATACACAACAAACATCATCAGTACAAATTAGGGAATGACACCCTATTAGAAACCAACCAAGAAAAGGACTTAGGAATAATAGTCAGCTCAGACCTGAAATTCAGATACCACTGTAAAGTCCAAACCAAAAAAGCAAATCAAAATTTAAATTATATATTCAGACACATATCTAGCCGTAAGAGTGATGTGTTACTCCCGTTATGAGTTGCCTTGGTCACGCCACATCTTGAATACTGTGCCCAGGTGTGGTCCCCATACATCAAGGAAGACATCGTAAGGATTGACAGAGTTCAACACAGAGGCACTAGAGCCATATCAGGGATGGGTGACAAGTCATACGAGGATATAGGCTGAGACTGCTCAACATGTATACGCTCCAACATAGAAGACTGAGAGGATAGGCTGAGACTGCTCAACATGTATACGCTCCAACATAGAAGACTGAGAGGATAGGCTGAGACTGCTCAACATGCATACGCTCCAACATAGAAGACTGAGAGGAGATATGTGTCTCCTTTTCAGAGCAATACGCGATCCTACCCTCAGCAATGAATTGGGTATAGTTATAAGTGACAACAGAGTCAGCAACAGAAGACACTAAACAATTGTATCTGTGTAAATGGAATGTAACCCCCAGGGGGCGCTATCCTAAGGGCTACCACCCCTGCCTGTCTCAGCTGTGACAGGGTAAGGGGCCCAGATCCGTTGACGGGTGCCTCCACCCAGAGGTCGGGGTTAGGACAGTCAAGGTTGACTCAGTCACAGCCCTCTGGGTTGCTGCAACCCCCCCCTTCTTCCCACTAGTGGCTCACACGGAGTAATTATAATGCTCTCCCCCTGAACACTTACCCCCCGGCTCGAACCACTCAGCTCACTCTGGGGACCCCCTGGAAAGTAAGGTACAGTTATCAAATATTCCCTGTGCAGTATATCACCAGTAAGACATAAACCAGCCAGGGTACGGTTGCAAAACAAACGATCTGATTTATTTAGGGGGGAATAACAAGGACCGGGGAAAATCAGGGTGATTGGCTTACCACTAATATATATATATATGTATATATTTGCCTACCTAGGGCTCTGTGCACAGGCCTAAACCTATCAGTTACTGTCTATGGGTACCCAAGCCCTAATGGCTAGTTCCTCGATGCAGTTGGTTGGGGCCCTGACACAAAAGAGCATTCAATTCCTATGAAGATTTGATGGAGCCAGGAAGCTCAATTAGTACAGTCTGCAATACAACAAAATGACTGTGTCTTGGTTTACAACCTTTAGTAGGGAGCTACCCTGATTTAGTACTCACAGCTCCAACACAGAACCACTCTTTCACCCTTTGCAGGGCTGAGCCTGAGCTTCAACGGCTTCCTCACACATTTATATGGAAAACAACAGAAGGGTACCATACCAGGCAGCTGCTCCCTGAACTCGACCGAACTCACAGCTATGCGGGCGTTTCACTGCAGCTTCAACTTTCCTGACAGACCGAGCGTGATTCAGCAGATTCTCCAGTCCTCTACAGGTTGAGTCTGGTAGGTAGCTGTGTTTATACACAGCCTCCTCTGACCGCACACTGGCGGATTTAGTCCGAAGCTTTCTGGCTATGGGAAAGGGCCGCCTAGGCCTCTCACGCACTCCCCGAGTGAACACTCAACGGCGCAGAAGCTCAGAGCTCCCTTCAGCTCCACAGTCACAATGTCTCTGCCTCTCAGGCAGTGGGGGGCAACCTTCTCACTCACGCGCCACCTGTCCCCATAGGTGGGCTGCAGACACCAGGCTATGAGACCTGTCCCAATTGGTGCAAAAAGGCACCCTTGGTCAGACTTTACTTCCCAGGATTACTAGCTAAGTCCTCATTGGTCAGCCGGCTCGATCTAGAGTTCCGATGTACTGATTGGTCCAATTCGGCAGTTCGGAACCAAAATGTAGGAGATAATCAGAACAGTCTTTGCTGCAAAGAAGGCGGGTTAGAACAACTACATTATCATCATTACTCTAAGTTACTGTATTTCCAGCAAATAGTTACAACCTTCAGCAGACCTCCATCTGCATACTTAGCGATGGCAGAATGGAGCTGTATTTCCAGCAAATAGTTACAACCTTCAGCAGACCTCCATCTGCATACTTAGCGATGGCAGAATGGAGATATTTCCAGCATCCCAGGTGGGACTTGAGCATAGAAACACTCAACCCCCCCCTTCGGAGTAATTATCACTGCACTTAGGCAGCTCTTAAAGAGACAGTACTGGAGGCTGTAAAAGCACTCGCCACGCCCGCATTCAGTGGTCTTACTCCGAACAGCAAAACCAGGCATGAAGCATCTAGGCAAGCTCCGGGAAAGCTTCTGGGAACCCCCATTTGTAGGGGGGTTACAGGAATGCCCTGCGAAGGAAAACATGGTTCAGTCACAGGGTAGTCCCAACATGGAAACATCTTCCAACTGAAGTAGTGGATAGTCCAAACATGGATTCCTTTAAACTAAACTTAGATCTAGCATTTGGGGACAATTTTAAATTTTGTCTTAAATAAAACTACTGGCAAGCATCACGGATGCAAGTCCATACTAGCTTGAATTACCTATGATACCTATGATTGCTCTCCCTCACACTGTCTCTGAGCTCCTTCAACTCCCACACCATCTGTCTCCCCCACACTGTCTCTGAGCTCCCCCCACTCCCACTCCATGTCTCCCCCCACTAAGAGCTCCTCTCTCTCTCCCACACCATCTGCCTCCCCTATACTGTTTCTGAGCTCCAACTTCCACACCATTTTTCTCCCCCACACTAAGAGCTCCTCTCTCTCCCACACCATCTGCCTCCCCAAAACTGTCTCTGTGCTCCCGTCACTCCCATACAATCTCATTCCCCCACACTGTGTCTGAGCTCCCCCACTCTCACACCGTCTCTCCCCACAATGTCTCTGAGCGTCCCCCCTCCCACACCATCTCTCTCCCCGACATTGTCTCTGAGCTCCCCTCACTCCAACACCGTTTCTCTCCCCCACACTTTGAACTCTCCCCATTCCCATACTGTCTCACTCTTCCCCACACTGTCTATGACCTTCTCTCACTCCCACATTGTCTCTCTCCTCCACACTGTCTCCGAGCTCCAACTTCCACACCATCTTTCTCCCGCACACTGTCTCTGAGCTCCCCCCACTCCACACCATCTTTCTCCCGCACACTGTCTCTGAGCTCCCCCACTCTACACCATCTGTCTCACCCACACTGTCTCAGAGCTCCTCTCACTCCCACACCATCTGTCTCTCCAACACTGTCTCGGAGATCCCCCCCCACACCGTCTCACTCCCCCACACTGTGTCTGAGCTCCCCCACTCCGAAACAATATCTCTCCTCCACATTGTGTCTGGCCTTCCCCCATGCCAACACTGTCTGTCTCCCACACACCGTCTCGAGCTCCCCACTCCCACATTTCTCTCTCCCCCACTCTCTCTCTGGGCTCCTCCAACTCCCAAATCATCTCTCTCCCCACACTGTCTCTGAGCTCCCCCACTCCCACACCATCTGTCTCACCCACACTGTCTCAGAGCTCCTCTCACTCCCTCACCATCTGTCTCTCCCACACTGTCTCTCTCCCCCACACTGTCTCTGAGCTCCAACTTCCACACCATCTTTCTCCCACACTCTCTGAGCTCCAACTCCCACATCATTTCTTTCCCCTACACTGTCTCTGCACTCCCCCAACTCCCACACCATCTCTGTCTCCCACACTGTCTCTGCACTTCCCCCACTCCCACACCGGCTTTCTCCTCGATGCCGTCTCTGAGCTCCAACTTCCACACCATCTTTCTCCCACACTGTCTCTGAGCTCCAAGTCCCACACTGTCTCTTTCTCCTACACTGTCTCTGCACTTCCCCCACTCCCACACCGGCTTTCTCCTCGACACTGTCTCTGAGCTCCAACTTCCACACCATCTTTCTCCCACACTGTCTCTGAGCTCCAAGTCCCACACCGTCTCTTTCCCCTACACTGTTTCTGCACTCCCCCCACTCCCACACCATCTTTCTCCTCAACGCCGTCTCTGAGCTCCCTTGCATTTCACTTCTCGTGAGCACTGTCTCTTTCCCTTTTACTTTCATTTGTTTCTTAATTTTCTTCAGTGCTCCTTGTTCCTGTGACATAGGCTGTGGCAGACCCAAACATGGGGCTCCCATAAATACATGGATTGATGTATTTTACAGGGAAATTGTTCCCGTATACTTGCATTGGTTATACAGGAAAAGAGAGAAATATGGCTTTCATAGAAAATAATGTAATCTACAGGGAAATACAGGAAAATTGCCCTGGAGTTACAGGGAAAATGGCAAATTAATCTGAGAGCACTGCAAACTTCCCAGCCCCTTATTGTCTCTCTCACTTGTCTTTGTCTTTACTTTAGTGGTTTATAATTGTTTTTTTCTGTCCTCCACTTGTTCCTGAGGAACAGGCTATGAGGTCCAAAGTAAACCGCCACCACACTGTCTCTCTCCAGTTTATTTTCCTTTTTTTGTAGTTTTGCTTTATTTTCTCTCTGGTTTAAATTGTTTTTTTTCTGTCCTCCTCTTGTTCTTGTGGCACAGGTGGTGAGACCTCCCAAATGCCCCCACTGTCTCCCGGCCCCTCCCCCGCACATTCTCTCCCTCAACTCATGTTGCTTTTTTATTATGTAATTTTTTTTTTTTAGTTTTCACTCCTCCTTGTTCCCCATGTAATCTCCATCGCCAGCCACTCAATTGACAGGGAAAACTGCCACCAGCCACCATTTTGCCCTCCCACTGCCGTGCTTCTGCTTAGTGAGTTCCCTCCCCACCACTGTCCCTCCCGGAATGGTGCTGAAACATAGAAACACAGACTTTGACGGCAGATAAGGACCGCTTGGCCCACCTAGCCTCTCCATTTCCCTACCTAATGGATAAGCTGCAGATCCTAGTTAACCAACGGCCTACTTCCTCCTACCTCCCACAAGAATTACCTTATGGCTGTCCCATGCATTCTTGAATTCCTCCACTGTTTTGACCCCACTACCTCCTCAGGAAGGAAGTTATCGTGCGGTCTGATTATATACCCTGCTATTGCACGTATCCACACCAAGGTACACTGAAGGAGTGCACACTGCTCAGGAGCCCTCTCACCTCGCTCTTAGCCTCCCAAGCCATTCACATGACAGGAACGCAGACTGGAAAGCTCAGAAGGAAAAAACTAAAGCAGAAAGTTGAAGATCTGAGTCGAACAGGAAGTGTCCAGTTTGAGTCTTGCCTAAACTGTGCTGCATGAGTTTGGAGCTTCTTGGTCCATCCGTAGTTAGAGCCCCAATCCCCCATTCTTCCCCCCAGTATCCACAATTTGATAACGTAAATAAAAAAAATTGTCACGATGGGTGACAGGCACGACCTGCCCACGTCCACGGCAGGCCACCTGTCTTTCAGTGCTTGTTTGCGCTATAACAAATATGTCCCCTCCCACTCTCACCCTGGCAGCACCCTCCTCCTCCTCTGGCACCCAATTTGAAGAAGTTGGCAAGAACAAAGAAGGTGACCAATATAGTTCGTCCTCTTCCACGCTTAACTGCCTTCTGCTGAATGAAAGCTCTCGCGTGCTAGCTCGTACTGAAACTAGCTGATCACGTTATGACTGAGCACATGCAAATAAAAGGTGAAGTGATTCATACATGCCACAATGGTATTTCGGAAGCCTGGGGACTGCGCCAACTGGCTGTTTGCGCAGTGCTAGTTAATGCTTGTCAAAAGGATGTTTTAACATCACTCAAAAAGTGTGGACCATATTCTGGGGTGGGGTGGGTAAATTCAGAAGGAACTTATGAAATTTCTACTTCTACGTGAAGGTGATGGAACCATGGAACTGACTGCCAGCAAAGGTGGGGGGGAGTAGCTACCCTCAATGAGTCTAAACACAGTTGCGATAGGGCAAGGGGACTCATAGTTCCCAAGGGGGGCAGCAAGAGTTTGAGGGGTGGGGCAGTGGGGGGAGGGTTACTGCACACCAGGGCAATAGGTTGATGTAGTGTGATAGTATAGTAAGGCCAGACTCAACAGACCTATAGTCTTCAGCTGTCAGAGTCTATGTTTCTCTGTTATTATAACCAACACTGTACTCCAACCCTGAACTGGTGCATCAAGGGAAGGATGCCACTTGTAATGGAGCTCTTGGCAGTATTGGAGAAAGAGGGTGGATCACTTTGATTTCAATCCCACGTTGTCAGTGAACCTCAATAAATTTCATGCTGATGTAGTGAACCTTGAACAAGATCCCTACAAATATCATACTAGGTTCCAGGAACTAGTTCACTGTGCAACAGTGTAGGGAATGGGTGCATGGTTGGGGGGCTTAACTGCTAAAACATGCAACTGCTCCAAAGCAGCCACACACCACGCAAGACCAAACTGGAAATGTCCAAATGCAGGAATACATGTTCTTACTTTGAGAAATCTCTTGCTGCAGGCCATCACCGGCAGGACTACAGCCGCCAGGCACTAGGACCACACGGAAGCTTTCTAGCTAGCAGTCTACCAGTTGGGCCTGCCCACCTCTGATATCGGCCTCTGACATCAGCCAATCCTATATGGGTGGGTGGCCCCCATACCCTCCTTAGTTCTTTCCTGCCATCGACCAATGCACACCAAACCACTGGAACTGCCACAGTTACAGTCAACCGCCATTTTCCTACGCTTACTGCACTTTCTTATTTTTTTTTTTTCATACAGTATAGCATTACATTTTTGGTGTTCTCACTTGTTGGTTTATGTCTTCTAAACCCTCTTCATCTTCCGACTGCTCCAAAAAGTGTGCCTGCAGAAAAAAAAATCCCAGACAAGGATGGCCATTCTGCCTGAATCTTGAGCCTAGGCCCAGACCATGATGTTCAAGCCTGCGAGGCCTGCTAGAAGTTCAACCTAGCCACCCACAGACGTCGCCAGAAGATCTTAGAGAACCATCTCCTGAAGTAAAAGGTCACCTCAATGGAACGGGAGCTTCAGGACAGGAGCTCCTCCATTTCCATGGCTCAGTCCTCGCAGTCTTCGTCATTCAAGTCCCGAGATAAATCCTCTGGGAAACAGAAACACCAGAATAAGGACTAGGACTGTCCCCCATCTGCCTCCCACTCACAAGAAGTCTTTGACCGCGCATGGATCTTCCTTCCCAGGGGGTCAACCTCCTCGGCCCCACACATCCTAACTGTCACAGGGCTACTGGTGGTCCCGCTGCCCACCCTGGTCTCCCTCTTAGGTGGTGGCTCTTCAAGGCAGGGTACCTCATATCCTGCTCCCCAGCCCCTGCTGTTCCAGCCCTTATTCTCCATGGGCACACAGTCAGGTGGCTTGGCCAGAGTCTCTTCAGCTGGCACACGTGCGGCAGGTTCTGGGCCTCCAGTTGCTGCCCCTCTGACACCTGCACCCCTGATGTCGGTCTCTTCCTTGGGGACCGATGTGAGTTCTGTCCCTCCCTCTCAGGGGCAGTGCACTGGCGCCACTCGAAGCCCAGTCTCCCCTCAGCCTTTGCCCGGGGCGGGGTCTCCCTCCACTCCAGCACCCACCTCTCCATTCCCGGTGCCCATGGATACCCCCATGGTGCATCCTCGGCCAACACCCACTGTGTCTGTGCCTGTCCTCTATATGCCGCAGCCCGTGGGACCCGCGCCTGTCCTCCCTGTCCCGACACCCATCAGCCCTGTGTCAGCCCCCACACTGGCCCCTGTAGGTTTAGCACCCGCTTACCCCTATCCTGCACCTGGGGGAGAGGCACTTGATTATGCATACCCAGAGCCGCAGGGACTGACACCGCTGTACTATTACCTGGTGCCTGGGGGACCAGCTCCGGCCCTTGTCGACTACTATGGCCTGATCTCGACCCTCTGATCCTTCATGAAGGAATAGGTTCCCACCCCAAAGAGACAGGCTCTGAACCCTCCCTGAAGGCCTCCGCCGGATACCCTCTCCTCGGCCCCTGGCTGACCGGTTCCTGGCACCCCCTTCATGGTTGGCCTGACACTGGGCCTCCCAGCCATCTGGATGTGCATCCACCTCAGAGCAATGGGGATGACAACAGGGACGATGGAGATGAGAGAGTTAGTTCTGAGTTTTCCTCTGCGCCCCCAGACTCTTCAGAGGGGGAGGAGATCCCAGACAATGTTCCCAAAATCCCCCCAGATGACCCCACCTTTATGAATATTATGAGGCACATCCAGACTACTATGCAGTGGAAGACAGAGGAGCAAGGCCCGGAGAGGCGTTGGTTAGTGTAAGCCCGATGCTTCTCCCTTGGTGATCCCCACAATCACTGAATCCTATGATGGTGTCACCAGAGCTGCCTGGAACCACCCCAACATGGTCCTGGCGGTTTCCAAAAAGGCTAACCAGCTTTACCATGCTGTGGTTGGCAAGCTGTACTTTGGGGAACATCTCAGGGTTGACTTGGTCATTATCAATGCTGCACGACTGCACTAGGAGGCCCAAACACCTCAGCACCCTCCCTCCAGACTGTGAGTCTCACCAGCTGGGTCAGCTGGGCAAATGCATCTTTCTGTCTGCCACTTTGGCCATTAAGGTCATCAGTTACTTGGCCCACATGGTACAATTTCAGAACCTCATGTGGAACCAGGCTAGGGACGTGGTCCAAGTTATGCCGGATGATCCCCTCCAAACAGTCGGCTCCCCAGGCCCTCAAAATGGTCTCTTACATCAGCATTCATATCCTTAGGACTGCCTGTGATGCAGTCGATGTTTCTGGCTGTAGGGCAGCCGTCGGTGTCTGTATGATATGTCACTCTTGGCTTAGGGTCTTGGACTTCACACCAGATGTCCAATCTAACATAATGGATGCCCCCTTCCTGGGATCCAAATTCTTCTGAGGAGATGTTCAGGATCTCATCCCCAAACTACAGCCCTCGGGACAGGCTCTCAAATCTGTCGACTCTGTGTCATACCCAGACGAGGTTGGGACAGAAGGCTCCCTTTTGTTACTCTTCCCACCAGCAGACCTGATTCCCTCCCAAAACTCAGGACAAGCACAGGGTACAGATGGCCCTCCCCACTTCCGCCTTCACTGCCACCCGTAGTGCTCGAGGTGTCGCAGCAGCTGCTACAGTGACTGCTCCCCCTTCCTGACTCCTTGCCAGGCCCCCCTCCCCCCATAGACTGTTGGAGATGACTGCGGGGGGGCTCAGTTCTCCCTCCACCTGGATGGATGGGGGAGATAACCACAGACAATTGGGTGCTGCAACTCATTGAACATGGTTACACCCTAGAATTCATAGAGTGGCTTCCAGAAAATCCCCCAGCCAGTCTTTGTACCAATGCATGGATGACCTGAATCAGCTAGTCATGATTTCTGATCCAGTCTGGAGGGTTCTGTTGTGGTGGCTGGAACCCAGCAACTTGCTTTGGTAGGTCCCTTTCTGTATTCCTACCCCTCAGCAGTTCCTAATGACAGATGCCTGGAATCTCAGCTGGTGGGCCACCAAACTCAAAGTATGTGAACCGAGATGGAGAAGACACTCCACATCAATATCCTGGAGATGCGAGCAGTCTTGTATGCCCTGTAGGCCTTTCAGACTCAACTTTCCCCGAGTCCATTGTTGGTTCAGATGGACAACATGTCCGTGGCTTATTACATAAACAAGTTGGGGGGACTCGTTCCTATCTCCTGTGCAGGGAAGCAATGAGAGTCTGGTCCTGGGCCATAGATCATGGACTGCAGCTCTTGGCCGTCCATGTTCCTGGCATCCAAAATGTCCTGGTGGACATCTAAGCTGGTCTCAGTTCAGAGCCCATGAGTGGGAGCTACTGACCATTGTGGTTGAAGATCTAGTCGACAGGTGGGGTCGTCCCGAGTTTGACCTTTTTGCATTCCCACTCAACGCAAAACTGCCACTTTTCTGCTCACTAGATCCAGGGCCTGGAATTTTCTGGTGAGATGTGTTGTCCTTCTCCTGGAAAGGGACGTTCTTCTATGCCTTCCCTCCCTTCCCGCTTCATCAGCAGGTCTTGATCAAGCTGCAGTTGGAAGGGGCCAGCATGATCCTGATCGCCCCCTTCTTGCCTCATCAGATTTGGTTCCTCTTGCTTCAACAGCTGGCGGTGGAACCTCCAATTCCGCTGCTCCTATGCACAGGCTTGCTTTCCCAGGAGCAGGGCACCCTGGTCCATCCACACCTCAAGCCTCTCCATCTACAAGGGTGGCGCTCAAGGACAAAGCCATCACTCAGTTTGGGGTGTCTTCCAGAGTGGCGGATGTCCTAGTGGTGGCCAGGAAGCCTTCCACCAGGGCCACTTACTCTATGAAGTGAAAGTGCTTTGCCATTTGGGCTGCATTGCACCATTTGGATCCCTTTACCTGTCCAGTGGATCAGGTCCTGGAGTACCTTCTGTCCTTCTCAGACTCGGGTCTCTGGTACTCCTCCACTGAGGTACATCTCTCTGCCATCTCTGCATATCATGTACCTGTAGCGGGGCATTCAGTGGCTCAACTTTGATGTGTCTCGTACATTATTGTGAGGCATTCTGCACTTAAAGCCCCCAATCCATGATCCTGTCCTGGCTTGGGACCTCAATTTTGTGTTGGAAAAGCTTACGCTGCCTCCCTTTGAACTGGCCACATCCTGCAAGCTACACTATGTGTTGTGGAAAGTGTTACTTTTAGTTGCTATTACTTCTGCTTGAAGGATTTCTGACCTTCAGGCCCTGATGTGTAAGGATCCTTATCTGATTTTCCACAAAGATAGGGTATCTTTGTGTATCAATCCTAAGTTTCTTCCGAAGGTGGTGTCTGAGTTTACTTTGAATCAATCCATCCACCTGCCTATTCATTACCTGGAGCATTCCAATCAAGGAGAGACAGTGCTCCATACTTTGGATTTGCATAGAATTTTGCGGTACTATACACACTGGATCCAAGACTCAAGGAAGTCTAATCAGTTGTTTGTTTTGTTTGCCCCTGAGAAAGAGGGTGCCCCAGTGTGGAAGCAGTGCCTGTCTAAATGGTTAGCCAATTGCACTGTCTTTTGTTACAGGAAGTAAGGTAAGGAACTTCCGGGTATGGTTAAGGGCCATTCCACTAGGAGTATGGGCACCTCAGTGGCTTGTTTCTGGAATGTCTCCACAGCTGACATTTGTGCTGCTTCTACCTGAAGTACTGTCCATGCCTTCACAAAGCACTGCAGTCTGGACATCGCCTCTCAGCGCATTGCCAACTTTGGCTTATCTGTTCTGCAGAGCCTTCTTTCATAGGCCATTGGCTCTTGCCTACCACTCATACATTGTCTGTACTTGTTAAAACTGCGTGAGACTGAGTCCTACTGGTGACGGCCTGCTGCAAGAGATTCCTTGAAGTAAGATAGTGCAGTTACATAAGAACTTACCATAACAGTAGATCTTTGAGAGAATCTCTTGCAGCAGGCCATGCTTTCCCGCCTTCCTTCCCCCTTCTCCTGTCTTTCTGTCCTCTTCCATAGGGGTGCACCTTCAGCTTCCCTTTTTCCTCTACCTTAGTATACTCCTTGGTTCCTCTTTACACCATCCAGCTTTTGGTCTCTGTGGGAGAACTAAGGAGGGTATGGGTGCCACCCACCTATATGGAACTGGCTAATGTCAGAGGCTGACATCGGAAGTGGGTGGCCCCCTCTGGTAGACTGCTAGCTAGAACATTTCCATGTGGTCCTAGTGCCTGGCAGCTATAGCCCTACCAGTGATAGCCTGCTGCAAGAGATCCTCTTGAAGATCTAATGTTACGGTAAATTCTATGTAACTGTACTTTTTACATGCTATCATCCCTAAACACAAGAATACATGTATTTCACGCTGGCCTCCCTAAACACAGGAATACATGTATCTCACGCTATCCTCCCTAAACACAGGAATACGAACATACGAATCTGCCAGCAGATACAGGCCACTTGGACTATCAAGTCTGCTCGAATGAGCAACTAGCCACCCTTAAACTGCAGCTGCCCTCCTCCCTCTCTCTCCTCCTCCTCCATCACAGTGACCGTCACCCTCACCTTGTCCCATCCCCTTTTAAAACTGCCCAATCTCTTACAGGATACCACCTCCTTGGGCAGAATGTTCCATATAGACACCACCCTTTCTGTGAAAAAGTGTCTCCTCATTTCTCTCCTGAATCTTCCCCCCCTCTAACCGCAGACCACGCCACCTCATATCCCTCCTTCCCCTCAACATAAATAACCCCTCTGTACCACTCTTACTTATACCCTTCATGTATTTAAAGGTCTCAATCGTATCACCCCTATCCCTCCTCTCCACCAGGGAGTACATGTTACGCTCCCTCAGGCCACCCTTGTAGGGCTTGTCTTCCAATCCCTGGATCATCTTTGTTGCTCTGCGCTGGACCCCTTCCAGTAATACAATATCCTTCTTCAAGTATGGGCACCAGTACTGCATGGAGTACTCCAGGTGTGGCCTCACCAACGACCTGTACAGAGGCAGGAACACCTCCCCTTTCCTGGAGGTGATTCCCTAGCAATATGCCCCAGCATCTTGTTGGCTTTAGCCACTGCCTTCCTGCACTGTGCTGAGTTGTTCATTTGCCCTGTGATTATCTCCCCAAGATCCTTCTCCTCCTCAGTAGTGGCTAACTGTGCTCCTCCCAACTGATATCACCTCCTTGGGGTCCTTGCTCTGAAGTGCATTGCTTTGCACTTCTTAGCATTGAAGCCCAGCTACCAAGTGTCTGACCAGTCCTCTGATTTAAATAGATCATCCTGCAACCCCTGCTACCCTTCTGTGTCATCTGCAAACAGATCTTGTTCTTAATGCCATGTGAGATGTCTACTATGATTGGATGCCAAACAACACAGGGCCCAGTACTGAGCCCTGCGGTACCCTGCTCGTCACAGTCCTTGGAGATGAGAGTTCCCCTCCCACCATTACCCTCTGTTGTCTCCCCTGCAGCCAGTTCTAGATCCAGTTCACCATCTTTGTCCCTGCCCCTTGGTATTTCAACTTACTAACCAGCCTCTCATGAGGCATCAAATCAAACGCCTTGCTGAAGCCCAGATGAAGGACATCCACTGCATGGCACTTGTCCAGTGTCCTAGTCATCCAGTCATACTAGTCAACCAGGTTGGTTTGGCAGGATCTGCCCGAGACAAGCCCAAGTTGCTTTCCATCTTGGGAATACCTGTATTTCATGCTATCCTTCTTAAACAAAGGCATACATGTAGTTCATGCTGTCCTCCCAAAACACAGGAATACATGTAGTTCATGCTGTCCTCCTTAAACACAGGAATACATGTATTTCATGCTATCCTCCTTAAACACAGGAATACATGTATTTCACACTATCCCCCTTAAACACAGGAATACATGTATTTCACGCTATCCTCCCTAAACATAGGAATACGTGTATTTCACACTATCCTTCTTAAACAAAGGCATACATGTAGTTCATGCTGCCTCCTTAAACACAGGAATACATGTATTTCACGCTATCCTCCTTAAACACAGGAATACATGTATTTCATGCTATCCTCCTTAAACACAGGAATACATTTATTTCATGCTAGCCTCCATAAACATAGGAATACGTGTATTTCGCGCTATCCTCCTTAAACACAGGAATACATGTATTTCATGCTATCCTCCTTAAACACATGAATACATGTATTTCATGCTATCCTCCTTAAACACAGGAATACATGTATTTTGTGCTGTCTTGCCTAAACACAGGAATACTTGTACAGTATTTCGTGCTATCCTCCTTAAACACAGGAATACATGTATTTCACGCTATCCCTAAACACAGGAATACATGTATTTCACGCTATCCTCCTTAAACACAGGACTACATGTATTTCACGCTATCCTCCCTAAACACAGGAATACATGTATTTCATGCTATCCTCCCTAAACACAGGAATACATGTATTTCACGCTATCCTCCCTAAACACAGGAATACATGTATTTCACGCTATCCTCCTTAAACACAGGAATACATGTATTTCACGCTATCCTCCTTAAACACAGGAATACATGTATTTCACGCTATCCTCCCTAAACACAGGAATACATGTATTTCACACTATCCTCCCTAAACACAGGAATACATGTATTTCACGCTATCCTCCCTAAACACAGGAATACATGTATTTCATGCTATCCTCCCTAAACACAGGAATACATGTAGTTCATGCTATCCTCCTTAAAAACAGGAATACATGTCTTTCATGCTATCCTCCTTAAACACAGGAATACATGTATTTCACACTATCCTCCTTAAACACAGGAATATATGTATTTCATGCTATCCTCATTAAACACAGGAATACATGTATTTCATGCTATCCTCCTTAAACACAGGAATACATGTATTTCACGCTATTCCCCTTAAACACAGGAATACATGTATTTCACACTATCCTTCTTAAACACAGGAATATATGTATTTCATGCTATCCTCATTAAACACAGGAATACATGTAGTTCACGCTATCCTCCTTAAACACAGGAATACATGTATTTCACGCTATTCCCCTTAAACACAGGAATACATGTATTTCACACTATCCTCCTTAAACACAGGAATACATGTATTTCATGCTATCCTCCCTAAACACAGGAATACATGTATTTCATGCTATCCTCCTTAAACACAGGAATACATGTATTTCATGCTATCCTCATTAAACACAGGAATATATGCATTTCATGCTATCCTCCCTAAACACAGGAATACATGTATTCCATGCTATCCTCCTTAAACACAGGAATACATGTATTTCATGCTATCCTTCCTAAACACAGGAATACATGTATTTTGTGCTGTCCTCCCTAAACACAGGAATACTTGTACAGTATTTCGTGCTATCCTCCTTAAACACAGGAATACATGTATTTCACGCTATCCTCCTTAAACACAGGAATATATGTATTTCACGCTATCTTCCTTAAACACAGGAATACATATATTTCATGCTGTCCTCCCTAAACACAGAAATACTTGTACAGTATTTCATGCTATCCTCCTTAAACACAGGAATATATGTATCTCATGCTATCCTCCTTAAACACAAGAATACACGTAGTTCATACTATCCTCCCTAAATACAGGAATACATGTATTTCATACTAGCCTCCATAAACATAAGAATACGTGTATTTCGCGCTATCCTCCTTAAACACAGGAATACATGTAATTCACGCTAGCCTCCTTAAACACAGGAATACATGTAATTCACGCTATCCTCCTTAAACACATGAATACGTGTATTTCATGCTATCCTCCTTAAACACAGGAATACATGTATTTTGTGCTGTCTTCCCTAAACACAGGAATACTTGTACAGTATTTCGTGCTATCCTCCTTAAACACAGGAATACATGTATTTCACGCTATCCTCCTTAAACACAGGAATACATGTATTTCACGCTATCCTCCCTAAACACAGGAATACATGTATTTCATGCTATCCTCCCTAAACACAGGAATACATGTAGTTCATGCTATCCTCCTAAAAAACAGGAATACATGTATTTCGTGCTATCCTCCTTAAACACAGGAATACATGTATTTCATGCTATCCTCCTTAAACACAGGAATACATGTATTTCATGCTATCTTCCTTAAACACAGGAATATATGTATTTTATGCTATCCTCATTAAACACAGGAATACATGTATTTCATGCTATCCTCCTTAAACACAGGAATACATGTATTTCACACTATTCCCCTTAAACACAGGAATACATGTATTTCACACTATTCCCCTTAAACACAGGAATACATGTAGTTCATGCTATCCTCCTAAAAAACAGGAATACATGTATTTCGTGCTATCCTCCTTAAACACAGGAATACATGTAGTTCATGCTATCCTCCTTAAACACAGGAATACATGTATTTCACACTATCCTCCTTAAACACAGGAATATATGTATTTCATGCTATCCTCCCTAAACACAGGAATACATGTATTTCATACTATCCTCCTTAAACACAGGAATACATGTATTTCACACTATCCTCATTAAACACAGGAATATATGCATTTCATGCTATCCTCCCTAAACACAGGAATACATGTATTTCATGCTATCCTCCTTAAACACAGGAATACATGTATTTCATGCTATCCTCCCTAAACACAGGAATACATGTATTTTGTGCTGTCCTCCCTAAACACAGGAATACTTGTACAGTATTTTGTGCTATCCTCCTTAAACACAGGAATACATGTATTTCACGCTATCCTCCTTAAACACAGGAATATATGTATTTCATGCTATCTTCCTTAAACACAGGAATACATATATTTCATGCTGTCCTCCCTAAACACAGAAATACTTGTACAGTATTTCATGCTATCCTCCTTAAACACAGGTATATATGTATCTCATGCTATCCTCCTTAAACACAAGAATACACGTAGTTCATACTATCCTCCCTAAATACAGGAATACATGTATTTCATACTATCCTCCCTAAATACAGGAATACATGTATTTCACGTTATCCTCCTTAAATACAGGAATACATGCATTTCATGCTATCCTCCCTAAACACAGGAAACATGTGTTTCATGCTGGCACTGTGTCAGAACAGTGCCGATAATAATAGGACGGCCGCCCGCGGCGGTAATGGCCGTCATTTTGTTTGTGGGGGCTGCGCCCCCACCACCTGCCAACGCTGGGCACTCTGCCCCCCGCACCTCCGGGACTGAAGGATTCTCACTCCAGGTGGGGAGCAGATCATGGGGAAAGTTAAAATTCATGGGGCCATGTAATACTGTTTCCACAGCCCCACGTAAAAAATTCTAAGTCCCGAGTGCACAGAAAAGTTGGAGTCCAGGATTAGAACCCTAGTCTCCAATGCCACTAGCCAAGCTGCTTGATGCCCCAGCTCTCCTTGCCACTGGAGCAGATTGTCCAGCCTACTGGATCCTGGTACCCTTGTGTTCCGTAAGCACCATGGACAGTGAACAGGGTAGTACTTACTGCAAGTGCTGTAAATCCCCTCTCGCTGTCCGTGGTAGCTCTATCCAGACTGGCGCTCAGCTGACTGGTGCTATTCTGGTAGCTCTATTCTAACCGGGTACCTTTCAGGCAATCCTCCTTAAACACATGAATACATGTATTTTACACTATCCTCCTTAAACACAGGAATACATGTATGTCACACTATCCTCCTTAAACACAGGAATACATGTATTTCACACCATCCTCCTTAAACACAGGAATACATGTATTTCACCCTATCCTCCTTAAACACAGGAATACATGTATTTCACCCTATCCTCCTTAAACACAGGAATACATGTATTTCACGTTGTCCTCCCTAAAGACAGGAATGCATGTATTTCACGCTATCCTCCTTAAACACAGGAATCCATGTATTTCATGCTATCCTCCTTAAACACTGGAATCCATGTATTTCATGCTATCCTCTCTAAACACAGGAATACATGTAGTTCATGCTATACTCCTTAAAAACAGGAATACATGTATTTCATGCTATCCTCCTTAAACACAGGAATACATGTATTTTATGCTATCCTCCTTAAACACAGGAATACATGTATTTCACACTATCCTCCTTAAACACAGGAATATATGTATTTCATGCTATCCTCATTAAACACAGGAATACATGTATTTCATGCTATCCTCCTTAAACACAGGAATATATGTATTTCACGTTATTCCCCTTAAACACAGGAATACATGTATTTCACACTATTCCCCTTAAACACAGGAATACACGTATTTCACACTATCCTTCTTAAACACAGGAATATATATATTTCATGCTATCCTCATTAAACGCAGGAATACATGTAGTTCACGCTATCCTCCTTAAATACAGGAATACATGTATTTCACGCTATTCCCCTTAAACACAGGAATATATGTATTTCATGCTATCCTCATTAAACACAGGAATACATGTATTTCATTCTATCCTCCTTAAACACAGGAATATATGTATTTCACGCTATCCTCCTTAAACACAGGAATATATGTATTTCATGCTATCCTCATTAAACACAGGAATACATGTATTTCATGCTATCCTCCTTAAACACAGGAATATATGTATTTCACGCTATTCCCCTTAAACACAGGAATACATGTATTTCACACTATTCCCCTTAAACACAGGAATACATGTATTTCACACTATCCTTCTTAAACACAGGAATATATGTATTTCATGCTATCCTCATTAAATGCAGGAATACATGTAGTTCACGCTATCCTCCTTAAACACAGGAATACATGTATTTCACGCTATTCCGCTTAAACACAGGAATACATGTATTTCAAACTATCCTCCTTAAACACAGGAATACATGTATTTCATGCTATCCTCCCTAAACACAGGAATACATGTATTTCACCCTATCGTCTTTAAACACAGGAATACATGTATTTCACGTTGTCCTCCCTAAAGACAGGAATACATGTATTTCACGCTATCCTCCTTATACACAGTAATCCATGTATTTCATGCTATCCTCCTTAAACACAGGAATACATGTATTTCAGGCTATCCTCCTTAAACACAGGAATACATGTATTTCACGCTATCCTCCTTAAACAAAGGAATACATGTATTTCACGCTATCCTCCTTAAATACAGGAATACATGTATTTCACGCTATCCTCCCTAAACACAGGAATACATGTATTTCATGCTATCCTCCCTAAACACAGGAAAACATCTATTTCATGCTATCCTC
The DNA here is from genome assembly GCA_016271365.2 of Neoceratodus forsteri. Classification (NCBI taxonomy): domain Eukaryota; kingdom Metazoa; phylum Chordata; order Ceratodontiformes; family Ceratodontidae; genus Neoceratodus; species Neoceratodus forsteri. The sequence goes on from CM057458.1 coordinate 5,328,868, forward strand.
CTTAAACACAGGAATACATGTATTTCATTCTATCCTCTCTAAACTCAGGAATAGATGTATTTCACGCTATCCTTCCTAAACACTGGAATACATGTATTTCACGTTGTCCTCCCTAAACACAGGAATACTTGTATTTCATGCTATCCTCCTTAAACACAGGAATACATGTATTTCACGCTATCCTCCTTAAAAACAGGAATACATGTATGTCATGCTAGCCTCCTTAAACAAAGGAATACATGTATTTCATGCTATCCTCCTTAAACACAGGGATACATGTATTTCACGCTATCCTTCTTAAACAAAGGGATACATGTATTTCATGCTAGCCTCCTTAAACACAGGAATACATGTATTTCACGCTATCCTTCCTAAACACAGGAATAGATATGTTTCACGCTATCATTCCTAAACAGTGGAATACATGTATTTCACGTTGTCCTCCATAAACACAGGAATACCTGTATTTCACGCTATCCTCCTTAAAAACAGGAATACATGTAGTTCTTGCTATCTTCCTTAAACACAGGAATACATGTATTTCATGCTATCCTCCCTAAAGACAGGAATACATGTATTTCATTCTATCCTCCTTAAACACAAGAATACATGTATTTCATGCTATCCTCCCTAAACACTGGAATACATGTATTTCACACTATCCTTCTTAAACAAAGGAATACATGTATTTCACGCTAGCCTCCTTAAAAACAGGAATACATGTATTTCACACTATCCTCCCTAAACACTGGAATACATGTATGTATGTCATGCTATCCTTCTTAAACAAAGGAATACATGTATTTCACGCTATCCTCCTTAAACACAGGAATACATATATTTCATGCCATCCTCCCTAAACACAGTAATATATGTATTTCATGCTGTCTTCCCTAAACACAGGAATACATGCATTTTACACTATCCTCCCTAAAGACAGACATACATATATTTCATGCTATCCTCCCTAAACACAGGCATACATGTACAGTAGTTCATGAGGTCCTCCCTAAACACTAGAATACATGTAGTTCATGCTACCCTCCCTAAACACAAGAATACACGTAGTTCATGCTGTCCTCCTTAAACACAGGAATACATTTAGTTTATTTATTTATTTATTGAACTGTTTCACCAGGAGGGCACACTGAACAACAAGTTGCTCGTCTCATGGTGCGACCTGGGGGGAAGGGTTACATAGGGTTGTGAAGGATGATCAGTTACAATAGTATTTGGGTAGTATAAACAATACAACATTGTAAGATTGTGCAACAGTTGGAACTCAAGCTATTGTACAATAAACAGTAGTGGAACATGGGGTAAATTGCAATACATGTCCAAAATCATACAAAAGAACATATGAACGTACAAAACAGTAATAATGCAATAGAACCATTTATAGTGCATGAGTGTACCATATAGTTCATGCTATCTTCCCTAAACATAGGAATACCTGTAGTTCATGCTATCCTCCTTAAACACAGGAATACATGTATTTCACGCTATCCTCCTTAAACACAGGAATACATGTATTTCATACTATCCTCCCTAAACACAGTAATACATGTATTTCACGCTATCCTTCTTAAACACAGGAATACATGTATTTCACGCTATCTTCCCTAAACATAGGAATACCTGTAGTTCATGCTATCCTCCTTAAACACAGGAATACGTATATTTCATGCCATCCTCCCTAAACACAGGAATACATGTATGTCACGCTATGCACCTTAAACACAGGAATACATGTATTTCACATAATCCTCCTTAAACACAGGCATACATGTAATTCATGCTATCCTCCTTGAACACATGAATACATGTATTTCACATAATCTTCCTTAAACCCAGGAATACATGTAGTTCTTGCTATCTTCCTTAAACCCAGGAATACATGTAGTTCATGCTATCCTCCCTAAACACAGGAATATATGCATTTCATGCTGTTCTCCCTAAACACAGGAATACATGTATGTGACACTATCCACCTTAAACATAGGAATACATGTATTTCACATAATCCTCCTTAAACACAGGCATACATGTAATTCATGCTATCCTCCTTGAACACAGGAATACATGTATTTCACGCTATCCTTCTTAAACACAGGAATACATGTATGTCACGCTATCCTTCTTAAACACAGGAATACATGTATTTCACATAATTCTCCTTAAACACAGGAATACATGTATTTCACACTATCCTCCTTAAACACAGGAATACATGTATTTCACACTATCCCCCTTAAACACAGGAATACATGTATTTCACCCTATCCTCCTTAAACACAGGAATACATGTATTTCACGCTATCCTCCCTAAACACAGGAATACATGTATTTCATGCTATCCTCATTAAACACAGGAATACATGTATTTCATGCTATCCTCCTTTAACACAGGAATAGATGTATTTCATGCTATCCTCTTTAAACACAGGAATACATGTATTTCAGGCTATCCTCCTTTAACACAGGAATAGATGTATTTCATGCTATCCTCCCTAGACACAGGAATACATGTATGTCACATAATCCTCCTTAAACACAGGAATACATGTACAGTAGTTCATGCTATCCTCCTTAAACACAGGAATACATGTATTTCATGCTATCCTCCTTAAACACAGGAATACATGTATTTCGTGCTATCCCCCCTAAACGCAGGAATGCATGTAGTTCATGCTATCCTCCTTAAACACAGGAATACATGTATTTCATGCTATCCTCCCTAAACACAGGAATACATGTATTTCTCATAATCCTCCTTAAACACAGGAATACATGTAGTTCATGCATTCCTCCTTAAACACAGGAATACATGTATTTCATGCTATCCTCCCTAAACAAAGGAATACATGTATTTAATGCTATCCTCCTTAAACACAGGAATACATGTATTTCATGCTGTCCTCCCTAAACTGAGGAATATATATAGTTCCTACTGGCTTCCTTCAGTCTGCACCAGAATCTTACACTACAATGAGTATTCTCTCTGCTCTTTTTTTCTGTGAGACCCACAAAATTAACTTTGGAGAAAACATTGTTTTCCTGGTTGAGTTCTTGCATCTTGAATGATCTGTCAGATCTGCTTGAAGGTTCACAAAATGTCTCGCGTTTTAAATATCTTTTACCGGGGCTATGTAGTGACAATGCTAAGTGTTTATGCGTTGTTCGATTGCATTTGTACGTATGGATTACTGTACGTGATTGTTAAGTGTTTAAGGTCAGGTGTGAATGAAAAAGGGCTGCGCCCAGTTCACTTCCTGGTTAAAATTAAAAAAAATAAAAAATCACAATTAAAACTCAAACGTTTTCTTCCTGTCCTCATGGAATCGGGTGTATCCTCTGCTGATTCCATCCCAGCTGTTGTTGTTGTTGCACAATGTCTGTCCTGTGATCACTAGACGTATCGCAGCTCCTTTTTGTGGTTCTCTTGCCCAGACCTCAGGTTCAGAGTCTCTTATATGATATAATACATACCTCGGAGGCTCTTTGGACTTACAGCAGCAGGGAATTCCTAGCCTCCCCTTCCAAAACCAGGTACAAAATGAGGTAAAGACAAATGTAGAAAGGCCATTAGGGAGCAGGACTGGGGTAAATGGAGAAAGCAAAGTCAGTAAGGGCAGGGATGGGGCTACCAGAGGAAAAGCCATCAAACAATGGAGAGTAATGAGTACCAATGCCCGTAGTCTGGGTAACAAGCTTCCTGAACTAGTGGCCTTAATGGAAGAGGAACATTTGGATAACGTGGTGGTTACAGAAACATGGTACACACAGAACCATGACTGGGATGTGAACATACCAGGGTACACTATCTACAGGAGGGACAGGGAGGGTAAAAGAGGAGGAGGAGTAGCTCTCTACATAAGGGAAGGAATCAAAGCAACAGAACAAAAGGGTAAACAGGGAGGAGAAGAAGCACTGTGGGTCAACCTGGAGACAGGCAATGGCACCACAATCTGTACAGGGGTTGTATACAGACCCCCATCTCAAGGGGAGAAAATGGACAAGGAAATGATAGACAGTATCCTTAGAATGGCAGAAAAAGGGGAGACATTGTTGATGGGGGATCTGAATATGCCAGATGTTAACTGGATTGCATTTTCTGCAGCCACATCAAAGAGCAGGGTCATTCTAGATGCCCTGCAGGTGGCATGCCTTAGACAGCTAATACTGGAACCCACTTGGGAAGGAGCAATCTTAGACCTGGTACTCCCAAATGGAGATGGAGAGAGGATCACAGATGTAGAAGTGGGTAGCCATCTGGGAACTAGCGACCATCATACACTATGGTTCATGATAAACACAGCAGCAGAGTCAAGCCATACAAAGGCAAAGGTCCTGGACTTTAGGAGGGCTGACTTTGCCAAAATGGGTGCATAAGGAATGCACTAGCAAATGAGCAGCAATGAGTGGTGGAAGAACAATGGGGAATAATAAAAACTGCCATCACTAAGGCATCAAGCCTTTGTGTGATGCAAATAAACCAAACAAAACGATGTAAAAAACCACTATGGTTCTCAAAGGAGGTGGAAGGGAAGGTTAGGGAGAAAAAAATAGCATTCAGGAAGTACAAGGAATCACAGAAGGAGCAGGACAGAGAACTGTATCAGTTAAAGCAAAAGGAAGCTGGGAAGACAGTCAGAACAGCAAAGGTCCAAACCAAGGAAAGGATAGTCAACTCAGTTAAGAAGGGGGATAAAATCTTTTATAGATACATCAGGGAATGAAGGAAGACCAAGGGAGGGATAGTGAGGCTTAATAAAGGGGATGGGAGTGGGCAGAGGGTGACTATGAAAAGGCAGAGATACTAAACAAATATTTTTGCTCAGTATTCACAAGTGAAGAAGGGGAGGTACCTAAACCAAACAACAGAAACACTCTGGGTAGGGGGGTTGATACCACCCCCTTCACAGAAGAAAGAGTTCTGAAAGAACTCTTAAAACTGAAGGTGAACAAAACAATGGGGTCTGATGGGATTCATCCCAGAATTCTAAAAGAACTAAGGGTAGAACTAGTGACACCACTGACTACCCTCTTTAACAAATCATGGGAGGATGGGGTGGTTCCTGAGGACTGGAGGAGGGCAGATGTGATTCCGCTTCACAAAAGTGGAAGCAGGGCAGAGGCAGGAAACTATAGACCTGTTAGTTTGACCTCAGTGATAGGGAAAATGATGGAATCACTTCTGAAGGAGAGAACTGTTGAGTACCTAGAGGCCAGAGGGGCACAGGACCCAAGGCAGCATGGATTCACAGCAGGTAGATCATGTCAGACGAATCTAATAGATTTCTTTGACTGGGTGACCAAAGTAGTAGATCAGGGAAGGGCTGTGGACATGACCTACCTAGACTTTAGCAAGGCATTTGACACAGTCCCACACAAAAGATTAATATACAAGTTAGCCCGCCTGGGAGTGGGTCCCAAGATGGTAGCCTGGGTAAAAAATTGGCTGGAGAACAGGACACAGAGGGTAATAGTAAATGGAGTCCACTCTGAAGAAAGGGGGGTTACTAGTGGGGTATTGCAGGGTTCAATTCTAGGACCGGTCCTCTTCAATGTCTTTATAAGTGACATTGCAGAGAGACTGGAAGGAAAAGTATGTCTCTTTGCAGACAACACTAAGATCTGCAACAGGGTTGATACACAAGGTGGGGTGGAAAGGATGAGAAGGGACTTGGCAAGGTTGGAGGAATGGTCAAATATATGGAAGCTTAGATTCAATGCTAAGAGGTACAAAGTAATGCACCTGGGAAACAAAAACCCAGGGGAAGAGTACACTATGGGTGGTGAGATACTAACAACAACAAAAATGGAAAGGGACCTGGGGGTATTCATATCAGATGACCTAAAGGTGGGCAAGCAATGTGAGAGGGCAGCAAGGAGGGCTGGGGGAATACTGGGATGTATAGGAAGAGGCATCACCAGTGGAAAACAAGAAGTTATTATCCCTCTGTACAGACAGCTAGTGAGACCCCATCTGGAGTACTGCGTGCAGTCCAGAGACCCAGTCTCCATAAGGACATAGACAGGATGGAGGCAGTCTGGGGAGGCAACTAAAATGGTGCAGGGTTTGCATGAGAAGACATATGAAGAGAGACTTAAGGAGCTTAATATGTATACCCTTGAGGAAAGGAGGGACGGGGGGACATGATAGAAACTTTCAAGTACCTCAAGGGAATCAAGAGTCCAAGAGGGTAGCATCTTTCAGAAAAAGAGATGTGCAAGATCAAGGAGGCATGATTTGAAGATAGAAGGGGGATGGCTCAGAGGTAATGTAAGGAAGTATTTCTTCACAGAGAGGGTAGTGGATGCATGGAACGGCCTTCCCGAGGAGGTTGTGGAGTCAAAAACAGTGGGGGAATTCAAGAATGCATGGGACAGACATAAGACAATTCTAGTGTGGGGTAGGAGGAAGTTGGCTGTTGGTTAACTAGGATCTGCAGCTTATCCTGTAGGTAGGGAAATTGGCAGACTGGGTGGGCCAAGCGTTCCTTATCTGCCATCAAATTCTATGTTTCTGTTTCTACAGTACTCAACCAGTCTAGACATTTCTCCTGCTTTTCTGTTCTAGGATATGTTAATTTGGTGTCCCCAACCTGAGCATTACATCTATGGATGGGAAGCCACGAAATGTGTATCATAGTACAGATATTTATTTTTATTTATTTATTTAAACTTTTGGTAACCGGGAAAGGCATACTGAGCCAAGACCCATTTCCAGGTGCGGCCCGTGGACAGAGAACACAAGGTACAAAGTACAATATTACAGAACATTTGATACAAGACATGGTTTAGCATAATAGATAAATTCAGTGCAAAGCATATACAGTATTTACAAAGCAAGCATTGTAGCCAGGATTAAAAACAGAGACACAAGAAGGAGCGAGGTGGCTCACATGTAGGGTTAGGGTGGTGCAAGGAGAAAGGGAGAGGAGTTAGGGTAGCAAGAGCACGAGGGGGGAGGAAGGAGATGTAAGTGTTTTTTGATTGAAGAGCGAGAGGGAGAGTTTTGTAGGAGGGGAGGGAGAGGATTCCACAGGGATGGGAGTCTATAAGGGAAAGCGGACTGGCTGGCTGATGTGTGGGGATGAGGGAATGAGAAAGAGCAGGAGTCCCTGGTGTGCAGGTTGTAGGAAGAGGGGGCAGCAGGGGACAGCCTGGTGGTGAGATGGGGGATAGTTTGCCAAACCAGAATTTGGCGATGAGGGTAAGCGCGTGAATATGGCATCCTTGGAATAGTGGCAGAATGCCTAGGGAGGAATAAAGATTACAGTGATGGGTGTGGGGGGGGGAGTTGGATGCAAAGCGACAGAACAAATTCAGCAGGATATCTAGTCTGGATAGAGAAGAGGCTATGGCTGTGCCACAAACTACATCAGCGTAGTCAAAGATGAAAATAATCATCTTTGACACTAGTTCTCGACAGGTTGGGAGGGTGAGGCAGTCTTTGTTTCGGTAGAGTATTCCGAGTTTGGGATGGAACTTGGTTGAGATGGTATCAATGTGGGTTGTAAAATCTAGGTTTGAGTTAAGCCAGACCAGTAGATATTTGAAAACAGGGATCTGGTTAAGTGCAGTGCTGTTCAAGGTGACGAAAGGTGGCGGAGAGGTTATTTTAGCTAGTTTTTGTGACGTGCCAAATAACATAGTAACTGTCTTAGAAGTGTTAATTTTTAGTTTGTTTGCAATATCTGGGGTTTGTTCTTGAGCAGATGCTAGAGTTCTCCTTATGTATCTTTACTCTGGTCCAAACATCCTGTGAAAAACTTGGAGCCCTCTGCAAAGAAATTGAGGGCCTCCTTCAGGGCATGAGAAAACAAATGATTTTCCATTAACTGTGGTGAGCTCCCACTGCCATTTTGCTCTCTGTTACGCTTTTTGCCCCCAGTCACAACTGTGGTCTGTATAACTGACTGCACTGGCCCTTGCTGAGATGCAGGCGCTCACAGCATCTCCTCCTGTAAGGAGTCAAACACTAGTTAAACAAACTCTTTTCCTAAACAATTTGATTGCCCCTATTTTTGACTCTGGGTACAGTCTGCAATCCCCTACTAGAATATCATCCCAAGGTCTAAAAAAATTCTGGTCAATGCACCTCCTGCTACAGGCTCCCACAGGTATGCAAGAGCTTACTCTTGGGATCCATTCTGTCAGTATTGTTCCTGCTGCCAAACACACCCTCAGGGTAGTGCGTACATCTCACTGAGACTGCAGGTCACCTTGCACAGGTTCATACTATACCCAACTATGGCTCCAGCCTATGTTCTGAGGAGTATACGTCTATTAACTGTAATCTTCGCACTTTGTGTTATCTACTTTTGTGTAACAGTGTATATAGAGGATAATGTATGAGGAGTCATTGGTAACCATGCTGTAATCACTTCGAGAGGTTACCTTGACAACTTTGTAAACCTGAAGAGGTTTTACGTTGTCATGGTAACCTCAAGAAGCGATTTCAGCGAGGTTACCGATGACTCCCCATACATTATATTCAGGGCCCCTGGTGTTCTGCGGCAGAATTTTCTGATTTCTGCAGCATGACTCCTTGACTTCTGCGGCAGCATTTTCTGATTTCTTCGGCATAATTTATTCATTTCTCTGGCAGAATGCAGTCCTGTCATTGGCTAAATATGATGTGATGTCATTGATGACATCATATGCTGAGCATAGAGGAGGGGCTTCAGGATAAATGAGGTGGGAAAGAAAGCCTGACACTATGGAAAAACAGTATATTTATATGAAAATTCACCAAAAACAATGAATTCTGCAGCACTATATATATTCTGTGGCATGATGCAAATTCTGCGGCAAATTCCGCAACCACAGAACCACAGAATTCCAGGGGTCTTGATTATATTTTATAGTGTATGGGGTAAATAAATCAAATGAGCGCCCGTTTTCATAGAAAAGAAGCCCTTACTTTTCTGTTTCCCCATAAAGCCCCACTTGATGCTGCCACTCTCCATAGGTCTCACCACCGAGGCCGTTTGTTCTGAGCCGCTACTTAAAATGTGCACATGTGCAGATCGGCTCCTATTATCATCCCATTGCTATGACGTACTCAAGAGGGGTTAACAACCCCTGACGTCATGGTGATGGATTACAAGAAAATAATCTTGCCACTTTTTACGGTAATAAGGGCTCCCCATACATTATAGTACTATTAACTATTAAATCTCCCCCAACCCTGGTAAGGGTCCACTCTTTCTCACCATGGCCTATATTTCCCCCAGAAAGCAAGACCTCGCCATTCAGGCCCTTGCTGACTTCCTCTCTGGCCTACCGCCCAAAATGGCCCAGATAATTGTTGGTGACCTGAATATCAACTGACTCTCTGCCACGGCCTCCCAAACCAGAGATATCTTTGCTGCCCTTGACATGTCTCAGCTGGTCACCACCCCAACTAGATTCAACCCCTCTATGAGCTCCAGCACCCTCCTGGATATCAACATTACCAACCGCCCCCAGATGGTGCTCGATATCAGTGTACTTCCCAACTCACTTAGTGACCACTCCCCAGTTGTATTCTCTTGGTCTGCTACCAACAGCAAACCTGCACCACAAACCACCCAGCGACATCGCCTACTCCCAGGTGTACCTCTCACTACTGGACTGGTCCCCAATCAGGCTTGCACCGTCTATAGACGAGGCATTGGATTTTTTCACTCGTATTTTTAACACTGCCTGTGACCTCCATGCCCCCTTCGCTAGAAATTGCACCAAAAAGCAAAGCACACCCTGGGTTACCCCCTCCCTCCTTCACAAACTTAAAATGAGAGACAACCTATGGCACATTGCCGTGGAATCTGGCAAGCCAGCTGACAGGCAAGCGTGCAATGCCGAGCGCAATAAGTGTACTTGGGCCATTCGACAGGCCAAAGCCCAGTACTACCAATCCACTTTTGTCTCCTCCTGGGGGTCAGCCAGGAACTTTTGGGATAATGTAAAAGAACTGAATGGGAAATCCCACTCCCAACCCCCCCAACTCTTCCTTAATGGAACTGTCTGCTCTGACCCCCTTGGCGTTGCAGACTGCCTAAACCACACTTTCTCAGACCTGAGTTCAGTCCTGCACAGTAACTTCTTTGACCCCATCCCAGTAGCACCCCTGCCCACTCTCCAGAGACCTCCTTTCTATCTATGTACCATCTTCCTGCTGAAGGCTAGACCCCTTCTGCAAAAAGCCGTTGCTATTTGGGTCTACTAAAAACGTGCCCTCTGAGTCCCCTAAGTTCTTGATCCACTGCAGTGATGGATCAGCTGTCTCTAAGACTATATCCTTCAACTGTCTTGAGGTTACCCTGGACCTGACACTTGATTTTGCTGCTCACATCAAGGAGGTATGTCACTTAGTCAACGCCAAGATTGGCACGGCCTACAGAGTGCGTCACTCACTCACTCACTCCGGCTGCCCGGATCTCTGTTGTGATGGGAGTTCTACTCCCACAACTGCTATATGCCCTCCCAGTACTCTCCCATGCCTATGCAGGGGTCCTTTGCCAATAAGACATATCTTATAACAATATCTGTAGATTCGCCTTATCGGATCCTCGCCTAACTCATCACAGCAGCTCTATGCAGCCTTGAACTGGCCGTCTCCCACTGTCCTCTGACCCTATATGCTAGGGTGTTTTGTTAACTCCCTAACTAGAACCCCCGCCCCTCTTCTCTAGGCGAAATGCTCATCACGGTATCTCACTCCCGCTCTCTTAGGTCCTCCTCCTCCTCCTTGCTCACTGTTCAGCCCTGCTCCACTAAAATGGGTGAGCAAGCCTTTTCTTATTTTGCTCCTAGGTTCTGGAACTCACTCCCCCTCTGTGTCAAGAACTCCTCATCTCACCTAACATTTAAACATGCTCTGTTCTCTCACCTTAATGCACTTGGTACCTGCGACTGCACTTAACTTTTATTGTCTCTCTAATCTGCTTGAGGCACATATCCACTCCTATGTTAGCCTTTTGTGAATGTGAGTCTACCTGTTCTTTTTCTCCCCTTGCAAGGTTATATTACTTTTCCACTTCGCTCTTATGCTATAATAGTGCTTTTATACAATTCCTGGTATTTCAACCCCTAATTCACTATTCCTGCTGTTATCAAGGTGCTTTACTAATTGCTGTAACTGATTCAGTTGATGTAATTTGTCTGTTTTGACTGCTATCCAACATATGTACCTAAGTGTTGTCACTGCTGTATTGTACTCTCCTGGGTCGTGTCTGAAAATAGGCAGGTTGTTTGCCTAGTGTACTTACCCGGTTACCAAAAGCTAATAAATAAATAAATAGCAACAACCCTGGCACCGACCTACTGGACACTAGGCTACTTCGTCTGATGTTGGATGCTATCCTGGTCTAACTTACTGAGCTGCTCAACCACTCTCTGTGCCTGGGGCAGTTCCCCAGCACATGGAAAACTGCCATCATCACTCCCATCCTAAAGAGCGGCGATCGAGCGACCCCGGGTAACTATCACCCTATCTCCATCCTCCCCCCACTCTCTAAGGCACTTGAAAAAGTAGTTGCCAGCCAACTTGCCGAATACCTGGCCATATACAATATCCTGTGCCCTAAACAGCATGGCTTTCATGCAGGTCACAGCACCACAACCGTGCTACTTGAATTCTCCAACTTCCTGCACTCTGTTCTTGATGCCAGAAGTCCTGCCGGTGCCATGTTCATTGACCTCTCCAAGGCCTTTGACACGGTTTGCCATCCCCTCCTGCTTAACTCTCTCAGATGCCTTGATTTTTTTTTTCCCCAGCCCCCTTGCATGGTTCACCAGCTACCTCTCTGCCAGAATTCAGTGTGTAAAAATCAATAGCACCCTATCTGATCTGTCCACTCTGGAGTTCCCCAGGGCTCCATTTTAGGCCCTCTGCTCTTCAGTCTCTACCTCAACTCCCCTCGGCCTACCCAAGTAAGATCCTCCTCTATACGGAAGACGCTCTGCTCTTCACTTCTGACCCCAACCCCAACACATTCCAGGCCACCCTCCAACAAGCATTTGATAGAGCTAAGCATTGGTTCACATCACGAAGGCTAGTCCTGAACGTAAAAAAGACCAAAGCTGTGCTCTTCTCGCATCGCCAAAGCAAAGCCAATGGTGCCCCTTTCATGATACTGCCTAGCACACTAAACCCCATTAAGCAGGTTTGCTCCTACAAGTAACCTTTGATTCAGCACTCACCTTCCATTCTCATATCAATGCCCTTTCTGCTGCCACCAATGTCAGGACTGGACTGTTATACCGCCATAGGGACTGCCTACCACTAGAGGCCCTTAGATTGGCAATCATCTCCTCTGTCCTGTCGCTAATCGACTATGGGCTGCCCATCTATGCTGCAGCTGACAATACTGTACTTGCAAGAATCCAGCTCTCTATAAACAAGGCCTGCAGGCTAATGCTGGGAGTCCCTAGGCACACCCATACATGCCTGCTGTACTCCACCACCAACTTGCTCCAACCTTGAAGAAGGACTCTGCTTCAAACCTGCCTTCTTGTAAAAAAGACCCTGTTAGGGCTCTCCCCCGCTTGGGTCGCCACCTTCCTGCAGTGTGCCTCCCCCTCAGTCTCCACCAGCAGCAATGTCAAAACCTCCCTTATTGTCCCCAGGGTAAGGACCTCTATGGCCCAGAGATCCTTTTGCTATCAGGCTCCTTCCTGCTTCCATTCCCTCCTAGCCAACACAGCTGACTCCACTAAACTTGGTCTTTTCAAAGGCTCCCTCAGAAGCCGTCTGACAAGCACTCACTGCTGCAACTGTACATAATCCCCCACCTGCCCCTTACCCTCACCTCTAGGCTGGGTCTGCCCTGTCTACTTTTGCTGTATATGCCTGGGGTCTCAGGCAACATCTGCTGACTAATGTAATAAAATAGCTCTGGTTGCTACCTGACGTGGTACTCGTGTACCTATATTATGACTACTGTGATCTACCTATTACCAAGCTTGTGCCACCAGTGAATGCCTGTAACACTGGTTGCTTTTTTAATCTAAGCATTATGTACTGTACTGTTTTGTTTGCTGTGATGTATTGCTGTCTTGACGAGGTGCCTTTGTAAAAGAGTCTTTGACTCAAAGGTCTGTAAACCGATGCTCCAATAAATAAAAATAAATAAATAAACAATTAACTGCACACTGAAAATAGAACATAGAGTTAGAATAAAGTTTTGCCATACGTCTTCTTCAGGAAGTATCTATAAAGAGAAAATAGGAAAGTTGGTGAAGTTTTTTCTCTTTATACATAATTCCTGAAGATGAAATATGGTCGAAACATCGATTCTGACTCTAATTATCATGCATTTAATATTACTGTTTTATTTTCAGCCTACACGCTGACTCAGTACCTTTCTTTATTGTATAGTAGTGTTTACTGTTTTGTAGAGTTCTGGTTACTGTAGTTTTCTAATACTGCATAATACTGTTTATAATCAGCCTGCATAACAGTTATGTTTTGCTGCTTGATGTCTCAAGTCCCCCCTCCCCAAACCAGGTCACCTCTGTAAATGTGATTACCATGTATCTTACATATGCTTACCTGAGGAAACAATTTCAATTAATAAATAACTAAATACAGTTTTTTTAAAAGCCACATGACCATCCAGCTGTAAAAACTGGGTATGATCGACCCCCAAATCCGAACATAAAAATCCCACACCTCAGTTGGGTTATCCTTACTGAATAAATTCTAAAATACACTCCCGCCCAGTTTGGCAGTAGCAATTATACTGTGCTTTCATGTTCTCGAGATTGCCGACATTTGGACTTGTGAAGCGTAGCTATAAGATACATTTGTACAACCCCTATTGTTCTGCACTGCTGTCAGCAGTCAGTGGCTAGACACTACCCACACCCTTCAACAGCAATCTAGGATTAAAACCGTGTCGGCGGTTGCTTTACCACAGTGATGAGGTTATCAGAGATGCACAGTAGATCCTGAATCTTTGTGCACAGGGAAATCACAGCGGGGCATCTTTTTATTGTACAACTTGCACATTTTAAAAGGAGAGGGCATCCAAGTGGCTTGTCAGTCACGGAGAAAAATCCTCGGGGTGGAGGAGGGGAGATGGGAAAGGACATGGAGGCGGCATTAGAAATTGTGTGGCTGGACGTCCGATTCAGAAGAGTCTTTCTCTGTCTGGTGCTCAGCTTCTGAAAAGCAGCCCATTCAAGGCTGCTGCTACATTTGGCCTTTGACTTTCCTTACCTCACCCAGCGGTATCGGCTTTATTGTTTTCCTGACAAGTTTATTCATATCTCTGCAGCCGACAGCTCAGGGAAGGCGATGGGTCCATGCTTATGCTTTCTGATCACGGACAGTGGCAGCGGTGGTAGGAAGGAGGGTAAAAGAGAGGAGAATTAGTGCGTGTGGAAATGCAAAGCTGTCTCTTGTTACATTTTATCGATCACACTGGTGTCATAGATAGATTGCAAGATCAGTATCCTGCGTTGGTTCGCTGTCCGCTCTTGATAAAGGTTTTTTTTTTACCGAGTGATCAAAGATGTGTGATTGGAATGACAGATTGAGTCAATTTCACTGAAATGCCATCCTGGATAGGAAGATGTTTGGAGCACTAGCCTTCTGCCTGACACAGTTTCTATGGTTCAACTGATGAGTGCCTTTTGAATTGATAGAAGCCAAATGTTCTTTCTTGTAAACAGGTTTTTAATTGTATTTATTGCAAAGTTATAAATTTAATTGTGATTCATAAGTTTGTTAATAATTAGGCTGAAGATGAAACTCCTTTTCATCTAGGTATTCAAGTCAATTATTTTTTCCTAGAGTGAGGATTTCCCTCCATGCCATTTTTCCCACCCTCTACGAGCAGACTGTTCTCCAAAGCAGCAGCTAGTTTTGCACCTTGTTCATTATATTAAGAAATGCTTGTAGCTGGTGTCACTCTAAAAGCCCAGCACGGAGTGCCGTGCAACACAGTTGCCAGCAACCGGATTTGTAGTGAGAGCAGGTACCTCAGCTCTCATGTGAACCCTTGGTCAGTATACTGCTAGTGGCAGCCCATCCTGGTGGGTGAGGGAGGCACCCTGATTCTTCCTCAGCTGTGACCCCTGTGTTGGGGCAAGATAGGGAGACACTCTGCCTCTACCTCTGCTATGACCATTGTGGTGGGGCTGCAGAGGGAGACACTCTGCCTGTACCTCAGCTGCGACCACTGTGGTGGAACTGGGGAGGGAGATGCCCTGATTGTACCACTTCTGTGACCCCAGTGGTGTGGCCTCAGAGAGAGGCACCCTGATTCTACCTCTACCTCTGCTGTGACCCCTGTGGTGAGGCTGCAGAAGGCAGTATCCTGCCTCTACCTCTGCTGTGACCTCAGGGGTGGGGCTGTGGAGGGAGTTGGCCTACCTCTACCTGTGCTGCAACCCCTATGGCGGGGCTGTGAAGGGAGGTGCCCTGACTGCACCACTGCTGTAAACCCAGTGGTGGGGTCTCGGAGTGAGGCATCCTGATTATACTTCTGTTGTGACCCCAGTGGTGGGGCTGCAGAGGGAGGTGCCCTGCATTTGCTTCTGCTGTGACCTCAATGGTGGGGCCAGTTGAGGAAGGTGCCCGATTCTGACTGTGCAGTGGCCCCAGTGGGGGGGGGGGCAGGGAAGGATGGTGACCTGACTCTGCCTGCATTGATGCTTGCAGGGAGCAGGAGGAAGGAACAACCATACACTGCCTCTAGAGTGACCCTTGTGCTGGGGCCGGGGAGAGGTTTGCCTTTGTTATGTGTCTACCGTGACCCTGTGTTGGGGCAGGAGGAAGAATCCCAGACTTTGTTTCTGTTGTTGCATTGAAAATGGTGGGCTGCTTTAAGAGAGTCTGCAGAGGTGGGGGGGGCTATTGTTCGTGCACAGACTGCATTAAGATTGGTGTACAACCAGTCTAGGTACTGGTGGTGCAGGGACTGAATAGAGATGGATTTACAGCCAGTCTAGATACTGGTAGTGCTGGGACTGCATGGAGTTGGGTGTATAGCCAGTCTAGATACTGGTAGTGCAGGGACTGCATGGAGATGGGTGTACAGCCAGTCTAGATACTGGTAGTGCAGGGACTGCATGGAGATGGGTGTACAGCCAGTCTAGATACTGGTAGTGCAGGGACTGCATGGAGATGAGTGTACAGCCAGTCTAGATACTGGTAGTGCAGGGACTGCATGGAGATGGGAAAACAGCCAGTCTAGATACTGGTAGTGCAGGGACTGCATGGAGATGGATGTACAGCCAGTCTAGACACTGGTAGTGCAGGAACTGCATGGAGATGGATGTACAGCCAGTCTAGACACTGGTAGTGCAGGGACTGCATGGAGATGGATGTACAGCCAGTCTAGATACTGATAGCGCAGGAACTGCATAGAGATGGATGTACAGCCAGTCTAGATACTGGTAGCGCAGGGACTGCATGGAGATGGATGTACGGCCAGTCTAGATACTGGTAGTACAGGGACTGCATGGAGATGGGTGTACAGTCAGTCATAATTGTGGTAGTGCAGGGACTGTATGGAGATCGATATAGAGACAGTCTAGATACTGGTAGTGTGGGGACTATATGCAGATTTATGTACAGTCTAGACACTTACATACTGTGTGACTCTGAGCAAATCACTTAACCACCCAGTGCTTCCGGGTCACTCCTGAAAGCAGGCACTTGTGCCTAGTGGACCTTACCCAGTTACCAAAGAATTAAAAAAAAAAAAGATACTGGGACAAGGACTGTGTGGAGATATATGGACAGCCAGTCTAGATACTGGTAGGAGGTACTGTCATTCTAGATGCTGGTAGTAGAGGGACTGCATGTAGATGTGTTTACAGACAGCCACAATTCTTTTGGTGTAGGGACTGTGGAGATGTTTGTACAGCTAACTGAGACACTGGTAGTGCAGGGACTGCAAAGAGATGGATGTACAGGAAGTCTAGACACTGGTAGTGCAGGGACTGCAAAGAGATGGATGTACAGGAAGTCTAGACACTGGTAGTGCAGGGACTGCAAAGAGATGGATGTACAGGAAGTCTAGACACTGGTAGTGCTGGGACTGCAAAGAGATGGATGTACAGGAAGTCTAGACACTGGTAGTGCAGGGACTGCAAAGAGATGGATGTACAGGAAGTCTAAACACTGATAATGCAGGGACTGCAAGGTGTCAGAAGTCGTGGATAAACAGACAGCACTCAGAAATTTCAAGTTTAACACACGGACTGCATGTTTTTATTGAACATATCAGGAACAAAAATAACAAACTACAATTAAAAAAATATTTAAATGAAACAGCAATTCATCAGGCTAGGATCAGATTTTCTTATAGGACTTCAAATCCCATGCTGGTTACCATTTCCCAAGGAGCTTCTATCGTCAGCTGGTTTTGTGAACATGGAAGACTTCCATGTCCTCTCTTGCTCAGGTCAGAACTCATCTGGATCTGGCGTCCCAAGCAGTGGGTTCTAGACCCACCCACGATGCCATGTGATCTGCCCCTTTTTACAAAATAAAGAATACACAGTTCCAGTCGTCACTGTCACATTCAAAAAGTTTAGGGATTTAAAGTAAGATACGGGATCATGTAAAAATTCAAGTAAAATATTTCAAAACTTATTCCTCAGATTTTTGAACAGAAATGAACTGGAAGCCTTAATGAATGTTTAAGTCCTCCTACATCTCTGATGTCATAGCTACCTTTTAGGATATAAGCCCTGTCAGTAGGGGCCACTAGGTGAGAAGAGTTTGCTCTGTTCTTCATTGACAAAGTGTGCTCTATCAGGGTAGTTATATCTCTAGGGCCCTCAGGCACGCAGCACCAAGTCAGAGATTAATGGAGACCTTCCACACACCTGGGGTGAGTTTGACCCAGTGGGGGCAGAAGAGGTTAGTGAGATAATCTTGAAGTTCCAGCCAACGTGCTGTGATCTGGACACGGGTCCGACCAACCTTCCTGTGGGTTGCATGGAGTCTTTTGGTCCAGTGTTCATTGAGATAGTTTGGTGTTTCCTTTCAAGACGTGTCTTTCTGGAGTCCTTGAAAGAAGCTCTTGTGAAACTTCCCAACAGGCTTCTCTGGACCCAGACTGTCTGGTGAACTATAGACACATCTCTAGTCTATCCCTTCTGGGGAAGGTTATTGAGAAAGTGGTGGCCAATGTCATTCAACTCGAGTCGTGTCTCATTACCTTTGAAATCTATGAGCCTCTCCAGTCTGGATTTAGGTCTGGGTATAGTACGGAGACTGCGCGTGACCCTGAGCAAGTCACTTAAGTTCCTTGTGCTCCCAGGTTGTTCCTGTAAAAAGGCTTTCAGCTTAGTGTGCTATTCCTGGTTAAATAACTAAAAAAAAAAAAAATGCAATCTTCAAGGTACAAAAGGATCTCCTTAGGGCGACAGAGAGAGTTGAACGATCTGTTCTCGTTCTTAGACATAGATACATAGACAGTGTCGGCAGATAAGGGCCTATGGCCCACCCAGTCTGCCCATTTGAGCTTGTAAGTTCAGTTTGTTTTCCTAGAAGTCTGTTGCCCCTTACCCCTGACCTCCAGAATTCCTTTATGTCTATCCCATGCATTCTTAAATCCCGTGATTGTTTCAGCCCCCACCACTTCCTCTGGCAGGGTGTTCCACTTATCCACCACCGTTCTATGAAGAAATTCTTTCTAATGTTTCCTCTGAATCGTCCTCCTCCAACTTCATCCCATGCCCTCTAGTCCTGGAACATCTTTTCGCTTAAAATAGTGTTTTCCTGCACCCTGTTCCTCCCTGTAAGATAGTTGTATGTCTCTATCATATCCCTCTCCCTCCTCTCCTCCAGGGAGTACATGTTCAGTTCCTTCAACCTGTCTTCATAGGACTTGTGATGTAATCCATGCACCATCTTTGTTGCCCTCCTTTGAACCTTCTCTACCCTGTCTATGTCCTTACATAGGTATGGTCTCCAGAACCGTACACTGTACTCTAGGTGGGGCCTCACTAGTGTCTTGTATAGCGGAATTATGACCTCCCTTTTCTTGCTGGTGATGCCCCTGCCTATACATCCCAGCATCCTATTTGCTTTACCTGCTGCCTTGTCACACTGTTTCCCTACCTTGAGGTCATCAGAGATGATAACCCCAAGATCCCTTTCCTGCTTGGTGCATGCTATATCCTCACCCCCAACTGATATATTGTGCCAGGGTTTTTGTGCCCCATATGCATTATCTTGCACTTCTTTGCATTGAATTTCAACTGCCAAACCCCTGACCATTCTTCAAGTTTCTGCAGGTCGCTTCTCATTCTGTCTACACCCTCTGGTGTGTCTACTCTGTTACAGAGCTTTGTGTCATCAGCGAACAGTGAAATTCTGCCTTCTAGGTCCTGCGCCATGTCACTGATGAAGATGTTGAATAGGACCGGTCCCAGCACTGATCCCTGTGGTACCCCACTGGTCACTCTTCCCTCTGTGGAGTGACAGCCATTTACCACTACCCTCTGTGTCCTGCCACCCAGCCAGTTACCTACCCACCACTTCTCAACCTCTTCTCAACCTCTCTGCTGCTTTTGACACCGTAGACCATAAAGTGTTGCTGGATTATCTTAAAAAACATTGTGGACTCACCACTGCTGTCACTAAGACCTTTCTTACAGGCAGGATACAAAGTGTGGCACTGGGAACTTATTCCTCCTGTCCGAAGCCCGTCCTGTGGAGTTCCACAGGGCTTGACTCTTGCACCACTCCTGTTAGCAGTATATTTGCTGCCTCTGTGAGATATCATTTGACAGTACAATATATGATTTCACAGTGACCTGTGACATGGTTGAGTCAATTTGAGTGACTTTAATTTGACTGCCTGTAAAATGAGCGAATATGAAAGATTAGCGAGGCATGGTGAGAACGACTGTGTTAGGGGAAGACCTGCGACTACAGTTAGTGTCAGAGGTTCTGGGTTTGGGGCTTGCTGAGGGTGGGTAGAAAATTTAGATTTTTTTATGCGTTGGCACTTAGTAAATTGTTTGTTCCGTTCCCAGTTTACCCAATTTGTGCTCCAGGGTCCCCATTTTGTTGCCTTTAGTCCCCCCCCAAATAGCCCCCTCCTGAGTTATCTCCTGCACCCCAGTGTCAGACTCCCCCCTTGGAGTTGATTATAATAATAAAGGGGGTGTGTGGATGGTGATGCCTCCCAAATGGGGGTTGTGGGGGGCATAGCCCCCGCAAAAATCAGTGCCAGTGGCTCATCAGGTAGCACACTCGCCTCTGAGGCCGGGAGATCAGAAGGCTATGGGTTCTAGCCCCACACTAGGCACTTGGGTTAATATCCCAATACTGACACTGTAGTGCAGCATGAGGGGGGGTGCTGCACTCCTGAGGTGCCGTCTTTCGGATGAGACGTTAAACCGAGGTCTCATCTGCCTGGATTGGTGGCAGTTCAGGTGGATGTTAAAGATCCCATGGCATTTATCGAAAAGAGTAGGGGAATTTCTCCGGTGTCCTGGCCTGATTTCCCTCATTCACTAAAAATACCACCAACAGCTTAATCTAGTTGAAGGTCAGTTGGCATTCATCTGTATCCCTCTCCCCCGGGTTGTGCCTGAAAATAGGCAGAATTTGTCTAGTGCACTTACCTGGTCAACAAAAACAAAATAAATAAAAGTTAATGTTAATATCAGAGTCAAAGCCTGTGTTGCGGACCCTCGCTGATATTGGGCCCGCTGTAGTGTACAGTTGCCGTTTATGTTTTCAGCAATGTGTATTCGCCGATAAGTCCGTCGCTATTATCTCTTAGCTGTAATCACATGGTACTGTTTTCATTGCTATGCAGATGACACCCAGCTGTACATGTCTTTTGCACCAAGATTACATAGTGCAGTCTCTGTACTCAACTCCTGCCTGGCTGAGGTGCAGGGCTGGATGTCCTCCAACTCGTTAAAGCTTAACCCTACCAGGTCAACATATGCTTTACAGTGCACAACATAACAGTGTAACAGGAGCAGCGCTGTAGGGAAGAGCGAGAGGGTGCAAAACCATGAAAGAATGTATGCACGGTAGTGCACCCTCTCACTCTTTCCATTACAGGATAAGAATCCTGCTGGGACAAGGGACCACTGAGCAGCTGCCGTAGCTCGATGTGATGAGTCACAGGCAGCAAGGGAGGCAGTGCGTCTGTGGACTGGGTTTCGAGTCCTGATTCCAGACGCATGGAATGTTTATATTTTTGGCGCTTTGTGTGAATTTAAGTGTTAACCTCCCCCCCTGGAGTTAGTTATTTTTAGTTGGGGGGTTTGGGGCACAACCCGTGTATCGGGGGTATGGGGGTGGAGCCCCCACAAAACAAAGACTTATGCCACTGGCTATATATTGCGCTGTATTGGCAGCGTGATATATGCTGCACCATAATGTCTTACGAACATACGAAATTTGCCAGCAGATAAAGGCCTAGAGGTCTATCAATTTTGCTCAAATGTGCAGCTAGCACCCCTTATTCTGCAGCTGCCCCTCCCTTCCACCCTTCCCCTTCATTAGGTCTGTCTTGTAAACTGGATTGTGTCCAAATGACATGTATTACCTGTATAAAGATATAATTCTACCTACCTACCTTCATTAACCCTCCCCCTTGTCCTGTCTCATCCCCTTTTGAACCAGTCCACTGTTCTACTGGATACCACTTCTGCAGGTAACGTATTCCACCCAGCCACCACCCTCTCTGTAAAAATGTGTCTCCTCATCTCCCTCCTGAACCTTCCTCCCGCCAGTCTCATATCATGGTCCCTGGTGTCCCTCCCCTCACTTACTTTGAACAGCCCCCTCTGTACCTGTCTTTATTCCTTTCGTGTACTTAAAGATTTCAATCATGTCCCCCTTGTCCCACCTCTCCTCCAGTGAGTACATATTCAACTCTCTCAGCCTCCTCTCATATGATAAGTCCCCTAGCCCCTTGATCATCTTTGTCACCCTGCTCTGCACCCCCTCCAGTAACTTAATGTCCCTCTTCAGATACGGACGCCAGTACTGCACGCAGTACTCCAGGTGCGGTCTAACTAATGATCGATACAGTGGCAGAATCACCTCCTCCCTCCTCGAGGATATACGCCTTGCAATACAACCCAGCCTTTTTTTGGTCTTTGCAGCTGCCTTCCTACATTGTGCCAGGTTGTTCACTTGACTCTGTAATGAGCACCCCTAGATCCTTCTCCTCCTCTGTCTGGGCTAGCTGGTAACTCCTCCTTGGGTTCTTCATCCCAAAATGCAGCACCTTGCACTTTTTGGCATTAAACCCCAGTTCTCAGGTGTCTGACCAGGTTACAAGCTTTGCCAGATCATCCTGCAACCCCTGCCATCCCCCTAGGTCATCCACCACCGCGCCTACCTTGGTATCATCAGCAAACAGACTGATCTTGCTCTTGATGTCCCATGATATGTCTGCAATGAGTATCCCAAACAACACTGGTCCCAACACCGAGCCCTGTGGAACACCGCTCGTCACTACCCTTGGATATGAGAGCTCTCCACCCACCACCACCACCCTCTGTTGCCTTCCCTGAAGCCAGTTCCCTACCCATCTCACCAGCTTTGCACCCGCCCCTGTGCCTTCTAACTTACTTCCCAGCCTTCCATGCAGCACCAAGTCGAATGTCTTACTGAAGTCCAGATACAGGACGTCCACTGCATGGCCCCTGTCCAGTTACCTAGTCATAGAACTCCACCAGGTTGGTTTGGCAGGATCTGCCCCGTGTGAAGCCATGCTGTCTGCTGTCCTGTAGTCCTTTGGCCTCTAGGAGGGCCACCAGCCTCTCCTTCAGGTTGGTCTCCATTAGCTTACCCATGATGGATGTGAGGCTCACTGGTCTGTAGCTTCCCGGTTCATCCTTGGGGCCACTCTTGTGGAGGGGCACCACATGAGCCATCCTCCAGTCCTGAGGTACACACCCGAATGTAGTGAGGCATTAAATAGGTCTGCAAAGGTCCTGCAAGGACCTCTGCCACTCCTTCAGTACCCTGGGGTGGATGCCAGCTGGGCCTGGCACCTTATCCACCCTCAGTGCCTTCAAACCTCCCAAACTCATTGCAGACATATCATTGGGCCAAGTGGTCCTTATCTGCCGTCAAAGTCTATGTTTCTATGTAACTCTGCCTCAGTGATTTCCCCATCTGTCACCCCCTCTCCCGTTTCTGCCATTCCTCCTCCCTTGGGTGTCATCCCCCTCTTCTCCTTAGTAAATACCGAGCAGAAGTACTCATTTAGTGCTTCTGCCCTTATCGCACCATCTCCACCAACCCCCTCTTCCTAATCCTTACTATGTGGTCCTTACAGCTCCTTTTTCTCCTAGATGTACCTAAGAAGTCCTTCTCCCCTTCTTAATGCCTTGTGCCAGCCTGAGTTCCGTGGCTCTTGGCTCCCCTTACTGCCCTTGTCACCTCCTTCGATTCCGCCAAGTACTCCTCCTGTCCTCCCCTCTCCCTGTTTTCTTGTACTTCCTAAAGGCAGCTCTTTCCTCCTTACCTTTTCCATGACCTCCTTGCTCAACCAGCTTGGTTTCTTTGCCCTAGCCTTCTTGCTCTGGGCCTTGCAGCAGGTTTTGGTTGCCTCCACTATCCCCAGCTTTATGAGCTCCCACCTCTGGTTAGTGTCCATACTAGATTGAATTCTGGCCAGGTACCCTTTTACCACTTCCCCCATCCTCCCAAAGTTGGCCCTCCTGAAATCCAGCACTCTTGTGCCAGATTCCACTCCTTCCTTGCCCATATCCAATGTGAGCCATACTGAGTGGTGGTCACTCCCTGACAGTGGTTCTTCCACTGTAAGTCTCTCACAAAGTCCCTACGTGCCAGCACAAGGTCAAGGGTATTCCCTAACCTGGTTGGTTCACTGACCATTTGCAGCAGGAAGCTGTCCTGGAAGGCATCCAGCAGTACCCTTCTGTACCTGATTGTTGGGGTACTCCAGTCTACTCCTGGCATGTTGAAGTCCCCCACAATCACCACACTACCCTTCTGGCA
The DNA here is from genome assembly GCA_016271365.2 of Neoceratodus forsteri. Lineage (NCBI taxonomy): Eukaryota > Metazoa > Chordata > Ceratodontiformes > Ceratodontidae > Neoceratodus > Neoceratodus forsteri. The sequence continues at coordinate 5,352,833 of CM057458.1, forward strand.
GGTTCTCCTGATTTGTCCTGCTAGTTCCTGTCTAACTCCTCCATCTGAGATGGTGGCCTGTACCACTCCCCATTCTAAGAATCCTATTCTTGGAATCCTGGATTTGCATCCAAAGTGACTCCATTACTACCCTCCTCCCTTCCTCCTTACACACTTCAGTCCTTCCTTCACATATAGTGCCACACCCCTCCTTTCCCAATTACTCTGTCCCTATGAAATAACCTGTACCCTGGTACAGACAGGTCCCAGTCATTGTATTGGGTGGCCATGTTTCCGTGGATGGCGTAATGTCCACCTCTCCCTCTGCCATGAGAACCTGTAACTCTGCAGTTTTCCTTCCAAGGCTCCTAGCATTAAGGGTAACCACCTTGCACCCTTTCCCCTCCTCCCATCCTGCCCTCCTTTCCTAGCATCACCAACAGTACTTGCCATTTGTCCTTTGTCACTGTTATGGGGGGTAAGCTCATATGGTTTCCCAACCTGTGGTCTCTGCATATCTCTTCCCCAACTACCACCCCCCACTCCTAGTTTAAATTCCCAACTTCCTCTATGTACTCCTCCATCCTCTGTTTCAACACTTTCTTTCCCTCCTCACTCAAGTGTAGTCTGTCCTTGGCATAGAGACTACTGGTCTCCCAGGTCCCTCCCCAACCCCAACAGCCCATACCCTTTAGCACAACACCAGGTTCTTAGCCATCCGTTAAATTCCTCTATTCTCAGCTTTCTTGTTGTGTGCCTTTGCACTGGAAGTATCTCTGAAAAGTTACTGATCTTCCTGCCCCTCTCATAATTGTGCTAGTTCCTCAAACCTCCTCTGGACTGTATCTACTGTCTTGTCAGCCAGGTCGTTTGTCCCAAGATGTATAATTACATAGATACATGATAGATACATAGATACATAGATACATAGATACATAGACAGTGTCAGCAGATAAGGGCCTATGGCCCACCCAGTCTGCCCATTTAAGTTTGTAAGTTCAGTTTATGTTTTCCAGGAAGTCTGTTGCCTGACCTCCAGAATTCCTTTATGTCTATCCCATGCATTCTTAAATCCCGTGATTGTTTCAGCCCCACCACTTCCTCTGGCAAGGTGTTCCACTTGTCCACCACCCGTTCTGTGAAGAAATTCTTCCTCCGTCTCCCTGAATCATCCCCCTCCAACCTCATCCCATGCCCTCTAGTCCTGGAACATCTTTTCGCAAAAATAGTACATTCCTGCACCCTGTTCCTCCCTGTAAGATACTTGTATGTCTCTATCATATCCCTCTCTCCCTCCTCTCCTCCAGGAGTACATGTTCAGTGCCTTCAACCTGTCCTCATAGGACTTGTGATGCAATCCATGCACCATCTTTGTTGCCTCCTCTGAACCTTCTCTACCTGTCTATGTCCTTACATAGGTAAGGTCTCCAGAACTGCACAGTGTACTCCAGGTGCGGCCTCACTAGTGTCTTGTATAGTGGAATTATGACCTCTCTTTTCCTGCTGGTGATGCCCCTGCCTATGCATCCCAGCATCCTATTTGCTTACCTGCTGCCTTGTCACACTGTTTCCCTGCCTTGAGGTCATCAGAGATGATAACTCCAAGATCCCTTTCCTGCTTGGTGCATGCTATATCCTCTTCCAACTGATATATTGTGCCAGGGTTTTTGTGCTCCATATGCATTATCGTGCACTTCCTTGCATTGAATTTCAACTGCCAAACCCTTGACCATTCTTCAAGTTTCTGCAGGTCCCTTCTCATTCTGTCTTCACCCACTGATGTGTCTACTCTGTTACAGAGCTTTGTGTCATCAGCGAACAGTGAAATTCTGCCTTCTAGGTCCTGCGCAATGTCACTGATGAAGATATTGAATAGTACCGGTCCCAGCACTGATCCCTGTGGTACCCCACTGGTCACTCTTCCCTCTGTGGAGTGACAGCCATTTACCATCACCCTCTGTGTCCTGCTGCCCAATTCAATGAGGCTTGTCCCTACCCCTTCTAGCATATTTCAGAACAGACTGTCCCACCCTTTCCGCTGTCATTCCTGGCAAGGCCTCCACCCAAATGCGACTATGCCTCTCCGCCTTGCTACCCCACCTAACTCCTCTTAGTATTGAGTCCCCAGCACTAAGATTCCACCCCTCTTACTCCCTGCTTGCTTCCATTCATCTCCCTCTCTCATTTCCAGCTCCTCTTCTTCCTCCTGCACATTATTTCCCCCTTTTGCCCCTGTTGCAATTCTCCCACCAGAACTTCCACGGTTTGGTCCAGGCATTTATCAATTACTCCTCTAATTTCATCATTTCCCTCCTCCACCTTCTTCCTCTCTAGCAGTGCACAACTATTTTCTGAAGGCCCTTCACAAATGCCCGCTCCCTCTCTCGTCATAGCAACCTGTTCTCTCCTTTCCACTCCGTGACTTTTGCCACTTCTTCGCCTCCCCTCACAAGTCCCTATCTCCTCCTTCCATTTGTCTTTTGTCTCCTGACCTGGTTTCCCTGGCAATTGTTCTTCCTGGTGTAACCCCTAGATGGCGCTATCCCAGGGGCTACTACCCCTGCCTGATTTGCCACTAACAGGTTGAGGGTCCTGGATCCAATGGCGGGTGCCTCCACCCAGAGGTCAGGGTTTGCAATAGTTAAACTAACTTGGTCACAGCCCTCTGGGACACTGCAACCCCCCTTTCTTCCCACTAGTGGCCCACACAGTATATCAGAATTACCTTCACAGTATACACTTACCCCAGGACTGGTTCCGCACTGGGACCCCTGTAAAATAAGAAGATACAGTGCAACAATCACAGTACAATACTTTAACATAGACAAATACCTCAGGCAGTATAACTTTGCTGAAACAAGCAGCTCTGATTTATTTGAGGGGTATAACAAGGACAGGGAAATCAGGTTAATTAGCTTATCACTCTAATAATCTACCTATGGCTCTGTGCACAGGCTATCCCCTACCAGTTACTGTCCCTGGGTACCCAAGCCCTAGTGGCTAGTCCAAACCGTGGCAGCTGGTGGGGCCCTTTCACACAGAGAAAGAAAATTAGTTAAACAGTCAGCAGTACAGTAATTCCATTTGGATTCAATGTGGCAATTCAACAGGGGCGACCTTGAATTAGTACTCCGACCTCCAAACAAGATAGGGTCCTTCAGCGTCAGCAGGAGCTACTCTTGAGCTCCACGAGACTCCTCACACATTTATATGACAAACTGCAACAGGCAAAAGTCCTTTAATGGCAGCAGGATTCATGAGCTACACAAGCCTCCTCACACATTTATATGGTAAAAAGTACTATACCAGGCAGGCTGCTTCTCTATCCTGATACATAAATTACTGCACAATACCGGGAGAACACACAGCAGATTCAGTTCCTGACAGACGGCGCAATTCAGCAATTTCTCCAGTCTTCTACAGGGTGAGCCTGGTTTCTACTCTTCAGATATCCTTTGATTCTCTTCACAGGATGGATTCAGTCCTAACAAGCAGTTACACAAGCTGCGGACAGACTCGGGGCCCTTACGCGTTTCCGACTAAAACTGCATACCGAAAAAGCACAGGGCTCCTTCCCTCTTCACTGCCAGAGCCCAACTGAAACTCCAGCAGACAAAACCGGACACTTCCTTTGAGTTCCTCTCAGTTCTTGGCTGGATTGGCTGTCACTCACAATGGACTGCCCCTGTTGGTCCAAAAAGGCGCCGAAGTCCAAACTACATCTCCCAGAGTCACTGCCCATACAATCCTCTTGTGGCTGGCTCAGGTTACGAGTCCACATTCTGATTCGTCCAAGGCACCATTTTAGAGCTACCTTAACCCACACTGATTGGTCCAGTTCAGCAGTTCAAAACTAGAATGAGGAACTAGGCAAACACAGTTCTGACTGCAAAGAAAAGCAGATTAGACAAACTATATTTTCATTATTACTCTAAATGATTTCTGGCAAACAGTTACATCTTTCAGATAGGTTCCCTTTGCACTCCTAGTGACTGCAAAAATGGAGTGAATTGGCAGCAGCTCGAGTGGTACTCAAGCAGAGAAACACACAGTCCCCCCATACAAACTAATTATGTCTGCAAGCAGACAGCTCTTAAAGAGACAGTACCAGAGGCTCTAAAAACACTCACAGATAAATGGCTTAAATGCCAAACACCATTCAGGCTTGGAGCATTCAAGCAAGCTCCTGGAAGTCTTTTGGGAACCCCCATTTGCAGGGGTTACACAGCCTAGGCCTTTGTCTCTGTTTTCCTTCTTCTGACCCTCTCTCACCATTGTTGGCTCAAATCACCCTCCCTCATCTCCCTCCTTCCTCCCTCCAGTATTGGGCTAAACCCACCCCCAATCTGCCGTGCCTGTCTTAGTTCCTCCTGCAGACCCTCAATCTCCTTTCTAAGTTTCTTTATGTGGTTTGCATGCTAAACATCCTCCCACTCAAGCAATGTTTAGAAAGATTGGTGCACCACAGTTGTTGCAGCCTACCACCCTACCCATTGCTGTCACTTGCCACCAGCGACCCCACCCTCCCAGATGCAGGATACCAAACACTCCCTAAGTCTCCCCTCCTCCTCTACCAGTGCAAAACATTCTTTTCTTTATTCCCTTACCCTTTGTTGTAGCTGCGTTTAATAGACTGAGCAACTGCTTTTTATGTTTGCTTGCACGCATGTGCAAGAAACATAGTGCCATCATCGAGATTTGGGTGTGTCACCTCCTCCTCCAATTCAGTCAGTGTGCTGGCAGGCACGGCCCTATAAGCCAATGCATTTTGGAGCTGTCTATGACACGCACCAAAATGCAGTGGCACCCGATTGAAAGAGACTACGGCTTGAGTGAGCAGCGATAAGATAAGGCTGCTCCACGTGCAGCTCCCCCACAGGCCTCCCGCAGGCGTGCGCCCCGCCACGCCCGCACTGTATAACCCGGCCGGTGCCCAATCCCCATCGGCTGCTCGTTCCCAGCCTCCCCAAAGGCTTCCAAATGCCACGCTGGGTGCCCACCCCAGCGTGGCAATAATCATATACCCCGTCGGCTGGCTATCCTCCCCGGCGTGCTAGTACCACGCTGGGAGCCCACCCCAGCGTGGCAAGCAATTCGAAGCCAGCGGGGATATAGAAAACCCCAACGTCCTTGTGCCACGCTGAGGCCACCCAAGCGTGGCACGAATCCCGCATCGTCTTTTATTTTTACCTGGACAGAAAACTGTCCGCGGCGCGTCTCGACCCCCTCACAACCCGCACCCACCCTCGCACCAGCCTCCCCACCCCCCCTCACCCCATACTTACCTCCGGAGCTCGGCGCGATGATCTTCGGTGGACCGGGAACACGTCTGCACTCTTCAAAGGCGACCGCGAACTGAGGAAATGCCGGTAAGCTGTATAATGGGATAAATAGGAGGGGTTCAACTTTATTGCATATCTCAGGCATTTTTGGGAATTTTGGCACCAAATTTTCAACATGGGGTTTTTGGGACCCCTTCTCATGAATGATGTCACTGTCATGGCGTTATTCGGGCCCGAAGGGTGATTTCGCGCAGTGACTGTGCAGTGACTGCGAAATCACCTTGGCCCTGAATAATGCCATGACAGTGAATCAATCATGGGAAGGGGTCTCAAAATTCCGTTGAAGAATTTGGTGCCAAATTCCCAAAAACTATTTATTCTGGCGTAGCGTGCGCAGTTCCTATGCAGGCTCGTAAGTTCGCGAATTTTCAATATTTTCACCCAGATTTTCAACATTGCCATTTTACCACACCTTCTTATAGGTAGTATAGCTGTCATTTCACATCTCACCCAAACGTGTTTCCGCCATGTAGCGCATACAATGGCGCAGTCGATAATCGAAATCAATGTACAGGACAAATTAAGAAAATCACAGTGACACGGTTCATGAGCAGGCATCTTAAAATGGCTATGTTGAAAATTTGGTGAAAAAAGTCCTAAAAATGACTGTTTTACGAGTGTGCATTGCGCAGTTCCTACGCACGTTCGTAAGGTAGTGAATTTTCAATATTTTCACTCCAGATTTTCAACATTGCCATTTTACCACACCTTCTTATGAGTAGTACAGCTGCCATTTTCACATCTCACCCAAAGCGTATTTCCATACATGTAGCGCACAATGGCAGATTGGTGTCTTGAGATCAATGTATGGGACAAATTAAGAAAATCACAGTGACACTGTTCATGAGGTGAGGTGTTAAAATGGCTATGTTAATTTGGAAAAAATTCCAAAAATGACTGTTTACTGAGCATGCAGGTTGTACAGTTCCCACGCACGCTCATTAGTTTGCAAATTTTCAATATTTTCACTCCAGATTTTCAACATTGCCATTGTACCACAACTTCTTATGAGTAGTACAGCTGTCATTTTTCACATCTCACCCAAAACGTGTTTCCGCCCATGTAGCGCACAATGGCGCAGTCGGTGGTCGAAATCAATGTACAGGACAAATTAAGAAAATCACAGTGACACTGTTCATGAGCAGAGGTCTTAAAATGGCTATGTTGAAAATTTGGTGAAAAATTTCCTAAAAATGACTTTTACGAGCGTGCGTTGCACAGTTACTATGCATGCTCGAAAGTTTGCAAATTTAATATTTTCACTCCAGATTTTCAACATGTCCATTTATTAAACTTCCTTATGAACAGTACAGCTGCAATTTTCATATATGCCCAAAATGTGTTTGCACATATGGCGCACAATGGTGCTGTTGGTGTCAAAGCAATGTTTAGGACAGATTAAGAAAATCACAGTTACACTGTTTGTGAGCAGAGGTCTTAAAATGGCTATGCTGAAAATTTGGTGACAAAAGTCCATGAAATTACTGTGTTACGAGTGAGCATTGCACAGTTTCCACGCACCCTCGTTAGTTCATGACTTTGTAATATTTTCAGTCCAGATTTTCACCAGTGGCATTTTTCCACACTTCCTTAAGAACAGTACAGCTGCCATTTTTCACAACATGGCCGAAGTGTGTTTTCACACTTTCAGTGCAGAGATCGTGGTCACTGTGGAAATCATTGTTCGACAGATAAAGAAAATCACAGTGACACTGTTCATGATTGGAGGCACCAAAATGCCCGAGTTGACAATCTGCTGTAAGAAATCCCCAACCTAATTATATTACGGTTGTCGTTGCACAGTTTCTATGTACCGTGAGTTCACCATTTTTTAAATATTTTACTACACATTTGCAACATAGCCATTTTTACACCTCCCCATGAAAGAGTACAGCTGTAATTTTTTACATCCTGTTCGGAATATTTTTGCACCTGTGGTGCTAAATGCCATAGTCACTGTGCATAAGCAGCTTTCGGCTACCAAACTGATATTCCCCCTGTTCATGAGGTGGGGTCACAAAACAAACATGTTGAATATTTGGAGTGAAAATACCAACGAATGCCTGAGGTATTAGGGTTTTCAACTATAACGTCCAACCCTATAGAGAATGACAGAAATCAGGGGTGTGCCTTAGGATTCTTGCCTGTGATGCTCATACCATTCCACACCCTGCAGTCACTGAGAGGCATCGAGGTATGCCTTGGACTCTTCGGCCCCAAAGTTCACCCCATTCTCCTATATCGCACCCATCTCACCATATTTCCTAATGAAATGGGGTGCACATAAGGGCCAAAGACCACAAGGAACACCGTGGCACTTGTCAGTGTCTGCAGGGTGGGGTGTGGTGAAATGGCGTGGCCGTTATGCCTGATGACCCAAACGCACACCCCAATGCCTGTCACTCTCTGCAGGGTGGTGGTGGGGTTGGCTTCAGTTCAATACTTCACTGCCATTCCTATTACGCAGCTCTGTAACTTCTACGCTACCACTGCCAATGCCAGCAAGCAAACATTCGGCATTGACAAATGCTTGTTATATTCCTGTCCTTCCTATCCACACCCAAAAGAGACTTTAAGTAGCTATTTTACAACCTTCTTCAAACTCCTACTCCTCCTTTCCCCAATGCAAAAAAGTAACAATGACTCCTAGATTTGCATTTACTTCCCTTCCACTGGGATAGCAGTCACCTCTTCATTCGCTGCTGTTCCTTTCCTGGATGTCTGCTTCTGCTATGACAGGTGCATATCTTTTGCCCGTTTGAGGAAGTGATGTCAGAACCCCTGGTATAAAGGAAATCACGGACCAGGAGTGGGTGGGGTGGGGTGAGGTGAGGTGTTGGGGGGTGGGACCAGCCGAAGTCTTCCAGAAACAATCAGGTAGCTGAGGCCCCTGGTCAGACCATTAGCACCCTTCCCCCACTATACACTAAATTTTGCAGCTAGTAAAGCCAGCAAAAATTAATCACAATTCTACTCAAAGCCCCCCAAATAGGTTTGCTACCCAAAGAAACAGGTCTCCAATTCAAACAGCTTCACCAACAACACATCAAAATAGGCTTGAAATTAGAAGATATAGGTCTCCAATTCAAAGAAACAGACCCAGTTAAATCACACCAATTATGTTTTAAAACAGAAGAAATAGGCCTCTACAATGCAGCCTGCCACACAGTGAGACATCAAACAAATGAGCCCACTTATAGCCACCAAAACAGGTTTCAAAATTCCAACAGCCCCAAAACAATACCCTGCTAGCCCCTTAGAAGTAGTAAGAAAGAAAAGAAATAACCTTCTACCAAGTAAAATCCACAAGGAACAATGTAAAAACAAGAAGAAGAAGCTGCTGTACTGGAACAGATCTGATCCTTTCCCCTTCTAGCTCCTTCACAGACTGAAAAAGAATGCAATGCTTATCCAGCAAGTAAATCCTGTCCCCAGCTGCTCAGCAAAAGAAGGTTCAGACAACCTCTGCCAGACCCCAACTGCTTCTGCAGTTAACAGGCCTCAAACACAATGTCCAACACACAGAAATGGCAGCTAAAAAAACTACTTTAAATCAACTTACAAACACACTCAGCAGCTAAAGGCCCTTTTTTCTCTCTCTCTCTCCTCTAGCTGAAGTCTTGCGATATTATGACCCTGTGCCAAGCTTAACCCAGACAAGATGGAAGTATTGTTGATTAAGCCTGAATGCCGGTGGGGTACCAGATGGCCTGAGGATGCAACCAGCCTTATGTTCGGTGCCTCTCAGCTGACTGCATCTGTGAAAGAGAAAAACCTAGGCGTGACCTTGGACAGCAAACTGACACTGGAGGCTCAGGTGTCGGCCATTGTCCAAAATGGGTTTTACCACCTGAGGAGCACTGCCTGGATTAAGCACCTTATCCCACACAATGACCTGCCCTCACTAATCCTCTAGGCACGAATACTACAATGCCTTATACATGGGGCTAAGTGGAGGAGCCCTACATCACCTGCAGCTAGTTCAGAATACAGCGGCCAGATTGTTCTCAAGCTTCTCAGGTCCTGCCATATAAACCTGGTCCTATGCGATCTGCATTGGCTGCCAGTGAGCTAGGATTTCTGGGTGCAGGGATTGTTTAAAGATGGATGTAGAGACAGTCTAGATACCGCTAGTGCAGGGACTGTGGAGACAGATGTACAGCCAGTCGAGATACTGGTAGTGCAGGGACTGTGGAGACAGATGTATAGCCTTTCAGATACTGGTAGTGCAGGGACTGTATGGAGATGGCTGTACAGCCAGTCTAAATACTGGTAGTGCTGGGACTGCACAGAAATGGATGTACAGCCAGTCTAGATACTGGTAGTACAGGGACTGTATTGAGATGGATGTACAGCCAGTCTAGATACTGGTAGTGCAGGGACTGTATGGAGATGGATGTACAGCCAGTCTAGATGTTGGTAGTGCAGGGACTGTATGGCGATAGATGTACAGCCAATCTAGATACCGGGAGCACAGGGACTGTATGGAGATGGATGTACAACCAGTCTAGATGCTGGTAGTACAGGGACTGTATAGCGATAGATGTACAGCCAATCTAGATACCGGGAGCACAGGGACTGTATGGAGATGGATGTACAACCAGTCTAGATGCTGGTAGTACAGGGACTGTATGGAGATGGATGTACAGCCAGTCTAGATGCTGTTAGTGCAGGGACTGTATGGAGATAGATGTACAGCCAATCTAGATACCGAGAGTACAGGGACTGTATGGAGATGGATGTACAACCAGTCTAGATGCTGGTAGTACAGGGACTGTATGGAGATGGATGTACAGCCAGTCTAGATACTAGTAGTGCAGGGACTGTATGGAGATGGATGTACAACCAGTCTAGATGTTGGTAGTGCAGGGACTGTATGGAGATCGATGTACAGCCCGTCTAGATACTAGGAGAGCAAGGACTGTATGGAGATGGATATACAGTCAGTCTAGATGCTCGCAGTGCAGGGGCTGCTTAAAGATGGATGTACAGCCAGTCTGGATGCTGGTAGTGCAAAGGCTGCATGGAGTTTGATGTACAGCCAGTCTAGATAATGGTAGTGCAGTGACTGCATGGCGATGAATATACAGCCAGTGTAGATACTGGTAGTGCAGGGACTGCTTGGAGATGGATGTACAGCCAGTCTAGATGCTGGTAGTTCAGGGACTGTTTAAAGATGAATGTACAGTCAGTCTAGGTACTGGTAGTGCAGGGACTGTTTAAAGATGGATGTACAGCCAGTCTAGATACTGGTAGTGCACAGACTGCATGAAGATGGATGTACAGCCAGTCTAGCTACTGGTAGTGCAGGGACTGCATGGAGATGGATGTACAGCCAGTCTAGATGCTGGTAGTGCAGGGACTGTTTAAAGATGGATGTACAGTCAGTCTAGGTACTGGTAGTGCAGGGATTGCATGGTGATGGATATACAGCCAGTCTAGATACTGGTAGTGCAGGGACTGCACGGAGATGTATGTACAGCCAGTCTAGATACTGGTAGTGCAGGGACTGCACAGAGATGGATGTATAGCCAGTCTAGATACTGGTAGTGCAGGGACTACATAGAGATGGATGTATAGCCAGTCTAAATACTGATAGTGCAGGGACTGTATGGAGATGGATGTATGGCCAGTCTCAATACTATTGTGCAGGGACTGCACAAAGATGAATGTACAGCCAGTCTGGATACTGGTAGTGCAGGGACTGTTTAAAGACGGATGTACAGCCAATCTAGATACTGGTAGTTCAGAGATTACATGGAGATGCATATACAGCCAGTCTACACATTGGTAGTGCTGGGACTGCATGAAGATGGATGTATAACCAGTCTAGATACTGGTGGTTCAGGGACGGTATGGAGATGGATGTACGGCCAGTCTACATGTTGGTAGTTCAGGGACTGCATGGAGATGGATGTATAACCAGTCTAGATACTGGTAGTGCAGAGACTGTATGGAGATGGATGTACAGCCAGTCTAGATACTTGTAGTGCAGGGACTGCACAGAGATGGATAGAAACATAGAAACATAGAATTTAACGGAAGATAAGGACCGCTTGGCCCACCCAGTCTGCCCATTTCCCTACCTACTGGATAAGCTGCAGATCCTAGTTAACCAGCAGCCTACTTCTTCCTACCCTCACCCCCTAGAATGGCCTTATGACCGTCCCATGCATGCTTGAATTCCACCACTGTTTTTGACTCCACAACCTCCTCCGGAAGGCCGTTCCATGCTTCCACAACCTTCTCTGTGAAACAATACTTCCTTAAATCACCTCTGAGCCGCCCCCCCATCTTCAAATTGTGCCCTCTTGTTCTTGCACACCTCTTTTTTTGAAAGATGCTACCCTCTTGGACTTTGTTGATTCCCTTGAGGTACTTGAACGTTTCTATCATGTCCCCCCTCTCCCTCCTTTCCTCGAGGCTATACATATTAAGCTCCTTTTGTCTCTCTTCATATGTCTTCCGGTGCAGACCCTGCACCATTTTAGTTGCCCTCCTCTGGACAGCTTCCATCCTGTCTATGTCTTTGCGGAGATTGGGTCTCCAGAACTGCATGCAGTACTCCAGATGGGGTCTCACCAGCTGTCTGTACAGAGGGATAGTAACTTCCTGTTTTCTACTGGTGATGCCTTTCCCTATGCATCCCAGTATCCCCCCAGCCCTCCTTGCTGCCCTCTCACATTGCTTGCCCACCTTTAGGTCATCTGATATGACTACCCCCAGGTCCCTTTCCATTTTTGTTGTTGTTAGTATCTCACCCCCCATTGTGTACTCTTCCCCTGGGTTTTTGTTTCCCAGGTGCATTACCTTGCACTTCTTTGCATTGAATCTAAGCTGCCATACGTTTGACCATTCCTCTAACCTTGCCAAGTCCCTTCTTATGCTTTCCACCCCACCCTGTACACCAACTCTGTTGCAGATCTTTGTGTCATCTGCAAAGAGACATACTTTTCCTTCCAGTCCCTCTGTAATGTCGCTTATAAAGACATTGAAGAGGACCGGTCCTAATATTGAACCCTGCGGTACCCCACTAGTAACCCCCTTTCTTCTGAGTGGACTCCATTTTCTATTACTCTCTGTGTCCTATTCTCCAGCCAATTCTTTACCCAGGCTGTCATCTTGGGACCCACTCCCAGGCTGGCTAACTTGCATATTGATCTTTTGTGTGGACTGTGTCAAATGCCTTGCTAAAGTCTAGGTAGGCCATGTCCACAGCCCTCCCTGATCTACTACTTTGGTCACCCAGTCAAGAAATCTATCAGATTTGTCTGGCATGACCTTCCCGCTGAATCCATGCTGCCTAGGGTCCTGTGCCCTCTGGCCTCTAGATACTGACTATTCTTTCCTTCAGAAGTGATTCCATCATTTTCCCTATCACTGAGGTTAAACTAACAGGTCTGTAGTTTCCTGCTTCTGCCTTGCTCCCACTTTTGTGAAGGGAATCACATCTGCCCTCCTCCAGTCCTCGGGTACCACCCCATCCTCCCATGATTTGTTAAAAGGGTAGTCAGTGGTGTCACTAGTTCTACCCTTAGTTCTTTAGAATTCTGGGATGAATCATCGGCCCCATTGCTTTGTCCACCTACAGTTTTAAGAGTTCTTTCAAACCCTTTCTTCTGTAAATGGGCTGGTATCAACTTCTGTATCCAGAGTGTTTCTACTGTTTGTTTTAGGTACCTCCCTCTCTTCATTTGTAAATACTGAGCAAAATATTTGTTTAGTATCTCCGCCTTTTCACAGTCTCCCCTCACCCACCCTCCCTCCCCTTTATTAAGCCTCACTATCCTCCCTTGGTCTTCCTTCGCTCCCTGATGTACCTATAAGGTTTTATCCCCTTCTTAACTGAGTTGGCTATCTTTTCTTGGTTTGGGCCTTTGCTGTTCTGACTGCCTTCCCAGCCTCCTTTTGCTTTAACTGATACAGTTCTCTGTCCTGCTCCTTCTGCGATTCCTTGTACTTTATGAATGCTTTCTTTTTTCTTGAACCTTCACTGCCACTTCCTTTGAGAACCATAGTGGTTTCTTACATCGTTTTGTTTTATTTGCTTCACACAAAGGCTCGTTACCTCTGTGATGGCAGTTTTTATTATTCCCCATTGTTCTTCCACCCCTCCTTCCTGCCCATTTGCTAGTGCATTCCTTAGGCGCTCACCCATTTTGGCAAAGTCAGCCCTCCTAAACTCCAGTACTTTTGCCTTTGTATGGCTTGACTCTATTGTTCTGTTTATTGTGAACTATACTGTTCGATGGTCGCTAGTTCCCAGATGGCTACCCACTTCTACATCTGTGATCCTTTCTCCATCTCCATTTGAGAGAACCAGGTCTAAGATTGCTCCTCTCGAGTTGGCTCCAATACTAGTTGTCTAAGGCATGCCCCTGTAGGGCATCTAGAATAACCCACTCTTGAGTGACAGCCAGTCTAGATACTGATAGTGCAGAGACTTATGGAGATGGATGTACAACCAGTGTGGATACTGGTTGTTCAGGAACAGTTTAAAGATGGATGTACAGCCAGTCAAGCTACTGGTAGTGCAGGAACTCTATGGAGATGGCTGTATAACCAGTCTAGATACTGGTAGTGCAGAGACTGCACAGAGATGGATATACAGCCAGTCTATTTATTTATTTAGCTTTTGTTGACGGGTAAGTGCACTAGACAAATCCTGCCTATTTTCAGGCATGACCCGGGGGAGGGGGGAATACAGATGAATGCCAACTGATCTTGAACCAGATTAAGCTGCTGGTGGTATTTTTTTTAGTGAATGAGAGAAGTTTGGCCAGGACACCGGGGAAATTCCCCTACTCTTTTCGATAAGTGCCATGGGATCTTTAACATCCATCTGAACTACCACCAATCCAGGCAGATGGGACCTCGGTTTAACGTCTCATCCGAAAGACGGCACCTCAGAAATGCAGCACCCCTCTCATGCTGCATTACAGTGTCAGTACTGGGATATTAACGCAAGTGCCAGATGTGGGAACTGAACCCACAGCCCTCTGATCTCCCGGCCTCAGAGGCGAGTGTGCTACCTACTGAGCCACTGACACTGCTGATGCTAGATGCTGATAGCACAGGGACTGCTTGAAGATCGATGTACAGCCAGTCTAGATACTGATAGTGCAGGAGATGCATGGAGATGGATGTATATCCAGTCTAGATATTGGTAATGCAGGGACTGCATGGAGATGGATGTACAGCCAGTCTACATACTGGTAATGCAAGGACTGCATGGAGACAGATGTACAGCCAGTCTAGATACTGGTAGTATGGGGTGGTATGGAGATGGATGTACAGCCAGTCTAGATACTGGTAGTACAGGGACTGTAAGGAGATGGATGTACAGCCAGTCTAGATACTGATAGTGCAGGGACAGCATGGAGATAGATGTACAGCCAGTCTAGATGCTGGTAGGTCAGGGACTGCTTAAAGATGGATGTACAGTCAATCTAGGTACTGGTAGTGCAGGGACTGTTTAAAGGTGGATGTACAGACAGTCTAGATACTGGTAGTGCAGGGACTGAATGGAGCTGGATGTGCAGCCAGCTTAGATACTGGTAGTGCAGGAGCTGTATGGAAATGGATGTACAGCCACTCTAGATGCTGGTAGTGCAGGGACTGTATGGAAATCGATGTACAGCCTGTCTAGCTACTGGGAGAGCAGGGACTGTTTGGAGATGGATATACAGTCAGTCTAGATGCCGGTAGTGCAGGGACTGCTTAAAGATGGATGTACAGCCAGTCTGGATACTGGTAGTGCAAAGACTGCATGGAGCTTGATATACAGCCAGTTTAGATACTGATAGTGCAGGGACTGCATGGAGATGGATGTACAGCAGGGACTACATGGAGACAGATGTACAGCCAGTCTTGATAATGGTACAGCAGTGACTGCATGGCGATGAATATACAGCCAGTGTAGATACCGGTAGTGCAGGGGCTGCTTGGAGATGGATGTACAGCCAGTCTAGATGCTGGTAGTTCAGGGACTGTTTAAAGATGAATGTACAGTCAGTCTAGGTACTGGTAGTGCAGGGACTGTTTAAAGATGGATGTACAGCCAGTCTAGATACTGGTAGTGCACAGACTGCATGAAGATGGATGTACAGCCAGTCTAGCTACTGGTAGTGCACGGACTGCATGGAGATGGATGTACAGCCAGTCTAGATGCTGGTAGTTCAGGGACTGTTTAAAGATGGATGTATAGTCAGTCTAGGTACTGGTAGTGCAGGGACTGCATGGTGATGGATGTACAGCCAGTCTAGATACTGGTAGTGCAGGGACTGCATGGAGATGTATGTACAGCCAGTCTAGATACTGGTAGTGCAGGGACTGCACAGAGATGGATGTATAGCCAGTCTAGATACTGGTAGTGCAGGAGTACATAGAGATGATGTATAGCCAGTCTAAATACTGATAGTGCAGGGACTGTATGGAG
Source organism: Neoceratodus forsteri (assembly GCA_016271365.2). Taxonomy (NCBI): domain Eukaryota; kingdom Metazoa; phylum Chordata; order Ceratodontiformes; family Ceratodontidae; genus Neoceratodus; species Neoceratodus forsteri. The sequence goes on from CM057458.1 coordinate 5,368,592, forward strand.
ATGGATGTACAGCCAGTCTCAATACTGTTAGTGCAGGGACTGCACAAAGATTAATGCACAGCCAGTCTGGATACTGGTAGTGCAGGGACTGTTTAAAGATGGATGTACAGCCAATCTAGATACTGGTAGTTCAGAGATTACATGGAGATGGATATACAGCCAGTCTACACACTGGTAGTGCTGGGACTGCATGAAGATGGATGTATAACCAGTCTAGATACTGAGTGGTTCAGGGACGTTATGGAGATGGATGTACAGCCAGTCTACGTGTTGGTAGTTCAGGGACTGCATGGAGATGGATGTATAACCAGTCTAGATACTGGTAGTGCAGAGACTGTATGGAGATGGATGTACAGCCAGTCTAGATACTTGTAGTGCAGGGACTGCACAGAGATGGATGTACAGCCAGTCTACATACTGATAGTGCAGAGACTGTATGGAGATGGATGTACAGTCAGTCTAGATACTGTTAGTGCAGGGACTGTATGGATATTGATGTACAGCCAGTCTGGATACTGGTAGTTCAGGAACTGTTTAAAGATGGATGTACAGCCAGTCTAGCTACTGGTAGTGTAGGGGCAGCATGGAGATAGATGTATAGCCAGTCTAGATACTGGTTGTGCAGGGGCTGCATGGAGATGGATGAACAGACAGTCTACATACTGTTAGTGCAGAGACTGCATGGAGATGGATGTATAACCAGTGTAGATACTGGTAGTGCAGGGACTGTATGGAGATGGATGTATAACCAGTCTAGGTACTGGTAGTGCAGGGACTGTTTAAAGGTGGATGTACAGACAGTCTAGATTCTGGTAGTGCAGGGACTGCATTGAAGATGGATGTACAGCCAGTCTAGATACTGGTAGGGCAGGGACTGCTTGAAGATGGATGTACAGTCAATCTAGGTACTGGTAGTGCAGGGACTGTTTAAAGGTGGATGTACAGACAGTCTAGATTCTGGTAGTGCAGGACTGTTTAAAGATGGATGTACAGCCAGCCTTGATACTGTTAGTGCAGGAATTGCATGGAGAAGGATGTACTGCCAGTCTAGATACTGGTAGTGCAGGGATTGTATTGAGATGGATGTACAGCCAGTCTTGATACTGGTAGTGCAAGGACTGTTTAGAGACAGATGTACAGCCAGTCAGGCACACATCATTGGTACCAAGTAGTTACATTAGTTATGGCACTATATCTTACTAAATGTTTAGGTGGACTCTGTCTTTTTATTGAACACTGGCAGCTTTTAACATACCGTGAATTACTACTTTAAATATGGGCCATGAGTTGTTTGGCCAGTCCAAATCAAAATAATTGGGCTTAGTTAATAATATTGAAAGCCTGACATTTTTAGAGAAAGGCTGTGCTGGGACTGATTTTGAAGGCAATTAACGGCAATATGGAGTATTACATGAATTTCTTTAGTGAGAATGTGTTGCTATCTACTGCAGTTCCTCTGCCATGGGTTGGCACTGTTCTTACTTTGATGTTGCAAATTGGTGGATGAAAGTTTTAATTGTTAAATTGCTTTCCACATTTTTAGCACTGCTTCGTCTCTATAAAAGTTTGTACTGCAGGGGGAGCACTTTAGCTTGACAATGCACCCGTGAAGAGAGTGCGAAACGCTGCTCTGTGGGTAACCTTATTGGCTGTACCAGCTTTGCTGAATTCCTGTTTGAGATGTTTTGCTGAATAAAACCATTTGATGAAGACTGAGTCCAGTCTCATGATTGTAATGCTCTGCACAGAGTGCTGGGTCCTCCTTGAAATCAGTTAGGTGCAGACATTCAAGCACCAATGCTATGGCCAATGACCCTCTAGCCATATTGTGTTGATACTGGAAGTGCAGAGTCTGTTTAGAAATTAATCTATAACCAGTCTAGATATTGACAGTGCAGGAACTGTAAGGAGATGGATGTACAGCCAGTCTAGATACTGGTAATGCAGGGACGAGATGGATGTACTGCCATTTTAGATACTGGTAGCGCAAGACCAGCATGGAGATGGATGTATGGCCAGTGTAGATACATGTAGTGGTGGTCCAGAATGGAATTGGATGTACTTCCAGGCTAGCTACTGGTAGTGCATGAACTACATGGAGATAGATGTACAGCCAGCCTAGCTACTGGTAGTGCAAGGACTGCATGGAGATGGATGCACAGCCAGTTTAGATACTGGTAGTGCAGAGAGTGTATGGAGATGGATGTACAGCCAGTTTAGATACTGGTAGTGCAGAGAGTGTATGGAGATGGATGTACTGCCAGTCTAGCTACTGGTAGTGCATGGACTACATGGAGATGGATGTACAGCCAGTCTAGCTACTGGTAGTGCAAGGACTGCATGGAGATGGCTGTACAGCCAGTTTAGATACTGGTAGTGCAGAGATTGTATGGAGATGGATGTGCAGCCAATCTAGCTACTGGTAGTGCAAGGACTGCATGGAGATGGATGTACAGCCAGTCTAGCTACTGGTAGTGGAAGGACTGCTTGGAGATGGATGTACAGCCAGTTTTGATACTGTTAGTGCAGAGAGTATATGGAGATGGATGTACAGCCACTCCAGATACTGGTAGTGCAGGAACTGCATGAGATGGAAGTACTGACAGTGTAGATTGCTGATTGCTGCAGGGGCGATATGGGGGAGGATGTACTGCCAATTTAGATACTGGTATTGCAAGACCAGCACAGAAACAGATGTATGGCCAATGTAGATACTTGTAATGCTGGGCCACCATGGGAATGGATGTACAGCCAGTCTAGATACTGGTAGCGCAGGGGCTGTATGGAGATGGATGTACAGCCAGTCTAGATACTGGTAGTGTAGAGATTGCATTTAGATGGTTGCAGAGTCAGTCTAGAAAGTGATATGGAGGGACTGCATGGAGATGGATGTACTGCCAGTGTAGATACTGGTATTGCAGGGACAGCATGGTGATGGGTGTACTGCCAATTTAGGATCTGGTAGTGCAGGGACTGCATGGAGAAGGATGTAGAGCTAGTCTAGATACTGGTAGCATAGTGACTGTACGGAGAAGGATGTAGAGCTGGACTAGATACTGGTAGTGTAGTGATTGCAGCTAGATGGATGTACAGCCAGTCTAGATACTGGTAGTGCAGTGAATGCACTGACATGGATATACAGCCAGTGTAGATACTGGTAGTGCAAAGATTGCATGGAGATGGATGTACGCCAGTCTAGATACTGGTAGTGCAGGGATTGCATGGAGATGGATGTACAGCCAGTCTAGATACTGGTAGTGCAGGGACTGCATGGAGATGGATGTACAGTCAGTGTAGATACTGGTAGTGCAGGGACTGTGTGGTGATGGATGTACAGTCAGTCTAGATACTGGTAGTGCAGGGATTGCATGGAGATGGATGTACAGCCAGTGTATATACTGCTAGTGAAGAGACTGTATGGAGATGGATGCACCATCAGTGTAGATATCATACTGCAGGGACACCATGGAGCTGGATGTACTGCCAGCCCAGATACTGTTAATGCAGGAAATGCATGGAGAGGTATATACAGCTAATTTAGATACTACTGGTAGTGCAGGGCGGCATATAATCGGATGTACTGTGAGTGTAGCTACTGGTATTGCAGGGACTCTATGGAGATGCATGTATAGCTAGTCTAGCCAGTGGTAGTGCAGGAAGTGTATGTAGATGATGTACTGCTGGTCTAGATACTGGTAGTTCAGGAACTGTATACAGATGGACGAACAGCCGGTCTAGATACTGATAGTGCAGAGATTGCATTGCAATGGATATACAGCTCGTTATATACTGGTAGTGCAGGGACTGTATAGAGATGGACATACAGCCGGTGTAGATACCAGTAGTGCAGGGACTGTATGGAGATGGATAGACAACTCATTATATAGTGGTAGTGCAGGGACTGTATGGAGATGGATATACAGCTGGTGTAGATACTAGTAGTGCAGGGACTGTACGGAGATGGATATACAGCCGGTGTAGATACTAGTAGTGCAGGGACTGTATGGAGATGGATAGACAGCTCATTATATAGTGGTAGTGCAGGGACTGTGTGGAGATGGATATACAGCTGGTGTAGATACTGGTAGTGCAGGGACTGCATAGAGATGTATGTACAGCTGGTGTAGATATGCAGGGACTGCATGGAGATGTATGTACAGCCGGTGTAGATACTGTTAGTGCACGGACTGTATGTAGATGGATATACAGCCTGTCCAGATACTGGTAGTGCAGGGACTGCATGGAGATGGATGTACTGCCAGTCTTGACAGTGGTAGTGCAGGGACTGTATGGAGCTGGATGTACAGCCTGTCCAGATACTGGTGGTGCAGAGACTGTATGGAGATGAATATATAGCCAGTCCAGATACTGGTAGTGCAGGGACTGCATGGAGATGGATATACAGCTGGTCTAGATACTGGTAGTGCAGGGACTGCATGGAGATGAATATACAGCCGGTCTTGATACTGGTAGTGCAGGGACTATATGGAGATGGATATACAGCCAGTCTAGATACTGGTAGTGCAGGACTGCATGGAGATGGATATACAGTCAGTCTAGAAACTGGTAGTGCCTGGACTACATGGAGATGTATGTGCAGCTGGTGTAGATACTGGTAGTGCAAGGACTGCATGGAGATGGATATACAGTCAGTCTAGAAACTGGTAGTGCCTGGACTACATGGAGATGTATGTACAGCCGGTGTAGGTACTGGTAGTGCAGGGAATGTATGGAGGTAGATATACAGCAAGTCCGTATACTGGTAGTGCAGGGACTGTATGGAGATGGCTGTACTGCCAGTCTAGATAGTGGTAGTGCATAGACTGTATAGAAATGGATGTACAGTCAGTGTAGATACTGGCAGTGCAGGGACTGTGTGGAGATGGATGTACAGTCAGTCTACATACTGGTAGTGCAGGGATTGCATGGAGATGGATGTACAGCCAGTGTATATACTGCTAGTGAAGAGACTGTATGAAGATGGATGCACTATCAGTGTAGATATCATACTACAGGGACACCATGGAGCAGGATGTACTGCCAGCCCAGATACTGCTAATGCAGGAAATGCTTGGAGAGGTATATACAGCTAATTTAGATACTGGTAGTGCAGGGACTGCATGGAGATGTATGTACAGCTGGTGTAGATATACAGGGACTGCATGGAGATGTATGTACAGCCGGTGTAGATACTGTTAGTGCACAGACTGTATGTAGATGGATATACAGCCTGTCCAGATACTGGTAGTGCAGGGACTGCATGGAGATGGATATACAGCCTGTCCAGATACTGGTAGTGCAGGGACTGTATGGAGCTGGATGTACAGCCTGTCCAGATACTGGTGGTGCAGAGACTGTATGGAGATGAATATATAGCCAGTCTAGATACTGGTAGTGCAGGGACTGTATGGAGATGAATATACAGCCGGTTTTGATATTGGTAGTGCAGGGACTGTATGGAGATGGATGTACAGCCCGTCCAGATACTGGTGGTGCAGACACTGTATGGAGATGAATATATAGCCAGTCCAGATACTGGTAGTGCAGGGACTGCATGGAGATGGATATACAGCCGGTCTAGATACTGGTAGTGCAGGGACTGCATGGAGATGAATATACAGCCGGTCTTGATACTGGTAGTGCAGGGACTGTATGGAGATGGATATACAGCCGGTGTATATACTGGTAGTGCAGGGACTGCATGGAGATGGATATACAGCCGGTCTTGATACTGGTAGTGCAGGGACTATATGGAGATGGATATATAGCCAGTCTAGATACTGGTAGTGCAGGACTGCATGGAGATGGATATACAGTCAGTCTAGAAACTGGTAGTGCCTGGACTACATGGAGATGTATGTGCAGCCGGTGTAGATACTGGTAGTGCAAGGACTGCATGGAGATGGATATACAGTCAGTCTAGAAACTGGTAGTGCCTGGACTACATGGAGATGTATGTACAGCCGGTGTAGGTACTGGTAGTGCAGGGAATGTATGGAGGTGGATATACAGCAAGTCCATAAACTGGTAGTGCAGGGACTGTATGGAGATGGCTGTACTGCCAGTCTAGATAGTGGTAGTGCATAGACTGTATAGAGATGGATGTACAGTCAGTGTAGATACTGGTAGTGCAGGGACTGTGTGGAGATGGATGTACAGTCAGTCTACATACTGGTAGTGCAGGGATTGCATGGAGATGGATGTACAGCCAGTGTATATACTGCCAGTGAAGAGACTGTATGAAGATGGATGCACTATCAGTGTAGATATCATACTACAGGGACACCATGGAGCAGGATGTACTGCCAGCCAGATACTGCTAATGCAGGAAATGCTTGGAGAGGTATATACAGCTAATTTAGATACTGGTAGTGCAGGGACTGCATGGAGATGTATGTACAGCTGGTGTAGATATAGGACTGCATGGAGATGTATGTACAGCCGTGTAGATACTGTTAGTGCAAGGACTGTATGTAGATGGATATACAGCCTGTCCAGATACTGGTAGTGCAGGGACTGCATGGAGATGGATATGCAGCCTGTCCAGATACTGGTAGTGCAGGGACTGTATGGAGCTGGATGTATAGCCTGTCCAGATACTGGTGGTGCAGAGACTGTATGGAGATGAATATATAGCCAGTCTAGATACTGGTAATGCAGGGACTGTATGGAGATGAATATACAGCCGGTCTTGATATTGGTAGTGCAGGGACTGTATGGAGATGGATGTACAGCCTGTCCAGATACTGGTGGTGCAGAGACTGTATGGAGATGAATATATAGCCAGTCCAGATACTGGTAGTGCAGGGACTGCATGGAGATGGATATACAGCCGGTCTAGATACTGGTAGTGCAGGGACTGCATGGAGATGAATATACAGCCGGTCTTGATACTGGTAGTGCAGGGACTGTATGGAGATGGATATACAGCTGGTGTATATACTGGTAGTGCAGGGACTGCATGGATATGGATATACAGCCGGTCTTGATACTGGTAGTGCAGGGACTATATGGAGATGGATATATAGCCAGTCTAGATACTGGTAGTGCAGGACTGCATGGAGATGGATATACAGTCAGTCTAGAAACTGGTAGTGCCTGGACTACATGGAGATGTATGTGCAGCCGTGTAGATACTGGTAGTGCAAGGACTGCATGGAGATGGATATACAGTCAGTCTAGAAACTGGTAGTGCCTGGACTACATGGAGATGTATGTACAGCCGGTGTAGGTACTGGTAGTGCAGGGAATGTATGGAGGTGGATATACAGCAAGTCCATAAACTGGTAGTGCAGGGACTGTATGGAGATGGCTGTACTGCCAGTCTAGATAGTGGTAGTGCATAGACTGTATAGAGATGGATGTACAGTCAGTGTAGATACTGGTAGTGCAGGGACTGTGTGGAGATGGATGTACAGTCAGTCTACATACTGGTAGTGCAGGGATTGCATGGAGATGGATGTACAGCCAGTGTATATACTGCCAGTGAAGAGACTGTATGAAGATGGATGCACTACCAGTGTAGATATCATACTACAGGGACACCATGGAGCAGGATGTACTGCCAGCCCAGATACTGCTAATGCAGGAAATGCTTGGAGAGGTATATACAGCTAATTTAGATACTGGTAGTGCAGGGACTGCATGGAGATGTATGTACAGCTGGTGATATACAGGGACTGCATGGAGATGTATGTACAGCCGTGTAGATACTGTTAGTGCACGGACTGTATGTAGATGGATATACAGCCTGTCCAGATACTGGTAGTGCAGGGACTGCATGGAGATGGATATGCAGCCTGTCCAGATACTGGTAGTGCAGGGACTGTATGGAGCTGGATGTATAGCCTGTCCAGATACTGGTGGTGCAGAGACTGTATGGAGATGAATATATAGCCAGTCTAGATACTGGTAATGCAGGGACTGTATGGAGATGAATATACAGCCGGTCTATTGGTAGTGCAGGGACTGTATGGAGATGGATGTACAGCCTGTCCAGATACTGGTGGTGCAGAGACTGTATGGAGATGAATATATAGCCAGTCCAGATACTGGTAGTGCAGGGACTGCATGGAGATGGATATACAGCCGTCTAGATACTGGTAGTGCAGGGACTGCATGGAGATGAATATACAGCCGTCTTGATACTGGTAGTGGCAGGGACTGTATGGAGATGGATATACAGCGGTGTATATACTGGTAGTGCAGGGACTGTATGGAGATGGATATACAGCCGGTCTAGATACTGGTAGTGCAGGGACTATATGGAGATGGATATACAGCCAGTCTAGATACTGGTAGTGCAGGACTGCATGAAGATGGATATACAGTCAGTCTAGAAACTGGTAGTGCCTGGACTACATGGAGATGTATGTGCAGCCGGTGTAGATACTGGTAGTGCAAGGACTGCATGGAGATGTATGTACAGCCGGTGTAGGTACTGGTAGTGCAGGGACTGTATGGGGGTGGATATACAGCAAGTCAATATACTGGTAGTGCAGGGACTGTATGGAGATGGCTGTACTGCCAGCCTAGATAGTGGTAGTGCATAGACTGTATAGAGATGTATGTACAGCCAGTCTAGATACTGGTAGTGCAGGGACTGTATGGAGATGGATATACAGCCAGTCTAGATACTGGTAGTGCAGGGACTGCATGGAGATGGACATATAGTTGGTGTATATACTGGCAGTGCAGGGACTGTATGGAGATGGCTGTACTGCCAGCCTAGATAGTGGTAGTGCATAGACTGTATAGAGATGTATGTACAGCCAGTCTAGATACTGGTAGTGCAGGGACTGTATGGAGATGGATATACAGCCAGTCTAGATACTGGTAGTGCAGGGCTGCATGGAGATGGACATAGCTGGTGTATATACTGGTAGTGCAGTGACTGTATGGAGATGAATGTACAGCCAGTGTTGATACTTTTAGTGCAGGACTGTATGGAGATGGATGTACAGCCAGTCTAGATACTGGTATTAAAAAGAACTGTATGGATATGGATGTACTGTCAGTGTAGATACCGGTACTGCAGGGACATCATGGAGATTGAGGTACAGTCAGTGTAGGTACTGGTAATTCAGGGACTCCATGGAGATGGACGACAGCCAATCAGTACACTGTTAGTGCAGGAGTGTATGGAGATGGATGTAGAGTCACTCTGGATACTGGTAGCATAAGGACTTCATAGAGATTGAGGTACAGCTAGTATAGATACTGGTAGCGCAGGCAGTGTATGGAGATGGATGTACAGCCAATCTTGAATCTGGTTGTGCAAGGACTGTATGCAGATGGATGTGGAAACAGTGTAGAAACTGGTAGCGCAGGAACTGCCTGGAGATTGATGTACTGGCAGTCTAGATACTGGTAGTGCAGGGACTGTTTAGAGATGGAGGTACAGCCAGTCTTAATTCTGGTACTGCAGGACAGCACCGAGATGGATCTACTGTCAGGCACATACGGTACCGTAGGGACAGCACGGAGACGGATCTACTGTCAGCGCAGATACTGGTACTTCAGGGACAGCATAGAGACAGATGTACTGACGGATCTACTGTCAGTGTAGATACTGGTACCTCAGGGACAGGATGGAGACGGATCTACTGTCACCGCAGATGCCGGTACCTCAGGGACAGGATGGAGACGGATCTACTGTCAGCGTGGATGCCGGTACCTCAGGGACAGCACGGAGATGGATCTACTGTCAGCGCAGATACTGGTACTTCAGGGACAGCATAGAGACAGATGTACTGACAGATCTACTGTCAGCGTAGATACCGGTGCTTCAGAGACAGCATGGAGACGGATCTACTGTCAGCGTAGATGCCGGTACCTCAGGGACAGGATGGAGACGGATCTACTGTCAGCATAGATGCCGGTACCTCAGGGACAGCATGGAGACAGATCTACTGTCAGCGTAGATGCCGGTACTTCAGGGACAACATGGAGACGGATCTACTGTCAGCGTGGATGCCGGTACTTCAGGGACAGCATGGAGATGGATCTACTGTCAGCGTAGATGCCGGTACCTCAGGGACAGCATGGAGACGGATCTACTGTCAGCGAGATGCCGGTACCTCAGGGACAGGATGGAGACAGATCTCCTGTCCGTGTAGATGCCGGCACTCAGGGACAGCATGGAGACTGGATCTACTGTCAGTGTAGATCCGGTGCTTCAGGGACTGCATGGAGCGGATCTACTGTCAGCGTAGATACCGGTACCTCAGGACAGCATAGAGACGGATGTACTGACGATCTACTGTCAGCGAGATGCCGTACCTCTGGGACAGCATGGAGACGGATCTCCTGTCAGCGAGATGCCGTACCTCAGGGACAGCATGAGACGGATCTACTGTCAGCGCAGATGCCGGTACCTCAGGGACAGGATGGAGACGGATCTACTGTCAGCGCAGATGCCGGTACCTCAGGGACAGCATGGAGACGGATCTACTGTCAGTGTAGATACCGGTGCTTCAGGGACTGCATGGAGACGGATCTACTGTCAGCGTAGATACCGGTACCTCAGGGACAGCATAGAGACGGATGTACTGACGGATCTACTGTCAGCGTAGATGCCGGACCTCAGGGACAGCATGGAGACGGATCTCCTGTCAGCGAGATACCGTACTTCAGGGACAGCATGGAGACAGATCTACTGTCAGCGCAGATGCCGGTATCTCAGGGACTGCATGGAGACGGATCTACTGTCAGCGAGATGCCGGTACCTCTGGGACAGCATGGAGACGGATCTACTGTCGCGCAGATACCGTACTTCAGGGACAGCATGGAGACGGATGTACTGTCACCGCAGATGCCGTATCTCAAGGACTCGCATGGAGACGGATCTACTGTCAGCGAGATGCCGGTACCTCTGGGACAGCATGGAGACGGATCTACTGTCAGCGAGATGCCGTACCTCAGGACAGCATGGAGACGGATCTACTGTCAGCGAGATGCCGTACCTCAGGGACAGGATGGAGACGGAACTACTGTCAGCGTGAATGCCGGTACCTCAGGGACAGCATGAGAGCGGATCTACTGTCAGCGAGATGCCGTACCTCAGGAACAGCATGGAGACGGATCTAGTGTCAGCGAGATACCGTACCTCAGGGACAGCATGGAGACGGATCTACTGTCAGCACAGATGCCGGTACTTCAGGGACAGCAGGGAGATGGATCTACTGTCAGCGTAGATGCCAGTACCTCAGGGACAGCACGGAGACGGATCTCCTGTCAGCGTAGATGCCGGTACCTCAGGGACAGCATGGAGACGGATCTACTGTCAGCGTAGATGCCGGTACCCCAGGGACAGCATGGAGACGGATCTACTGTCAGCGTAGATGCCGGTACCTCAGGGACAGCATGGAGATGGATCTACTGTCAGCGTAGATGCCGGTACCCCAGGGACAGCATGGAGACGGATCTACTGCCAGCGTGGATGCTGGTACCTCAGGGACAGCATGGAGACGGATCTACTGTCAGCGTGGATGCCGGTACCTCAGGACAGCATGGAGACGGATCTACTGTCAGTGTGGATGCCGGTACCAGGGACAGCACGGAGATGGATCTACTGTCAGCGCAGATACTGGTACTTCAGGGACAGCATAGAGACGGATGTACTGAAGGATCTACTGTCAGTGTAGATACTGGTACCTCAGGGACAGCATGGAGACGGATCTACTGTCAGCGTAGATGCCGGTACCTCAGGGACAGCATGGAGACGGATCTACTGTCAGCGTGGATGCCGGTACCTCAGGGACAGCACAGAGATGGATCTACTGTCAGCGCAGATACTGGTACTTCAGGGACAGCATAGAGATGGATGTACTGACGGATCTACTGTCAGCGTAGATGCCGGTACCTCAGGGACAGGATGGAGACAGATCTACTGTCAGCGCAGATGCCGGTACCTCAGGGACAGCATGGAGATGGATCTACTGTCAGCGTAGATGCCGGTACCTCAGGGACAGCATGGAGACGGACCTACTGTCAGCGCAGATGCCGGTACCTCAGGGACAGGATGGAGACAGATCTACTGTCAGCGCAGATGCCGGTACTTCAGGGACAGCATGGAGATGGATCTACTGTCACGCAGATGCCGGTATCTCAGGGACAGCATGGAGACGGATGTACTGACGTCACTGTCAGCGAGATACCGGTACTCAGGACAGGATGGAGACGGACGACTGTCAGCGAGATACCGGTACCTCAGGGACAGCATGGAGACGGATCTACTGTCACCGCAGATGCCGGTACCTCAGGACAGGATGGAGACGGATGTACTGACGGAACTACTGTCACCGCAGATGCCGTACCTCAGGGACAGCATGGAGACGGATGTACTGACGGATCTACTGTCAGTGTAGATACCGTACTCAGGACAGCATGGAGACGGATCTACAGTCAGCGTGGATGCCGGTACTTCAGGGACAGCATGGAGATGGATCTACTGTCAGCGTAGATGCCGGTACCTCAGGGACAGCATGGAGACGGATCTACTGTCACCGCAGATGCCGGTACCTCAGGGACAGGATGGAGACGGATGTACTGACGGAACTACTGTCACCTGAGATGCCGGTACCTCAGGGACAGCATGGAGACGGATGTACTGATGGATCTACTGTCAGTGTAGATACCGGTACCTCAGGGACAGCATGGAGATGGATGTACTGACGGAACTACTGTCAGTGTAGATACCGGTACTTCAGGGACAGCATGGAGACGGATCTACTGTCATTGTAGATACCGGTGCTTCAGGGACTGCATGGAGACGGATCTACTGTCAGCGAGATGCCGGTACCTCGGGACAGCATGGAGACGGACGTACTGTCAGTGTAGATACCGGTACCAGGACAGCATGGAGACGGATCTACTGTCACGCAGATGCCGGTACTCATGGACAGCATGGAGACGGATGTACTGTCACCGCAGATGCCGTACTTCAGGACAGCATGGAGACGGATCTACTGTCAGCGGATGCCGGTACTACAGGGACAGCATGGAGACGGATCTACTGTCAGCGAGATACCGTACTTCAGGGACAGCATGGAGACAGATCTACTGTCAGCGCAGATGCCGTACTTCAGGACAGCATAGATAGATGTACTGATGGACGACTGTCAGCGCAGATGCCGGTATCAGGGTTAGCATGGAGATGGACGATTGTCAGCGTAGATACCGTACATCAGGACAGCATAGAGACGGTTCTACTGATGGATCTACTGTCAGTGTAGATACCGGTACCCCAGGGACAGGATGGAGATGGATGTACTGACGGATCTACTGTCAGTGTAGATACTGGTACTCAGGGACAGCATGGAGACGGATCTACTGTCAGCGGGATGCCGTACCTCAGGGACAGCATGGAGATGCATCTACTGTCAGCGAGATGCCCACCAGGACAGCATGGAGACAGATCTACTGTCAGCGCAGATGCCGGTACTTCAGGGACAGCATGAGATGGATCTACTGTCAGCGCAGATGCCGGTATCTCAGGGACTGCATGGAGATGGATCTACTGTCAGCGTGATGCCGGTACTCAGGACAGCATGGAGACGGATCTACTGTCAGCCGAGATGCCGGTACCTCAGGGACAGTATGGAGACGGATCTACTGTCAGCGAGATGCCGGCACTCAGGGATAGCATGGAGACGGTTCTACTGTCAGCGAGATGCCGGTACTCAGGGACAGCATGGAGACGGATCTACTGTCAGCGCAGATGCCGGTACTCAGGACAGCATGGAGACGGATCTACTGTCAGCACAGATGCTGGTACCCAGGGACAGCATGGAGACGGATCTACTGTCACCGCAGATGCCGGTACCTCAGGGACAGCATGGAGACGGATGTACTGACGGATCTACGTCAGTGTAGATACCGTACTTCAGGACAGCATAGAGACGGATGTACTGATGGATCTACTGTCATGTAGATACCGATATCAGGACAGCATGGAGACGGACGACGGTCAGTGTAGATACCGTACTTCAGGACAGCATAGAGGCGGATGTACTGATGGATCTACTGTCAGTGTAGATACCGCACTCAGGGACAGCATGGAGATGGATGTACTGACGGAACTACTGTCAGTGTAGATACCGGTACTCAGGGACAGCATGGAGACGGATCTACTGTCATTGTAGATACCGGTGCTTCAGGGACTGCATGGAGACGGATCTACTGTCAGCGAGATGCCGTACCTCTGGGACAGCATGGAGATGGATCTACTGTCAGCGAGATGCCGTATCTCAGGGACTGCATGGAGACGGATCTACTGTCAGTGTAGATGCCGGTACCTCTGGGACAGCATGGAGACGGATCTACTGTCAGCGTAGATGCCGGTACCTCTGGGACAGCATGGAGACGGATCTCCTGTCAGTGTAGATGCCGGTACCTCAGGGACAGCATGGAGATGGATCTACTGTCACCAGAGATGCCGGTACCTCAGGGACAGCATAGAGATGGATCTACTGTCACCGCAGATGCCGGTACCTCAGGGACAGCATGGAGACGGACGTACTGTCAGTGTAGATACCGGTACCTCAGGGACAGCATGGAGACGGATGTACTGTCACCGCAGATGCCGGTACTTCAGGGACAGCATGGAGACGGATCTACTGTCAGCGTGGATGCCGGTACTACAGGGACAGCATGGAGACGGACGTACTGTCAGCGTAGATACCGGTACTTCAGGGACAGCATGGAGACAGATCTACTGTCAGCGCAGATGCCGGTACTTCAGGGACAGCATAGAGATGGATGTACTGATGGACGTACTGTCAGCGCAGATGCCGGTACTTCAGGGACAGCATGGAGATGGACGACTTGTCAGCGTAGATACGGTACATCAGGGACAGCATAGAGCGGTTGTACTGATGGATCTACTGTCAGTGTAGATACCGTACCCCAGGACAGGATGGAGACGGATGTACTGACGGATCTACTGTCAGTGTAGATACTGGTACTTCAGGACAGCATGGAGACGGATCTACTGTCAGCGTGGATGCCGGTACTTCAGGGACAGCATGGAGATGGATCTACTGTCAGCGAGATGCCGGTACCTCAGGGACAGCATGGAGACAGATCTACTGTCAGCGAGATGCCGGTACTTCAGGCAGCATGAGAGATGGATCTACTGTCAGCGAGATGCCGCACTTTCAGGGACAGTATGGAGACGGATCTACTGTCAGCGAGATGCCGGTACCTCAGGGACAGCATGGAGACGGATCTACTGTCAGCGAGATGCCGGGTACTTCAGGGACAGCATGGAGACGGATCTACTGTCAGCGCAGATGCCTGGTACCTCAGGACAGCATGGAGACGGATCTACTGTCACGCAGATGCCGGTACCTCAGGGACAGCATGGAGACGGATGTACTGACGATCTACTGTCAGTGTAGATACCGTACTTCAGGACAGCATAGAGACGGATGTACTGATGGATCTACTGTCAGTGTAGATACCGATACTTCAGGACAGCATGGAGACGACGATCGTCAGTGTAGATACCGGTACTTCAGGGACAGCATAGAGACAGATGTACTGATGGATCTACTGTCAGTGTAGATACCGTACCTCAGGGACAGCATAGAGACGGATGTACTGACTGATCTACTGTCAGTGTAGATGCCGTACTTCAGGGACAGCATGGAGACGGATCTTCTGTCAGCGCAGATACCGTACTTCAGGACAGCATGAGACAGATCTACTGTCAGCGCAGATGCCGGTATCTCAGGGACTGCATGGAGACGGATCTACTGTCAGCGTAGATGCCGGTACCTCTGGGACAGCATGGAGACGGATCTACTGTCAGCGCAGATACCGGTACTTCAGGGACAGCATGGAGACGGATGTACTGTCACCGCAGATGCCGGTATCTCAGGGACTGCATGGAGACGGATCTACTGTCAGCGTAGATATCGGTACCTCTGGGACAGCATGGAGACGGATCTCCTGTCAGTGTAGATGCCGTACCCAGGGACAGCATGGAGACGGATCTACTGTCACCGAGATGCGGTACCTCAGGGACAGTATAGAGATGGATCTACTGTCACCGCAGATGCCGTACTCAGGGACAGCATGGAGACGGACGACTGTCAGTGTAGATACCGGTACCTCAGGGACAGCATGGAGACGGATCTACTGTCAGCGAGATGCCGGTACCTCAGGGACAGCATGGAGACGGATCTACTGTCAGCGCAGATGCCGGTACTCAGGGACAGCATGGAGACGGATCTACTGTCAGCGTGGATGCGGTACTACAGGGACAGCATGGAGATGGACGTACTGTCAGCGTGATACCGGTACTTCAGGGACAGCATGGAGACGGATCTACTGTCAGCGAGATGCCGGTACTTCAGGGACAGCATGGAGATGGATCTACTGTCAGCGCAGATGCGGTACTTAGGGACAGCATGGAGATGGACGTACTGTCAAGTGATGAATACCGGTACATCAGGGACAGCTAGAGACGGTTGTACTGATGGATCTACTGTCAGTGTAGATACCGTACCCCAGGGACAGGATGGACGGATCATGGATCGGTCAGGACAGCATGGAGACGGATCTACTGTCAGCGTGATGCCGGTACCTAGGACAGCATGGAGATGATCTACTGTCAGCGAGATGCCGTACCTCAGGGACAGCATGGAGACGGATCTACTGTCAGCGCAGATGCCGGTACTTCAGGGACAGCATAGGAGATGGATCTACTGTCAGCGAGATGCCGGTACTCAGGGACAGCATGGAGATGGATCTACTGTCAGCGAGATGCCGGTACCCAGGGACAGCATGGAGACGGATCTACTGTCAGCGCGAGATGCCGGTACCTCAGGGACAGCATGGAGACGGATCTACTGTCGCAGATGCCGGTACCTCAGGGAAGCATGGAGACGGATCTACTGTCAGCGAGATGCCGTACTTCAGGGACAGCATGGAGACGGATCTACTGTCAGCGCAGATGCCGGTACTCAGGGACAGCATGGAGACGGATCTACTGTCAGCGCAGATGCCTGGTACCTCAGGGACAGCATGGGACGGATCTACTGTCACCGCAGATGCCGGTACCAGGGACAGCATGGAGACGGATGTACTGACGGATCTACCGTCAGTGTAGATACCGGTACTTCAGGGACAGCATAGACGATGTACTGATGGATCTACTGTCAGTGTAGATACCGATACTCAGGACAGCATGGAGACGGACGACTGTCAGTGTAGATACCGTACTTCAGGGACAGCATAGAGACGGATGTACTGATGGATCTACTGTCAGTGTAGATACCGTACCCCAGGACAGGATGGAGACGGATGTACTGACGGATCTACTGTCAGTGTAGATACTGGTACTCAGGGACAGCATGGAGACGGATCTACTGTCAGCGGGATGCCGGTACTCCAGGGACAGCATGGAGATGGATCTACTGTCAGCGAGATGCCGGTACTCAGGGACAGCATGGAGACAGATCTACTGTCAGCGAGATGCCGGTACTTCAGGGACAGCATAGAGATGGATCTACTGTCAGCGCAGATGCCGGTATCTCAGGGACTGCATGGAGACGGATCTACTGTCAGCGTGATGCCGGTACTCAGGGACAGCATGGAGACGGATCTACTGTCAGCGAGATGCCGGTACCTCAGGGACAGTATGGAGACAGATCTACTGTCAGCGAGATGCCGGTACCAGGGATAGCATGGAGACGGATCTACTGTCAGCGTGAGATGCCGGTACCTCAGGGACAGCATGGAGACGGATCTACGTCAGCGAGATGCCGTACTTCAGGGACAGCATGGAGACGGATCTACTGTCAGCGCAGATGCTGGTACCTCAGGGACAGCATGGAGACGGATCTACTGTCACGCAGATGCCGTACTTCAGGACAGCATGGAGACGGATGTACTGACGGATCTACTGTCAGTGTAGATACCGGTACTTCAGGGACAGCATAGAGACGGATGTACTGATGGATCTACTGTCAGTGTAGATACCGTACTTCAGGACAGGATGGACGGATGACGACGGATCTACTGTCAGTGTAGATACGGTACTTCAGGGACAGCATGGAGACGGATCTACTGTCAGCGTAGATGCCGGTACCTCAGGGACAGCATGGAGATGGATCTACTGTCACGAGATGCCGTACTCAGGGACAGCATGGAGACGGATCTACTGTCAGCGAGATACCGGTACTTCAGGGACAGCATGGAGACAGATCTACTGTCAGCGAGATGCCGTATCTCAGGGACTGCATGGAGACGGATCTACTGTCAGCGCAGATGCCGTATTTCAGGGACAGTATGGAGACGGATCTACTGTCAGCGTGATGCCGGTACTCAGGGACAGCATGGAGACGGATCTACGTCAGCGAGATGCCGTACCTCAGGACAGCATGGAGACGGATCTACTGTCAGCGAGATGCCGGTACTCAGGGACAGCATGGAGACGGATCTACTGTCAGCGAGATGCCGGTACCTCAGGGACAGCATGGAGACGGATCTACTGTCAGCGAGATGCCGGTACTCAGGACAGCATGGAGATGGATCTACTGTCACGCGAGATGCCGGTACTTGGGACAGCATGGAGACGGACGACGTCAGTGTAGATACCGTACCTCAGGGACAGCATGGAGACGGATCTACTGTCAGCGCAGATGCCGTACCTCATGGACAGCCTGGAGACGGATGTACTGTCAGCGTAGATGCCGTACTTCAGGACAGCATGGAGACGGATCTACTGTCAGCGCAGATGCCGGTACTCAGGGACAGCATGGGATGGACGATTGTCAGCGAGATACCGGTACTTCAGGGACAGCATGGAGACAGATCTACTGTCAGCGCAGATGCCGTACTTCAGGGACAGCATAGAGATGGATGTACTGATGGACGATTGTCAGCGCAGATGCCGTACTCAGGACAGCATGGAGATGGACGACTGTCACGAGATACCGTACATCAGGGACAGCATAGAGACGGTTGTACTGATGGATCTACTGTCAGTGTAGATACCGTACCCAGGGACAGGATGGAGACGGATGTACTGACGGATCTACTGTCAGTGTAGATACTGGTACTTCAGGGACAGCATGGAGACGGATCTACTGTCAGCGTGGATGCCGGTACCTCAGGGACAGCATGGAGATGGATCTACTGTCAGCGTAGATGCCGGTACCTCAGGGACAGCATGGAGACAGATCTACTGTCAGCGCAGATGCCGGTACTTCAGGGACAGCATAGAGATGGATCTACTGTCAGCGCAGATGCCGGTATCTCAGGGACTGCATGGAGATGGATCTACTGTCAGCGTGATGCCGGTACTAGGGACAGCATGGAGACGGATCTACTGTCAGCGAGATGCCGGTACCTCAGGGACAGCATGGAGACGGATCTACTGTCAGCGAGATGCCGGTACCTCAGGATAGCATGGAGACGGTTCTACTGTCAGCGGATGCCGGGTACCTCAGGGACAGCATGGAGACGGATCTACTGTCAGCGCAGATGCCGGTACTTCAGGGACAGCATGGAGACGGATCTACTGTCAGCACAGATGCTGGTACCTCAGGGACAGCATGGAGACGGATCTACTGTCACCGCAGATGCCGGTACCTCAGGGACAGCATGGAGACGGATGTACTGACGGATCTACTGTCAGTGTAGATACCGGTACTTCAGGGACAGCATAGAGACGGATGTACTGATGGATCTACTGTCATGTAGATACCGATACTCAGGACAGCATGGAGACAGACGCACTGTCAGTGTAGATACCGTACTTCAGGACAGCATAGAGACGGATGTACTGATGGATCTACTGTCAGTGTAGATACCGGTACCTCAGGGACAGCATGGAGATGGATGTACTGACGGAACTACTGTCAGTGTAGATACCGGTACTTCAGGGACAGCATGGAGACAGATCTACTGTCATTGTAGATACCGGTGCTTCAGGGACTGCATGGAGATGGATCTACTGTCAGCGTAGATGCCGGTACCTCTGGGACAGCATGGAGATGGATCTACTGTCAGCGTAGATGCCGGTATCTCAGGGACTGCATGGAGACGGATCTACTGTCAGTGTAGATGCCGGTACCTCTGGGACAGCATGGAGACGGATCTACTGTCAGCGTAGATGCCGGTACCTCTGGGACAGCATGGAGACGGATCTCCTGTCAGTGTAGATGCCGGTACCTCAGGGACAGCATGGAGACGGATCTACTGTCACCGTAGATGCCGGTACCTCAGGGACAGCATAGAGATGGATCTACTGTCACCGCAGATGCCGGTACCTCAGGGACAGCATGGAGACGGACGTACTGTCAGTGTAGATACCGGTACCTCAGGGACAGCATGGAGACGGATCTACTGTCAGCGCAGATGCCGGTACCTCATGGACAGCATGGAGACGGATGTACTGTCACCGCAGATGCCGGTACTTCAGGGACAGCATGGAGATGGATCTACTGTCAGTGTGGATGCCGGTACTACAGGGACAGCATGGAGACGGACGTACTGTCAGCGTAGATACCGGTACTTCAGGGACAGCATGGAGACAGATCTACTGTCAGCGCAGATGCCGGTACTTCAGGGACAGCATAGAGATGGATGTACTGATGGACGTACTGTCAGCGCAGATGCCGCATCAGGGACAGCATGGAGATGGATGCACTGTCAGCGAGATACCGTACATCAGGGACAGCATAGAGACGGTTGTACTGATGGATCTACTGTCAGTGTAGATACCGTAACCCAGGGACAGGATGGAGACAGATCTACTGTCAGCGCAGATGCCGTACTTCAGGGACAGCATAGAGATGGATCTACTGTCAGCGCAGATGCCGTATCTCAGGGACTGCATGGAGATGGATCTACTGTCAGCGGATGCCGGTACTCAGGGACAGCATGGAGACGGATCTACTGTCAGCGAGATGCCGGTACTCAGGACAGCATGGAGACGGATCTACTGTCAGCGAGATGCCGGTACCTCAGGGATAGCATGGAGACGGTTCTACTGTCAGCGTAGATGCCGGTACCTCAGGGACAGCATGGAGACGGATCTACTGTCAGCGAGATGCCGTACTTCAGGGACAGCATGGAGACGGATCTACTGTCAGCACAGATGCTGGTACCTCAGGGACAGCATGGAGACGGATCTACTGTCACGCAGATGCCGGTACTCAGGGACAGCATGGAGACGGATCTACTGTCAGTGAGATGCCGGTACTTCAGGACAGCATGGAGACGGATGTACTGAGGATCTACTGTCAGTGTAGATACCGATACTTCAGGGACAGCATGGAGACAGACGCATTGTCAGTGTAGATACCGTACTTCAGGGACAGCATAGACGGATGTACTGATGGATCTACTGTCAGTGTAGATACCGGCACCTCAGGGACAGCATGGAGATGGATGTACTGACGAACTACTGTCAGTGTAGATACCGGTACTTCAGGGACAGCATGGAGACAGATCTACTGTCATTGTAGATACCGGTGCTTCAGGGACTGCATGGAGATGGATCTACTGTCAGCGTAGATGCCGGTACCTCTGGGACAGCATGGAGATGGATCTACTGTCAGCGTAGATGCCGGTATCTCAGGGACTGCATGGAGACGGATCTACTGTCAGTGTAGATGCCGGTACCTCTGGGACAGCATGGAGACGGATCTACTGTCAGCGAGATGCCGGACTCTGGGACAGCATGGAGACGGATCTCCTGTCAGTGTAGATGCCGGTACCTCAGGGACAGCATGGAGACGGATCTACTGTCACCGTAGATGCGGTACCTCAGGGACAGCATAGAGATGGATCTACTGTCACCGCAGATGCCGTACTCAGGGACAGCATGGAGACGGACGCATGTCAGTGTAGATACCGGTACCAGGGACAGCATGGAGACGGATCTACTGTCAGCGCAGATGCCGTACTCATGGACAGCATGGAGACGGATGTACTGTCACCGCAGATGCCGGTACTTCAGGGACAGCATGGAGATGGATCTACTGTCAGTGTGGATGCCGGTACTACAGGGACAGCATGGAGACGGACGTACTGTCAGCGAGATACCGGACTTCAGGACAGCATGGAGACAGATCTACTGTCAGCGCAGATGCCGGTACTTCAGGGACAGCATAGAGATGGATGTACTGATGGACGATTGTCAGCGCAGATGCCGTACTTCAGGGACAGCATGGAGATGGACGATTGTCAGCGAGATACCGTACATCAGGGACAGTATAGAGACGGTTGTACTGATGGATCTACTGTCAGTGTAGATACCGCACCCCAGGACAGGATGGAGACGGATACTGACGGATCTACTGTCAGTGTAGATACTGGTACTTCAGGGACAGCATGGAGACGGATCTACTGTCAGCGTGGATGCCGGTACCTCAGGGACAGCATGGAGATGGATCTACTGTCAGCGTAGATGCCGGTACCTCAGGGACAGCATGGAGACAGATCTACTGTCAGCGCAGATGCCGGTACTTCAGGGACAGCATAGAGATGGATCTACTGTCAGCGCAGATGCCGGTATCTCAGGGACTGCATGGAGACGGATCTACTGTCAGCGTGGATGCCGGTACTTCAGGGACAGCATGGAGACCGATCTACTGTCAGCGTAGATGCCGGTACCAGGGACAGCATGGAGACGGATCTACTGTCAGCGTGGATGCCGGTACCTCAGGGATAGCATGGAGAGATCTACTGTCAGCGAGATGCGGTACCTTCAGGGACAGCATGGAGAGGATCTACTGTCAGGCGCGGATGCCGGTACTCTCAGGGACAGCATGGAGACGGATCTACTGTCAGCGTGGATGCCGGTACTTCAGGGACAGCATGGAGACCGATCTACTGTCAGCGTAGATGCCGGTACCTCAGGGACAGGATGGAGATGGATGTACTGACGGAACTACTGTCAGTGTAGATACCGGTACTTCAGGGACAGCATGGAGACGGATCTACTGTCATTGTAGATACCGGTGCTTCAGGGACAGCATGGAGACGGATCTACTGTCAGCGTAGATGCCGGTACCTCTGGGACAGCATGGAGACGGATCTACTGTCAGCGTAGATGCTGGTATCTCAGGGACTGCATGGAGACGGATCTACTGTCAGTGTAGATGCCGGTACCTCTGGGACAGCATGGAGACGGATCTACTGTCAGCGCAGATGCCGGTATCTCAGGGACTGCATGGAGACGGAGCTACTGTCAGTGTAGATGCCAGTACCTCTGGGACAGCATGGAGACGGATCTACTGTCATCGTAGATGCCGGTACCTCTGGGACAGCATGGAGACGGATCTCCTGTCAGTGTGGATGCCGGTACCTCAGGGACAGCATGGAGACGGATCTACTGTCACCGTAGATGCCGGTACCTCAGGGACAGCATAGAGATGGATCTACTGTCACCGCAGATGCCGGTACCTCAGGGACAGCATGGAGACGGATCTACTGTCAGCGCAGATGCCGGTACCTCAGGGACAGCATGGAGATGGACGTACTGTCACCGCAGATGCCGGGTACTTCAGGGACAGCATGGAGGCGGATCTACTGTCAGCGTGGATGCCGGTACTACAGGGACAGCTTGGAGACGGACGTGACTGTCAGCGTAGATACCGTACTTCAGGGACAGCATGGAGACAGATCTACTGTCAGCGCAGATGCCGGTACTACAGGGACAGCATGGAGACGGATCTACTGTCAGCGTATATACCGGTACTTCAGGGACATCATGGAGACGGATCTACTGTCAGCGTAGATACCGGTACTTCAGGGACATCATGGAGACGGACGTACTGTCAGCGTAGGTGCCGGTACCTCAGGGACAGCATGGAGACGGACGTACTGTCAGCGTAGATACCGGTACTTCAGGGACAGCATGGAGACGGATCTACTGTCAGCGCAGATGCCGGTACCTCAGGGACAGGATGGAGACAGATCTACTGTCACCGCAGATGCCGGTACCTCAGGGACAGCATGGAGACGGATGTACTGACGGATCTACTGTCAGTGTAGATACCGGTACTTCAGGGACATCATGGAGACGGATCTACTGTCAGCGTAGATACCGGTACTTCAGGGACATCATGGAGGCGGACGTACTGTCAGTGTAAGATACGGTACTTCAGGGACATCATGGAGACGGATCTACTGTCAGTCGTAGATACCGGTACTTCAGGGACTGCATGGAGACGGATCTACTGTCAGTGTAGATACCGGTACTTCAGGGACATCATGGAGACGGATCTACTGTCAGCGTAGATACCGGTACTTCAGGGACATCATGGAGACGGATGTACTGTCAGTGTAGATACCGGTACTTCAGGGACATCATGGAGACGGATCCACTGTCAGTGTAGATACCGGTGCTTCAGGGACTGCATGGAGATGGATCTACTGTCAGTGTAGATGCCGGTACCTCAGGGACAGCATGGAGACCCGATGTACTGGCGGAACTACTGTCAGTGTAGATACCGGTACTTCAGGGACATCATGGAGCGGATCTACTGTCAGCGTAGATACGGTACTTCAGGGACATCATGGAGCCGGATGTACTGTCAGTGTAGATACCGGTACTTCAGGGACATCATGGAGACGGATCTACTGTCAGCGTAGATACCGGTACTTCAGGGACTGCATGGAGACGGATCTACTGTCAGTGTAGATACCGGTACTTCAGGGACATCATGGAGACGGATCTACTGTCAGCGTAGATACCGGTACTTCAGGGACATCATGGAGACGGATGTACTGACGGATCTACTGTCAGCGTAGATACCGGTACTTCAGGGACATCATGGAGACGGATCTACTGTCAGCGTAGATACCGGTACTTCAGGGACAGCATAGAGACGGATGTACTGACGGATCTACTGTCAGCGTAGATGCCGGTACTTCAGGGACATCATGGAGACGGATCTACTGTCAGTGTAGATACCGGTGCTTCAGGGACTGCATGGAGACGAATCTTGATACTGGTACTTCAGGGACAGCATGGGAGGATATACTGCTAATTTAGATATTGCTTGTGCAAGAACAGCGCAGAGATGGATGTACAGCGTGTCCTACTACTGGTAGTGGAGGGACTGTATGGAGATGGATGTACTGCCAGTCTAGATACTGGTAGTGCAGGTATTTCAGGGACTGCAGGAACATGGCTATACAGTCGGTCATGATACTGGTAGCGCCGGGACTGTATGGGAAAGGATGTACATGTAATCTAGGTACTGGTACTGCAGGGACTGTATGGAGGTGGATATACAGCCAGTCTAGATACAGGTAGTGCAGGGACTGCTTGGAGATGTATGTACATACAGTCTAGATTCTAGTAATGCAGGGACTGTCTATAGATATATGTACATAGAGTCTGGATACTGGAAGTGCATGGAGTGAATGGAGATGGATGTACAGCCAGTCCAGATATTGGTAACTTGGGGATTTTGGGGATATGGATGTACAGCCACTCTACACACTAGTAGTGCAGGTGATGGATATATAGCCAGTTTAGATATTGGTAGTTCAGGGACTGAATGACGATGGATATACAGCTTGTCAAGATGTTGGTAGTGCAGAGACTGCATGGAGATGGATGTACAGCCAGTCTAGATACTGGTAGTGCAGAGACTGCATGGAGATGGATGTACAGCCAGTCTAGATACTGGTAGTGCAGAGACAGCATGGAGATGGCTGTATAGCTAGTCTAGATACTGGTGGCGTAGAGACTGCATTGTGATTGATGTACTGTTAGTGTAGATACTGGTTCTGCAGGGACGGCGTGGAGACAAATGTACTGCCAATTTAGGTACTGGTAGTACAAGACCAGCAGGGAGATGTTTTCCTGCCAGTCTAGCTACTAGTAGTGCAGGGACTCTATGCAGATGGACATACAGTCAGTCTAGATACCGGTAGTGCAGGGTGATGGATATACAGCCAGTCTAGATGCTGGTAGTGATGGGACTGTATGGAGATGAATGTAAAGCCAGTGTAGCTACTGGTAGTGCAGGGACTATATGGAGATGGATGTACAGGTAGTCTGGCTACTAGTAGTACGGGGACTGTATAGAGACTGATGTACCACCAGTCTAGCTACTGGTAGTGCAGGGTCTGTATGGAGATGGATGTACAGGTAGTCTAGCTACTGATAGTGCAGAGACTGTATGGGATGGATGTACAGCCAGTCTAGCTACTGTTAGTGCAGGGACTGTATGGAGATAGATGTACAGGCAGACTAGCTACTGATACTGCAGGGACTGTATGAAGATGGATGTACAGCCAATCTAGATACTGGTAGTGCAGGGACTGCATGGAGATGGATGTACAGTCAGTCTAGATACTGGTAGTGCAGGGACTGCATGGAAATGGATGCACAGCCAGTCTACATACTGGTAGTGCAGAAATTGCTTGGAGATGGATATTCAGCCAGTGTAGATACTGGTTGTGCATGGATTGCATGGAGATGGATGTACAACCAGTCTAGATACTGGTAGTGAAAGGACTGTATGGAGATGGATGTACAGCCAGTCTAGATACCGGTACTGCAGGAACATCATGGAGGTGGATGTACAGTCAGTCTAGATACTGGGAGAGCATGGACTGTGTGTAGATGGGTGTACAGCCAGTCTAGATACTGGTAGTGAAAGGACTGTATGGAGATGGATGTACAGTCAGTGTAGGTACTGGTACTGCAGGGACTGCATGGAGGTGGATGTACAGTCAGTGTAGAAACTGGTAGCACACCGACTTCCTGAAGATGGATGTACAGACAGTCTCAGTGTTTTAAATAATTGATTAGCAGTTTTTTTCTTGGGACAATGCTAACTGAACAGAAAGTATTTATATAGGTTTTCTGGAAGTGTTATGTTTGTTAAACACAGTGAGACATGTGGCTGTACTATGCATTTTCACAATGTTTTAGCACTTTTATGAGCAAAGCGTTGATCAATTTTGGAGTTAAATAAAACCCGCAGTCTGGATACAGGTATCTCGAATGTGACAGGAGAGAGTCACACAGAGTTGGGGCTGCAAAGAAAAACACAAACACCCAATGTTGTCAAAAGAACTCTGGGAACCTCTAACAAACCCTCATCTGCAGAGCGAAGGAGAGGATGGGCGATAGGGTCGTAGGAGGTATTGCAGGTAGCTGTGCCTTTCCATGCTGGGCCTTATGGGTTTGCAAACCGACCTTGAAGGAGATCTGCCACCTAACGGAGTCCATGCAGATAGCGCAGCAGAGGTGTAATATAACATGACCCAGGTAGAGCTGTCCACAACCTGGTTGTCGCATTCTGCACTGGCTGCAGGTGGCAAAGATGTACCCCTGACAGCCCTAGGTAGAGTGCATTACAGCAATCAAGGCGCAAGGTCAGAAAGGCATGGACCTGTGCTGGCAGATCACCCAGGAAGTATCAGATATTCAATCCTGGCGATGTTCCTCAGTTGGTAAAATGAGGTCTGGACCACAGCTGACACCTGTGATTTAAGTGGCAAGCCACAATCCAAAACAACACCAAGATTCTTTACCAGATCAGAAGAGACCAACTGGGAGCCCCCAAGCCTCAGCCTTGAGACCTGACCAAATTGCACCCTCACCCCATTACGACCAGATTCCAGCACCAGTACTTCTGTCTTGTCTGGATTCAGCCTCAGCCAGTAAGCCCTCATCCAGTCTTGGATCTCAGCAAGGCAGCTGTCAAATTCCGAGACCGTCTCCTGCTGCACAGACAATCTAGATACTGGTAGTTCAGGGACTGCATGGAGATGTATGTAAAGCCAGTCTAGAGACTGGTAGTGCAAGGACTGTATGGAGATGGATGTACAGCCAGTGTAAATACTGGTAGTGCAGGGACTGTATGGTGATGGATGTACAGTCAGTCTAGATACTGGTAGTGCAGGGACTGTATGGAGATGGATGTACAGCCAGTCCAGATACTGGTAGTGCAGGGATTGCATGCAAATGGATGTATAGCCAGTCTACATACTGGTAGTACAGGGACTGTATGGAGATGGATGCACAGCCAGTCTAGATACTGGTAGTGCAGGGATTGCATGGAGATGGATGTACAGCCAGTCCAGATACTGGTAGTGCAGGGATTGCATGGAGATGGATGTACAGCCAGTCCAGATACTGGTAGTGCAGGGATTGCATGGAGATGGATGTACAGCAGTGTAGATACTGGTAGCGCAAGGATTGCATGAAGATGGATGTACAGCCAGTCTAGATACTGGTAGTGCAGGGATTGCATGGAAATGGATGCACAGTCAGTGTAGATACTGATAGTGCAGAGATTGCATGGAGATGGATGTACAGCCATTGTAGATACTGGTAGTGCAGGGATTGCATGAAGATTGATTTACAGCCAGTCTAGAAAGTGGAAGTGCAGGGGTTGCATGGAAATGGATGCACAGTCAATCTAGATACTGGTAGTGCAGGGGTTGCATGGAAATGGATGCACAGCCAATCTAGATACTGGTAGTGAAGAGATCGCATGGAGATGGATGTACAGCCATTGTAGATACTGGTAGTGCAGAGATTGCATGAAGATGGATGTACAGCCAGTCTAGATACTGGTAGTGCAGCAGTTGCATGGAGATGGATGTACAGCCAGTCTAGATACTGGTAGTGCAGGATTGCATGGAAATGGATGTACAGCCAGTCTAGATACTGGTAGTGCAGTGGTTGCATGGAGATGGATGTACAGGCAGTATAGATAATGCTAGTGCAGGGACTGTATGGAGATGGATGTACAGCCAGTCTAGATACTGGTAGTACAGGGATTGCATGGAAATGGATGTACAGTCAGTATAGATACTGATAGTGCAGGGATTGCATGAAGATGGATGTACAGCCAGTCTAGACAGTGGTAGTGCAGGGGTTGCATGGAAATGGATGCACAGCCAGTCTAGATACTGGTAGTGCAGAGTTGGCATGGAGATTGATGTACAGCCATTGTAGATACTGGTAGTGCAGAGATTGCCTGGAGATGGATGTACAGCCATTGTAGATACTGGTAGTGCAGGGACTGCATGGAGATGGATGTATAATCAGTGTAGATACTGGTAGTGCAGGAACTGTATGGAGTATGTATACAGCCAGTCTAGATACTGGTAGTGCAGGGATCGCATGGAGATGGATTTACAGCCAGTCTAGATACTGGTAGTGCAGGGATTGTATGGAGATGGATGTACAGCCAGTCTAGATACTGGTAGATCAAAGACTGCAAGGAGATGGATGTATAATCAGTGTAGATACTGTTAGTGCAGGAACTGTATGGAGATGGATGTACAGCCACTCTAGATAGTGGTAGTGCAGAGATTGCATGGAGATGGATGTACAACCAGTCTAGATGCTGGAAGTGCAAGGACTGTATAGAGATGGATGTACTGCCAGTCTAGATACTGGTAGCGCAGGGACTTTATGGAGATGAATGTACAGTCAGTCTAGATGCTGGTAGAGCAGTTACTGTACGGAGATGGATATACAGCCAGTCTAGATGCTGGTAGAGCAGGGACTGTATGGAGATGTATGTACAGCCAGTCTAGGTGCTGGTAGTGCAGGGACTGTATGGAGATGGATATACAGCCAGTTTAGATGCTGGTACTGCAGGGAATGTATGGAGCTGGATGTACAGCTGGTGTACTAATGTCCCTCTTCAGAGTATGATCGCCAGTACGCAATGCAGTACCCAGGTGCGGTCTAACTAACATCGAGCACAGTGGCAGAAATCACCTCCTCCCTCCTCGAGGATTACGCCTTGCAATACAACCCAGCCTTTTTGGTCTTTGCAGCTGCCTTCCTACATTGTGCCAGGTTGTTCACTTGACTCTGTAATGAGCACCCCTAGATCCTTCTCCTCCTCTGTCTGGGCTAGCTGGTAACTCCTCCTTGGGTTCTTCATCCCAAAATGCAGCACCTTGCACTTTTTGGCATTAAACCCCAGTTCTCAGGTGTCTGACCAGGTTACAAGCTTTGCCAGATCATCCTGCAACCCCTGCCATCCCCCTAGGTCATCCACCACCGCGCCTACCTTGGTATCATCAGCAAACAGACTGATCTTGCTCTTGATGTCCCATGATATGTCTGCAATGAGTATCCCAAACAACACTGGTCCCAACACCGAGCCCTGTGGAACACCGCTCGTCACTACCCTTGGGTGTGAGAGCTCCCCACCCACCACCACCACCCTCTGTTGCCTTCCCTGAAGCCAGTTCCCTACCCATCTCACCAGCTTTGCACCCGCCCCTGTGCCTTCTAACTTACTTCCCAGCCTTCCATGCAGCACCAAGTCGAATGTCTTACTGAAGTCCAGATACAGGACGTCCACTGCATGGCCCCTGTCCAGTTACCTAGTCATAGAACTCCACCAGGTTGGTTTGGCAGGATCTGCCCGTGTGAAGCCATGCTGTCTGCTGTCCTGTAGTCCTTTGGCCTCTGGAGGCCACCAGCCTCTCCTTCAGGTTGGTCTCCATTAGCTTACCCATGATGGATGTGAGGCTCACTGGTCTGTAGCTTCCCGGTTCATCCTTGGGGCCACTCTTGTGGAGGGGCACCACATGAGCCATCCTCCAGTCCTGAGGTACACACCCCGAATGTAGTGAGGCATTAAATAGGTCTGCCAAAGGTCCTGCAAGGACCTCTGCCAGCTCCTTCAGTACCCTGGGGTGGATGCCAGCTGGGCCTGGCACCTTATCCACCCTCAGTGCCTTCAAACCCTCCCAAACTCATTGCAGACATATCATTGGGCCAAGTGGTCCTTATCTGCCGTCAAAGTCTATGTTTCTATGTAACTCTGCCCTCCGTGATTTCCCCATCTGTCACCCCCTCTCCCCGTTTCTGCCATTCCTCCTCCCTTGGGTGTCATCCCCCTCTTCTCCTTAGTAAATACCGAGCAGAAGTACTCATTTAGTGCTTCTGCCTTATCGCACCCTGCATCCACCCAACCCCCCCTCCTTCCTAATCCTTACTATGTGGTCCTTACAGCTCCTTTTTCTCCTGATGTACCTAAAAGTCCTTCTCCCCCTTCTTAATGCCTTGTGCCAGCCTGAGTTCCGTAGATGCCTTGGCTCCCCTTACTGCCCTTGTCACCTCCTTCGATTCCGTCAAGTACTCCTCCCTGTCCTCCCTCTCCCTGTTTTCTTGTACTTCCTAAAGGCAGCTCTTTTCCTCCTTACCTTTTCCATGACCTCCTTGCTCAACCAGCTTGGTTTCTTTGCCCTAGCCTTCTTGCTCTGGGCCTTGCAGCAGGTTTTGGTTGCCTCCACTATCCCCAGCTTTATGAGCTCCCACCTCTGGTTAGTGTCCATACTAGATTGAATTCTGGCCAGGTACCCTTTTACCACTTCCCCCATCCTCCCAAAGTTGGCCCTCCTGAAATCCAGCACTCTTGTGCCAGATTCCACTCCTTCCTTGCCCATATCCAATGTGAGCCATACTGAGTGGTGGTCACTCCCTGACAGTGGTTCTTCCACTGTAAGTCTCTCACAAAGTCCCTACGTGCCAGCACAAGGTCAAGGGTATTCCCTAACCTGGTTGGTTCACTGACCATTTGCAGCAGGAAGCTGTCCTGGAAGGCATCCAGCAGTACCCTTCTGTACCTGATTGTTGGGGTACTCCAGTCTACTCCTGGCATGTTGAAGTCCCCCACAATCACCACACTACCCTTCTGGCAGGTTCTCCTGATTTGTCCTGCTAGTTCCCTGTCTAACTCCTCCATCTGAGATGGTGGCCTGTACACCACTCCCATTCTAAGAATCCTATTCTTGGAATCCTGGATTTGCATCCAAAGTGACTCCATACTACCCTCCTCCCCTTCCTCCCTTACACACTTCAGTCCTTCCTTCACATATAGTGCCACACCCCCTCCTTTCCCAATTACTCTGTCCCTATGAAATAACCTGTACCCTGGTACAGACAGGTCCCAGTCATTGTATTGGGTGGCCCATGTTTCCGTGATGGCTGCAATGTCCACCTCTCCCTCTGCCATGAGAACCTGTAACTCTGCAGTTTTCCTTCCAAGGCTCCTAGCATTAAGGGTAACCACCTTGCACCCTTTCCCCTCCTCCCATCCTGCCCTCCTTTCCTAGCATCACCAACAGTACTTGCCATTTGTCCTTTGTCACTGTTATGGGGGTAAGCTCATATGGTTTCCCAACCTGTGGTCTCTGCATATCTCTTCCCCAACTACCACCCCCCACTCCTAGTTTAAATTCCCAACTTCCTCTATGTACTCCTCCATCCTCTGTTTCAACACTTTCTTTCCCTCCTCACTCAAGTGTAGTCTGTCCTTGGCATAGAGACTACTGGTCTCCCAGGTCCCTCCCCAACCCCCAACAGCCCATACCCTTTAGCACAACACCAGGTTCTTAGCCATCCGTTAAATTCCTCTATTCTCAGCTTTCTTGTTGTGCTTGCCTTTGGCACCGGAAGTATCTCTGAAAAAGTTACTGATCTTCCTGCCCCCTCTCATAATTGTGCTAGTTCCTCAAACCTCCTCTGGACTGTATCTACTGTCTTGTCAGCCAGGTCGTTTGTCCCAAGATGTATAATTACATAGATACATAGATACATAGATACATAGATACATAGATACATAGACAGTGTCAGCAGATAAGGGCCTATGGCCCACCCAGTCTGCCCATTTAAGTTTGTAAGTTCAGTTTATGTTTTCCAGGAAGTCTGTTGCCCCTTACCCCTGACCTCCAGAATTCCTTTATGTCTATCCCATGCATTCTTAAATCCCGTGATTGTTTCAGCCCCCACCACTTCCTCTGGCAAGGTGTTCCACTTGTCCACCACCCGTTCTGTGAAGAAATTCTTCCTCACGTCTCCCTGAATCATCCCCCTCCAACCTCATCCCATGCCCTCTAGTCCTGGAACATCTTTTCGCAAAAATAGTACATTCCTGCACCCTGTTCCTCCTGTAAGATACTTGTATGTCTCTATCATATCCCTCTCTCCTCCTCTCCTCCAGGAGTACATGTTCAGTGCCTTCAACCTGTCCTCATAGGACTTGTGATGCAATCCATGCACCATCTTTGTTGCCCTCCTCTGAACCTTCTCTACCCTGTCTATGTCCTTACATAGGTAAGGTCTCCAGAACTGCACAGTGTACTCCAGGTGCGGCCTCACTAGTGTCTTGTATGAGTGGAATTATGACCTCTCTTTTCCTGCTGGTGATGCCCCTGCCTATCCAGCATCCTATTTGCTTTACCTGCTGCCTTGTCACACTGTTTCCCTGCCTTGAGGTCATCAGAGATGATAACTCCAAGATCCCTTTCCTGCTTGGTGCATGCTATATCCTCGCCCCCAACTGATATATTGTGCCAGGGTTTTTGTGCTCCATATGCATTATCGTGCACTTCCTTGCATTAATTTCAACTGCAAACCCTTGACCATTCTTCAAGTTTCTGCAGGTCCTTCTCATTCTGTCTTCACCCACTGATGTGTCTACTCTGTTACAGAGCTTTGTGTCATCAGCGAACAGTGAAAATTCTGCCTTCTAGGTCCTCGCAATGTCACTGATGAAGATATTGAATAGTACCGGTCCCAGCACTGATCCCTGTGTATTCCCACTGGTCACTCTTCCCTCTGTGGAGTGACAGCCATTTACCATCACCCTCTGTGCCTGCTGCCCAATTCAATGGGCTTGTCCCTACCCTTCTAGCATATTTCAGACAGACTGTCCCACCCTTTCCGCTGTCATTCCTGGCAAGGCCTCCACCCAAATGGACTTGCCTCTCCTTGCCTACCCACCTAACTCCTCTTAGTATGGGTCCCCAGCACTAAGATTCCACCCTCTTACTCCTGCTTGCCTCCATTCATCTCCCTCTCTCATTTCCAGCTCCTCTTCTTCCTCCTGCACATTATTTCCCCTTTGCCCTGTTGCAATTCTCCCACCAGAACTTCCACGGTTTGGTCCAGGCATTTATCAATTACTCCTCTAATTTCATCATTTCCCTCCTCCACCTTCTTCCTCTCTAGCAGTGCACAACTATTTTCTGAAGGCCCTTCAC
Source organism: Neoceratodus forsteri (assembly GCA_016271365.2). Classification (NCBI taxonomy): domain Eukaryota; kingdom Metazoa; phylum Chordata; order Ceratodontiformes; family Ceratodontidae; genus Neoceratodus; species Neoceratodus forsteri. The sequence continues at coordinate 5,402,600 of CM057458.1, forward strand.
AAATGCCGCTCCCTCTCCGTCATAGCAACCTGTTCTCTCCTTTCCACTCATGACTTTTGCCACTTCGCCTCCCCTCACAAGTCCCTATCTCCTCCTTCCATTTGTCTTTTGTCTCCTGACCTGGTTTCCCTGGCAATTGTTCTTCCTGGTGTAACCCCTAGATGTAGCTATCCCAGGGCTACTACCCCTGCCTGATTTGCCACTAACAGGTTGAGGGTCCTGGATCAATGGTGAGTGCCTCACCCAGAGGTCAGGGTTTGCAATAGTTAAACTAACTTGGTCACAGCCCTCTGGGACACTGCAACCCCTTCTTCCCACTAGTGGCCCACACAGTATATCAGAATTACCTTCACAGTATACACTTACCCCAGGACTGGTTCCGCACTGGGACCCCTGTAAAATAAGAAGATACAGTGCAACAATCACAGTACAATACTTTAACATAGACAAATACCTCAGGCAGTATAACTTTGCTGAAACAAGCAGCTCTGATTTGTTTGGGGGATATAACAAGGACAGGAAATCAGGTTAATTAGCTTATCACTCTAATAATCTACCTATGGCTCTGTGCAGGCTATCCCCTACCAGTTACTGTCCCTGGGTATCCAAGCCCTAGTGGCTAGTCCAAACCGTGGCAGCTGGTGGGGCCCCTTTCACACAGAGAAAGAAAAATTAGTTAAACAGTCAGCAGTACAGTAATTCCATTTGGATTCAATGTGGCAATTCAACGGGGCGACCTGAATTAGTACTCGACCTCCAAACAAGATAGGGTCCTTCAGCGTCAGCAGGAGCTACTCTTGAGCTCCACGAGACTCCTCACACATTTATATGACAAACTGCAACAGGCAAAAGTCCTTTAATGGCAGCAGGATTCATGAGCTACACAAGCCTCCTCACACATTTATATGGTAAAAGAAAGTACTATACCAGGCAGGCTGCTTCTCTATCCTGATACATAAATTACTGCACAATACCGGGAGAACACACAGCAGATTCAGTTCCTGACAGACGGCGCAATTCAGCAATTTCTCCAGTCTTCTACAGGGTGAGCCTGGTTTCTCTCTTCAGATATCCTTTGATTCTCTTCACAGGATGGATTCAGTCCTAACAAGCAGTTACACAAGCTGCAGACCGGAACTCGGGGCCTTACACGCGTTTCCCGACTAAAACTGCATACCGAAAAAGCACAGGGCTCCTTCCCTCTTCACTGCCAGAGCCCAACTGAAACTCCAGCAGACAAAACCGGACACTTCCTTTGAGTTCCTCTCAGTTCTTGGCTGGATTGGCTGTCACTCACAATAGACTGCCCCTGTTGGTCCAAAAAGGCGCCGAAGTCCAAACTACATCTCCCAGAGTCACTGCCCATACAATCCTCTTGTGGCTGGCTCAGGTTACGAGTCCACATTCTGATTCGTCCAAGGCACCATTTTAGAGCTACCTTAACCCACACTGATTGGTCCAGTTCAGCAGTTCAAAACTAGAATGGGGAACTAGGCAAACACAGTTCTGACTGCAAAGAAAAGCAGATTAGACAAACTATATTTTCATTATTACTCTAAATGATTTCTGGCAAACAGTTACATATTTCAGATAGGTTCCCTTTGCACTCCTAGTGACTGCAAAAATGGAGTGAATTGGCAGCAGCTCGAGTGGTACTCAAGCAGAGAAACACACAGTCCCCCCATACAAACTAATTATGTCTGCAAGCAGACAGCTCTTAAAGAGACAGTACCAGAGGCTCTAAAAACACTCACAGATAAATGGCTTAAATGCCAAACACCATTCAGGCTTGGAGCATTCAAGCAAGCTCCTGGAAGTCTTTTGGGAACCCCCATTTGCAGGGGGGTTACACCGGCCTGGGCCCCTTTGTCTCTGTTTTCCTTCTTCTGACCCTCTCCTCACCATTGTTGGCTCAAATCACCCTCCCTCATCTCCCCTCCTTCCTCCCTCCAGTATTGGGCTAAACCCACCCCCAATCTGCCTTGCCTGTCTTAGTTCCTCCTGCAGACCCTCAATCTCCTTTCTAAGTTTCTTTATGTGGTTGCATGCTAAACATCCTCCCACACTCCAAGCAATGTTTAGAAAGATTGGTGCACCACAGTTGTTGCAGCCTACCACCCTACCCATTGCTGTCATTGCCCACCAGCGACCCCCCACCCTTCCAGATGCAGGATACAAACACTCCCTCAAGTCTCCCTCTCCTCCTCTACCAGTGCAAAACATTCTTTCTTTATTTCCCTTACCCCTTTGTTGTAGCACGTTTAGATAGACTGAGGCAACTGCTTTTTATGTTTGCTTACGCATGTGCAAGAAACATAGTGCCATCATCGAGATTTCGGGTGTGTCACCTCCTCCTCCAATTCAGTCAGTGTGCTGAGCACGGCCCTGTAAGCCAATGCATTTTGAGCTGTCTATGACCGCACCAAAATGCAGTGGCACCTGATTGAAAGAGACTACGGCTTGAGTGAGCAGCGATAAGATAAAGGCTGCTCACGTGCAGCTCCCCACAAGCCGCCTGCAGGCGTGCGCCCTCGCCACGCCACGCACTGTATAACCCGGCCGGTGCCCAATCCCCATCGGCTGCTCGTTCCCACGCCTCCCCCAAAGGCTTCCAAATGCCACGCTGGGTGCCCACCCCAGCGTGGCAATAATCATATACCCCGTCGGCTGGCTATCCTCCCCGGCGTGCTAGTACCACGCTGGGAGCCCACCCCAGCGTGGCAAGCAACTCGTAGGCCAGCAGGGGAGTATAAAAACCCCAACGTCCTTGTGCCACGCTGAGGCCACCCAAGCGTGGCCGCAATCCCGCATCGTCTTTTTATTTTTACCTGGCAAGAAAACTGTCCGCGGCGCGTCTCGACCCCCTCACAACCCGCACCACCACGCGCCCCAGCCTCCCCACCCCCCCTCACCCCATACTTACCTCCGGAGCTCGGCGCGATGATCTTCGGTGGACCGGGAACACGTCTGCACTCTTCAAAGGCGACCGCGAACTGAGGAAATGCCGGTAAGCTGTATAATGGGATAAATAGGAGGGGTTCAACTTTATTGCATATCTCAGGCATTTTTGGGAATTTTGGCACCAAATTTTCAACATGGGGTTTTTGGGACCCCTTCTCATGAATGATGTCACTGTCATGGCGTTATTCGGGCCCGAAGGGTGATTTCGCGCAGTGACTGTGCAGTGACTGCGAAATCACCCTTCGGGCCTGAATAATGCCATGACAGTGAATCAATCATGGGAAGGGGTCTCAAAATTGCGTTGAAAATTTGGTGCCAAATTCCCAAAAACTATTTATTCTGGCGTCGCGTGCGCAGTTCCTATGCAGGCTCGTAAGTTCGCGAATTTTCAATATTTTCACCCAGATTTTCAACATTGCCATTTTACCACACCTTCTTATGGTAGTATAGCTGTCATTTTTCATCTCACCCAAAGCGTGTTTCCGCCATGTAGCGCATAATGGCAGTCGGTTGCGAAATCAATGTACAGGACAAATTAAGAAAATCACAGTGACACGGTTCATGAGCAGGCATCTTAAAATGGCTATGTTGAAAATTTGGTGAAAAAGTCCTAAAAATGACTGTTTTGTGGCGTGCATTGCGCGGTTCCTACACTGCCTTTCGTAGATGCAGATTTTCTAATATTTTCACTCCAGATTTTCAACATTGCCATTTTACCACACCTTCTTATGAGTAGTACAGCTGCCATTTTCACATCTCACCCAAAGCGTATTTCCATACATGTAGCGCACAATACGGCAGTTGGTGTCTTGAGATCAATGTATGGGACAAATTAAGAAAATCACAGTGACACTGTTCATGAGGTGAGGTGTTAAAATGGCTATGTTGAAATTTGGTGAAAAATTCCAAAATGACTGTTTCTGAGCGATCGTTGTACAGTTCCTACGCTCCATTAGTTTGCAAATTTTCAATATTTTCATTCCAGATTTTCAACATTGCCATTGTACCACAACTTCTTATGAGTAGTACAGCTGTCATTTTCACATCTCACCCAAAACGTGTTTCCGCCCATGTAGCGCACAATGGCGCAGTCGGTGGTCTTGAAATCAATGTACAGGACAAATTAAGAAAATCACAGTGACACTGTTCATGAGCAGACGTCTTAAAATGGCTATGTTGAAAATTTGGTGAAAAAATTCCTAAAAATGACTTTTACGAGCGTGCGTTGCACAGTTCCTATGCATGCTCGTAAGTTTGCAAATTTAATATTTTCACTCCAGATTTTCAACATGTCCATTTATTAAACTTCCTTATGAACAGTACAGCTGCAATTTTCATATGTCGCCCAAAATGTGTTTTAGCACATGTAGCTACAATGGTGCTGTTGGTGTCTCGAAAGCAATGTTTAGGACAGATTAAGAAAATCACAGTTACACTGTTTGTGAGCAGAGGTCTAAAATGGCTATGCTGAAAATTTGGTGACAAAGTCCATGAAATTACTGTGTTCTGGTGAGCATTGCACAGTTTCCACGCACCCTCGTTAGTTCATGACTTTGTAATATTTTCAGTCCAGATTTTCACCAGTGGCATTTTTCCACACTTCCTTAAGAACAGTACAGCTGCCATTTTTCACAACATGGCCGAAGTGTGTTTTCACACTTTCAGTGCAGAGATGCGTGGTCACTGTGGGAAATCATTGTTCGGCACAGATAAAGAAAATCACAGTGACACTGTTCATGATTGGAGGCACCAAAATGCCCGAGTTGACAATCTGCTGTAAGAAATCCCCAACCTAATTATATTACGGTTGTGCGTTGCACAGTTTCTATGTGTTCGTGAGTTCACCATTTTTTAAATATTTTACTACACATTTGCAACATAGCCATTTTTACACCTCCCCATGAAAGAGTACAGCTGTAATTTTTACATCCTGTTCGAATATTTTGCACCTGTGGTGCTAAATGCCATAGTCACTGTGCATAAGCTTTCGGCTACCAAACTGATATTCCCCTGTTCATGAGGTGGGGTCACAAAACAAACATGTTGAATATTTGGAGTGAAAATACCAACGAATGCCTGAGGTATTAGGGTTTTCAACTATAACGTCCAACCCTATAGAGAATGACAGAAATCAGGGGTGTGCCTTAGGATTCTTGCCTGTGATGCTCATACCATTCCACCCTGCAGTCACTGAGAGGCATCGAGGTATGCCTTGGACTCTTCGGCCCCAAAGTTCACCCCATTCTCCTATATCGCACCCATCTCACCATATTTCCTAATGAAATGGGGTGCGCATAAGGGCCAAAGACCACAAGGAACACCGTGGCACTTGTCAGTGTCTGCAGGGTGGGGTGTGGTGAAATGGCGTGGCCGTTATGCCTGATGACCCAAACGCACACCCCAATGCCTGTCACTCTCTGCAGGGTGGTGGTGGGGTTGGCTTCAGTTCAATACTTCACTGCCATTCCTATTACGCAGCTCTGTAACTTCTACGCTACCACTGCCAATGCCAGCAAGCAAACATTCGGCATTGACAAATGCTTGTTATATTCCTGTCCTTCCTATCCACACCCAAAAAGAGACTTTAAGTAGCTATTTTACAACCTTCTTCAAACTCCTACTCCTCCTTTCCCCAATGCAAAGAAGTAACAATGAAAGCTCCTAGATTTGCATTTACTTCCCTTCCACTGGGATAGCAGTCACCTCTTCATTCGCTGCTGTTCCTTTCCTGGATGTCTGCTTCTGCTATGACAGGTGCATATCTTTTGCCCGTTTGAGGAAGTGATGTCAGAACCCCTGGTATAAAGGAAATCACGGACCAGGAGTGGGTGGGGTGGGGTGAGGTGAGGTGTTGGAAGTGGGACCAGCGAAGTCTTCCAGAAACAATCAGGTAGCTGAGGCCCTGGTCAGACCATTAGCACCCTTCCCCCACTATACACTAAATTTTGCAGCTAGTAAAGCCAGCAAAAATTAATCACAATTCTACTCAAAGCCCCCCAAATAGGTTTGCTACCCAAAGAAACAGGTCTCCAATTCAAACAGCTTCACCAACAACACATCAAAATAGGCTTGAAATTAGAAGATATAGGTCTCCAATTCAAAGAAACAGACCCAGTTAAATCACACCAATTATGTTTTAAAACAGAAGAAATAGGCCTCTACAATGCAGCCTGCCACACAGTGAGACATCAAACAAATGAGCCCACTTATAGCCACCAAAACAGGTTTCAAAATTCCAACAGCCCCAAAACAATACCCTGCTAGCCCCTTAGAAGTAGTAAGAAAGAAAAGAAATAACCTTCTACCAAGTAAAATCCACAAGGAACAATGTAAAAACAAGAAGAAGAAGCTGCTGTACTGGAACAGATCTGATCCTTTCCCCTTCTAGCTCCTTCACAGACTGAAAAAGAATGCAATGCTTATCCAGCAAGTAAATCCTGTCCCCAGCTGCTCAGCAAAAGAAGGTTCAGACAACCTCTGCCAGACCCCAACTGCTTCTGCAGTTAACAGGCCTCAAACACAATGTCCAACACACAGAAATGGCAGCTAAAAAACTACTTTAAATCAACTTACAAACACACTCAGCAGCTAAAGGCCCTTTTTTCTCTCTCTCTCTCCTCTAGCTGAAGTCTTGCGATATTATGACCCTGTGCCAAGCTTAACCCAGACAAGATGGAAGTATTGTTGATTAAGCCTGAATGCCGGTGGGGTACCAGATGGCCTGAGGATGCAACCAGCCTTATGTTCGGTGCCTCTCAGCTGACTGCATCTGTGAAAGAGAAAAACCTAGGCGTGACCTTGGACAGCAAACTGACACTGGAGGCTCAGGTGTCGGCCATTGTCCAAAATGGGTTTTACCACCTGAGGAGCACTGCCTGGATTAAGCACCTTATCCCACAATGACCTGCCTCACTAATCCTCTAGGCACAGAATACTACAATGCCTTATACATGGGGCTAAGTGGAGGGCCCTACATCACCTGCAGCTAGTTCAGAATACAGCGGCCAGATTGTTCACAAGCTTCTCAGGTCCTGCCATATAAACCTGGTCCTATGCGATCTGCATTGGCTGCCAGTGAGCTAGGATTTCTGGGTGCAGGGATTGTTTAAAGATGGATGTAGAGACAGTCTAGATACCGCTAGTGCAGGGACTGTGGAGACAGATGTACAGCCAGTCGAGATACTGGTAGTGCAGGGACTGTGGAGACAGATGTATAGCCTTTCAGATACTGGTAGTGCAGGGACTGTATGGAGATGGCTGTACAGCCAGTCTAAATACTGGTAGTGCTGGGACTGCACAGAAATGGATGTACAGCCAGTCTAGATACTGGTAGTACAGGGACTGTATTGAGATGGATGTACAGCCAGTCTAGATACTGGTAGTGCAGGGACTGTATGGAGATGGATGTACAGCCAGTCTAGATGTTGGTAGTGCAGGGACTGTATGGCGATAGATGTACAGCCAATCTAGATACCGGGAGCACAGGGACTGTATGGAGATGGATGTACAACCAGTCTAGATGCTGGTAGTACAGGGACTGTATGGCGATAGATGTACAGCCAATCTAGATACCGGGAGCACAGGGACTGTATGGAGATGGATGTACAACCAGTCTAGATGCTGGTAGTACAGGGACTGTATGGAGATGGATGTACAGCCAGTCTAGATGCTGTTAGTGCAGGGACTGTATGGAGATAGATGTACAGCCAATCTAGATACCGAGGTACAGGGACTGTATGGAGATGGATGTACAACCAGTCTAGATGCTGGTAGTACAGGGACTGTATGGAGATGGATGTACAGCCAGTCTAGATACTAGTAGTGCAGGGACTGTATGGAGATGGATGTACAACCAGTCTAGATGTTGGTAGTGCAGGGACTGTATGGAGATCGATGTACAGCCCGTCTAGATACTAGGAGAGCAAGGACTGTATGGAGATGGATATACAGTCAGTCTAGATGCTTTCGCAGTGCAGGGGCTGTAAAGATGGATGTACAGCCAGTCTGGATGCTGGTAGTGCAAAGGCTGCATGGAGTTTGATGTACAGCCAGTCTAGATAATGGTAGTGCAGTGACTGCATGGCGATGAATATACAGCCAGTGTAGATACTGGTAGTGCAGGGACTGCTTGGAGGATGGATGTACAGCCAGTCTAGATGCTGGTAGTTCAGGGACTGTTTAAAGATGAATGTACAGTCAGTCTAGGTACTGGTAGTGCAGGGACTGTTTAAAGATGGATGTACAGCCAGTCTAGATACTGGTAGTGCACAGACTGCATGAAGATGGATGTACAGCCAGTCTAGCTACTGGTAGTGCAGGGACTGCATGGAGATGGATGTACAGCCAGTCTAGATGCTGGTAGTGCAGGGACTGTTTAAAGATGGATGTACAGTCAGTCTAGGTACTGGTAGTGCAGGGATTGCATGGTGATGGATATACAGCCAGTCTAGATACTGGTAGTGCAGGGACTGCACGGAGATGTATGTACAGCCAGTCTAGATACTGGTAGTGCAGGGACTGCACAGAGATGGATGTATAGCCAGTCTAGATACTGGTAGTGCAGGGACTACATAGAGATGGATGTATAGCCAGTCTAAATACTGATAGTGCAGGGACTGTATGGAGATGGATGTATGGCCAGTCTCAATACTGTTAGTGCAGGGACTGCACAAAGATGAATGTACAGCCAGTCTGGATACTGGTAGTGCAGGGACTGTTTAAAGACGGATGTACAGCCAATCTAGATACTGGTAGTTCAGAGATTACATGGAGATGCATATACAGCCAGTCTACACATTGGTAGTGCTGGGACTGCATGAAGATGGATGTATAACCAGTCTAGATACTGGTGGTTCAGGGACGGTATGGAGATGGATGTACGGCCAGTCTACATGTTGGTAGTTCAGGGACTGCATGGAGATGGATGTATAACCAGTCTAGATACTGGTAGTGCAGAGACTGTATGGAGATGGATGTACAGCCAGTCTAGATACTTGTAGTGCAGGGACTGCACAGAGATGGATAGAAACATAGAAACATAGAATTTAACGGAAGATAAGGACCGCTTGGCCCACCCAGTCTGCCCATTTCCCTACCTACTGGATAAGCTGCAGATCCTAGTTAACCAGCAGCCTACTTCTTCCTACCCTCACCCCCTAGAATGGCCTTATGACCGTCCCATGCATGCTTGAATTCCACCACTGTTTTTGACTCCACAACCTCCTCCAGGCCGTTCCATGCTTCCACAACCTTCTCTGTGAAACAATACTTCCTTAAATCACCTCTGAGCCGCCCCCATCTTCAAATTGTGCCCTCTTGTTCTTTACCCTCTTTTTTGAAAGATGCTACCCTCTTGGACTTTGTTGATTCCCTTGAGGTACTTGAGCGTTCTATCATGTCCCCCTCTCCCTCCTTCCTCGAGGCTATACATATTAAGCTCCTTTTGTCTCTCTTCATATGTCTTCGGTGCAGACCCTGCACCATTTTAGTTGCCCTCCTCTGGACAGCTTCCATCCTGTCTATGTCTTTGCGGAGATTGGGTCTCCAGAACTGCACGCAGTACTCCAGATGGGGTCTCACCAGCTGTCTGTACAGAGGGATAGTAACTTCCTGTTTTCTACTGGTGATGCCTTTCCCTATGCATCCCAGTATCCCCCCAGCCCTCCTTGCTGCCCTCTCACATTGCTTGCCCACCTTTAGGTCATCTGATATGACTACCCCCAGGTCCCTTTCCATTTTTGTTGTTGTTAGTATCTCACCCCCCATTGTGTACTCTTCCCCTGGGTTTTTGTTTCCCAGGTGCATTACCTTGCACTTCTTAGCATTGAATCTAAGCTGCCATCGTTTGACCATTCCTCTAACCTTGCCAAGTCCCTTCTTATGCTCACCCCACCCTGTACACCAACTCTGTTGCAGATCTTTGTGTCATCTGCAAAGAGACATACTTTTCCTTCCAGTCCCTCTGTAATGTCGCTTATAAAGACATTGAAGAGGACCGGTCCTAATATTGAACCCTGCGGTACCCCACTAGTAACCCCCTTTCTTCTGAGTGGACTCCATTTTCTATTACTCTCTGTGTCCTATTCTCCAGCCAATTCTTTACCCAGGCTGTCATCTTGGGACCCACTCCCAGGCTGGCTAACTTGCATATTGATCTTTTGTGTGGGACTGTGTCAAATGCCTTGCTAAAGTCTAGGTAGGCCATGTCCACAGCCCCTCCCTGATCTACTACTTTGGTCACCCAGTCAAAGAAATCTATCAGATTTGTCTGGCATGACCTTCCCGCTGTGAATCCATGCTGCCTAGGGTCCTGTGCCCCTCTGGCCTCTAGATACTCGACAATTCTTTCCTTCAGAAGTGATTCCATCATTTTCCCTATCACTGAGGTTAAACTAACAGGTCTGTAGTTTCCTGCTTCTGCCTTGCTCCCACTTTTGTGAAGGGAATCACATCTGCCCTCCTCCAGTCCTCGGGTACCACCCCATCCTCCATGATTTGTTAAAAGGGTAGTCAGTGGTGTCACTAGTTCTACCCTTAGTTCTTTAAATTCTGGGATAATCCCATCAGCCCCATTGCTTTGTCCACCTACAGTTTTAAGAGTTCTTTCAAACCCTTTCTTCTGTAAATGGCTGGTATCAACTTCTGTATCCAGAGTGTTTCTACTGTTTGTTTTAGGTACCTCCCTCTCTTCATTTGTAAATACTGAGCAAAATATTTGTTTAGTATCTCCGCCTTTTCACAGTCTCCCTCTGCCCACCTCCCTCCCCTTTATTAAGCCTCACTATCCTCCCTTGGTCTTCCTTCGCTCCCTGATGTACCTATAAAAGGTTTTATCCCCCTTCTTAACTGAGTTGGCTATCTTTTTCTTGGTTTGGGCCTTTGCTGTTCTGACTGCCTTCCCAGCCTCCTTTTGCTTTAACTGATACAGTTCTCTGTCCTGCTCCTTCTGCGATTCCTTGTACTTTATGAATGCTTTCTTTTTTTCTTGAACCTTCACTGCCACTTCCTTTGAGAACCATAGTGGTTTCTTACATCGTTTTGTTTTATTTGCTTCACACAAAGGCTCGTTACCTCTGTGATGGCAGTTTTTATTATTCCCCATTGTTCTTCCACCCCTCCTTCCTGCCCATTTGCTAGTGCATTCCTTAGGCGCTCACCCATTTTGGCAAAGTCAGCCCTCCTAAACTCCAGTACTTTTGCCTTTGTATGGCTTGACTCTATTGTTCTGTTTATTGTGAACTATACTGTTCGATGGTCGCTAGTTCCCAGATGGCTACCCACTTCTACATCTGTGATCCTTTCTCCATCTCCATTTGAGAGAACCAGGTCTAAGATTGCTCCCTCTCGAGTTGGCTCCAATACTAGTTGTCTAAGGCATGCCCCCTGTAGGGCATCTAGAATAACCCCACTCTTCGAAGTGACAGCCAGTCTAGATACTGATAGTGCAGAGACTTATGGAGATGGATGTACAACCAGTGTGGATACTGGTTGTTCAGGAACAGTTTAAAGATGGATGTACAGCCAGTCAAGCTACTGGTAGTGCAGGAACTCTATGGAGATGGCTGTATAACCAGTCTAGATACTGGTAGTGCAGAGACTGCACAGAGATGGATATACAGCCAGTCTATTTATTTATTTAGCTTTTGTTGACCGGGTAAGTGCACTAGACAAATCCTGCCTATTTTCAGGCATGACCCGGGGGAGGGGGGAATACAGATGAATGCCAACTGATCTTGAACCAGATTAAGCTGCTGGTGGTATTTTTTTTAGTGAATGAGAGAAGTTTGGCCAGGACACCGGGGAAATTCCCCTACTCTTTTCGATAAGTGCCATGGGATCTTTAACATCCATCTGAACTACCACCAATCCAGGCAGATGGGACCTCGGTTTAACGTCTCATCGGAAAGACGGCACCTCAGAAATGCAGCACCCTCTCATGCTGCATTACAGTGTGCATACTGGGATAATGCTTGAAGTGCCAGATGTGGGAACTGAACCCGCAGCCCTCTGATCTCCGGCCTCAGGCGAGGTGTGCTACCTACTGAGCCACTGACACTGATGCTAGATGCTGATAGCACAGGGACTGCTTGAAGATCGATGTACAGCCAGTCTAGATACTGATAGTGCAGGAGATGCATGGAGATGGATGTATATCCAGTCTAGATATTGGTAATGCAGGGACTGCATGGAGATGGATGTACAGCCAGTCTACATACTGGTAATGCAAGGACTGCATGGAGACAGATGTACAGCCAGTCTAGATACTGGTAGTATGGGGCGGTATGGAGATGGATGTACAGCCAGTCTAGATACTGGTAGTACAGGGACTGTAAGGAGATGGATGTACAGCCAGTCTAGATACTGATAGTGCAGGGACAGCATGGAGATAGATGTACAGCCAGTCTAGATGCTGGTAGGTCAGGGACTGCTTAAAGATGGATGTACAGTCAATCTAGGTACTGGTAGTGCAGGGACTGTTTAAAGGTGGATGTACAGACAGTCTAGATACTGGTAGTGCAGGGACTGAATGGAGCTGGATGTGCAGCCAGCTTAGATACTGGTAGTGCAGGAGCTGTATGGAAATGGATGTCAGCCACTCTAGATGCTGGTAGTGCAGGGACTGTATGGAAATCGATGTACAGCCTGTCTAGCTACTGGGAGAGCAGGGACTGTTTGGAGATGGATATACAGTCAGTCTAGATGCCGGTAGTGCAGGGACTGCTTAAGATGGATGTACAGCCAGTCTGGATACTGGTAGTGCAAAGACTGCATGGAGCTTGATATACAGCCAGTTTAGATACTGATAGTGCAGGGACTGCATGGAGATGGATGTACAGCAGGGACTACATGGAGACAGATGTACAGCCAGTCTTGATAATGGTACAGCAGTGACTGCATGGCGATGAATATACAGCCAGTGTAGATACCGGTAGTGCAGGGGCTGCTTGGAGATGGATGTACAGCCAGTCTAGATGCTGGTAGTTCAGGGACTGTTTAAAGATGAATGTACAGTCAGTCTAGGTACTGGTAGTGCAGGGACTGTTTAAAGATGGATGTACAGCCAGTCTAGATACTGGTAGTGCACAGACTGCATGAAGATGGATGTACAGCCAGTCTAGCTACTGGTAGTGCACGGACTGCATGGAGATGGATGTACAGCCAGTCTAGATGCTGGTAGTTCAGGGACTGTTTAAAGATGGATGTATAGTCAGTCTAGGTACTGGTAGTGCAGGGACTGCATGGTGATGGATGTACAGCCAGTCTAGATACTGGTAGTGCAGGGACTGCATGGAGATGTATGTACAGCCAGTCTAGATACTGGTAGTGCAGGGACTGCACAGAGATGGATGTATAGCCAGTCTAGATACTGGTAGTGCAGGGAGTACATAGAGATGATGTATAGCCAGTCTAAATACTGATAGTGCAGGGACTGTATGGAGATGGATGTACAGCCAGTCTCAATACTGTTAGTGCAGGGACTGCACAAAGATTAATGCACAGCCAGTCTGGATACTGGTAGTGCAGGGACTGTTTAAAGATGGATGTACAGCCAATCTAGATACTGGTAGTTCAGAGATTACATGGAGATGGATATACAGCCAGTCTACACACTGGTAGTGCTGGGACTGCATGAAGATGGATGTATAACCAGTCTAGATACTGGTGGTTCAGGGACGTTATGGAGATGGATGTACAGCCAGTCTACGTGTTGGTAGTTCAGGGACTGCATGGAGATGGATGTATAACCAGTCTAGATACTGGTAGTGCAGAGACTGTATGGAGATGGATGTACAGCCAGTCTAGATACTTGTAGTGCAGGGACTGCACAGAGATGGATGTACAGCCAGTCTACATACTGATAGTGCAGAGACTGTATGGAGATGGATGTACAGTCAGTCTAGATACTGTTAGTGCAGGGACTGTATGGATATTGATGTACAGCCAGTCTGGATACTGGTAGTTCAGGAACTGTTTAAAGATGGATGTACAGCCAGTCTAGCTACTGGTAGTGTAGGGGCAGCATGGAGATAGATGTATAGCCAGTCTAGATACTGGTTGTGCAGGGGCTGCATGGAGATGGATGAACAGACAGTCTACATACTGTTAGTGCAGAGACTGCATGGAGATAGATGTACAGCCAGTCTAGATACTGGTAGGGCAGGGACTGCTTAAAGATGGATGTACAGTCAATCTAGGTACTGGTAGTGCAGGGACTGTTTAAAGGTGGATGTACAGACAGTCTAGATTCTGGTAGTGCAGGGACTGTTTAAAGATGGATGTACAGCCAGCCTTGATACTGTTAGTGCAGGAATTGCATGGAGAAGGATGTACTGCCAGTCTAGATACTGGTAGTGCAGGGATTGTATTGAGATGGATGTACAGCCAGTCTTGATACTGGTAGTGCAAGGACTGTTTAGAGACAGATGTACAGCCAGTCAGGCACACATCATTGGTACCAAGTAGTTACATTAGTTATGGCACTATATCTTACTAAATGTTTAGGTGGACTCTGTCTTTTTATTGAACACTGGCAGCTTTTAACATACCGTGAATTACTACTTTAAATATGGGCCATGAGTTGTTTGGCCAGTCCAAATCAAAATAATTGGGCTTAGTTAATAATATTGAAAGCCTGACATTTTTAGAGAAAGGCTGTGCTGGGACTGATTTTGAAGGCAATTAACGGCAATATGGAGTATTACATGAATTTCTTTAGTGAGAATGTGATTGCTATCTACTGCAGTTCCTCTGCCATGGGTTGGCACTGTTCTTACTTTGATGTTGCAAATTGGTGGATGAAAGTTTTAATTGTTAAATTGCTTTCCACATTTTTAGCACTGCTTCGTCTCTATAAAAGTTTGTACTGCAGGGGGAGCACTTTAGCTTGACAATGCACCCGTGAAGAGAGTGCGAAACGCTGCTCTGTGGGTAACCTTATTGGCTGTACCAGCTTTGCTGAATTCCTGTTTTGAGATGTTTTGCTGAATAAAAACCATTTGATGAAGACTGAGGTCCAGTCTCATGATTGTAATGCTCTGCACAGAGTGCTGGGTCCTCCCTTGAAATCAGTTGCGGTGCAGACATTCAAGCACCAATGCTATGGCCAATGACCCTCTAGCCATATTGTGTTGATACTGGAAGTGCAGAGTCTGTTTAGAAATTAATCTATAACCAGTCTAGATATTGACAGTGCAGGAACTGTAAGGAGATGGATGTACAGCCAGTCTAGATACTGGTAATGCAGGGACGAGATGGATGTACTGCCATTTTAGATACTGGTAGCTCAAGACCAGCATGGAGATGGATGTATGGCCAGTGTAGATACATGTAGTGGTGGTCCAGAATGGAATTGGATGTACTTCCAGGCTAGCTACTGGTAGTGCATGAACTACATGGAGATAGATGTACAGCCAGCCTAGCTACTGGTAGTGCAAGGACTGCATGGAGATGGATGCACAGCCAGTTTAGATACTGGTAGTGCAGAGAGTGTATGGAGATGGATGTACAGCCAGTTTAGATACTGGTAGTGCAGGACTGCATGGAGATGGATGTACAGCCAGTCTAGCTACTGGTAGTGCAAGGACTGCATGGAGATGGATGTACAGCCAGTCTAGATACTGGTAGTGCAGAGATTGCATGGAGATGGATGTGCAGCCAATCTAGCTACTGGTAGTGCAAGGACTGCATGGAGATGGATGTACAGCCAGTCTAGCTACTGGTAGTGGAAGGACTGCTTGGAGATGGATGTACAGCCAGTTTTGATACTGTTAGTGCAGAGAGTATATGGAGATGGATGTACAGCCACTCCAGATACTGGTAGTGCAGGAACTGCATGGAGATGGAAGTACTGACAGTGTAGATTGCGGTACTGCAGGGACGATATGGGGACGGATGTACTGCCAATTTAGATACTGGTATTGCAAGACCAGCACAGAAACAGATGTATGGCCAATGTAGATACTTGTAATGCTGGGCCACCATGGGAATGGATGTACAGCCAGTCTAGATACTGGTAGCGCAGGGGCTGTATGGAGATGGATGTACAGCCAGTCTAGATACTGGTAGTGTAGAGATTGCATTTAGATGGTTGCAGAGTCAGTCTGAAAGTGATATGGAGGGACTGCATGGAGATGGATGTACTTCCAGTGTAGATACTGGTATTGCAGCGACAGCATGGTGATGGGTGTACTGCCAATTTAGGATCTGGTAGTGCAGGGACTGCATGGAGAAGGATGTAGAGCTAGTCTAGATACTGGTAGCATAGTGACTGTACGGAGAAGGATGTAGAGTCGGACTAGATACTGGTAGTGTAGTGATTGCAGCTAGATGGATGTACAGCCAGTCTAGATACTGGTAGTGCAGTGAATACACTGACATGGATATACAGCCAGTGTAGATACTGGTAGTGCAAAGATTGCATGGAGATGGATGTACAGCCAGTCTAGATACTGGTAGTGCAGGGATTGCATGGAGATGGATGTACAGCCAGTCTAGATACTGGTAGTGCAGGGACTGCATGGAGATGGATGTATAATCAGTGTAGATACTGGTAGTGCAGGGACTGTGGTGATGGATGTACAGTCAGTCTAGATACTGGTAGTGCAGGGATTGCATGGAGATGGATGTACAGCCAGTGTATATACTGCTAGTGAAGAGACTGTATGGAGATGGATGCACCATCAGTGTAGATATCATACTGCAGGGACACCATGGAGCTGGATGTACTGCCAGCCCAGATACTGTTAATGCAGGAAATGCATGGAGAGGTATATACAGCTAATTTAGATACTGGTAGTGCAGGGCCGGCATATAACCGGATGTACTGTGAGTGTAGCTACTGGTATTGCAGGGACTCTATGGAGATGCATGTATAGCTAGTCTAGCCAGTGGTAGTGCAGGAAGTGTATGTAGATGATGTACTGCTGGTCTAGATACTGGTAGTTCAGGAACTGTATACAGATGGACGAACAGCCGGTCTAGATACTGATAGTGCAGAGATTGCATTGCAATGGATATACAGCTCGTTATATACTGGTAGTGCAGGGACTGTATAGAGATGGACATACAGCCGGTGTAGATACCAGTAGTGCAGGGACTGTATGGAGATGGATAGACAACTCATTATATAGTGGTAGTGCAGGGACTGTATGGAGATGGATATACAGCTGGTGTAGATACTAGTAGTGCAGGGACTGTACGGAGATGGATATACAGCCGGTGTAGATACTAGTAGTGCAGGGACTGTATGGAGATGGATAGACAGCTCATTATATAGTGGTAGTGCAGGGACTGTGTGGAGATGGATATACAGCTGGTGTAGATACTGGTAGTGCAGGGACTGCATAGAGATGTATGTACAGCTGGTGTAGATATGCAGGGACTGCATGGAGATGTATGTACAGCCGGTGTAGATACTGTTAGTGCACGGACTGTATGTAGATGGATATACAGCCTGTCCAGATACTGGTAGTGCAGGGACTGCATGGAGATGGATGTACTGCCAGTCTTGACAGTGGTAGTGCAGGGACTGTATGGAGCTGGATGTACAGCCTGTCCAGATACTGGTGGTGCAGAGACTGTATGGAGATGAATATATAGCCAGTCCAGATACTGGTAGTGCAGGGACGGCATGGAGATGGATATACAGCTGGTCTAGATACTGGTAGTGCAGGGACTGCATGGAGATGAATATACAGCCGGTCTTGATACTGGTAGTGCAGGGACTATATGGAGATGGATATACAGCCAGTCTAGATACTGGTAGTGCAGGACTGCATGGAGATGGATATACAGTCAGTCTAGAAACTGGTAGTGCCTGGACTACATGGAGATGTATGTGCAGCTGGTGTAGATACTGGTAGTGCAAGGACTGCATGGAGATGGATATACAGTCAGTCTAGAAACTGGTAGTGCCTGGACTACATGGAGATGTATGTACAGCCGGTGTAGGTACTGGTAGTGCAGGGAATGTATGGAGGTAGATATACAGCAAGTCCGTATACTGGTAGTGCAGGGACTGTATGGAGATGGCTGTACTGCCAGTCTAGATAGTGGTAGTGCATAGACTGTATAGAAATGGATGTACAGTCAGTGTAGATACTGGCAGTGCAGGGACTGTGTGAGATGGATGTACAGTCAGTCTACATACTGGTAGTGCAGGGATTGCATGGAGATGGATGTACAGCCAGTGTATATACTGCCAGTGAAGAGACTGTATGAAGATGGATGCACTATCAGTGTAGATATCATACTACAGGGACACCATGGAGCAGGATGTACTGCCAGCCCAGATACTGCTAATGCAGGAAATGCTTGGAGAGGTATATACAGCTAATTTAGATACTGGTAGTGCAGGGACTGCATGGAGATGTATGTACAGCTGGTGTAGAATACAGGACTGCATGGAGATGTATGTACAGCGGTGTAGATACTGTTAGTGCACAGGACTGTATGTAGATGGATATACAGCCTGTCCAGATACTGGTAGTGCAGGGACTGCATGGAGATGGATATACAGCCTGTCCAGATACTGGTAGTGCAGGGACTGTATGGAGCTGGATGTACAGCCTGTCCAGATACTGGTGGTGCAGAGACTGTATGGAGATGAATATATAGCCAGTCTAGATACTGGTAGTGCAGGGACTGTATGGAGATGAATATACAGCGGTTTTGATATTGGTAGTGCAGGGACTGTATGGAGATGGATGTACAGCCCGTCCAGATACTGGTGGTGCAGACACTGTATGGAGATGAATATATAGCCAGTCCAGATACTGGTAGTGCAGGGACTGCATGGAGATGGATATACAGCCGGTCTAGATACTGGTAGTGCAGGGACTGCATGGAGATGAATATACAGCCGGTCTTGATACTGGTAGTGCAGGGACTGTATGGAGATGGATATACAGCCGGTGTATATACTGGTAGTGCAGGGACTGCATGGAGATGGATATACAGCCGGTCTTGATACTGGTAGTGCAGGGACTATATGGAGATGGATATATAGCCAGTCTAGATACTGGTAGTGCAGGACTGCATGGAGATGGATATACAGTCAGTCTAGAAACTGGTAGTGCCTGGACTACATGGAGATGTATGTGCAGCGGTGTAGATACTGGTGGTGCAAGGACTGCATGGAGATGGATATACAGTCAGTCTAGAAACTGGTAGTGCCTGGACTACATGGAGATGTATGTACAGCGGTGTAGGTACTGGTAGTGCAGGGAATGTATGGAGGTGGATATACAGCAAGTCCATAAACTGGTAGTGCAGGGACTGTATGGAGATGGCTGTACTGCCAGTCTAGATAGTGGTAGTGCATAGACTGTATAGAGATGGATGTACAGTCAGTGTAGATACTGGTAGTGCAGGGACTGTGTGGAGATGGATGTACAGTCAGTCTACATACTGGTAGTGCAGGGATTGCATGGAGATGGATGTACAGCCAGTGTATATACTGCCAGTGAAGAGACTGTATGAAGATGGATGCACTATCAGTGTAGATATCATACTACAGGGACACCATGGAGCAGGATGTACTGCCAGCCCAGATACTGCTAATGCAGGAAATGCTTGGAGAGGTATATACAGCTAATTTAGATACTGGTAGTGCAGGGACTGCATGGAGATGTATGTACAGCTGGTGTAGATATACAGGGACTGCATGGAGATGTATGTACAGCCGTGTAGATACTGTTAGTGCCAGACTGTATGTAGATGGATATACAGCCTGTCCAGATACTGGTAGTGCAGGGACTGCATGGAGATGGATATGCAGCCTGTCCAGATACTGGTAGTGCAGGGACTGTATGGAGCTGGATGTATAGCCTGTCCAGATACTGGTGGTGCAGAGACTGTATGGAGATGAATATATAGCCAGTCTAGATACTGGTATGCAGGGACTGTATGGAGATGAATATACAGCCGGTCTTGATATTGGTAGTGCAGGGACTGTATGGAGATGGATGTACAGCCTGTCCAGATACTGGTGGTGCAGAGACTGTATGGAGATGAATATATAGCCAGTCCAGATACTGGTAGTGCAGGGACTGCATGGAGATGGATATACAGCCGGTCTAGATACTGGTAGTGCAGGGACTGCATGGAGATGAATATACAGCCGGTCTTGATACTGGTAGTGCAGGGACTGTATGGAGATGGATATACAGCTGGTGTATATACTGGTAGTGCAGGGACTGCATGGATATGGATATACAGCCCGGTCTTGATACTGGTAGTGCAGGGACTATATGGAGATGGATATATAGCCAGTCTAGATACTGGTAGTGCAGGACTGCATGGAGATGGATATACAGTCAGTCTAGAAACTGGTAGTGCCTGGACTACATGGAGATGTATGTACAGCCGGTGTAGGTACTGGTAGTGCAGGGAATGTATGGAGGTGGATATACAGCAAGTCCATAAACTGGTAGTGCAGGGACTGTATGGAGATGGCTGTACTGCCAGTCTAGATAGTGGTAGTGCATAGACTGTATAGAGATGGATGTACAGTCAGTGTAGATACTGGTAGTGCAGGGACTGTGTGGAGATGGATGTACAGTCAGTCTACATACTGGTAGTGCAGGGATTGCATGGAGATGGATGTACAGCCAGTGTATATACTGCCAGTGAAGAGACTGTATGAAGATGGATGCACTACCAGTGTAGATATCATACTACAGGGACACCATGGAGCAGGATGTACTGCCAGCCCAGATACTGCTAATGCAGGAAATGCTTGGAGAGGTATATACAGCTAATTTAGATACTGGTAGTGCAGGGACTGCATGGAGATGTATGTACAGCTGGTGTAGATATACAGGGACTGCATGGAGATGTATGTACAGCCGGTGTAGATACTGTTAGTGCACGGACTGTATGTAGATGGATATACAGCCTGTCCAGATACTGGTAGTGCAGGGACTGCATGGAGATGGATATGCAGCCTGTCCAGATACTGGTAGTGCAGGGACTGTATGGAGCTGGATGTATAGCCTGTCCAGATACTGGTGGTGCAGAGACTGTATGGAGATGAATATATAGCCAGTCTAGATACTGGTAATGCAGGGACTGTATGGAGATGAATATACAGCCGGTCTTGATATTGGTAGTGCAGGGACTGTATGGAGATGGATGTACAGCCTGTCCAGATACTGGTGGTGCAGAGACTGTATGGAGATGAATATATAGCCAGTCCAGATACTGGTAGTGCAGGGACTGCATGGAGATGGATATACAGCCGGTCTAGATACTGGTAGTGCAGGGACTGCATGGAGATGAATATACAGCCGGTCTTGATACTGGTAGTGCAGGGACTGTATGGAAATGGATATACAGCCGGTGTATATACTGGTAGTGCAGGGACTGTATGGAGATGGATATACAGCCGGTCTAGATACTGGTAGTGCAGGGACTATATGGAGATGGATATACAGCCAGTCTAGATACTGGTAGTGCAGGACTGCATGAAGATGGATATACATCAGTCTAGAAACTGGTAGTGCCTGGACTACATGGAGATGTATGTGCAGCGGTGTAGATACTGGTAGTGCAAGGACTGCATGGAGATGTATGTACAGCCGGTGTAGGTACTGGTAGTGCAGGGACTGTATGGGGGTGGATATACAGCAAGTCAATATACTGGTAGTGCAGGGACTGTATGGAGATGGCTGTACTGCCAGCCTAGATAGTGGTAGTGCATAGACTGTATAGAGATGTATGTACAGCCAGTCTAGATACTGGTAGTGCAGGGACTGTATGGAGATGGATATACAGCCAGTCTAGATACTGGTAGTGCAGGGACTGCATGGAGATGGACATATAGTTGGTGTATATACTGGTAGTGCAGGGACTGTATGGAGATGGCTGTACTGCCAGCCTAGATAGTGGTAGTGCATAGACTGTATAGAGATGTATGTACAGCCAGTCTAGATACTGGTAGTGCAGGGACTGTATGGAGATGGATATACAGCCAGTCTAGATACTGGTAGTGCAGGGGCTGCATGGAGATGGACATATAGCTGGTGTATATACTGGTAGTGCAGTGACTGTATGGAGATGAATGTACAGCCAGTGTTGATACTTTTAGTGCAGGGACTGTATGGAGATGGATGTACAGCCAGTCTAGATACTGGTATTAAAAAGAACTGTATGGATATGGATGTACTGTCAGTGTAGATACCGGTACTGCAGGGACATCATGGAGATTGAGGTACAGTCAGTGTAGGTACTGGTAATTCAGGGACTCCATGGAGATGGACGTACAGCCAATCAGTACACTGTTAGTGCAGGGAGTGTATGGAGATGGATGTAGAGTCACTCTGGATACTGGTAGCATAAGGACTTCATAGAGATTGAGGTACAGCTAGTATAGATACTGGTAGCGCAGGCAGTGTATGGAGATGGATGTACAGCCAATCTTGAATCTGGTTGTGCAAGGACTGTATGCAGATGGATGTGGAAACAGTGTAGAAACTGGTAGCGCAGGAACTGCCTGGAGATTGATGTACTGGCAGTCTAGATACTGGTAGTGCAGGGACTGTTTAGAGATGGAGGTACAGCCAGTCTTAATTCTGGTACTGCAGGGACAGCACCGAGATGGATCTACTGTCAGCGCACATACCGGTACCGTAGGGACAGCACGGAGACGGATCTACTGTCAGCGCAGATACTGGTACTTCAGGGACAGCATAGAGACAGATGTACTGACGGATCTACTGTCAGTGTAGATACTGGTACCTCAGGGACAGGATGGAGACGGATCTACTGTCACCGCAGATGCCGGTACCTCAGGGACAGGATGGAGACGGATCTACTGTCAGCGTGGATGCCGGTACCTCAGGGACAGCACGGAGATGGATCTACTGTCAGCGCAGATACTGGTACTTCAGGGACAGCATAGAGACAGATGTACTGACAGATCTACTGTCAGCGTAGATACCGGTGCTTCAGAGACAGCATGGAGACGGATCTACTGTCAGCGTAGATGCCGGTACCTCAGGGACAGGATGGAGACGGATCTACTGTCAGCATAGATGCCGGTACCTCAGGGACAGCATGGAGACAGATCTACTGTCAGCGTAGATGCCGGTACTTCAGGGACAACATGGAGACGGATCTACTGTCAGCGTGGATGCCGGTACTTCAGGGACAGCATGGAGATGGATCTACTGTCAGCGTAGATGCCGGTACCTCAGGGACAGCATGGAGACGGATCTACTGTCAGCGTAGATGCCGGTACCTCAGGGACAGGATGGAGACAGATCTCCTGTCCGTCTAGATGCCGGTACCTCAGGGACAGCATGGAGATGGATCTACTGTCAGTGTAGATACCGGTGCTTCAGGGACTGCATGGAGACGGATCTACTGTCAGCGTAGATACCGGTACCTCAGGGACAGCATAGAGACGGATGTACTGACGGATCTACTGTCAGCGTAGATGCCGGTACCTCTGGGACAGCATGGAGACGGATCTCCTGTCAGCGTAGATGCCGGTACCTCAGGGACAGCATGGAGACGGATCTACTGTCAGCGCAGATGCCGGTACCTCAGGGACAGGATGGAGACGGATCTACTGTCAGCGCAGATGCCGGTACCTCAGGGACAGCATGGAGACGGATCTACTGTCAGTGTAGATACCGGTACTTCAGGGACAGCATGGAGACGGATCTACTGTCAGCGTAGATACCGATACCTCAGGGACAGCATAGAGACGGATGTACTGACGGATCTACTGTCAGTGTAGATGCCGGTACCTCAGGGACAGCATGGAGACGGATCTCCTGTCAGCGCAGATACCGGTACTTCAGGGACAGCATGGAGACAGATCTACTGTCAGCGCAGATGCCGGTATCTCAGGGACTGCATGGAGACGGATCTACTGTCAGCGTAGATGCCGGTACCTCTGGGACAGCATGGAGACGGATCTACTGTCAGCGCAGATACCGGTACTTCAGGGACAGCATGGAGACGGATGTACTGTCACCGCAGATGCCGGTATCTCAAGGACTGCATGGAGACGGATCTACTGTCAGCGTAGATGCCGGTACCTCTGGGACAGCATGGAGACGGATCTACTGTCAGCGTAGATGCCGGTACCTCAGGGACAGCATGGAGACGGATCTACTGTCAGCGTAGATGCCGGTACCTCAGGGACAGGATGGAGACGGAACTACTGTCAGCGTGAATGCCGGTACCTCAGGGACAGCATGGAGACGGATCTACTGTCAGCGTAGATACCGGTACCTCAGGAACAGCATGGAGACGGATCTAGTGTCAGCGTAGATACCGGTACCTCAGGGACAGCATGGAGACGGATCTACTGTCAGCACAGATGCCGGTACTTCAGGGACAGCAGGGAGATGGATCTACTGTCAGCGTAGATGCCAGTACCTCAGGGACAGCACGGAGACGGATCTCCTGTCAGCGTAGATGCCGGTACCTCAGGGACAGCATGGAGACGGATCTACTGTCAGCGTAGATGCCGGTACCCCAGGGACAGCATGGAGACGGATCTACTGTCAGCGTAGATGCCGGTACCTCAGGGACAGCATGGAGATGGATCTACTGTCAGCGTAGATGCCGGTACCCCAGGGACAGCATGGAGACGGATCTACTGCCAGCGTGGATGCTGGTACCTCAGGGACAGCATGGAGACGGATCTACTGTCAGCGTGGATGCCGGTACCTCAGGGACAGCATGGAGACGGATCTACTGTCAGTGTGGATGCCGGTACCTCAGGGACAGCACGGAGATGGATCTACTGTCAGCGCAGATACTGGTACTTCAGGGACAGCATAGAGACGGATGTACTGAAGGATCTACTGTCAGTGTAGATACTGGTACCTCAGGGACAGCATGGAGACGGATCTACTGTCAGCGTAGATGCCGGTACCTCAGGGACAGCATGGAGACGGATCTACTGTCAGCGTGGATGCGGTACCTCAGGGACAGCACAGAGATGGATCTACTGTCGGCGCGAGATACTGGTACTTCAGGGACAGCATGAGATGGATGTACTGACGGATCTACTGTCAGCGTAGATGCGGTACCTCAGGGACAGGATGGAGACAGATCTACTGTCAGCGCAGATGCCGGTACCTCAGGGACAGCATGGAGATGGATCTACTGTCAGCGTAGATGCCGGTACCTCAGGGACAGCATGGAGACGGACCTACTGTCAGCGCAGATGCCGGTACCTCAGGGACAGGATGGAGACAGATCTACTGTCAGCGCAGATGCCGGTACTTCAGGGACAGCATGGAGATGGATCTACTGTCAGCGTAGATGCCGGTACTTCAGGGACAGCATGGAGACGGACGTACTGTCAGCGCAGATACTGGTACCTCAGGGACAGGATGGAGACGGACGTACTGTCAGCGTAGATACCGGTACCTCAGGGACAGCATGGAGACGGATCTACTGTCACCGCAGATGCCGGTACCTCAGGGACAGGATGGAGACGGATGTACTGACGGAACTACTGTCACCGCAGATGCCGGTACCTCAGGGACAGCATGGAGACGGATGTACTGACGGATCTACTGTCAGTGTAGATACCGGTACTTCAGGGACAGCATGGAGACGGATCTACAGTCAGCGTGGATGCCGGTACTTCAGGGACAGCATGGAGATGGATCTACTGTCAGCGTAGATGCCGGTACCTCAGGGACAGCATGGAGACGGATCTACTGTCACCGCAGATGCCGGTACCTCAGGGACAGGATGGAGACGGATGTACTGACGGAACTACTGTCACCTGAGATGCCGGTACCTCAGGGACAGCATGGAGACGGATGTACTGATGGATCTACTGTCAGTGTAGATACCGGTACCTCCAGGGACAGCATGGAGATGGATGTACTGACGGAACTACTGTCAGTGTAGATACCGGTACTTCAGGGACAGCATGGAGACGGATCTACTGTCATTGTAGATACCGGTGCTTCAGGGACTGCATGGAGACGGATCTACTGTCAGCGTAGATGCCGGTACCTCTGGGACAGCATGGAGACGGACGTACTGTCAGTGTAGATACCGGTACCTCAGGGACAGCATGGAGACGGATCTACTGTCAGCGCAGATGCCGGTACCTCATGGACAGCATGGAGACGGATGTACTGTCACCGCAGATGCCGGTACTTCAGGGACAGCATGGAGACGGATCTACTGTCAGCGTGGATGCCGGTACTACAGGGACAGCATGGAGACGGACGTACTGTCAGCGTAGATACCGGTACTTCAGGGACAGCATGGAGACAGATCTACTGTCAGCGCAGATGCCGGTACTTCAGGGACAGCATAGAGATAGATGTACTGATGGACGTACTGTCAGCGCAGATGCCGGTACTTCAGGGACAGCATGGAGATGGACGTACTGTCAGCGTAGATACCGGTACATCAGGGACAGCATAGAGACGGTTCTACTGATGGATCTACTGTCAGTGTAGATACCGGTACCCCAGGGACAGGATGGAGATGGATGTACTGACGGATCTACTGTCAGTGTAGATACTGGTACTTCAGGGACAGCATGGAGACGGATCTACTGTCAGCGTGGATGCCGGTACCTCAGGGACAGCATGGAGATGCATCTACTGTCAGCGTAGATGCCGGTACCTCAGGGACAGCATGGAGACAGATCTACTGTCAGCGCAGATGCCGGTACTTCAGGGACAGCATAGAGATGGATCTACTGTCAGCGCAGATGCCGGTATCTCAGGGACTGCATGGAGATGGATCTACTGTCAGCGTGGATGCGGTACTTCCAGGGACAGCATGGAGACGGATCTACTGTCAGCGAGATGCCGGTACCTCAGGGACAGCATGGAGACGGATCTACTGTCAGCAGATGCCGGTACCTCAGGGATAGCATGGAGACGGTTCTACTGTCAGCGTAGATGCCGGTACCTCAGGGACAGCATGGAGACGGATCTACTGTCAGCGCAGATGCCGGTACTTCAGGGACAGCATGGAGACGGATCTACTGTCAGCACAGATGCTGGTACCTCAGGGACAGCATGGAGACGGATCTACTGTCACCGCAGATGCCGGTACCTCAGGGACAGCATGGAGACGGATGTACTGACGGATCTACTGTCAGTGTAGATACCGGTACTTCAGGGACAGCATAGAGACGGATGTACTGATGGATCTACTGTCAGTGTAGATACCGATACTTCAGGGACAGCATGGAGACGGACGTACTGTCAGTGTAGATACCGGTACTTCAGGGACAGCATAGAGGCGGATGTACTGATGGATCTACTGTCAGTGTAGATACCGGTACCTCAGGGACAGCATGGAGATGGATGTACTGACGGAACTACTGTCAGTGTAGATACCGGTACTTCAGGGACAGCATGGAGACGGATCTACTGTCATTGTAGATACCGGTGCTTCAGGGACTGCATGGAGACGGATCTACTGTCAGCGTAGATGCCGGTACCTCTGGGACAGCATGGAGATGGATCTACTGTCAGCGTAGATGCCGGTATCTCAGGGACTGCATGGAGACGGATCTACTGTCAGTGTAGATGCCGGTACCTCTGGGACAGCATGGAGACGGATCTACTGTCAGCGTAGATGCCGGTACCTCTGGGACAGCATGGAGACGGATCTCCTGTCAGTGTAGATGCCGGTACCTCAGGGACAGCATGGAGATGGATCTACTGTCACCGTGATGCCGGTACCTCAGGGACAGCATAGAGATGGATCTACTGTCACGCGAGATGCGGTACCTCAGGGACAGCATGGAGGCGGACGTACTGTCAGTGTAGATACCCGGTACCTCAGGGACAGCATGGAGCGGATGTACTGTCACCGCAGATGCGGTACTTCAGGGACAGCATGGAGACGGATCTACTGTCAGCGTGGATGCGGTACTACAGGGACAGCATGGAGACGGACGTACTGTCAGCGTGAATACCGGTACTTCAGGGACAGCATGGAGACAGATCTACTGTCAGCGCAGATGCCGGTACTTCAGGGACAGCATAGAGATGGATGTACTGATGGACGTACTGTCAGCGCAGATGCGGTACTTCAGGGACAGCATGGAGATGGGCGTACTGTTAGCGTAGATACCGGTACATCAGGACAGCATAGAGCGGTTGTACTGATGGATCTACTGTCAGTGTAGATACCGGTACCCCAGGGACAGGATGGAGACGGATGTACTGACGGATCTACTGTCAGTGTAGATACTGGTACTTCAGGGACAGCATGGAGACGGATCTACTGTCAGCGTGGATGCCGGTACCTCAGGGACAGCATGGAGATGGATCTACTGTCAGCGTAGATGCCGGTACCTCAGGGACAGCATGGAGACAGATCTACTGTCAGCGCAGATGCCAGTACTTCAGGGACAGCATAGAGATGGATCTACTGTCAGCGCAGATGCCGGTATCTCAGGGACTGCATGGAGCGGATCTACTGTCAGGCGTGGATGCGGTACTTCAGGGACAGCATGGAGGCGGATCTACTGTCAGCGTAGATGCCGGTACCTCAGGGACAGTATGGAGACAGATCTACTGTCAGCGTAGATGCCGGTACCTCAGGGATAGCATGGAGACGGATCTACTGTCAGCGTAGATGCCGGTACCTCAGGGACAGCATGGAGACGGATCTACTGTCAGCGCAGATGCCGGTACTTCAGGGACAGCATGGAGACGGATCTACTGTCAGCGCAGATGCTGGTACCTCAGGGACAGCATGGAGACGGATCTACTGTCACCGCAGATGCCGGTACCTCAGGGACAGCATGGAGACGGATGTACTGACGGATCTACTGTCAGTGTAGATACCGGTACTTCAGGGACAGCATAGAGACGGATGTACTGATGGATCTACTGTCAGTGTAGATACCGATACTTCAGGGACAGCATGGAGACAGACGTACTGTCAGTGTAGATACCGGTACTTCAGGGACAGCATAGAGACAGATGTACTGATGGATCTACTGTCAGTGTAGATACGGTACCTCAGGGACAGCATGAGACGGATGTACTGGCGGATCTACTGTCAGTGTAGATGCGGTACCTCAGGGACAGCATGGAGCGGATCTTCTGTCAGCGCAGATACGGTACTTCAGGGACAGCATGGAGACAGATCTACTGTCAGCGCAGATGCCGTATCTCAGGGACTGCATGGAGCGGATCTACTGTCAGCGAGATGCGGTACCTCTGGGACAGCATGGAGACGGATCTACTGTCAGCGCAGATACCGGTACTTCAGGGACAGCATGGAGACGGATGTACTGTCACCGCAGATGCCGGTATCTCAGGGACTGCATGGAGACGGATCTACTGTCAGCGTAGATGTCGGTACCTCTGGGACAGCATGGAGACGGATCTCCTGTCAGTGTAGATGCCGGTACCTCAGGGACAGCATGGAGACGGATCTACTGTCACCGTAGATGCGGTACCTCAGGGACAGCATAGAGATGGATCTACTGTCACCGCAGATGCGGTACCTCAGGGACAGCATGGAGCGGACGTACTGTCAGTGTAGATACGGTACCTCAGGGACAGCATGGAGCGGATCTACTGTCAGCGCAGATGCGGTACCTCATGGACAGCCTGGAGACGGATGTACTGTCACGCAGATGCGGTACTTCAGGGACAGCATGGAGACGGATCTACTGTCAGCGTGGATGCCGGTACTACAGGGACAGCATGGAGATGGACGTACTGTCAGCGTAGATACCGGTACTTCAGGGACAGCATGGAGACAGATCTACTGTCAGCGCAGATGCCGGTACTTCAGGGACAGCATAGAGATGGATGTACTGATGGACGTACTGTCAGCGCAGATGCCGGTACTTCAGGGACAGCATGGAGATGGACGTACTGTCAGCGTAGATACCGGTACATCAGGGACAGCATAGAGGCGTTGTACTGATGGATCTACTGTCGTGTAGATACGGTACCCCAGGGACAGGATGGAGACGGATCTACTGTCAGCGTGGATGCCGGTACCTCAGGGACAGCATGGAGATGGATCTACTGTCAGCGTAGATGCCGGTACCTCAGGGACAGCATGGAGACAGATCTACTGTCAGCGCAGATGCCGGTACTTCAGGGACAGCATAGAGATGGATCTACTGTCAGCGCAGATGCCGGTATCTCAGGGACTGCATGGAGATGGATCTACTGTCAGCGTGGATGCCGGTACTTCAGGGACAGCATGGAGACGGATCTACTGTCAGCGTAGATGCCGGTACCTCAGGGACAGCATGGAGACGGATCTACTGTCAGCGTAGATGCCGGTACCTCAGGGATAGCATGGAGACGGATCTACTGTCAGCGTAGATGCCGGTACCTCAGGGACAGCATGGAGACGGATCTACTGTCAGCGCAGATGCCGGTACTTCAGGGACAGCATGGAGACGGATCTACTGTCAGCACAGATGCTGGTACCTCAGGGACAGCATGGAGACGGATCTACTGTCACCGCAGATGCCGGTACCTCAGGGACAGCATGGAGACGGATGTACTGACAGATCTACTGTCAGTGTAGATACCGGTACTTCAGGGACAGCATAGAGACGGATGTACTGATGGATCTACTGTCAGTGTAGATACCGATACTTCAGGGACAGCATGGAGACAGACGTACTGTCAGTGTAGATACCGGTACTTCAGGGACAGCATAGAGACGGATGTACTGATGGATCTACTGTCAGTGTAGATACCGGTACCCCAGGGACAGGATGGAGACGGATGTACTGACGGATCTACTGTCAGTGTAGATACTGGTACTTCAGGGACAGCATGGAGACGGATCTACTGTCAGCGTGGATGCCGGTACCTCAGGGACAGCATGGAGATGGATCTACTGTCAGCGTAGATGCCGGTACCTCAGGGACAGCATGGAGACAGATCTACTGTCAGCGCAGATGCCGGTACTTCAGGGACAGCATAGAGATGGATCTACTGTCAGCGCAGATGCCGGTATCTCAGGGACTGCATGGAGACGGATCTACTGTCAGCGTGGATGCCGGTACTTCAGGGACAGCATGGAGACGGATCTACTGTCAGCGTAGATGCCGGTACCTCAGGGACAGTATGGAGACAGATCTACTGTCAGCGTAGATGCCGGTACCTCAGGGATAGCATGGAGACGGATCTACTGTCAGCGTAGATGCCGGTACCTCAGGGACAGCATGGAGACGGATCTACTGTCAGCGCAGATGCCGGTACTTCAGGGACAGCATGGAGCGGATCTACTGTCAGCGCAGATGCTGGTACCTCAGGGACAGCATGGAGCGGATCTACTGTCACTGCAGATGCGGTACCTCAGGGACAGCATGGAGCGGATGTACTGGCGGATCTACTGTCAGTGTAGATACCGGTACTTCAGGGACAGCATAGAGACGGATGTACTGATGGATCTACTGTCAGTGTAGATACCGATACTTCAGGGACAGCATGGAGACGGACGTACTGTCAGTGTAGATACCGGTACTTCAGGGACAGCATAGAGACAGATGTACTGATGGATCTACTGTCAGTGTAGATACCGGTACCTCAGGGACAGCATAGAGACGGATGTACTGACGGATCTACTGTCAGTGTAGATGCCGGTACCTCAGGGACAGCATGGAGACGGATCTCCTGTCAGCGCAGATACCGGTACTTCAGGGACAGCATGGAGACAGATCTACTGTCAGCGCAGATGCCGGTATCTCAGGGACTGCATGGAGACGGATCTACTGTCAGCGTAGATGCCGGTACCTCTGGGACAGCATGGAGACGGATCTACTGTTAGCGCAGATACCGGTACTTCAGGGACAGCATGGAGACGGATGTACTGTCACCGCAGATGCGGTATCTCAGGGACTGCATGGAGACGGATCTACTGTCAGCGTAGATATCGGTACCTCTGGGACAGCATGGAGACGGATCTCCTGTCAGTGTAGATGCCGGTACCTCAGGGACAGCATGGAGACGGATCTACTGTCACCGTAGATGCCGGTACCTCAGGGACAGCATAGAGATGGATCTACTGTCACCGCAGATGCCGGTACTTCAGGGACAGCATGGAGACGGACGTACTGTCAGTGTAGATACCGGTACCTCAGGGACAGCATGGAGACGGATCTACTGTCAGCGCAGATGCCGGTACCTCATGGACAGCCTGGAGACGGATGTACTGTCACCGCAGATGCCGGTACTTCAGGGACAGCATGGAGACGGATCTACTGTCAGCGTGGATGCCGGTACTACAGGGACAGCATGGAGATGGACGTACTGTCAGCGTAGATACCGGTACTTCAGGGACAGCATGGAGACAGATCTACTGTCAGCGCAGATGCCGGTACTTCAGGGACAGCATAGAGATGGATGTACTGATGGACGTACTGTCAGCGCAGATGCCGGTACTTCAGGGACAGCATGGAGATGGACGTACTGTCAGCGTAGATACCGGTACATCAGGGACAGCATAGAGACGGTTGTACTGATGGATCTACTGTCAGTGTAGATACCGGTACCCCAGGGACAGGATGGAGACGGATGTACTGACGGATCTACTGTCAGTGTAGATACTGGTACTTCAGGGACAGCATGGAGACGGATCTACTGTCAGCGTGGATGCCGGTACCTCAGGGACAGCATGGAGATGGATCTACTGTCAGCGTAGATGCCGGTACCTCAGGGACAGCATGGAGACAGATCTACTGTCAGCGCAGATGCCGGTACTTCAGGGACAGCATAGAGATGGATCTACTGTCAGCGCAGATGCCGGTATCTCAGGGACTGCATGGAGATGGATCTACTGTCAGCGTGGATGCCGGTACTTCAGGGACAGCATGGAGACGGATCTACTGTCAGCGTGAGATGCGGTACCTCAGGGACAGCATGGAGCGGATCTACTGTCAGCGTAGATGCGGTACCTCAGGGATAGCATGGAGACGGTTCTACTGTCAGCGTAGATGCCGGTACCTCAGGGACAGCATGGAGACGGATCTACTGTCAGCGCAGATGCCGGTACTTCAGGGACAGCATGGAGACGGATCTACTGTCAGCACAGATGCTGGTACCTCAGGGACAGCATGGAGACGGATCTACTGTCACCGCAGATGCCGGTACCTCAGGGACAGCATGGAGACGGATGTACTGACGGATCTACTGTCAGTGTAGATACCGGTACTTCAGGGACAGCATAGAGACGGATGTACTGATGGATCTACTGTCAGTGTAGATACCGATACTTCAGGGACAGCATGGAGACAGACGTACTGTCAGTGTAGATACCGGTACTTCAGGGACAGCATAGAGCGGATGTACTGATGGATCTACTGTCAGTGTAGATACCGGTACCTCAGGGACAGCATGGAGATGGATGTACTGGCGGAACTACTGTCAGTGTAGATACGTGCTTCAGGGACAGCATGGAGACAGATCTACTGTCATTGTAGATACGGTCTTCAGGGACTGCATGGAGATGGATCTACTGTCAGCGTAGATGCCGGTACCTCTGGGACAGCATGGAGATGGATCTACTGTCAGCGTAGATGCCGGTATCTCAGGGACTGCATGGAGACGGATCTACTGTCAGTGTAGATGCCGGTACCTCTGGGACAGCATGGAGACGGATCTACTGTCAGCGTAGATGCCGGTACCTCTGGGACAGCATGGAGACGGATCTCCTGTCAGTGTAGATGCCGGTACCTCAGGGACAGCATGGAGACGGATCTACTGTCACCGTAGATGCCGGTACCTCAGGGACAGCATAAAGATGGATCTACTGTCACCGCAGATGCCGGTACCTCAGGGACAGCATGGAGACGGACGTACTGTCAGTGTAGATACCGGTACCTCAGGGACAGCATGGAGACGGATCTACTGTCAGCGCAGATGCCGGTACCTCATGGACAGCATGGAGACGGATGTACTGTCACCGCAGATGCCGGTACTTCAGGGACAGCATGGAGATGGATCTACTGTCAGTGTGGATGCCGGTACTACAGGGACAGCATGGAGGCAGACGTACTGTCAGCGTGAATACCGGTACTTCAGGGACAGCATGGAGACAGATCTACTGTCAGCGCGAGATGCCGGTACTTCAGGGACAGCATAGAGATGGATGTACTGATGGACGTACTGTCAGCGCAGATACCGGTACTTCAGGGACAGCATGGAGATGGACGTACTGTCAGCGTAGATACCGGTACATCAGGGACAGCATAGAGACGGTTGTACTGATGGATCTACTGTCAGTGTAGATACCGGTACCCCAGGGACAGGATGGAGACAGATCTACTGTCAGCGCAGATGCCGGTACTTCAGGGACAGCATAGAGATGGATCTACTGTCAGCGCAGATGCCGGTATCTCAGGGACTGCATGGAGATGGATCTACTGTCAGCGTGGATGCCGGTACTTCAGGGACAGCATGGAGACGGATCTACTGTCAGCGTAGATGCCGGTACCTCAGGGACAGCATGGAGACGGATCTACTGTCAGGCGTAGATGCCGGTACCTCAGGGATAGCATGGAGGCGGTTCTACTGTCAGCGTAGATGCGGTACCTCAGGGACAGCATGGAGGACGGATCTACTGTCAGCGCAGATGCGGTACTTCAGGGACAGCATGGAGCGGATCTACTGTCAGCACAGATGCTGGTACCTCAGGGACAGCATGGAGACGGATCTACTGTCACGCAGATGCGGTACCTCAGGGACAGCATGGAGCGGATGTACTGGCGGATCTACTGTCAGTGTAGATACCGGTACTTCAGGGACAGCAGAGGCGGATGTACTGATGGATCTACTGTCAGGTGTAGATACCGATGCTTCAGGGACAGCATGGAGACAGGCGTACTGTCGGTGTAGATGCGGTACTTCAGGGACAGCATAGAGACGGATGTACTGATGGATCTACTGTCAGTGTAGATACCGGTACCTCAGGGACAGCATGGAGATGGATGTACTGACGGAACTACTGTCAGTGTAGATACCGGTACTTCAGGGACAGCATGGAGACAGATCTACTGTCATTGTAGATACCGGTGCTTCAGGGACTGCATGGAGATGGATCTACTGTCAGCGTAGATGCCGGTACCTCTGGGACAGCATGGAGATGGATCTACTGTCAGCGTAGATGCCGGTATCTCAGGGACTGCATGGAGCGGATCTACTGTCAGTGTAGATGCCGGTACCTCTGGGACAGCATGGAGGCGGATCTACTGTCAGGCGTAGATGCGGTACCTCTGGGACAGCATGGAGGCGGATCTCCTGTCAGTGTAGATGCGGTACCTCAGGGACAGCATGGAGACGGATCTACTGTCACGTAGATGCGGTACCTCAGGGACAGCATAAAGATGGATCTACTGTCACCGCAGATGCGGTACCTCAGGGACAGCATGGAGGCGGACGTACTGTCAGTGTAGATACCCGGTACCTCAGGGACAGCATGGAGACGGATCTACTGTCAGCGCAGATGCCGGTACCTCATGGACAGCATGGAGACGGATGTACTGTCACCGCAGATGCCGGTACTTCAGGGACAGCATGGAGATGGATCTACTGTCAGTGTGGATGCCGGTACTACAGGGACAGCATGGAGACGGACGTACTGTCAGCGTAGATACCGGTACTTCAGGGACAGCATGGAGACAGATCTACTGTCAGCGCAGATGCCGGTACTTCAGGGACAGCATAGAGATGGATGTACTGATGGACGTACTGTCAGCGCAGATGCCGGTACTTCAGGGACAGCATGGAGATGGACGTACTGTCAGCGTAGATACCGGTACATCAGGGACAGTATAGAGACGGTTGTACTGATGGATCTACTGTCAGTGTAGATACGGTACCCCAGGGACAGGATGGGACGGATGTACTGACGGATCTACTGTCAGTGTAGATACTGGTACTTCAGGGACAGCATGGAGACGGATCTACTGTCAGGCGTGGATGCGGTACCTCAGGGACAGCATGGAGATGGATCTACTGTCAGTGTAGATGCGGTACCTCAGGGACAGCATGGAGACAGATCTACTGTCAGGCGCAGATGCGGTACTTCAGGGACAGCATAGAGATGGATCTACTGTCAGGCGCAGATGCCGGTATCTCAGGGACTGCATGGAGGCGGATCTACTGTCAGCGTGGATGCGGTACTTCAGGGACAGCATGGAGACCGATCTACTGTCAGCGTAGATGCGGTACCTCAGGGACAGGATGGAGATGGATGTACTGGCGGAACTACTGTCAGTGTAGATACGCAGTACTAGGACAGCATGGAGGCGGATCTACTGTCATTATGAGATGCGGTGCTTCAGGGACAGCATGAGACGGATCTACTGTCAGCGTAGATGCGGTACCTCTGGGACAGCATGGAGACGGATCTACTGTCAGCGTAGATGCTGGTATCTCAGGGACTGCATGGAGGCGGATCTACTGTCAGTGTAGATGCGGTACCTCTGGGACAGCATGGAGCGGATCTACTGTCAGCGCAGATGCGGTATCTCAGGGACTGCATGGAGCGGAGCTACTGTCCAGTGTAGATGCCAGTACCTCTGGGACAGCATGGAGACGGATCTACTGTCATCGTAGATGCCGGTACCTCTGGGACAGCATGGAGGCGGATCTCCTGTCAGTGTGGATGCCGGTACCTCAGGGACAGCATGGAGACGGATCTACTGTCACCGTAGATGCCGGTACCTCAGGGACAGCATAGAGATGGATCTACTGTCACCGCAGATGCCGGTACCTCAGGGACAGCATGGAGACGGATCTACTGTCAGCGCAGATGCCGGTACCTCAGGGACAGCATGGAGATGGACGTACTGTCACCGCAGATGCCGGTACTTCAGGGACAGCATGGAGACGGATCTACTGTCAGCGTGGATGCCGGTACTACAGGGACAGCTTGGAGACGGACGTACTGTCAGCGTAGATACCGGTGCTTCAGGGACAGCATGGAGACAGATCTACTGTCAGCGCAGATGCCGGTACTACAGGGACAGCATGGAGACGGATCTACTGTCAGCGTATATACCGGTACTTCAGGGACATCATGGAGACGGATCTACTGTCAGCGTAGATACCGGTACTTCAGGGACATCATGGAGGCGGAACGTACTGTCAGTCGTAGATGCCGGTACCTCAGGGACAACATGGAGGCGGATCTACTGTCAGGCGTAGATGCGGTACTTCAGGGACAGCATGGAGGCGGATCTACTGTCGCGCAGATGCCGGTACCTCAGGGACAGGATGGAACAGATCTACTGTCACGCGCAGATGCGGTACCTCAGGGACAGCATGGAGGCGGATGTACTGACGGATCTACTGTCAGTGTAGATACCGGTACTTCAGGGACATCATGGAGACGGATCTACTGTCAGCGTAGATACCGGTACTTCAGGGACATCATGGAGACGGACGTACTGTCAGTGTAGATACCGGTACTTCAGGGACATCATGGAGACGGATCTACTGTCAGCGTAGATACCGGTACTTCAGGGACTGCATGGAGACGGATCTACTGTCAGTGTAGATACCGGTACTTCAGGGACATCATGGAGACGGATCTACTGTCAGCGTAGATACCGGTACTTCAGGGACATCATGGAGACGGATGTACTGTCAGTGTAGATACCGGTACTTCAGGGACATCATGGAGACGGATCCACTGTCAGTGTAGATACCGGTGCTTCAGGGACTGCATGGAGATGGATCTACTGTCAGTGTAGATGCCGGTACCTCAGGGACAGCATGGAGACCGATGTACTGACGGAACTACTGTCAGTGTAGATACCGGTACTTCAGGGACATCATGGAGACGGATCTACTGTCAGCGTAGATACCGGTACTTCAGGGACATCATGGAGACGGATGTACTGTCAGTGTAGATACCGGTACTTCAGGGACATCATGGAGACGGATCTACTGTCAGCGTAGATACCGGTACTTCAGGGACTGCATGAGCGGATCTACTGTCAGTGTAGATACCGGTACTTCAGGGACATCATGGAGGCGGATCTACTGTCAGCGTGAATACGGTACTTCAAGGACATCATGGAGCGGATGTACTGGCGGATCTACTGTCAGCGTGAATACCGGTACTTCAGGGACATCATGGAGACGGATCTACTGTCAGCGTAGATACTGGTACTTCAGGGACAGCATAGAGACGGATGTACTGACGGATCTACTGTCAGCGTAGATGCCGGTACTTCAGGGACATCATGGAGACGGATCTACTGTCAGTGTAGATACCGGTGCTTCAGGGACTGCATGGAGACGAATCTTGATACTGGTACTTCAGGGACAGCATGGGGATGGATATACTGCTAATTTAGATATTGCTTGTGCAAGAACAGCGCAGAGATGGATGTACAGCGTGTCCTACTACTGGTAGTGGAGGGACTGTATGGAGATGGATGTACTGCCAGTCTAGATACTGGTAGTGCAGGTATTTCAGGGACTGCAGGAACATGGCTATACAGTCGGTCATGATACTGGTAGCGCCGGGACTGTATGGGAAAGGATGTACATGTAATCTAGGTACTGGTACTGCAGGGACTGTATGGAGGTGGATATACAGCCAGTCTAGAATACAGGTAGTGCAGGGACTGCTTGGAGATGTGTACATACAGTCTAGATTCTAGTAATGCAGGGACTGTCTATAGATATATGTACATAGAGTCTGGATACTGGAAGTGCATGGAGTGAATGGAGATGGATGTACAGCCAGTCCAGATATTGGTAACTTGGGGATTTTGGGGATATGGATGTACAGCCACTCTACACACTAGTAGTGCAGGTGATGGATATATAGCCAGTTTAGATATTGGTAGTTCAGGGACTGAATGACGATGGATATACAGCTTGTCAAGATGTTGGTAGTGCAGAGACTGCATGGAGATGGATGTACAGCCAGTCTAGATACTGGTAGTGCAGAGACTGCATGGAGATGGATGTACAGCCAGTCTAGATACTGGTAGTGCAGAGACAGCATGGAGATGGCTGTATAGCTAGTCTAGATACTGGTGGCGTAGAGACTGCATTGTGATTGATGTACTGTTAGTGTAGATACTGGTTCTGCAGGGACGGCGTGGAGACAAATGTACTGCCAATTTAGGTACTGGTAGTACAAGACCAGCAGGGAGATGTTTTCCTGCCAGTCTAGCTACTAGTAGTGCAGGGACTCTATGCAGATGGACATACAGTCAGTCTAGATACCGGTAGTGCAGGGTGATGGATATACAGCCAGTCTAGATGCTGGTAGTGATGGGACTGTATGGAGATGAATGTAAAGCCAGTGTAGCTACTGGTAGTGCAGGGACTATATGGAGATGGATGTACAGGTAGTCTGGCTACTAGTAGTACGGGGACTGTATAGAGACTGATGTACCACCAGTCTAGCTACTGGTAGTGCAGGGTCTGTATGGAGATGGATGTACAGGTAGTCTAGCTACTGATAGTGCAGAGACTGTATGGGGATGGATGTACAGCCAGTCTAGCTACTGTTAGTGCAGGGACTGTATGGAGATAGATGTACAGGCAGACTAGCTACTGATACTGCAGGGACTGTATGAAGATGGATGTACAGCCAATCTAGATACTGGTAGTGCAGGGACTGCATGGAGATGGATGTACAGTCAGTCTAGATACTGGTAGTGCAGGGACTGCATGGAAATGGATGCACAGCCAGTCTACATACTGGTAGTGCAGAAATTGCTGGAGATGGATATTCAGCCAGTGTAGATACTGGTTGTGCATGGATTGCATGGAGATGGATGTACAACCAGTCTAGATACTAGTAGTGAAAGGACTGTATGGAGATGGATGTACAGCCAGTCTGAATACGGTACTGCAGGAACATCATGGAGGTGGATGTACAGTCAGTCTAGATACTGGGAGGCATGGACTGTGTGTAGATGGGTGTACAGCCAGTCTAGATACTGGTAGTGAAAGGACTGTATGGAGATGGATGTACAGTCAGTGTAGGTACTGGTACTGCAGGGACTGCATGGAGGTGGATGTACAGTCAGTGTAGAAACTGGTAGCACACCGACTTCCTGAAGATGGATGTACAGACAGTCTCAGTGTTTTAAATAATTGATTAGCAGTTTTTTTCTTGGGACAATGCTAACTGAACAGAAAGTATTTATATAGGTTTTCTGGAAGTGTTATGTTTGTTAAACACAGTGAGACATGTGGCTGTACTATGCATTTTCACAATGTTTTAGCACTTTTATGAGCAAAACGTTGATCAATTTTTGGAGTTAAATAAAACCCGCAGTCTGGATACAGGTATCTCGAATGTGACAGGGAGAGAGTCACACAGAGTTGGGGCTGCAAAGGAAAAAACACAAACACCCAATGTTGTCAAAAGAACTCTGGGAACCTCTAACAAACCCTCATCTGCAGAGCGAAGGGAGAGGGATGGGCGATAGGGTCGTAGGAGGTATTGCAGGTAGCTGTGCCCCTTTCCATGCTGGGCCTTATAGGTTTGCAAACCGACCTTGAAGGAGATCTGCCACCTAACCGGGAGTCCATGCAGATAGCGCAGCAGAGGTGTAATATAACATGACCCAGGTAGAGCTGTCCACAACCTGGTTGTCGCATTCTGCACTGGCTGCAGGTGGCAAAGATGTACCCCTGACAGCCCTAGGTAGAGTGCATTACAGCAATCAAGGCGCAAGGTCAGAAAGGCATGGACCTGTGCTGGCAGATCACCCAGGAAGTATCAGATATTCAATCCTGGTGATGTTCCTCAGTTGGTAAAATGAGGTCTGGACCACAGCTGACACCTGTGATTTAAGTGGCAAGCCACAATCCAAAACAACACCAAGATTCTTTACCAGATCAGAAGAGACCAACTGGGAGCCTCCCAAGCCTCAGCCTTGAGACCTGACCAAATTGCACCCTCACCCCATTACGACCAGATTCCAGCACCAGTACTTCTGTCTTGTCTGGATTCAGCCTCAGCCAGTAAGCCCTCATCCAGTCTTGGATCTCAGCAAGGCAGCTGTCAAATTCCGAGACCGTCTCCTGCTGCACAGACAATCTAGATACTGGTAGTTCAGGGACTGCATGGAGATGTATGTAAAGCCAGTCTAGAGACTGGTAGTGCAAGGACTGTATGGAGATGGATGTACAGCCAGTGTAAATACTGGTAGTGCAGGGACTGTATGGTGATGGATGTACAGTCAGTCTAGATACTGGTAGTGCAGGGACTGTATGGAGATGGATGTACAGCCAGTCCAGATACTGGTAGTGCAGGGATTGCATGCAAATGGATGTATAGCCAGTCTACATACTGGTAGTACAGGGACTGTATGGAGATGGATGCACAGCCAGTCTAGATACTGGTAGTGCAGGGATTGCATGGAGATGGATGTACAGCCAGTCCAGATACTGGTAGTGCAGGGATTGCATGGAGATGGATGTACAGCCAGTCCAGATACTGGTAGTGCAGGGATTGCATGGAGATGGATGTACAGCAGTGTAGATACTGGTAGCGCAAGGATTGCATGAAGATGGATGTACAGCCAGTCTAGATACTGGTAGTGCAGGGATTGCATGGAAATGGATGCACAGTCAGTGTAGATACTGATAGTGCAGAGATTGCATGGAGATGGATGTACAGCCATTGTAGATACTGGTAGTGCAGGGATTGCATGAAGATTGATTTACAGCCAGTCTAGAAAGTGGAAGTGCAGGGTTGCATGGAAATGGATGCACAGTCAATCTAGATACTGGTAGTGCAGGGGTTGCATGGAAATGGATGCACAGCCAATCTAGATACTGGTAGTGAAGAGATCGCATGGAGATGGATGTACAGCCATTGTAGATACTGGTAGTGCAGAGATTGCATGAAGATGGATGTACAGCCAGTCTAGATACTGGTAGTGCAGCAGTTGCATGGAGATGGATGTACAGCCAGTCTAGATACTGGTAGTGCAGGGATTGCATGGAAATGGATGTACAGCCAGTCTAGATACTGGTAGTGCAGTGGTTGCATGGAGATGGATGTACAGGCAGTATAGATAATGCTAGTGCAGGGACTGTATGGAGATGGATGTACAGCCAGTCTAGATACTGGTAGTACAGGGATTGCATGGAAATGGATGTACAGTCAGTATAGATACTGATAGTGCAGGGATTGCATGAAGATGGATGTACAGCCAGTCTAGACAGTGGTAGTGCAGGGGTTGCATGGAAATGGATGCACAGCCAGTCTAGATACTGGTAGTGCAGAGTTGGCATGGAGATTGATGTACAGCCATTGTAGATACTGGTAGTGCAGAGATTGCCTGGAGATGGATGTACAGCCATTGTAGATACTGGTAGTGCAGGGACTGCATGGAGATGGATGTATAATCAGTGTAGATACTGGTAGTGCAGGAACTGTATGGAGTATGTATACAGCCAGTCTAGATACTGGTAGTGCAGGGATCGCATGGAGATGGATTTACAGCCAGTCTAGATACTGGTAGTGCAGGGATTGTATGGAGATGGATGTACAGCCAGTCTAGATACTGGTAGATCAAAGACTGCAAGGAGATGGATGTATAATCAGTGTAGATACTGTTAGTGCAGGAACTGTATGGAGATGGATGTACAGCCACTCTAGATAGTGGTAGTGCAGAGATTGCATGGAGATGGATGTACAACCAGTCTAGATGCTGGAAGTGCAAGGACTGTATAGAGATGGATGTACTGCCAGTCTAGATACTAGTAGCGCAGGGACTTTATGGAGATGAATGTACAGTCAGTCTAGATGCTGGTAGAGCAGTTACTGTACGG
Source organism: Neoceratodus forsteri (assembly GCA_016271365.2). Taxonomy (NCBI): domain Eukaryota; kingdom Metazoa; phylum Chordata; order Ceratodontiformes; family Ceratodontidae; genus Neoceratodus; species Neoceratodus forsteri. The sequence continues at coordinate 5,445,319 of CM057458.1, forward strand.
AGATGGATATACAGCCAGTCTAGATGCTGGTAGAGCAGGGACTGTATGGAGATGTATGTACAGCCAGTCTAGGTGCTGGTAGTGCAGGGACTGTATGGAGATGGATATACAGCCAGTTTAGATGCTGGTACTGCAGGGAATGTATGGAGCTGGATGTACAGCTGGTCTAGATACTGGTAGTGCAGGGACTGTATGTGGATGGATCTAGAGCCAGTCCAGATAGTGGTAGTTCAGAGATTGCATGGAAAAGGATATACAGCCAGTCTATATACTGGTAGTGCAGGGACTGCATGGAGATGGATGTACAGTCAGTGTAGATATTGGTAGTGCAGGGAGTGTATGGAAATGGATGTACAGGCAGTCTAGATACTGGTAGTGCAGGGATTGCATGAAGATGGATATACAGCCAGTCTAGATACTGGTACTGCAGAGATTGCATGGAGATGGATGTACAGACACTGTAGATACTGATAGTGCAGGGATTGCATGAAGATGGATGTGCAGCTAGTCTAGATACTGGTAGTGCAGGGATTGCATGGAGATGGATGTACAGACACTGTAGATACTGATAGTGCAGGGATTGCATGAAGATGGATGTGCAGCTAGTCTAGATACTGGTAGTGCAGGGATTGCATGGAGATGGATGTACTGCCAGTCCAGATCCTGGTAGTGCAGTGATTGCATGGAAATGGATGTACAGCCAGTCTAGATACTGGTAGTGCAGAGATTGCATGAAAATGGATGTACAGCCATTGTAGATACTGGTAGTGCAGGAACTGCATGGAGATGGATGTACAGCCAGTTTAGATACTGGTAGTGCTGGGATTGCATGAAGATTGATGTGTAGCCAGTCTAGATACTGATAGTGCAGGGATTGAATGAAGATGGATGTACAGCCAGTCTAGACAGTGGTAGTGCAGGGGTTGCATGGAAATGGATGCACAGCTAGTCTAGATACTGGTAGTGCAGAGTTGGCATGGAGATTGATGTACAGCCATTGTAGATACTGGTAGTGCAGAGATTGCCTGGAGATGGATGTACAGCCATTGTAGATACTGGTAGTGCAGGGACTGCATGGAGATGGATGTATAATCAGTGTAGATACTGGTAGTGCAGGGATTGTATGAAGATGGATGTGGAGCCAGTCTAGATACTGGTAGTGCATGGAACGCATGGAGATGGATTTACAGCCAGTCTAGCTACTGGTAGTGCAGGGATTGTATGGAGATGGATGTACAGCCAGTCTAGATACTGGTAGAGCAAAGACTGCAAGGAGATGGATGTATAATCAGTGTAGATACTGTTAGTGCAGGGACTATATGGAAATTGATGTACAGCCAGTCTAGATACTTGTAGTGCAGGGACTGCATGGAGATTGATGTATAATCTGTGTAGATACTGTTAGTGCAGGGACTGTATGGAGATGGATGTACAGCCACTCTAGATAATGGTAGTGCAGAGATTGCATGGAGATGGATGTACAACCAGTCTAGATGCTGGAAGTGCAAGGACTGTATGGAGATGGATGTACTGCCAGTCTAGATACTGGTAGTGCAGGGACTTTATGGAGATGAATGTACAGTCAGTCTAGATGCTGGTAGAGCAGGTACTGTACGGAGATGGATATACAGCCAGTCTAGATGCTGGTAGTGCAGGGACTGTATGGAGATGTATGTACAGCCAATCTAGGTGCTGGTAGTGCAGGGACTGTATGGAGATGGATATACAGCCAGTTTAGATGCTGTAGTGCAGGGACTGTATGGAGTTGTATGTACAGCCAGTCTAGATACTGGTACTGCAGGGAGTGTATGGAGCTGGTTGTGCTGCTTGTCTAGATACTGGTAGTGCAGGGACTGTATGTGGATGGATCTAGTGCCAGTCCAGATAGTGGTAGTTCAGAGATTGCATGGAAAAGGATATACAGCCAGTCTATATACTGGTAGTGCAGGGACTGCATGGAGATGGATGTACAGTCAGTGTAGATATTGGTAGTGCAGGGAGTGTATGGAAATGGATGTACAGCCAGTCTAGATACTGGTAGTGCAGGGATTGCATGAAGATGGATATACAGCCAGTCTAGATACTGGTATTGCAGAGATTGCATGGAGATGTATGTACAGACCCTGTAGATACTGATAGTGCAGGGATTGCATGAAGATGGATGTGCAGCTAGTCTAGATACTGGTAGTGCAGGGATTGCATGGAGATGGATGTACTGCCAGTGCAGATACTGGTAGTGCAGTGATTGCATGGAAATGGATGTACAGCCAGTCTAGATACTGGTAGTGCAGAGATTGCATGAAAATGGATGTACAGCCATTGTAGATACTGGTAGTGCAGGAACTGCATGGAGATGGAAGTACAGCCAGTTTAGATACTGGTAGTGCAGGGATTGCATGAAGATTGATGTGAAGCCAGTCTAGATACTGGTAGTGCAGAGATTGCATGGAAATGGATGTACAGTCAGTGTAGATACTGATAGTGCAGAGATTGCATGGAGATGGATGTACAGCCAGTCTAGCTACTGGTAGTGGAAGGACTGCTTGGAGATGGATGTACAGCCAGTTTTGATACTGTTAGTGCAGAGAGTATATGGAGATGGATGTACAGCCACTCCAGATACTGGCAGTGCAGGAACTGCATGCAGATGGAAGTACTGACAGTGTAGATTGCGGTACTGCAGGGACAATATGGGGACGGATGTACTGCCAATTTAGATACTGGTATTGCAAGACCAGCACAGAAACAGATGTATGGCCAATGTAGATACTTGTAATGCTGGCCCACCATGGGAATGGATGTACAGCCAGTCTAGATACTGGTAGCGCAGGGGCTGTATGGAGATGGATGTACAGCCAGTCTAGATACTGGTAGTGTAGAGATTGCATTTAGATGGTTGCAGAGTCAGTCTAGAAAGTGATATGGAGGGACTGCATGGAGATGGATGTACTTCCAGTGTAGATACTGGTATTGCAGCGACAGCATGGTGATGGGTGTACTGCCAATTTAGGATCTGGTAGTGCAGGGACTGCATGGAGAAGGATGTAGAGCTAGTCTAGATACTGGTAGCATAGTGACTGTACGGAGAAGGATGTAGAGCCGGACTAGATACTGGTAGTGTAGTGATTGCAACTAGATGGATGTACAGCCAGTCTAGATACTGGTAGTGCAGTGAATACACTGACATGGATATACAGCCAGTGTAGATACTGGTAGTGCAAGGATTGCATGGAGATGGATGTACTGCCAGTCTAGATACTGGTAGTGCAGGGATTGTATGGAGATGGATGTACAGCCAGTCTAGATACCGGTAGTGCAGGGACTGCATGGAGATGGATGTACAGTCAGCGTAGATACTGGTAGTGCAGGGACTGTGTGGTGATGGATGTACAGTCAATCTAGATACTGGTAGTGCAGGGATTGCATGGAGATGGATGTACAGCCAGTGTATATACTGTTAGTGAAGAGACTGTATGGAGATGGATGCACCATCAGTGTAGATATCATACTGCAGGGACACCATGGAGCTGGATGTACTGCCAGCCCAGATACTGTTAATGCAGGGAATGCATGGAGAGGTATATACAGCTAATTTAGATACTGGTAGTGCAGGGCCAGCATGGAACTGGATGTACTGCGAGTGTAGCTACTGGTATTGCAGGGACTCTATGGAGACGCATGTATAGCTAGTCTAGCCAGTGGTAGTGCAGGAAGTGTATGTAGATAACGTACTGCTGGTCTAGATACTGGTAGTTCGAGGACTGTATACAGATGGACGAACAGCGGTCTAGATACTGATAGTGCAGAGATTGCATTGCAATGGATATACAGCTCGTTATATACTGGTAGTGCAGGGACTGTATAGAGATGGACATACAGCCGGTGTAGATACCAGTAGTGCAGGGACTGTATGGAGATGGATAGACAACTCATTATATAGTGGTAGTGCAGGGACTGTATGGAGAATGATATACAGCTGGTGTAGATACTAGTAGTGCAGGGACTGTACGGAGATGGATATACAGCCGGTGTAGATACTAGTAGTGCAGGGACTGTATGGAGATGGATAGACAGCTCATTATATAGTGGTAGTGCAGGGACTGTGTGGAGATGGATATACAGCTGGTGTAGATACTGGTAGTGCAGGGACTGCATGGAGATGTATGTACAGCCGGTGTAGATATGCAGGGACTGCATGGAGATTTATGTACAGCCGGTGTAGATACTGTTAGTGCAGGGACTGTATGTAGATGGATATACAGCCTATCCAGATACTGGTACTGCAGGGACTGCATGGAGATGGATGTACAGCCAGTCTTGACAGTGGTAGTGCAGGGACTGTAAGGAGATGGATGTACAGCCTGTCCAGATACTGGTGGTGCAGAGACTGTATGGAGATGAATATATAGCCAGTCCAGATACTGGTAGTGCAGGGACTGCATGGAGATGCATATACAGCTGGTCTAGATACTGGTAGTGCAGGGACTGCATGGAGATGAATATACAGCCAGTCTTGATACTGGTAGTGCAGGGACTGTATGGAGATGGATATACAGCCGGTGTACATACTGGTAGTGCAGGGACTATATGGAGATGGATATACAGCCAGTCTAGATACTGGTAGTGCAGGACTGCATGGAGATGGATATACAGTCAGTCTAGAAACTGGTAGTGCCTGGACTACATGGAGATGTATGTGCAGTCGGTGTAGCTACTGGTAGTGCAAGGACTGCATGGAGATGGATATACAGTCAGTCTGGAAACTGGTAGTGCCTGGACTACATGGAGATGTATGTACAGCCGGTGTAGGTACAGGTAGTGCAGGGAATGTATGGAGGTGGATATACAGCAAGTCCATATGCTGGTAGTGCAGGGACTGTATGGAGATGGCTGTACTGCCAGTCTAGATAGTGGTAGTGCATAGACTGTATAGAGATGGATGTACAGTCAGTGTAGATACTGGTAGTGCAGGAACTGTGTGGAGATGGATGTACAGTCAGTCTACATACTGGTAGTGCAGGGATTGCATGGAGATTGATGTACAGCCAGTGTATATACTGCTAGTGAAGAGACTGTATGAAGATGGATGCACTATCAGTGTAGATATCATACTGCAGGGACACCATGGAGCAGGATGTACTGCCAGCCCAGATACTGCTAATGCAGGAAATGCATGGAGAGGTATATACAGCTAATTTAGATACTGGTAGTGCAGGGCTGGCATGGAACTGGATGTACTGCGAGTGTAGCTACTGGTATTGCAGGGACTCTCTGGAGATGCATGTATTGCTAGTCTAGCCAGTGGTAGTGCAGGAAGTGTATGTAGATGACGTACTGCCGGTCTAGATACTGGTAGTTCAGGAACTGTATACAGATGGACGAACAGCCGCTCTAGATACTGATAGTGCAGAGATTGCATTGCAATGGATATACAGCTTGTTATATACTGGTAGTGCAGGGACTGTATAGAGATGGACATACAGCCGGTATAGATACCAGTAGCGCAGGAACTGTATGGAGATGGATAGACAACTCATTATATAGTGGTAGTGCAGGGCCTGTGTGGAGATGGATATACAGCTGGTGTAGATACTGGTAGTGCAGGGACTGCATGGAGATATATGTATAGCTGGTGTAGATATACAGGGACTGCATGGAGATGTATGTACAGCCGGTGTAGATACTGTTAGTGCATGGACTGTATGTAGATGGATATACAGCCTGTCCAGATACTGGTAGTGCAGGGACTGCATGGAGATGGATGTACTGCCAGTCTTGACAGTGGTAGTGCAGGGACTGTATGGAGATGGATGTACAGCCCGTCCAGATACTGGTGGTGCAGAGACTGTGTGGAGATGAATATATAGCCAGTCCAGATACTGGTAGTGCAGGGACGGCATGGAGATGGATATACAGCCGGTCTAGATACTGGTAGTGCAGGGACTGCAAGGAGATGAATATACAGCCGGTCTTGATACTGGTAGTGCAGGGACTGTATGGAGATGGATATACAGCCGGTGTATATACTGGTAGTGCAGGGACTGCATGGAGATGGATATACAGCCGGTCTAGATACTGGTAGTGCAGGGACTATATGGAGATGGATATACAGCCAGTCTAGATACTGGTAGTGCAGGACTGCATGAAGATGGATATACAGTCAGTCTAGAAACTGGTAGTGCCTGGACTACATGGAGATGTATGTGCAGCCGGTGTAGATACTGGTAGTGCAAGGACTGCATGGAGACGTATGTACAGCCGGTGTAGGTACTGGTAGTGCAGGGACTGTATGGAGGTGGATATACAGCAAGTCCATATACTGGTAATGCAGGGACTGTATGGAGATGGCTGTACTGTCAGCCTAGATAGTGGTAGTGCATAGACTGTATAGAGCTGGATGTACAGCCAGTCTAGATACTGATAGTGCAGGGACTGTATGGAGATGGATATACAGCCAGTCTAGATACTGGTAGTGCAGGGGCTGCATGGAGATGGACATATAGCTGGTGTATATACTGGTAGTGCAGAGACTGTATGGAGATGGATGTACAGCCAGTGTTGATACTTTTAGTGCAGGGACTGTATGGAGATGGATGTACAGCCAGTCTAGATACTGGTATTAAAAAGAACTGTATGGATATGGATGTACTGTCAGTGTAGATACTGGTACTGCAGGGACATCATGGAGATTGATGTACAGTCAGTGTAGGTACTGGTAATTCAGGGACTCCATGGAGATGGACGTACAGCCAATCAGTACACTGTTAGTGCAGGGAGTGTATGGAGATGGATGTAGAGTCAGTCTAGATACTGGTAGCATAAGGACTTCATAGAGATTGAGGTACAGCTAGTATAGATACTGGTAGCGCAGGGAGTGTATGGAGATGGATGTACAGCCAATCTTGAATCTGGTTGTGCAAGGACTGTATGCAGATGGATGTGGAAACAGTGTAGAAACTGGTAGCGCAGGAACTGCATGGAGATTGATGTACTGGCAGTCTAGATATTGGTAGTACAGGGACTGTTTAGAGATGGAGGTACAGCCAGTCTTAATTCTGGTACTGCAGGGACAGCATGGAGATGGATCTGCTATCAGCGTAGATGCCGGTACTTCAGGGACAGCACCGAGACAGATCTGCTGTCAGCACAGATGCCGGTACCTCAGGGACAGCACCGAGACGGATCAGCTGCCAGCGCAGATGCCGGTACCTCAGGGACAGCACCGAGACGGATCTGCTGCCAGCGCAGATGCCGGTACCTCAGGGACAGCACCGAGACGGATCTGCTGCCAGCACAGATGCGGTACCTCAGGGACAGCACACGAGACGGATCTGCTGCCAAGCGCAGATACCCGGTACCTCAGGGACAGCACCGAGACGGATCTGCTGCCAGCGCAGATGCCGGTACCTCAGGGACAGCACCGAGACGGATCTGCTGCCAGCGCAGATGCCGGTACCTCAGGGACAGCACCGAGACGGATCTGCTGCCAGCGCAGATGCCGGTACCCCAGGGACAGCACCGAGACGGAACTGCTGCCAGCGCAGATGCCGGTACCCCAGGGACAGCACCGAGACGGATCTGCTGCCAGCGAAGATGCCGGTACCCCAGGGACAGCACCGAGACGGATCTACTGTCAGCGCACATACCGGTACTGTAGGGACAGCACGGAGACAGATCTACTGTCAGCGCAGATGCCGGTACTTCAGGGACAGCATGGAGATGGATCTCCTGTCAGCATAGATGCCGGTACCTAAGGGATAGCATAGAGACGGATCTACTGTCAGCGTAGATGCCGGTACCTCAGGGACAGCATGGAGACGGATCTACTGTCAGAGTAGATGCCGGTACCTCAGGGACAGCATGGAGACGGATCTCCTGTCAGCGTAGATGCCGGTACCTAAGGGATAGCATAGAGACGGATCTACTGTCAGCGTAGATGCCGGTACCTCAGGGACAGCATGGAGATGGATCTTCTGTCAGCGTAGATGCCGGTACCTAAGGGATAGCATAGAGACGGATCTACTGTCAGCGTAGATGCCGGTACCTCAGGGACAGCATGGAGATGGATCTCCTGTCAGCGTAGATGCCAGTACCTCAGGGACAGCATGGAGACGGATCTACTGTCAGCGTAGATGCCGGTACCTCTGGGACAGCATGGAGACGGATCTACTGTCACCGCAGATGCCGGTACCTCAGGGACAGCATGGAGACGGATCTACTGTCAGCGTAGATGCCGGTACCTCAGGGACAGGAAGGAGATGGATCTACTGTCAGCGTGGATGCCGGTACCTCAGGGACAGCATGGAGATGGATCTACTGTTACCGCAGATGCTGGTACCTCAGGGACAGCATGGAGACGGATCTCCTGTCAGCGTAGATGCCGGTACCTCAGGGACAGCAGGGAGATGGATCTCCTGTCAGCGTAGATGCCGGTACCTCAGGGACAGCATGGAGACGGAACTACTGTCAGTGTAGATGCCGGTACCTCAGGGACAGCATGGAGACGGATCTACTGTCAGCGTAGATGCGGTACTTCAGGGACAGCAGGAGGCGGATCTACTGTCAGCGTAGATGCCGGTACTTCAGGGACAGCATGGAGACGGATCTACTGTCAGCGTAGATGCCGGTACTTCAGGGACAGCATGGAGACAGATCTACTGTCAGCGTAGATGCCGGTACTTCAGGGACAGCATGGAGACGGACGTACTGTCAGCGTAGATGCCGGTACCTCAGGGACAGCATGGAGACGGACGTACTGTCAGCGTAGATACCGGTACTTCAGGGACAGCATGGAGACGGATCTACTGTCAGCGCAGATGCCGGTACCTCAGGGACAGGATGGAGACAGATCTACTGTCACCGCAGATGCCGGTACCTCAGGGACAGCATGGAGACGGATGTACTGACGGAACTACTGTCACCGCAGATGCCGGTACCTCAGGGACAGCATGGAGACGGATGTACTGACGGATCTACTGTCAGCGTAGATGCCGGTACTTCAGGGACATCATGGAGACGGATCTACTGTCAGTGTAGATACCCGGTACTTCCAGGGGACTGCATGGAAGCGGATCTACTGTCGGCGTAGATACGGTACTTCAGGGACATCTTGGAGCGGACGTACTGTCAGTGTAGATACCGGTACTTCAGGGACATCATGGAGACGGATCTACTGTCAGTGTAGATACCGGTACTTCAGGGACTGCATGGAGACGGATCTACTGTCAGTGTAGATACCGGTGCTTCAGGGACTGCATGGAGACGAATCTACTGTCAGTGTAGATACCGGTACTTCAGGGACTGCATGGAGACGGATCTACTGTCAGTGTAGATGCCGGTACCTCAGGGACAGCATGGAGACGGATCTACTGTCAGTGTAGATACCGGTGCTTCAGGGACATCATGGAGACGGATGTACTGTCAGTGTAGATACCGGTACTTCAGGGACAGCATGGAGACGGATCTACTGTCAGTGTAGATACCGGTACTTCAGGGACTGCATGGAGACGGATCTACTGTCAGTGTAGATGCCGGTACCTCAGGGACAGCATGGAGACGGATCTACTGTCAGTGTAGATACCGGTGCTTCAGGGACTGCATGGAGACGAATCTTGATACTGGTACTTCAGGGACAGCATGGGGATGGATATACTGCTAATTTAGATATTGCTTGTGCAAGAACAGCGCAGAGATGGATGTACAGCGTGTCCTACTACTGGTAGGAGGGACTGTATGGAGATGGATGTACTGCCAGTCTAGATACTGGTAGTGCAGGTATTTCAGGGACTGCAGGAACATGGCTATACAGTCGGTCATGATACTGGTAGCGCCGGGACTGTATGGGAAAGGATGTACATGTAATCCAGGTACTGGTACTGCAGGGACTGTATGGAGGTGGATATACAGCCAGTCTAGATACAGGTAGTGCAGGGACTGCTTGGAAATGGATGCACAGCCAGTCTACATACTGGTAGTGCAGAAATTGCTTGGAGATGGATATTCAGCCAGTGTAGATACTGGTTGTGCATGGATTGCATGGAGATGGATGTACAGCCAGTCTAGATACTGGTAGTGAAAGGACTGTATGGAGATGGATGTACAGCCAGTCTGAATACCGGTACTGCAGGAACATCATGGAGGTGGATGTACAGTCAGTCTAGAAACTGGGAGACATGGACTGTGTGTGTAGATGGGTGTACAGCCAGTCTAGATACTGGTAGTGAAAGGACTGTATGGAGATGGATGTACAGTCAGTGTAGGTACTGGTAGTGCAGGGACTGCATGGAGGTGGATGTACAGTCAGTGTAGAAACTGGTAGCACACCGACTTCCTGAAGATGGATGTACAGACAGTCTCAGTGTTTTAAATAATTGATTAGCAGTTTTTTTCTTGGGACAATGCTAACTGAACAGAAAGTATTTATATAGGTTTTCTGGAAGTGTTATGTTTGTTAAACACAGTGAGACATGTGGCTGTACTATGCATTTTCACAATGTTTTAGCACTTTTATGAGCAAAACGTTGATCAATTTTTGGAGTTAAATAAAACCCTGCAGTCTGGATACAGGTATCTCGAATGTGACAGGGAGAGAGTCACACAGAGTTGGGGCTGCAAAAGAAAAAACACAAACACCCAATGTTGTCAAAAGAACTCTGGGAACCTCTAACAAACCCTCATCTGCAGAGCGAAGGGAGAGGGATGGGCGATAGGATCGTAGGAGGTATTGCAGGTAGCTGTGCCCCTTTCCATGCTGGGCCTTATAGGTTTGCAAACCGACCTTGAAGGAGATCTGCCACCTAACCGGGAGTCCATGCAGATAGCGCAGCAGAGGTGTAATATAACATGACCCAGGTAGAGCTGTCCACAACCTGGTTGTCGCATTCTGCACTGGCTGCAGGTGGCAAAGATGTACCCCTGACAGCCCTAGGTAGAGTGCATTACAGCAATCAAGGCGCAAGGTCAGAAAGGCATGGACCTGTGCTGGCAGATCACCCAGGAAGTATCAGATATTCAATCCTGGCGATGTTCCTCAGTTGGTAAAATGAGGTCTGGACACAAGCTGACACCTGTGATTTAAGTGGCAAGCCACAATCCAAAACAACACCAAGATTCTTTACCAGATCAGAAGAGACCAAACAGGAGCCTCCCAAGCCTCAGCCTTGAGACCTGACCAAATTGCACCCTCACCCCATTACGACCAGATTCCAGCACCAGTACTTCTGTCTTGTCTGGATTCAGCCTCAGCCAGTAAGCCCTCATCCAGTCTTGGATCTCAGCAAGGCAGCTGTCAAATTCGAGACCGTCTCCTGCTGCTGAGACAATCTAGATACTGGTAGTTCAGGGACTGCATGGAGATGTATGTAAAAGCCAGTCTAGAGACTGGTAGTGCAAGGACTGTATGGAGATGGATGTACAGCCAGTGTAAATACTGGTAGTGCAGGGACTGTATGGTGATGGATGTACAGTCAGTCTAGATACTGGTAGTGCAGGGACTGTATGGTGATGGATGTACAGTCAGTCTAGATACTGGGAGAGCACGGACTGTGTGTAGATGGATGTACAGCCAGTCTAGATACTGGTAGTGCAGGGACTGCATGGAGATGGATGTACAGCCAGTCTAGATACTGGTAGTGTAGGGACTATATGGAGATGGATGTACAGCCAGTTTAGATATTGGAAGAGCATGGCCAACATGAAAATGGATGTTCCTGCAGTCTAGCTACTGGTAGTGCTGGGACTTTATAGAGATGGATATACAGCCAGTCTAGATACTAATAGTGCAGGTACTGTATGGTGATGGATGTAAAGCCAGTCTAGATGCTGGTAGTGCAGGGACTGCATAGAGATGGATGTACAGCCAGTAAACATGCTTGTAGTGCAGGGAGTGTATGGAGATGGATATACAGCCAGTCTAACTACTGGTAGTGCAGGGAGTGTATGGAGTTGGACATACTGCCCGTCTAGATACTGGTAGTACAGGGACTGCATGGAGTTGGATATACAGCCAGTCTAGATACTGGTAGTGGAGGGACTGCATGGAGATGGATGTACACCAGTCCAGATACTGGTAGTGCAGGGACTGTATGGAGATGGATGTACTGCTGGTCTAGATACTGGTAGTGCAGGGACTGCATGGAGATGGATGTACTGCCAGTCTAGATACTGGTAGTGCAGGGACTGTATGGAGATAAATGTACAGTCAGTCTAGATGCTGGTAGAGCAGGGAGTGTATGGAGCTGGATGTACAGCTGGTCTAGACACTGGTAGTGCAGGGACTGTATGTGAATGGATGTAGAGCCAGTCCAGATAATAGTAGTTCAGAGATTGCATGGAAAAGGATATACAGCCAGTCTATATACTGGTAGTGCAGGGACTGCATGGAGATGGATTTACAGTCAGTCTAGATACTGGTAGTGCAGGGAGTGTATGGAAATGGATGTACAGCCAGTCTAGATACTGGTAGTGCAGGGATTGCATGAAGATGGATGAACAGCCAGTCTAGATACTGGTATTGCAGAGATTGCATGGAGATGGATGTACAGACACTGTAGATACTGGTAGTGCAGGGATTGCATGAAGATGGATGTGCAGCCAGCCTAGATACTGATAGTGCAGGGATTACATGAAGATGGAGGTGTAGCTAGTCTAGATACTGGTAGTGCAGGGATTGCATGGAGATGGATGTACTGCCAGTCCAGATACTGGTAGTGCAGGGATTGCATGCAAATGGATGTACAGCCAGTATAAATACTGGTAGTACAGGGACTGTATGGAGATGGATGCACAGCCAGTCTAGATACTGGTAGTACAGGGATTGCATGGAGATGGATGTAGAGCCAGTCTAGATACTGGTAGTGTAGGGACTGCATGGAGATGGATGTACAGCCAGTCCAGATACTGGTAGTGCAGGGATTGCATGGAGATGGATGTACAGCAGTGTAGATACTGGTAGCGCAAGGATTGCATGAAGATGGATGTATAGCCATTGTAGATACTGGTAGTGCAGGCACTGCATGGAGATGGATGTACAGCCAGTCTAGATACTGGTAGTGCAGCGATTGCATGGAAATGGATGCACAGTCAGTGTAGATACTGATAGTGCAGAGATTGCATGGAGATGGATGTACAGCCATTGTAGATACTGGTAGTGCAGAGATTGCATGAAGATGGATTTACAGCCAGTCTAGAAAGAGGAAGTGCAGGGGTTGCATGGAAATGGATGCACAGCCAATCTAGATTCTGGTAGTGCAGGGGTTGCATCGAAATGGATGCACAGCCAATCTAGATACTGGTAGTGAAGAGATTGCATGGAGATGGATGTACAGCCATTGTAGATACTGGTAGTGCAGGGATTGCATGAATTTGGATGTACAGCCAGTCTAGATACTGATAGTGCAGCGGTTGCATGGAGATGGATGTACAGCCAGTCTAGATACTGGTAGTGCAGGGATTGCATGGAAATGGATGTACAGCCAGTCTAGAGGCTGGTAGTGCAGGGGTTGCATGGAGATGGATGTACAGGCAGTCTAGATATTGGTAGTGCAGGGACTGTATGGAGATGGATGTACAGCCAGTCTAGATACTGGTAGTGCAGAGATTGCATGAAAATGGATGTACAGTCAGTATAGATACTGATAGTGCAGGGATTGCATGAAGATGGATGCACAGCCAGTCTAGATACTGGTAGTGCAGAGTTGGCATGGAGATTGATGTACAGCCATTGTAGATACTGGTAGTGCAGAGATTGCTTGGAGATGGATGTACAGCCATTGTAGATACTGGTAGTGCAGGGACTGCATGGAGATGGATGTATAATCAGTGTAGATACTGGTAGTGCAGGGACTGTATGGAGTATATATACAGCCAGTCTAGATACTGGTAGTGCAGAGACTGCATGGAGATGGATGTATAATCAGTGTAGATACTGGTAGTGCAGGGACTGTATGGAGTATATATACAGCCAGTCTAGATACTGGTATTGCAGGGACTGTATGGAGTATATATACAGCCAGTCTAGATACTGGTAGTGCAGGGACTGTATGGAGTATATATACAGCCAGTCTAGATACTGGTAGTGTACGGATTGCATGAAGATGGATGTGGAGCCAGTCTAGTTACTGGTAGTGCATGGATCGCATGGAGATGGATTTACAGCCAGTCTAGCTACTGGTAGTGCAGGGATTGTATGGAGATGGATGTACAGCCAGTCTAGATACTGGTAGAGGAAAGACTGCAAGGAGATGGATGTACAGCCAGTCTAGATACTGGTAGAGCAAAGACTGCAAGGAGATGGATGTATAATCAGTGTAGATACTGGTAGAGCAGGGACTGTATGGAGATGGATGTACAGCCACTCTAGATAGTGGTAGTGCAGAGATTGCATGGAGATGGATGTACAACCAGTCTAGATGCTGGAAGTGCAAGGACTGTATGGAGATGGATGTACTGCCAGTCTAGATACTGGTAGTGCAGGGACTGCATGGAGATGGATGCACTGCCAGTCTAGATACTGGTAGTGCAGGGACTTTATGGAGATGAATGTACAGTCAGTCTAGATGCTGGTAGAGCAGGTACTGTATGGAGATGGATATACAGCCAGTCTAGATGCTGGTAGTGCAGGGACTGTATGGAGATGTATGTACAGCCAGTCTAGGTGCTGGTAGTGCAGGGACTGAATGGGTTGTATGTACAGCCAGTCTGAATACTGGTACTGCAGGAGTGTATGGAGTTGGATGTACAGCTGGTCTAGATACTGGTAGTGCAAGGACTGTATGTGGATGGATCTAGAGCCAGTCAGATAGTGGTAGTTCAGAGATTGCATGGAAAGGATATGCAGCCAGTCTATATACTGGTAGTGCAGGGACTGCATGGAGATGGATGTACAGTCAGTGTAGATATTGGTAGTGCAGGGTGTATGGAAATGGATGTACAGCCAGTCTAGATATTGGTAGTGCAGGGATTGCATGAAGGTGGATATACAGCCAGTCTAGATACTGGTATTGCAGAGATTGCATGGAGATGGATGTACAGCCAGTCTAGGTGCTGGTAGTGCAGGGACTGTATGGAGTTGTATGTACAGCCAGTCTAGATACTGGTACTGCAGGGAGTGTATGGAGCTGGATGTACAGCTGGTCTAGATACTGGTAGTGCAGGGACTGTATGTGGATGGATCTAGAGCCAGTCCAGATAGTGGTAGTTCAGAGATTGCATGGAAAAGGATATACAGCCAGTCTATATACTGGTAGTGCAGGGACTGCATGGAGATGGATGTACAGTCAGTGTAGATATTGGTAGTGCGGGGTGTATGGAAATGGATGTACAGCCAGTCTAGATACTGGTAGTGCAGGGATTGCATGAAGATGGATATACAGCCAGTCTAGATACTGGTATTGCAGAGGTTGCATGGAGATGTATGTACAGCCAGTCTAGGTGCTGGTAGTGCAGAACTGTATGAGTTGTATGTACAGCCAGTCTAGATACTGGTACTGCAGGGAGTGTATGGAGCTTGATGTACAGCTGGTCTAGATACTGGTAGTGCAGGGACTGTATGTGGATGGATCTAGAGCCAGTCCAGATAGTGGTAGTTCAGAGATTGCATGGAAAAGGATATACAGCCAGTCTATATACTGGTAGTGCAGAGACTGCATGGAGATGGATGTACAGTCAGTGTAGATATTGGTAGCGCAGGGAGTGTATGGAAATGGATGTACAGCCAGTCTAGATACTGGTAGTGCAGGGATTGCATGAAGATGGATATACAGCCAGTCTAGATACTGGTATTGCAGAGATTGCATGGAGATGGATGTACAGACACTGTAGATACTGATAGTGCGGGGATTGCATGAAGATGGATGTGCAGCTAGTCTAGATACTGGTAGTGCAGGGATTGCATGGAGATGGATGTACTGCCAGTCCAGATACTGGTAGTGCAGTGATTGCATGGAAATGGATGTACAGCCAGTCTAGATACTGGTAGTGCAGAGATTGCATGAAAATGGATGTACAGCCATTGTAGATACTGGTAGTGCAGGAACTGCATGGAGATGGATGTATAGCCAGTTTAGATACTGGTAGTGCAGGGATTGCATGAAGATTGATGTGAAGCCAGTCTAGATACTGGTAGTGCAGGGATTGCATGGAAATGGATGTACAGTCAGTGTAGATACTGATAGTGCAGAGATTGCATGGAGATGGATGTACAGCCATTGTAGATACTAGTAGTGCAGGGATTGCATGAAGATGGATTTACAGCCAGTCTAGATACTGGTAGTGCATGGATTGCATGGAGATGGATGTACAGCCAGTCTAGCTACTGGTAGTGCAGGGATTGTATGGAGATGGATGTACAGTCAGTCTAGATACTGGTAGAGCAGGGACTACAAGGAGATGGATGTATAATCAGTGTAGATACTGATAGTGCAGGGACTATATGGAAATTGATGTACAGCCAGTCTAGATACTGGTAGTGCAGGGACTGCATGGAGATGGATGTATAATCAGTGTAGATACTGTTAGTGCAGGGACTGTATGGTGATGGATGTACAGCCACTCTAGATAGTGGTAGTGCAGAGATTGCATGGAGATGGATGTATAACCAGTCTAGATGCTGGAAGTGCAAGGACTGTATGGAGATGGATGTACTGCCAGTCTAGATACTGGTAGTTCAGGGACTGCATGGAGATGGATGCACTGCCAGTCTAGATACTGGTAGTGCAGGGACTTTATGGAGATGAATGTACAGTCAGTCTAGATGCTGGTAGAGCAGGTACTGTACGGAGATGGATGTACAGCCATTCTAGATACTGGTACTGCAGGGAGTGTTTGGAGCTGGATGTACAGCTGGTCTGAATACTGGGAGGCGGGGACTGTATGTGGATGGATGTAGAGCCAGTCCAGATACTGGTAGTTCAGAGATTGCATGGAAAAGGATATACAGCCAGTCTATATACCGGTAGTACAGGGAGTGCATGGAGATGGATGTACAGTCAGTGTAGATATTGGTAGTGCAGGGAGTGTATGGAAATGGATGTACAGCCAGTCTAGAAACTGGTAGTGCAGGGATTGCATGAAGATGGATATACAGCCAGTCTAGATACTGGTATTGCAGAGATTGCATGGAGATGGTTGTAGAGACACTGTAGATACTGATAGTGCAGGGATTGCATGAAGATGGATGTGCAGCTAGTCTAGATACTGGTAGTGCAGGAATTGCATGGAGATGGATGTACTGCCAGTCCAGATACTGGTAGTGCAGTGATTGCATGGAAATGGATGTACAGCCAATCTAGATTCTGGTAGTGCAGGGGTTGCATCGAAATGGATGCACAGCCAATCTAGATACTGGTAGTGAAGAGATTGCATGGAGATGGATGTACAGCCATTGTAGATACTGGTAGTGCAGGGATTGCATGAATTTGGATGTACAGCCAGTCTAGATACTGATAGTGCAGCGGTTGCATGGAGATGGATGTACAGCCAGTCTAGATACTGGTAGTGCAGGGATTGCATGGAAATGGATGTACAGCCAGTCTAGAGCTGGTAGTGCAGGGGTTGCATGGAGATGGATGTACAGGCAGTCTAGATATTGGTAGTGCAGGGACTGTATGGAGATGGATGTACAGCCAGTCTAGATACTGGTAGTGCAGAGATTGCATGAAAATGGATGTACAGTCAGTATAGATACTGATAGTGCAGGGATTGCATGAAGATGGATGTACAGCCAGTCTAGACAGTGGTAGTGCAGGGGTTGCATGGAAATGGATGCACAGCCAGTCTAGATACTGGTAGTGCAGAGTTGGCATGGAGATTGATGTACAGCCATTGTAGATACTGGTAGTGCAGAGATTGCTTGGAGATGGATGTACAGCCATTGTAGATACTGGTAGTGCAGGGACTGCATGGAGATGGATGTATAATCAGTGTAGATACTGGTAGTGCAGGGACTGTATGGAGTATATATACAGCCAGTCTAGATACTGGTAGTGCAGAGACTGCATGGAGATGGATGTATAATCAGTGTAGATACTGGTGGTGCAGGGACTGTATGGAGTATATATACAGCCAGTCTAGATACTGGTAGTGCAGGGACTGTATGGAGTATATATACAGCCAGTCTAGATACTGGTAGTGCAGGGACTGTATGGAGTATATATACAGCCAGTCTAGATACTGGTAGTGTCGGATTGCATGAAGATGGATGTGGAGCCAGTCTAGTTACTGGTAGTGCATGGATGCATGGAGATGGATTTACAGCCAGTCTAGCTACTGGTAGTGCAGGGATTGTATGGAGATGGATGTACAGCCAGTCTAGATACTGGTAGAGGAAAGACTGCAAGGAGATGGATGTACAGCCAGTCTAGATACTGGTAGAGCAAAGACTGCAGGAGATGGATGTATAATCAGTGTAGATACTGGTAGTGCAGGGACTGTATGGAGATGGACGTACAGCCACTCAGATAGTGGTAGTGCAGAGATTGCATGGAGATGGATGTACAACCAGTCTAGATGCTGGAAGTGCAAGGACTGTATGGAGATGGATGTACTGCCAGTCTAGATACTGTAGTGCAGGGACTGCATGGAGATGGATGCACTGCCAGTCTAGATACTGGTAGTGCAGGGACTTTATGGAGATGAATGTACAGTCAGTCTAGATGCTGGTAGAGCAGGTACTGTATGGAGATGGATATACAGCCAGTCTAGATGCTGGTAGTGCAGGGACTGTATGGAGATGTATGTACAGCCAGTCTAGGTGCTGGTAGTGCAGGGACTGAATGGAGTTGTATGTACAGCCAGTCTAGATACTGGTACTGCAGGGAGTGTATGGAGCTGGATGTACAGCTGGTCTAGATACTGGTAGTGCAAGGACTGTATGTGGATGGATCTAGAGCCAGTCCAGATAGTGGTAGTTCAGAGATTGCATGGAAAAGGATATGCAGCCAGTCTATATACTGGTAGTGCAGGGACTGCATGGAGATGGATGTACAGTCAGTGTAGATATTGGTAGTGCAGGGAGAGTGTATGGAAATGGATGTACAGCCAGTCTAGATATTGGTAGTGCAGGGATTGCATGAAGGTGGATATACAGCCAGTCTAGATACTGGTATTGCAGAGATTGCATGGAGATGGATGTACAGACACTGTAGATACTGATAGTGCAGGGATTGCATGAAGATGGATGTGCAGCTAGTCTAGATACTGGTAGTGCAGGGATTGCATGGAGATGGATGTACTGCCAGTCCAGATACTGGTAGTGCAGTGATTGCATGGAAATGGATGTACAGCCAGTCTAGATACTGGTAGTGCAGAGATTGCATGAAAATGGATGTACAGCCATTGTAGATACTGGTAGTGCAGGAACTGCATGGAGATGGATGTATAGCCAGTTTAGATACTGGTAGTGCAGGGATTGCATGAAGATTGATGTGAAGCCAGTCTAGATACTGGTAGTGCAGGGATTGCATGGAAATGGATGTACAGTCAGTGTAGATACTGATAGTGCAGAGATTGCATGGAGATGGATGTACAGCCATTGTAGATACTAGTAGTGCAGGGATTGCATGAAGATGGATTTACAGCCAGTCTAGATACTGGTAGTGCATGGATTGCATGGAGATGGATGTACAGCCAGTCTAGCTACTGGTAGTGCAGGGATTGTATGGAGATGGATGTACAGTCAGTCTAGATACTGGTAGAGCAGGGACTACAAGGAGATGGATGTATAATCAGTGTAGATACTGATAGTGCAGGGACTATATGGAAATTGATGTACAGCCAGTCTAGATACTGGTAGTGCAGGGACTGCATGGAGATGGATGTATAATCAGTGTAGATACTGTTAGTGCAGGGACTGTATGGTGATGGATGTACAGCCACTCTAGATAGTGGTAGTGCAGAGATTGCATGGAGATGGATGTATAACCAGTCTAGATGCTGGAAGTACAAGGACTGTATGGAGATGGATGTACTGCCAGTCTAGATACTGGTAGTTCAGGGACTGCATGGAGATGGATGCACTGCCAGTCTAGATACTGGTAGTGCAGGGACTTTATGGAGATGAATGTACAGTCAGTCTAGATGCTGGTAGAGCAGGTACTGTACGGAGATGGATGTACAGCCATTCTAGATACTGGTACTGCAGGGAGTGTTTGGAGCTGGATGTACAGCTGGTCTAGATACTGGTAGCGCAGGGACTGTATGTGGATGGATGTGAGCCAGTCAGATACTGGTAGTTCAGAGATTGCATGGAAAAGGATATACAGCCAGTCTATATACGGTGGTACAGGGTGCATGGAGATGGATGTACAGTCAGTGTAGATATTGGTAGTGCAGGGAGTGTATGGAAATGGATGTACAGCCAGTCTAGAAACTGGTATTGCAGGGATTGCATGAAGATGGATATACAGCCAGTCTAGATACTGGTATTGCAGAGATTGCATGGAGATGGTTGTAGAGACACTGTAGATACTGATAGTGCAGGGATTGCATGAAGATGGATGTGCAGCTAGTCTAGATACCGGTAGTGCAGGGATTGCATGGAGATGGATGTACTGCCAGTCCAGATACTGGTAGTGCAGTGATTGCATGGAAATGGATGTACAGCCAATCTAGATTCTGGTAGTGCAGGGGTTGCATCGAAATGGATGCACAGCCAATCTAGATACTGGTAGTGAAGAGATTGCATGGAGATGGATGTACAGCCATTGTAGATACTGGTAGTGCAGAGATTGCATGAAAATGGATGTACAGTCAGTATAGATACTGATAGTGCAGGGATTGCATGAAGATGGATGTACAGCCAGTCTAGACAGTGGTAGTGCAGGGGTTGCATGGAAATGGATGCACAGCCAGTCTAGATACTGGTAGTGCAGAGTTGGCATGGAGATTGATGTACAGCCATTGTAGATACTGGTAGTGCAGAGATTGCTTGGAGATGGATGTACAGCCATTGTAGATACTGGTAGTGCAGGGACTGCATGGAGATGGATGTATAATCAGTGTAGATACTGGTAGTGCAGGGACTGTATGGAGTATATATACAGCCAGTCTAGATACTGGTAGTGCAGAGACTGCATGGAGATGGATGTATAATCAGTGTAGATACTGGTAGTGCAGGGACTGTATGGAGTATATATACAGCCAGTCTAGATACTGGTAGTGCAGGGACTGTATGGAGTATATATACAGCCAGTCTAGATACTGGTAGTGCAGGGACTGTATGGAGTATATATACAGCCAGTCTAGATACTGGTAGTGTACGGATTGCATGAAGATGGATGTGGAGCCAGTCTAGTTACTGGTAGTGCATGGATCGCATGGAGATGGATTTACAGCCAGTCTAGCTACTGGTAGTGCAGGGATTGTATGGAGATGGATGTACAGCCAGTCTAGATACTGGTAGAGGAAAGACTGCAAGGAGATGGATGTACAGCCAGTCTAGATACTGGTAGAGCAAAGACTGCAAGGAGATGGATGTATAATCAGTGTAGGTACTGGTAGTGCAGGGACTGTATGGAGATGGATGTACAGCCACTCTAGATAGTGGTAGTGCAGAGATTGCATGGAGATGGATGTACAACCAGTCTAGATGCTGGAAGTGCAAGGACTGTATGGAGATGGATGTACTGCCAGTCTAGATACTGGTAGTGCAGGGACTGCATGGAGATGGATGCACTGCCAGTCTAGATACTGGTAGTGCAGGGACTTTATGGAGATGAATGTACAGTCAGTCTAGATGCTGGTAGAGCAGGTACTGTATGGAGATGGATATACAGCCAGTCTAGATGCTGGTAGTGCAGGGACTGTATGGAGATGTATGTACAGCCAGTCTAGGTGCTGGTAGTGCAGGGACTGAATGGAGTTGTATGTACAGCCAGTCTAGATACTGGTACTGCAGGGAGTGTATGGAGCTGGATGTACAGCTGGTCTAGATACTGGTAGTGCAAGGACTGTATGTGGATGGATCTAGAGCCAGTCCAGATAGTGGTAGTTCAGAGATTGCATGGAAAAGGATATGCAGCCAGTCTATATACTGGTAGTGCAGGGACTGCATGGAGATGGATGTACAGTCAGTGTAGATATTGGTAGTGCAGGGAGTGTATGGAAATGGATGTACAGCCAGTCTAGATATTGGTAGTGCAGGGATTGCATGAAGGTGGATATACAGCCAGTCTAGATACTGGTATTGCAGAGATTGCATGGAGATGGATGTACAGCCAGTCTAGGTGCTGGTAGTGCAGGGACTGTATGGAGTTGTATGTACAGCCAGTCTAGATACTGGTACTGCAGGGAGTGTATGGAGCTGGATGTACAGCTGGTCTAGATACTGGTAGTGCAGGGACTGTATGTGGATGGATCTAGAGCCAGTCCAGATAGTGGTAGTTCAGAGATTGCATGGAAATGGATATACAGCCAGTCTATATACTGGTAGTGCAGGGACTGCATGGAGATGGATGTACAGTCAGTGTAGATATTGGTAGTGCAGGGAGTGTATGGAAATGGATGTACAGCCAGTCTAGATACTGGTAGTGCAGGGATTGCATGAAGATGGATATACAGCCAGTCTAGATACTGGTATTGCAGAGATTGCATGGAGATGTATGTACAGCCAGTCTAGGTGCTGGTAGTGCAGAGACTGTATGGAGTTGTATGTACAGCCAGTCTAGATACTGGTACTGCAGGGAGTGTATGGAGCTTGATGTACAGCTGGTCTAGATACTGGTAGTGCAGGGACTGTATGTGGATGGATCTAGAGCCAGTCCAGATAGTGGTAGTTCAGAGATTGCATGGAAAAGGATATACAGCCAGTCTATATACTGGTAGTGCAGAGTCTGCATGGAGATGGATGTACAGTCAGTGTAGATATTGGTAGCGCAGGGAGTGTATGGAAATGGATGTACAGCCAGTCTAGATACTGGTAGTGCAGGGATTGCATGAAGATGGATATACAGCCAGTCTAGATACTGGTATTGCAGAGATTGCATGGAGATGGATGTACAGACACTGTAGATACTGATAGTGCAGGGATTGCATGAAGATGGATGTGCAGCTAGTCTAGATACTGGTAGTGCAGGGATTGCATGGAGATGGATGTACTGCCAGTCCAGATACTGGTAGTGCAGTGATTGCATGGAAATGGATGTACAGCCAGTCTAGATACTGGTAGTGCAGAGATTGCATGAAAATGGATGTACAGCCATTGTAGATACTGGTAGTGCAGGAACTGCATGGAGATGGATGTATAGCCAGTTTAGATACTGGTAGTGCAGGGATTGCATGAAGATTGATGTGAAGCCAGTCTAGATACTGGTAGTGCAGGGATTGCATGGAAATGGATGTACAGTCAGTGTAGATACTGATAGTGCAGAGATTGCATGGAGATGGATGTACAGCCATTGTAGATACTAGTAGTGCAGGGATTGCATGAAGATGGATTTATAGCCAGTCTAGATACTGGTAGTGTATGGATTGCATGGAGATGGATGTACAGCCAGTCTAGCTACTGGTAGTGCAGGGATTGTATGGAGATGGATGTACAGTCAGTCTAGATACTGGTAGAGCAGGGACTACAAGGAGATGGATGTATAATCAGTGTAGATACTGATAGTGCAGGGACTATATGGAAATTGATGTACAGCCAGTCTAGATACTGGTAGTGCAGGGACTGCATGGAGATGGATGTATAATCAGTGTAGATACTGTTAGTGCAGGGACTGTATGGTGATGGATGTACAGCCACTCTAGATAGTGGTAGTGCAGAGATTGCATGGAGATGGATGTATAACCAGTCTAGATGCTGGAAGTGCAAGGACTGTATGGAGATGGATGTACTGCCAGTCTAGATACTGGTAGTTCAGGGACTGCATGGAGATGGATGCACTGCCAGTCTAGATACTGGTAGTGCAGGGACTTTATGGAGATGAATGTACAGTCAGTCTAGATGCTGGTAGAGCAGGTACTGTACGGAGATGGATGTACAGCCATTCTAGATACTGGTACTGCAGGGGAGTGTTTGGAGCTGGATGTACAGCTGGTCTAGATACTGGTAGTGCAGGGACTGTATGTGGATGGATGTAGAGCCAGTCCAGATACTGGTAGTTCAGAGATTGCATGGAAAAGGATATACAGCCAGTCTATATACCGGTAGTACAGGGAGTGCATGGAGATGGATGTACAGTCAGTGTAGATATTGGTAGTGCAGGGAGTGTATGGAAATGGATGTACAGCCAGTCTAGAAACTGGTATTGCAGGGATTGCATGAAGATGGATATACAGCCAGTCTAGATACTGGTATTGCAGAGATTGCATGGAGATGGTTGTAGAGACACTGTAGATACTGATAGTGCAGGGATTGCATGAAGATGGATGTGCAGCTAGTCTAGATACTGGTAGTGCAGGGATTGCATGGAGATGGATGTACTGCCAGTCCAGATACTGGTAGTGCAGTGATTGCATGGAAATGGATGTACAGCCAATCTAGATACTGGTATTGCAGAGATTGCATGAAAATGGATGTACAGCCATTGTAGATACTGGTATTGCAGGGACTGCACAGAGATTGATGTACAGCCAGTTTAGATACTAGTAGTGCAGCGATTGCATGAAGATTGATGTGGAGCCAGTCTAGATATTGGTAGTGCAGGGGTTGCATGGAAATGGATGCACAGCCAATCTAGATACTGGCAGTGAAGAGATCGAATGGAGATGGATGTACAGCCA
This sequence comes from Neoceratodus forsteri, assembly GCA_016271365.2. Lineage (NCBI taxonomy): Eukaryota > Metazoa > Chordata > Ceratodontiformes > Ceratodontidae > Neoceratodus > Neoceratodus forsteri. The sequence continues at coordinate 5,470,033 of CM057458.1, forward strand.
CTGTAGATACTGGTAGTGCAGAGATTGCATGGATATGGATGTACAGCCAGTGTAGATACTGGTAGTGCAGGGACTGCATGGAGATGGATGTAGAGCCAGTGTAGATACTGGTAGTGCAGGGATTGCATGGAGATGGATGTACAGCCAGTGTAGATACTGGTAGTGCAGAGAGTGCATGGATATGGATGTACAGCCAGTCTAGATACTGGTAGTGCAGGGATTGCATGGATATGGATGTACAGCCAGTGTAGATACTGGTAGTGCAGGGACTGCATGGAGATGGATGTACAGCCACTCTAGATAGTGGTAGTGCAGGGACTATATGGAGATGGATATACAGCCAGTCTAGATACTGGTAGTGCAGGGACTGTATGGAGATGGATATACAGCCAGTCTAGATACTGGTAGTGCAGGGACTGTATGGAAATGGATGTACAGTCAGTGTAGGTACTGGTAGTGCAGGGATTGCATGAAGATAGATGTACAGCCAGTCTAGACAGTGGTAGTGCTGGGGTTACATGGAAATGGATGCACAGCCAGTCTAGATACTGACAGTGCAGAGATTGCATGGAGATCGATGTACAGCCATTGTAGGTACTGGTAGTGCAGGGATTGCATGAAGATGGATGTACAGCCAGTCTAGACAGTGGTAGTGCAGGGGCTGCATGGAAATGGATGCACAGCCAGTCTAGGTACTGGTAGTGTAGGGACTGCATGGAGATGGATGTACAGCCACTCTAGATACTAGTAGTGCAGGGACTGTATGGAGATGGATATACAGCCAGTCTATATACTGGTAGTGCAGGGACTACATGGAAATGGATGTATAGCCACTCTAGATACTAGTAGTGCAGGGACTGTATGTAGATGGATATACAGCCAGTCTAGATACTGGTAGTGCAGAAATTGCATGGAGATGGATGTACAGCCAATCTAGCTACTGGTAGTGCAGGGATTGTATGGACATGGATGTACAGCCAGTCTAGATACTGGTAGTGCAGGGACTGCATGAAGATGGATGTATAATCACTGTAGATACTGGTAGTGCATGGACTATATGGAAATTGATGTACAGCCAGTCTAGCTACTGTTAGTGCAGGGACTGTATGGAGATGGATGTACAGCCACTCTAGATAGTGGTAGTGCAGAGATTACATGGAGATGGATGTACAGTCAGTGTAGATACTGATAGTGCAGAGATTGCATGGAGATGGATGTACAGCCATTGTTGATACAGGTAGTGCAGGGACTGCATGGAGATGGATGTACAGTCATTCTATATACTGGTAGTGCATGGATTGCATGAAGATGGATGTACAGGCAGTCTAGCTATTGGTAGTGCAGGTACTGTATGGAGATGGATGTACGGCCAGTCTAGCTATTGGTAGTGCAGGGATTGTATGGAAATGGATGTATAGCCAGTCTAGATACTGGTAGTGCAGGGACTGCATATAGAATCATAACATAGAATTTGACGGCAGGTAAGGACCGCTTGGCCCACCCAGTCTGCCCATTTCCCTACCTGATGGATAAGTTGCAGATCCTAGTTAACCAGCAACCTACTTCTTCCTACCGCCACCCCCTAAATTGCCTTATGACTGTCCATGCATGCTTGAATTCCACCACTGTTTTTGACTCACAACCTCCTCTGGAAGGCCATTCCATACATCCACAACCCTCTCTGTGAAAAATACTTCTAAATTACCTCTGAGCCGCCCTTCTATCTTCAAATTAGCCCCTTGTTCTTGCACACCTCTTTTTTTGAAAGATGCTACCCTCTTGGACTTTGTTGATTCCCTTGAGGTACTTGAAAGTTTCTATCATTCCCCCTCTCCCTCCTTTCCTCGAGGCTATACATATTAAGCTCCTTAAGTCTCTCTTCATGTAATATTCGGTGCAGACCCTGCACCATTTTAGTTGCCCTCCTCTGGACAGCTTCCATCCTGTCTATGTCTTTTGGAGATTGGGTCTCCAGAACTGCACGCAGTACTCAGATGTGGTCTCACCAGCTGTCTGTACAGAGGATAATAACTTCTTGTTTTCTACTGGTGATGCCTCTCCCTATGCATCCCAGTATTCCCCAGCCCTCCTTGCTGCCCTCTCACATTGCTTGCCCACCTTTAGGTCATCATCTGCTATGACTACCCCCAGGTCCCGTTCCATTTTGTTGTTGTTAGTATCTCACCCCCCATTGTACTCTTCCCTGGGTTTTGTTTCCCAGGTGCATTACCTTGCATTTCTTAGCATTGAATCTAAGCTGCCATACATTTGACCATTCCTCTAACTTTGCCAAGTCCCCCCTCATCCTTTCCACCCCACCTTGTCATCAACTCTGTTGCAGATCTTTGTGTCATCTGCAAAGAGACATACTTTTCCTTCCAGTGCCTCTGCAATGTCGCTTATAAAGACATTGAAGAGGACCGATCTAATACTGAACCCTGCGGTGCCCCACTACTAACCCCCTTTTTCAGAGTGGACTCCATTTTACTATTACTCTCTGTGTCCTATTCTCCAGCCAATTCTTACCCAGGCTATCATCTTGGACCCACTCCCAGGCTGGCTAACTGTATATTAATCTTTTGTGTGGGACTGTGTCAAATGCCTTACTAAAGTCTAGGTAGGCCATGTCCACAGCCCCTCTCTGATCAACTACTTTGGTCACCCAGTCAAAGAAATCTATCAGATTTGTCTGGCATGACCTTCCCCAAGAATCCATGCTGCCTTGGGTCCTGTGCCCTCTGGCCTCTAGATACTCAACAATTCTTTCCTTCTGAAATGATTCCATCATTTCCCTACCACTGAGGTTAAACTAATAGGTCTGTAGTTTCCTGCTTCTGCCTTGCTCCCACTTTTGTGAAGGGGAATCACATCTGCCCTCCTCCAGTCCTCAGGTACCACCCCATCCTCCCATGATTTGTTAAAGAGGGTAGTCAGTGGTGTCACTAGTTCTACCCTTAGTTCTTTTAGAATTCTGGGATGAATCCCATCAGGCACCATTGCTTTGTCCACCTTCAGTTTTAAGAGCTCTTTCAGAACCCTAGCACTAGTTCTACCAGTCTAGATACTGGTAGTGAAGTATATAGACTGGCTGTACATCCATCTCCATGCAGTCCCTACACTACCAGTATCTAGACTGGCTGTACATCCATCTCCATGCATTCCCTGCACTACCAGTATCTATCAGAGCAGAACTGTATGGAGATGGATGTACAACCAGTCTGGAATACTGATAACAGAGATTACATGGAGATGGATGTACAACTTTCGACCAAGCTTGGGGTCGTGGTAGTGCAGGGATTGCATGAAGATGGATGCACAGCCAGTCTAGATACTGGTAGTGCAGGGATTGCATGAAGATGGATGTACAGCCACTCTAAATACTGGTAGTGCAGGGAATGCATGGAGATGGATGTACAGCCAGTCTAGATACTGGTAGTGCAGGGACTACATGGAGATGGATGTACAGCCAGTCTATATACTGGTAGTGCAGGGGTTGTATGGAGATGGATGTACAGCCAGTCTAGATACTGGTAGTGCAGGGATTGCATGGAGATGGATGTACAGCCAGTCTAGATACTGGTAGTGCAGGGACTGCATGGAGATGGATGTACAGCCAGTCTAGATACTGGTAGTGCAGAGATTGCATTGAGATAGATGTACAGCCATTGTAGATAGTGGTAGTGCAGGGATTGCATGAAGATGGATGTACAGCCACTCTAGATACTGGTAGTGCAGGGATTGCATGAAGATGGATGTACAGCCACTCTAGATACTGGTAGTGCAGAGGTTGCATGGAGATGGATGTACAACCAGTCTATATACTGGTAGTCCAGGGACTGTATGGAGATGGACAGGGACTGTATGGAGAGGGATGTACAGCCATTCTAGATACTGGTAGTGCAGGGACTGTATGGAGATGGATGTACAGCCAGTCTAGATACTGGTAGTGAAAGGACTGTATGGAGATGGATGTACAGCCAGTCTAGTTACTGGTAGTGCAGGGATCGCATGGAGATGTATGTACAGCCTGTCTAGATACTGGTAGTGCAGGGATCACATGAAGATGGATGTACAGCAAGTCTAGAGATGTATCAACATTTTATTTCATGGGTGAAATTCTTGCGAAATCGGCAATTTTGCCATATGAAATATTTCACGGAATCAGAGTATTACGCGAAAAATTTTGCGGGTGCGAGATTGCGAGAATGTTGCCTACGAAATACAATTTTCCCCCAGGAATGGCTGAATTTCACCCGCAGCTGGCGGAACTGTGCCATTTTCCTGGTGGTCTACTGAACCCCCCTCCCTCCCTATCTCCAGTTGATCCCCTTCATTAATCCCAGACCCACCCAGTATGTAAAAAAAAAAAAAATCCCTGGTGGTGTATTGGCCCACCACCCCCCAACCCAGCAAGTACAATCCCCATCCCAAAACAGGTGGGCTGCTGTACGGCCCTCTGCTGTCCTCCACAGCCGGCAGCCCGCTGACAACGAATGAATGAGCACATGCTGTGCTGTGCCATGCACGCACTCATTCATTTATATGGCAACAAATTTTGAGGCATGAAAAAAAATTAACCCGGCTGGCTAGTGGTCCTGCCTCCGACCCCATCACCCATCTGTCAGCTCCTATTTTATTTATTTTTTAATTTATTCCCTTGTTGTCTAGTGGCCACCCTGCCCCCCCCAACCTTAAGTACTGTCCCATCCCTATCCCCAAACAGAGTGGGCCTGCGGCTCAGCCCTCCACTCTCCTTATCGGCTGGTAGCCCGCTCAGATGTGAATGAATTTATGATCGCGTGTGCACATGCTCATTCATTCACATTTGTGCAGGCTGCCGGCTGTGGAAAAGAGTGGAGGGCAGAGCCAGTGGCCTGCTGTGTTTTGGGATGGGGGGAGGAGCGGGGTGGACAGTACTTGCTGAGTTGGGGGGCAGGGTGGATCACTAGACCAACTAGGAATAAAAAAAACAAACTATGGTCTGACTGTCGGGTGATGGGGAGGGAGGACCGCTTAGCCACCAGGTTTAATTTCTTTCCTTTTTTTTTTTTTTTTTACCACACAACTTGTTGCCTTTCCTGGATGGGGAGGGAGTGGGTGGGACAGCTGCTGTGATGGGGGGGCGGGAGACACTAGACCACCTGGGAATATATTAAAAACAGCATACTGGGGTGGGGGATTGATAAAACGAAATTGACAGGCCTGGTGAAAAATTTTGTGTAACGTGTGAATTTCATGAAATTTTTTGCTGGGCGAAATATGTCCGTTTCGCTCAACTAGTGTAGGGACTGCATGGAGATGCATATATAGAGCTAGTTTATCTACTGATAGTGCAGGAACGGCATCACTACGAAACAATGACACTTCTTTCCCCAACCCATGGTTGTCCGAGCCCGTGCCCATACTCCCAAACCACGGCTACCAGCTACCGAGGTCCCATCTGCTTGGATTGGTGGTAGTTCAAGTAGATGTTAAAGATCCCATGGCACTTATCAAAAAGAGTTGGGGTGGTTTTATTGAATTCACACATAAAGCATACATAAATCAAGAAATAATTAACAATAACCAAAACAGAAAAAAATAACAAGATTACATATCATAAAGGAGAAGGGGAAAAAAAAGGAACAAAAAACAAACACCTCACTTATATTTTATAAAAATTTGAAAGCCTTTCCACCACCTATATACCTTATCACTAGAATAATGTAATAAATCAGCATGATACACAGAATTCATTGCTTGCGCAACTAAATAACTATATACAGAATATGGCATCATTTTTTGGGAAAGAACCCATTGACACCGGGCTTGCCACAAATAAAACCTTAAACAACAAAGAAAGATGAAATAAGTTTCTAAATGAAATTCAACATTCTCAGTAGGTAAAAGACCAAAAAACAAGAGTATTATAATCCAAATCTAGCAACCAATCCATACTTCACTTTTCTTTAAGAAAAGACCAAAGGGGTTTTGTATATGAGCAAGTCAAAAAAAAATGAGACATGGTTTCTTCTAAATCAATGCATGATAAATACGGACAATTTCTGTCAGCCAAATTTTTATGCTTACCATTAGCTCTAACATTTAATCTACCATACATAGTAAGCCATACAATTTCCCACATTGAAGCCGCACCCTTGGTTAGTAAGTTGTTTAAGAACATGTCCATGAAGGTCCGGAGGACAATCTTTAAAACTAGGTTATTTTGGATATAAATGAGTTAATAAATGAGAATAAACATTTTTCTGGAATTATGCAAAATATTAGTTTTAGAAATTTCCATTTATATAATTTCTGAGCCATAGGATGGAAATAGTCTGGGAAATATAATAATGAATGAATTTTGGCACAATATCAGTCCACCTATTTAAATAATGTTTCAATACCTGCTACTTACGAGACCCATTACACCAGTAGAAGAGAGGAAATACTATAAAAAACGGTATGGTAGATAAATAAAGAGGAAAAGAAAAATATAGGTTCAATCATATCCCCCTTTGGCTTTACCTAAATACGTATAACAACGTTTAACTGGGTTAAGCTCATTCCCCCACAGCATTTGGAAAAACATTCCATATAAAGAGGTCTTCAAAGAAGAAGGTAGTGGGAAAATATATGCAACAAATTGTAGCTGAGGAACAATAAACTGTCTCAAAATTTGAATTCTTTTAAGTTTAGACAATTTCCAGAAATGCCATTTTGTAACCTTATTTTGAGATTTTGACAATGCAGATTGCCAATTATCAAATGGCAAATTTATGTTGCCAAACTTAATACCCAGGATGACAATAGGAGTAGTCAAAAAAGTAATCCCTGACACCTGCTGCGAACTAAAGTCCCAAGGGCCTATCAACAATCCTTTACTTTTAGCAAAGTTTAACTTAGAATTTGAAACCATAGCATATTGGACAAGTTCCTGTAAAACCAAAGAAACATGGTCAAAATGTGAAATAAAGACACAAATATCATCTGCATAGGCTAATACTGAGAGGTTAGAAAATGCCCCCCCAATCCGACCGTCTATTTAAATTCAGTTTAGCCAAGATTCGAAGCAAGGGGTCAATAGAAAACAAGTACAACAAAGGACTGAGGGGACATCCCTGCCTAAGCCCGGTAGGAATAACAAAGCCATCTGTTATATGTCCCCTTAATAACACCTTAACAAACACCTGAGAATATAATAATTGTATATTCTTAATAAAAGATACTGGCACCCCATATTTAGCTAATGTGGAAAATAGAAAACACCTGTCAATCCGATCAAAAGCTTTCTCTTGATCCAATGAAAGAACACATCCTTTATCACCCAATATGTGCAATATTTCTAGAAAATCTCTGATAATAATAAGTGCATCTTGGATTTTTTTTCCCAGGAAGTCAGCAGAATTGGACCACTGAGAGAACAGAGGAAGCATAAGTTCTAAGTTTAGAATTAAGAATGTGGGTTAAAATTTTGTACTCAGAATTCAACAAAATGATTGGCCTCCAATTCGAAATATCAGCTCTGCTTCCGGACTTAAATAAATAAACTAATAAACCTTCCGAGAAGGAATTTGGAATCTTCTGATGCTGAAAATAAAATAAATAAACAGTATGCAAAATGACTGAAAATTCTGATATAAAAAATTTATAAAACTGATTAGGCAGTCCATCCAAACCTGGCGAAGTGCCTATACTAAGATTCTTAATTGCATCTATAACATCTGTTACAGTAATCTGTTGAAGCAATAGACACGCATCATGCACACCCAATAGAGACTCAATATTTTGTAGATAACTTGCAATTGTCTCATTAGAAGGGGCTACCACAGGTTCCATGGATTGATAATGCAATTTAATTAACTTTTCCATCTCTAAAATAGAATCAATCCTTTTTCCCTCTGAATCCTGAAAAAATTCAAGATTCATATCCGCATGGATTTTCTTACAGGCCTCATACGGGTCTCCTATGGGTGTTTTCTGAGTACCACTTGATAGCATTGCCGCAATTATAGAGGCTCGATTATATTGATAACGTAACATTTCCTTTTTTAAATTACTAATTTGTAGTGAATAATCATATTTGGTAACATATGATATAGCAAACAAATGTTGTAACTGACTTCGGAGGGACAAATATTTCAAAAAATTTTTGTTACCCAAACCCTTACTATAATTGTTAAAGAAATTCTGTAGATCCAGTTTGGTGTCCATCCACCATTCCCCAACGTCATCATATAAACATAGTACAGACAACCTGATGGACAATAAAGCTCTAGCTGCTTTTGAATAATAGAGGATTCTAACAAAGAAGGGTTTAATTTCCATCTGTTCCTGACTTTTGGAGTATGACTCAACCCAGCCATAGTAAATTTCAACAATAGATGATCAGAGAATTCACTAGGGACAATAAAGAAATGACCCTGTGGAATATTCCGGGAAAAAAAAAAATGATCACTAGTTGTTTTGAAAACGCCCCTAACATAAGTAAATCTTGACCCTTTATTATAGATACTACAATTAATGAATCCCGCTGTTTGAATAATAGATGACAACATGTTAGAATCACAATAAACTTTTATGCGTTTCCCTCCCCCTACATTATCCCTTGCAATATCACAGTTAAAATCACCACCTAAAATAATCTTATCTGAGGAGACCAAATAAGGCTGAACCATTTTTAACAAACCAACCCTATCAGCCTTAGTTTGAGGCCCGTAAACATTAAATAAACGAAAAGCTGATAGTTTCCATTTCCCATCTAACATTAATAATTGCCCAGGAATTAAATCAACTAATTTTACTAAAGAAAAATCATAAGAACCAAAAAGAATGCCCACCCCATCTGCACACTCAGGGCCAAAGGACCAATAAGATGGCCCCCAAATCCAGTCCCTTTTAAACAATAATAATTGATCTCGAGAACACATCCAAGTTTCTTGTAAATAAAAAATATCATAACCTGAATCATGAATAAAAGAAAAAACAGCCTGACGTTTAACCGTATTTAATAAACTATGGATGTTCAAGGACCCAATACAAAAGGAACCCATCAAAAAGTCAGATAACTAAAACCCAGGGTCAGAAACTCGCTGATTCATTTCTTTCTTTTTTCTTTTTTCTTTTATAATCTCCTCTATCTGAACCAACGAAGGTTGATTCTCTCTACCGATTGGGTGTCAATATCCCCATGTTCCATGTCCGAATTCTCATCAGGCAAAACAAAGCTGCATATGTATTATCCGTTTCGTTAATACTGGGGTAAGTGATGTAACTGAAGGTTTAATGTTCCGAGAGGAGCGTCTCACGAGCCACAAGTTGAAAAGCCTTACTGTTAGGCAAATCAGCCCCTGACAAAACAGGTTCCTGATAACAAACTGGTGTTAAAAGGCAGTACTAGTAGGGTTTTCAAGTGTCAGCCTTGGGCTCCTGGAGTACCACAGAAGGGGGACCAAGGCCTTGTCCTGTAAAGAAACTGATTTGGGTTAAAAGCAAAGGGGTGAGACTACCCTGAACAGAAGGGAGGGCCCCAGATTCAGGGAGTACCATGGGGGAGGACCATGGTCTTATCCTGAAAAGGAATTGACTTGGGTTTTAAACCAATGGAGGGAAGGTCGGAAATAGAATCCTGAGCTTGCTGAATCAAGAAATCTGGACTAATACATGAAGGTTTATTCCGAGCAGCCCAAGGACATTCCCCAAAAACATGACCAGTATCCTCACATAAGTCACACTTGGTAAGATTAGTGCACTGCATAGCAATGTGACCGATTTCCCCACAATTATCACATCTAGTCTTATCACATGTACTGGATAAATGGGTTCTGGCACCACATCTATAGCAGACCCTAGGTTGCCCAGCATAAAAGCATACACCCCTATCCCTCCCCAACAAAAAGGAATTTGGGATATGCTCCATTCCATTGTCAGTAGCCTTCAATTTAACTTTGTATTTCCACCCCCCTGTCCAAAAAGATTCCGAATCCAATAAGGCTTCAGGTTTACTTAGAATCTCACACTTCTGTGATAACCAAAAAGTGATATCATCAACGTGGACACCTTCGTTTCGAAACATAATCGTCACAAATTTAATTAGACGCTTTGTTAAGGGGATAACTAAAAAAGGTGACCAAATGGGGGAAAACTTAACCTGTGCATAACACTCCCAAAAAAGATCTTAACGCATGAGCAGTACGAAAACTAACATCATAATTGTCTTCCCCAGATATATTAATAAGAGCAAAAACATCTCTAGGGAAAAAAGATAAAGAGTCTTTTAATAAAGTACGACCAACATAAGTTCGATCAGGTCTATCATCCAAGCATCCTTTGTAGCGGATACGAACGTCATTCCGTCTAGGTGCAGCTTCTTTTTTAGTTTTAGCAAATAAATCCGATAATAAAGGAATGCGATCTGGAACAGGATCCTGAGAAACAGTAGATTGTGTCTCGTAGCAGACAGCGTAATAGGGTCATGGCCCTTGGAAATTTCTACCACCACAGGAGCCAGAGAGGTGAAACAACCAGGATTAACAGAGTCAATATTCCGTGTGTCCAGAGTCTGGGAACCTGGGTGGGACTCAAACCTTGAACCTCTGAAGGTTTCATTCTGGAGATGAATTAAAAAGTTTAAGGAGAAATCCCAACTAGGGTCTGGTAACCAGGTCCCTTTTCATTCTGAAACCATCCTGCCTTTGCAAGGCATTTTGAGGAGTCCAGTGTTCATTCATGTCAGGAGATAATAAAGGGTCAGATACTGGAGCAGGTGAAGGTGCATTATGAAAGTGTTTAAGAGGTACCACAGACTGCTGCCTGGCAGATTGAAACTGAAATGAAGATTTGTTTTTCAAGGCCAAAAAAGAAAAAGTAGCAGCCCCCGTTTGTACTCCCGGGCTTGTTTGATAGACTGTGTCAAGTTTAATATCATGCAGCAATTCCTTATCTGCAGAGGTAGTTGGAGGTCGGAACACAAAACCGGTATCGGACAGAAGAGGAGAATCCAACGAACCCACAACGGGCTGCTGAAACACTGTGGAAGGAGCAAAGGCAACTGGAATGTCGGCAACGCCCTCAGGTGAAATTTTACTAGCCTTAGGGGTTAAATGAGAAGTGATGGGCTTCGCACACACTGACTCAGTGCTAGAACTGCCAGCCCTTTCACCCGATGTAAGAGGCTTAGTGTTAAAAAGAAAACAAGGCTGTCGGCACACACCAGTGCGTATTAGAACTGCCAGCCTTAGAATCTAGTTGTAAGTCAAAACGAGTCAGAAGCCAACTCACCAGCCACAGTAAAATCCGCCGGTTGTACAGTTTTTCAGACAAAAGGAAAGTCTTCTCCGATTGCTCTAAACTTAAGACATGCTCGTTTTATCAAAGAGGGTCATAAATCTCCACAGGATCATTAGATGCGGAAGCTTCATATTTTAAAGAAGAAGAATCCTGGTCCGTAACACCCAAAGCCGCATCGAGATTTAAACTGGTGGATGAACGTAAATCTTCCGTCGATACAAAAATCTCGTTCCCCTCGTCTTCAATATTGAAATCGTGCCGATTTGTTGAAACAGCCTCTTGCCGAAAAGAATCTGGAGAGGAGGCGAGCTCACCTAATTCTGTAGCGTCCTGCCTGTCCGACGACTTGCTCCAAGTGGCCATCGCAATGGCCAAGAGGCTCCCCTACTGGCCACAATGCAGAACCATCAGCGAAGCAGCATCAGAGTAGGGGAATTTCCCCGGTGTCCTGGCCAAATTCCTCTCATTCACTAAAAATACCAGCAACAGCTTAATCTGGTTCAAGGTCAGCTGACATTCATCTATATCCCCCTCCCCCAGGTCGTGCCTGAAAATGGGCAGGATTTGTCTAGTGCACTTTCCCGGTCAACAAAAACTAAATAAATAAATATCCCGATAGTGGGATTTTGCCCCCCCCCCCCAAGAGTTCGTTGTATTAATTCTGTACGGTGCAGGAGGCAAAGTCCCCCGAAACACAGAAAAATGCAAAATCCCACTGTCGGGATTTTGTGTTCGGGATTACGGGCTTGAGCAACTGTGGGACGAGGGAAGGAGTTTTGTTTTTCATAGTAGAGCCACAGGGACTGCATGGAGGTGCATATATAGAGCCAGTCTAGATACTGGTAGTGCAGGGATTGCATTGAGATGGATATATAGCCAGTTTAGATACTGGTAGCGTAGGAACTGTATGGAGACCGATATATAGCTGGTTTGCTTTGATGGGGCCCTGATGTTAGGATTAAGTGTGTGTTACACAAACTATATGAAATGTCATTTCAGGATGTTCGTGTGCCCTGATGGTTACAGATCACTAAGCTTATTTGTTTTTTAAATGCAGTTTACCAGGGTGAGCATTGCTACGTCTTTACCACTTGACAGAGCTGTGATTTTTTTCACAGTGAAGCGCTGGGTCCATGCACAGTAATTTCTGCTCAGGCTGTGAGTATTTGCAATAAATGTTTACTTCGATAAAGGATTCTGTCATCCTGTGCCACTTTGTGAGCTGTCTGATTTACACTGACTCCTCTTTCTAGCAGCACTCGATGTAGTGGTGCTCGGACGGTATCCAGACCAATCAGATCCTCCGGATACCTGTCCCTTGCGGCAGGATAGTGGATCTGCTGGATACCACCACTATCTGCCTGTGGATTCGAACGTTGGATCTTGGGTCAGATCCCGTGTTATCTGACTACCGGATCCAGGGATCTGATGCCAGATCCCTGGATCCGGTGCTGGGATCTGATGCTGGATCCCTGGATCTGGCACCAGATAACACAGGATCCAACCCAGGATCCAACCTGCGTATTTGGCCAGTTCCCAGAATGGATCCCACTCGAATAGTGCCGCCATCCGCCAGATCACTAGCGGATCCACAGCGGCACTATCTGAGCACCACTAACTCGATGTGCTCCCTGAGTGCAGTCTTGTTTTTCTTGTTCCTTCTCTGGGTCATGCCTTTAGTTCATTTCCTGGTACTCTTTTATTTTAAAACAGAAGCTTTTGTTTACTGCTCACCTATAGCTGAAGGGGACAGTTTCTGGAGCTGAAGTCTTAGTGTCTTTCTTGTGACCACGACATTTGCTACTGTGCACATTACTGTGATGTCACTTCCAGAATAAAAAGATTAGAGCTGTCACCCAAGAATAAGCATCAGCTGTAGCTAACAGTATGGAACAAGGCGACAGTTTTCATTGAATGCTGTCTAAAATAAATGACTGTAATGGCTTGACTATTTATTTATTTATTTATTGAATTTTGATGACCGGGTTGGCCCACTGGGCCCTGAAGGTCCCTTTTCAGGGGAGACCCGGGGAACAGAAAACAGTAGAATACGTACAGTCAGGTGATCCAGGGTAACAAAAGGTTTACACTGTTATGAGGATAACATTACATGCAGTTATACAATTAGTAGACCATAAGTGCAGCCCCCGAGCGAATCAAGGCAAGGTTAGGTCCCAGTTAGGTACAAGGAGAGAGGGGCGAGTGTTGTGATTGGGATCAGACGTGAATTATCCTATACCCTAGTAGTGGCAAGAACTTATCCTGAGCAAATGGGCCTTAAGCCTTGTGCAAAAGTTTAACAATGAGGAGGCTTCCTGTACTGAAGGTGGGAGGGACTTCCACAGTTTGGGAGCCATAAGAGCAAAAGATTTGCCTCCCGTGTGAGTCTTGACTCTGGGGATCGTCAATAGGGACCAACCTGAGGTCCTGAGCATTCGGGGGTTAGGCTTGGGCATGATGATTCTTGTCAGGCTTGGTGGGGCCACCGGGCTCTGCAATTTGTGCGCTAGGCAGAGCAGGGGATACTGTAGCCGAGCAGCGAAGGAAGGCTATTGCAGCTGGACTAGTGAGATGCAGGGGTGGTTTCTTGGGTGACACATTGTCGCAAAACTATGATATGGACACCCTGGAACTAAGTACATATTTATGTACATGTGTGTATGTATGTTGGGGTGGAACTGAGTACATGTCTGTGTATATGCGTGTATGTATATAGGGGTGGAACTGAGTACATATTTATATACATGTGTGTATGTATGTAAAGAGAAGAAGAACTGAGTAAATTAATATGTTTATTTATTGAATTGATAACCGAGTAAACCCACTGAGCTATAGTGTCCCTTTATCAGGGGTGACCCAGAGTTAGCACATTTAGTTGACACATTGTACATAGCTAGTGCAGTATAGCGCAGTGGTCTAAGACTCTGAGCTGCAAATCTGGTGACATCCAGCAGACCAGACCTGGGTTTGAATCCCACAGCTTCCACTTGCATACTGTGTGACCCTGAGCAAGTCACTTAACCTCCTTGTGCTCCCAGGTCGCTCCTGTAAAAAAGCTTTCAGCTTAGTGTGCTATACCTGGTTAAACAACTAAATAAATAAATAAACAAAAAAATACTACAGACAGAAACAAAGCATTAAATAGGGCCCATTTGGGCAGTAGAAACAAATTCAAGGGTTCAGTTCTTATTAGTTACGTAAGAGAACTTTACAATAGGTAAAAACTGAGAGTCGCACAAGAATACCAGATACAACAACATTAACACATTAAAAATATTGGGTTCCATGTGATATGGGAGACAGTAAAATGGTGAGGAGAAAACGGCGAGTCAAAAAGGAGCGACCATTAAATATCAGCGATTGCCAAAACGGCGACAACACTGCAGCAGTGGGTCACCCCTTGCACCCCCCCCTTTCAATATATAATCAACTCGGGGGTGGGGTGGGGTATGCAGCTTGGGGATGGGGAGAAGGTAGTAGGTTGCCATTTGGGCAACTGCTCTGTTTCTGGATTGCTGTTTTGCTCTCATGGTTTTGAAGTCACCGTTTTTGACATTCACGATCTTGCAGTCACGCTTGTCATCATGGGATATCAAAATATTGCACGTGAGATCAGTGAGAGAGGCTCAAGGTTATGTGAGAAGCTAGCATGCCTGATGCAGGCTACTATAAAGTGAAGGGGATGACTTAAGTAGTTAGTCTCGCCTGATTAGGGTGCTGTACTGCTAGTGGTGCCCGAGGGCAAGCAGTTATGTTACTTCTTGGTTACAACAGCAGAGTGCTGTCACTATGGCATTGGCTTTGGTCTTGCTTTTCAATGTTGCCAGACTGTTAGAGAGTTGGGTGTCTTTCAGGAGAGAGTTCCATAGTGAGTGGGTAGTGAAGGAAAACGCTCTCCTGCCAGAGGCAGATGTAAATCTTAGAATCTCAAGTAGGAGCTTGGAGGAAGAATGGAGGTGTCTGGACTGCCTCTTGAGATTGAGGACACCCTCAAGAGAAGGTGTGTTGGGCCTTTTACCAGCCTGAAGGTGGGGCATAGTCAAGGAATCTCCATGCATGTCGCGAAGAGGGGCCATCCCAGGGAAGTGAGGACGTCACACTGATGTGTCCTGGGGGCCAGCAGCGAAGTGGCCTATCCTGTTATACAGGCTATTTAGCTTATTATAATCCACAGCCGGCAGCAACTGCAGGTGCAGGATAGGAGTGCCATATTGCAAGATTGGCAGCCGAGTGCTATTGACAATAGCAAGGCAGGCTGTCTTGGTGAGGTAGGGGAAAAGTCTGTCCAGAAGGCCAGGCTTCTGGTGTATTGTTTTAGATACAGTACTGCCTCCACATGGCCATTAAAGCAGAGGTCCTTGTCTAGCTCTCCAGCCTGCAACTGCCACCCCACAGCACCCAGCTGAGCGCCGGGGCTTCGCTCCGCCAGCGGGCGGTCGGTGGCACCTTAGCCGAACCAGGGAACCACGAGGCCAGGAGGAACAGAGAGGGAGCAGTTGGGAAAGGCACAGCCAATAGCCTGCAACTCCCACCCCACAGCACCCAGCTGAGCGCCGGCACCAGCGGGCGGTTGGCGGCACCTTAGCCGAACCAGGGAACCACGAGGCCAGGAGGAACAGCGAGGGAGCAGTTGGGAAAGGTGCAGCCAATCGCCTGCAACTCCTACCCCACAGCACCCAGCTGAGCGCCGGGGCTTCGCTCTGCCAGCGGGTGGTCGGCGGCACCTTAGCCGGACCAGGGAACTACGAGGCTGGGAGGAACAGCGAGGGAGCAGTTGGGAAAGGCGCAGCCAATCACCTGCAACTCCTACCCCACAGCACCCAGCTGAGTGCCGGGGCTTCGCTCCGCCAGCGGGTGGTCGGCGGCACCTTAGCCAAACCAGGGAACCATGAGGCCAGGAGGAACAGCGAGGGAGCAGTTGGGAAAGGTGCAGCCAATCGCCTGCAACTCCTACCTACCCCACAGCACCCAGCTGAGCACCGGGGCTTCGCTCCACCAGCGGGCGGTCGGCAGCACCTTAGCTGAACCAGGGAACCACGCGGCCGGGAGGAACAGCGAGGGAGCAGTTGGGAAAGGTGCAGCCAATCGGTAAGCGAGCTCTCCTCCAGGCACAGCAGCTGATTGGCTCTCCTGCCCCACTGACTTACACTGGCTCAGTCTGCATTGCCGAAATCTGTGTGGAACTTGATTTTGCTTTTCACTCTTCCCCTGTTTTTCTGCAAAATCTCCAAAAGAGCTGCTTCCAACCTGAGAGGCATCTGTAGAGGAATCTGTTGTTGCTTTTGTTTGAATTCTGCTGGATCCTGTTAGCAGCAGTGGGCCAGACGCTGAGGCGCCACTCTCCTTCTCTTTTAACTGTGTAAATTACCTAAAAAGTGCTGTTTTCCACTATTGTATTGCAAGGGGAAACTGCCATTTTACTGCTCTTTACTGTAATTACAGCTCCTTTTTTGCATGTGTAAGGTGGGCCAGACGCTGAGGCGCCACAGCACCCCCCACAGTCCTTTTGTTGTGCAGATTCAGTCAGTGACGCTCAGAAACACTTGTTTCTGCCTTTATTAACTGCTGCACCCTCCTCTGTCTCTCTCCAGCCTGCAACTCCTACCCCACAGCACCCAGCTGAGCGCCGGGGCTTCACTCCGCCAGCGGGCGGTCGGCGGCACCTTAGCCGAACCAGGGAACCACGAGGCCGGGAGGAACAGCGAGGGAGCAGTTGGGAAAGGCGCAGCCAATCGCCTGCAACTCCCACCCCACAGCACCCAGCTGAGTGCCGGGGCTACGCTCTGCCAGCGGGCGGTCGGCGGCACCTTAGCTGAACCAGGGAACCACGAGGCCGGGAGGAACAGCGAGGGAGCAGTTGGGAAAGGCGCAGCCAATCGCCTGCGACTCCTACCCCACAGCACCCAGCTGAGCACCGAGGCTTCGCTCTGCCAGCGGGCGGTCGGTAGCACCTTAGCCGAACCAGGAAACCACGCGGCCGGGAGGAACAGCGAGGAAGCAGTTGGGAAAGGCACAGCCAATCGGTAAGCGAGCGCTCCTCCAGGCACAGCAGCCGATTGGCTCTCCTGCCCCACTGACTTACACTGGCTCAGTCTGCATTGCCGAAATCTGTGTGGAACTTGATTTTGCTTTTCACTCTTCCCTGGTTTTTCTGCAAAACCTCCAAAAGAGCTGCTTCCAACTTGTGAGGCATCTGTAGAGGGAATCTGTTGTTGCTTTGTTTGAATTCTGCTGGATCCTGTTAGCAGCGGTGGGCCAGACGCTGAAGCGCCACTCTCCTTCTAGTTTAACTGTGTAAATTATCTAAAAGGTGCTGTTTTCCACTATTGTATTGCAAGGGGAAACTGCCATTTTACTGCTCTTTACTGTAATTACAACTCCTTTTTTGCATGTGTAAGGTGGGCCAGATGCTGAGGCACCACAGCACCTTCCCCCACAGTCCTTTTGTTGTGCAGATTCAGTCAGTGACACTCAGGAACACTTGTTTCTGCCTTTATTAACTGCTGCACCCTCCTCTGTCTCTCTCAGCCTGCAACTCCTACCCCGGCACCCAGCTGGCGCCGGGCTTAGCTCGCCAGCTGGGCGGTCGGGCCTGTAGCTGAACCAGGGAACCACGAGGCCGGGAGGAACAGCGAGGAGCAGTCGGAAGAAGCAAACATTTTGCCCACCGCCCTTCCCCCCTCTTGTGTGAATTTATAGGCATCTTCCCACCAAAATCTCTTCCCCGCCCTCAGCATTTTTTCTAAACCAACAGAGTCACCAGCTTGCTGATCCAACCAATCAGCAACTTCACTACTCCCCCACAGCCAACTACCAATATCTCTTTCAGAATGGGGAGCTTACTTCCGATACTCCTTTCACTATCAGCCATAGGGTTCCACAAAGAAGGTGTCCCTGTCATACAAATTAGAGTGGTCCATCCGCCCAGTCTCTCTGAACCATCCCCTTAGGCTGACACTCAAACCCTCATATATGCTCTACCATTGCTGCATCGACTACAGTGGTATAATCACCATAAAGAGACACATCCTACCACACATGTATTTCAGCCAAGGCTCCACTGCTGGATATATAGATCCCCCCTAAGCCTAGTCATCAAACTGCTACTTGGTATCCCAACACACTCCTTAAAACCACAGGGAGCACCCCAAAAAAAGAGTGGCAACAGAATAAAAGAAGGAGGACCAAAGACAGCCCCCTCTCCCTATCACTGGCAGCCCTCATGAAACTACTGCTCTTTCTACTGCTCTGTATTGGTAATGTGGAAATCAACCCTGGGCCTCTTGAAAGTATCACCTCTCCATCAGACCTAACCTCAATTAAAGGCCTCAGTTTCCTGCATATTAATGTATGCAGTCTGTTGAAAAAAATTTACGTTGATACAAGCCTGGGTTGCCCATACCTTGCCAGACTTTCTCGTGGTAACTGAGACATGGCACAAACCCACCACAGCGGACAGGGATGTTAACCTACCTAACTATCAGCTATTCAGAGCTGATCGCTCAACAAGGGGAGGTGGAGTAGCCATATATGCAAAAGCTGGTATAGCTGTATCCTGTACTGCTGCAACATCTATGCCCAAGGAGTTTGAATGCCTATCTCTAAAAGTCTCTCTCCCCAATACAGCAGCTTTTCAACTAATTGGATGCTACAGACCCCCCTCTACTGAACACAAGCTCTTATCCCACCCGGGGAACCTGGTCAAGCCCAGTACTGAAGAAGTCATTATTCTAGGTGACCTGAATTTCAACTGGCTCACCCAGGCAGCTACACCTTTGGTATCATTCTGTGACACCTATGGGCTCACACAGTTAATTAATGAACCAACAAGACTAAATGCAAGGAATAGTAGTAACAGTACTCTACTTGACATCATGCTAGTGAGTAAACCACATCTATTCACACACGCTGGAGTGCTTCTCTGCGATATAAGTGACCACTGCCCCATCGCAGGGGTAAAATCCACCAGCATAACAACAAATCCTGCAAAATTCCTCATGAGGAGATCCAAGAAAAACATAAATATTGAAGGATATCTGCATGATCTAGCTTACTCTCCACACTGGCAAAAGTTTTACCTTACACATTCTGTAGAAAAAGCTCAGCAGGTGCTAAATAGCATTATAATAAATGCCCTTAACACCCATGCCCCAATCTTTAGTATCCGAATAAAAAACAAATCCTGTCGCTGGTTTTCAGCTGACCTCAAAGCTGCACTGCTGGAGAGAGAGAGACAAACTCTGGAAAGTGGCAAGAAAAACCAAGAATGCAAATGACTGGATGATTTTTAGGAAAGCCAGGAATAGATGCACCGGAAAGTTAGGGATGAAAAGGCTGCCTTCTACCTGGCCGAGCTCGACTCCTCCTATCATAATCCTACTAGGTTTTGGGGCACCATCAAGGGTATGATGGGACAGGACGCTAACAACCCTTCCAACTCAACTACACAATAGTTATGGCCCTATCACTGGCAAAATAGAAATCCTGGACGCATTCAACCACCTCACAACGGCTGACCTTGCCTTTGACACCTCCCCAGCTAACCTGCTGAGGGACCAATTAAGCTCCCACTACATTGGTGATCAAAGAGTTGACTCTTCCTTTAGCTTCAAACCTATACTGTTGAAACAAGTTGAGGATCTAGTATGGCATCTGGATACCAAAAAGAGTGCAGGAGCAGACTCTCTGGACCCCTTCTTTCTAAAGATTGCGTGCCATGTACTTGCAGTTCCCCTAACATACCTCTTTAACCTTTCCCTAAACTCTGGCTCTATTCCCACACTGTGGAAGACAGCCCAAGTGGTCCCCCTTCTAAAATCAGGGGACCCTATGGATCTTAATAATTACAGGCCCATTTCCATTCTACCTGTGCTATCCAAGATGCTGGAGAAATTAGTGAGTAATCAGCTAAGGGAATATCTTGACAATGTTAACCTATTAAATCCAGCTCAATCTGGATTCAGGGCCAAATATAGCACTATCACTGCATTAGCCAAGGTCACAAATGACTGGCAGATCAAATTGGACAAGAAGAATAATGTCTGTGCAGTATTCCTGGACCTGAGCAAAGCATTCGATACTGTGGACCATGAGCTGCTACTCTCATCCCTGCACTCTCTTGGCCTAGATCCACCCTCCCTTAAGTGGTTCAGATGCTACCTCTCCGGTAGGTCACAGCAGGTAAAAGCTGAATGTGACCTATCCCCATTAAGACCACTGTCAAGAGGAGTCCCCCAAGGCTCTATTCTGGGTCCTATCCTTTTTGCCATTTATATAAATAACATTGATTCAACCCTTACCAAGTCCTCAGTACACCTCTTTGCTGATGACACTGTTCTGTATGTCAGCAACCCTTCGCCTACAGTTGCTCATGAAATCCTACAAACAGAATTCTCCTTGTTACAACATCAGCTACTCAAGAAAAGCTTCTGCTAAATGCAAAGAAAACTAAAGCAATGATGTTCACAACTCAAAACTCCACCAGCACATCCTCTTCAATCACTCTCCCCCAGCTATGCACTATACTTGGAGAAAATCTGGAGTATGTTGAAAACTTCAAATACCTAGGTATGTGGATTGACAACAGACTTGACTTCACCCATCATCTAGAAGAACTGTTAAAAAAGCTTCACCAAAGGCTTGGCCTCCTCTATAGATTAAAACCCTTCCTTAACAGAGACTCAAAGATGAGGTTAGTCCAGGCCATCTTTCTATCAGTTATTGACTATGCAGTCTTCCTTTATAGTCACTGCCCCATCTCTTACCTTCACAAGTTGGATACCTTATATCATAGTGCAATAAGGTTCATTACAGATCTGCCATATAATACCCACCATTGCTCTCTTTATAACACAGTTGGATGGGTTTCCCTTCATATCAGGAGGAGCAGAAATGCAGCACTATGGATTTACAGAGCTTTATCAAAAAAACTCCCAAACTATATCCTGGACTGCTTCAACCAGACCTCTCCTAGCTCCTATGCCCTAAGAAGCAACAACATCATCCTGCTCAAATTGCCCAAAGTCAGCACCAGGCTAGGGAGGGCAGCAATCAACTATTCTCTAGCCATAGCATGGAACACCCTACAAAAATCCCTAAAACTGTCCATTATCATTCCATTTGCATCCTTTAACCAGCATTGTACAGCCTTCTTCACAGAGAAATGCAGTTGCTACCGCTAGAGCTAGATTAGTCATCCTACAAATCTGGCTTCCAATCATATATGGCATATTCCTTCCAGTCAGACACCCCCAGCTTATGGCACCCAATAATACCTTCACCATCCTAGTATTCATTATGTTGTGTGTCTGTCATGGCCCCCACTGGGATATGTATGTACTGTACATACTGTAGATATTAGCGTAACCTTCCTTTAACCGAGTTTTAACATGTGAATTCACCTTACATCATTGTGTTATAAACATTATTTTTCTCTGTATGTATAACTGTCTTATAAAGCGTATGATGTATCTGCTGTGTATCAACTATTGAACCTTGACCTTATCAGGTCCATCTTGTAAATGAGCCTTGCTCAATGATGTTCGCCTGAATAAATAAAGATTTGACTGATTGATTGATAGTGCTACCCCAAGGTACTTCAGGGAGCTCGCTACCTCCAGTTGAGTACCCCCAGTGTTGTTAATATGAGTAACTTTTTTCTCTCTGAGCCCAACTTTTGGGGGCCAAATAGCACAGTTTTTTTTCAGTATTTAAAGCCAATTTGTTTTGCTTGATCTAGGTCTCAAACTGCTTGAAATTGTTTCCCAGCTCTGTGTTAATCTGTTTGATGTCAGTGGAGGATCTGTATATTACAGCATCTTCTACATAAAGTTGAATAGAGGCACCCCTACTGTAGACAGGCATATAATTTACAAATAGGGAAAACAATAAGGGACCTAGAGTTGAACCTTGGGGCCCACCATCAGATATGCCTCTTGGTTCCTAGCGACTTTCCTGCCACTTGACCATTTGCTCGTGGATGGTCAGGTTAATGTTTGAACCAGCAGTGGGACAGATCATCTAGACCGATTGCTCTGAGTTTTCCAGTAGTAGGGCATGGCTTACAAGGTCAAAAGCCTTGGTGAGGTCTACAAAGATTGCACATGTGATCCTGTCAGTCTCAGATGCTTCCAAAATCAGTTGTAAGCCTCACCAGGGCTGAGTTAGTGCCATGGTATCTTCTGAACCCTTGCTGGCAGCGTGCTAGAATTTGGTGAGTCTCTAGGTATTCTGTTGATTGACTGTACACAAGTCTCTCTTGTACCTTTGCCAGGTCACTCAAGAGGGATACAGGTCTGTTGTTCTCAATGGGTTCTCTCGGGCCACCTTTGAGTATGGGAACCACCACAGCTGCTTTCCATTTTTCAGGGATGACTCCCTGGAGTAGAGATTTATTTATAAGTACGGTGAGAGGAAGGGTGATGGCAGTGGCAGTTAGTCTCAGAAAATGCGGTTCAAGTGTGTCATGTCCTGGGAAGCCCTCGGATTTGATTTGGCATTGCTGTGTGTGGACTTCCTTCCTAGTGACAAATCTGAAATGGAATTCTGAACGGTGGGGTTGTGGCATAGATGGGGGTAAGGGGGCTCTGGGGGTTGGAACTTGAGGGGGTTTAAAATCTATCAAGGTTTGTGAAGAATTTGTTGAAAGAGGAGGCCACTGCGAGAGGGTCAGATAGTGTTTGCCCATCAAATTTAATGTCATGTGCGGGGGAGGTGGGCCGTCCTTTTAAAAGGGAGCTTATATGGACCTAAAAGCTTTTAGGATCAGATAGGTTTTTGGTCTAGAGATTTTGCAAGTATGTCCTCTTGGTTTGTTTAAGACTGGCCTTACAGGTATTTCGCAGCCTCCGGTAGTACAGCCAATCAGTTGTTCCAGAATTCTTGTAATTTCTCCGAGCTTTATCCCTCTGCCTCATGGCAGCATGGCGTTCACCATTTATCCATTTTGAACAGAGTCCTGTGACTCAGCTTTGTCTAATAGCAGCATGCTGATGGAGATCACTGGGGAAGTTGGGGATAAAGGCATTAAAGGCACGATCCACATCCTGGGACGTCAGTTATAGCCTCCCAAATTACATCGTTAAGACTAGTCAGGAAGGAGGCCAAGCTGAATTTTGAGAGGTCTCTGGCCTGGATAATTTTTGGGAGTGGGCTGGAGACATTATTTTTCCAAATTCAAAATACTGGGGAGTGGTCACTAAGTGAGTCTGTGAGGATTCCTGCTGTTCGGATCCTTCCTGATCTGTTGACCAGAATGCAATCAAGGAGTACGTGATTGCCTGTTCTTTTGTTATGCCCAGCGAGCTCGTCAGTAAGCTGCGTAAGCTGCAGGTCGGACAGGGCTTACCTACCACCTGAGGTTTTGTTATCCAGCTAATTAATACAGAAGTCCCCAAGCAGTATTACTTCACCCCATGACTGGTCAGCTAGGTAGCTGGTCAGGGAGGAGAAGGCAGCTTGGGCTGCAGTTAGTGAATGGTATATGCAACCTATGTGCAGTGTCCCTGCCCCATTAGTAAGGAGACAAAAATGGCTTTACATAGGGATTTAACAAGGGCAGGTGTGACAATTTCATGGACAACAAGGGACAACTTCATATAAAGAAGCACCCCACCTTCCTTTCTCCCTTGCCTGTTCTTCTGAAAGATGTGTAACGGGGAGGTCAATTTTATGATTAAAGATGGTAGGTTTGATCCAGGTTTCCATGATACCTAGTATGTCAGGGTTATAGAGGTTAGATCAAGCTTCCAGCTCTTGCATTTTAGGACTCAGACTACGTGCATTTGGATGTGTTATTTTGAGGCCTTAGTGTTAGACCAGTGTGGGTACTGGGATGCATAGGGAGAGGCATCACCAGTAGAAAACAGGAAGTTATTATCCCTCTGTACAGACAGCTGGTGAGACCCCTTCTGGAGTACTGCGTGCAGTTCTGGAGACCCAGTCTCTGCAAAGACATAGACAGAATGGAAGCTGTCCAGAGGAGGGCAACTAAACTGGTGCAGGGTCTGCACCGGAAGACATATGAAGAGAGACTTAAGGAGCTTAATATGTATCGCCTCGAGTAAAGGAGAGAATGGGGGACACAATAGAAACTTTCAAGTACCTCAAGGGAATCAACAAAGTCCAAGAGGGTAGCATCTTTCAACAAAAGAGGTGTGCAAGAACAAGGAGGCACAATTTGAAGATGGGGGGGGCGGCTCAGAGGTAATGTAAGGAAGTATTTTTTCACAGAGAGGGTTGTGGATGCATGGAACGGCCTTCCGGAGGAGGTTGTGGAGTCAAAAACAATGGTGGAATTCAAGCATGCATGAGACAGTCATAAGGCAATTCTAGGGGGTGGGGGTAGGAAGAAGTAGGCAACTGGTTAACTAGGATCTGCAGCTTATCCATTAAGTAGGGAAATGGGCAGACTGGGTGGGCCAAGCGGTCCTTATCTGCTGTCAAATTCTATGTTTCTATGTGGGTCACTGGGCAAGGACACTCTGATATTGGTGAGAGTGGAGTCAGGGTTAGTTTCCATGTCTCTCACAAGTAATAGAAGGGTTATAAGGTGCCACCAAGGGATTAGGGTTGGGCGGGGCAGGCCATTTTAACAGGTCATGCTGATGTAAGCCACACACACACTCACACTGCCTGTCACTCCCTTACAGTTGAGGCTTTCCTTTTTTTTTTGCTGATTTCTGTGATGCCTTTTTTTTTTACAGTGGGACAGCAATAATTTAATTTAGGTACTGTAGTAAGTTACGGTCCTTTGCCAGTGGAGCCACAGTGTGTGGAAGCCCTGCTCGAGGGGAATGAACAACAGGATGAACCAGATCAACTCTTGAGGTTGTGAAGGCAGGAAGAAAGAGAGTGCTATTAAATAATATGTAAAATGTTACCTGTCTTCATTTATGATGCGAGGGATGAGCGCGGGTGCTGGGTTACAGAGGAATGAAGCTGAGGAACGGGGCCACCATGTTAGTTCAGGTATTTGGCCTGCCCATACACAGACTAAGGTCCAGTGAGGTTTCGGAGCAGAACTTGATTGGCAGGTACTGATTACAACCTCCCATGTTGTAATGGAAAATATCAACCGGGAAGTTGTAACAGAGAATGAAACTACGGTTATCCATAGATAAAAAATTATGACCATTAATTAAATAGTAATTACTGACATTGGTGAAGGCATTAATGGCAAAATCTGCCTTTTTGCAAATGACACCTAGCTTTGTGGGAGACCGGACACAGTTGAAGGGGGTGCAGGACCTAAAGGAAGACTTGACAAAGCTGGAAAAGTGGTCTGGCATATGATATCTCAGGTTTAATGTGAAGTGCAAGGTTATGCACATAGGAAGAAAGAACCCGAGGACCAAGTACAGTTTAGGGGATCACGGTCACTGAATTAGGGGAGGAAAAGGACTTGGGAATAGCCATCCCCGGTGACCTTAAGCAACTTACGCAGTGTAGAAAGGCATCAGCCAAGGCAAGCAGCATGCTGGGATGTATTGTTAAATGTTCACAAGCAGAAGGGAGGAGGTTATACTGCTGCTGTACAGATCCTTGGTATGACATACACAGAGTATGGTGGGCAATACTGGAGCCCCTTCCTGAAAAAAAGGATAGCAATATGACGTGGAGCCTTTGGAATGAGTCTTTGACTCAAAGGATTGTAATTCCAATCTCTGACAAATAAACAAATACACCAGCGTGAAGCAGTTCAAAGGAGGGCAACAAAGATGGTTCAGGGTCAGCTGAGCATATGCTGAGAGAATTTAGTGTACTCACTGGAGGAGAGGAGGGAGAGAGGGGACATGATTGTGACCTTCAAGTACCTTGGAGGTATAAATATGTTGGATATCAGGAATTGTTTTAGTCTCCGTGAGAACAAAACCACCAAGGGGCACTGTTATAAGCTAAGGGGGGACGTTCAAGAAGGCGGTCTGGAGGCATTTCTTTACAGAGAGAGTAGTGTTGGAATGGAACAATCTCTAAGCTGAGGTCCTCACTCAAAAGGGTTCACCCATGCTGCAGCGACAACCAAGTTGCCAGCATAAAATACAGTGCCAGCAACTTGCCAACACCAGCCACCGTGCTCTGACTATCTGCCGTCCGGTAGTAGGAGCAACCTCAATTGCGGAGGGCTATGACCCCTGCACCCCCACTTATTTATATAACAAACTCCGGGTTGCACCCTGGTAGCAAGAAGAGCAACCCGGGGATCGGCAACATTGCCTGATGCTAAAAAACCAAAGTCGCACAAGAAGCATGCAGCATTATTCCTGCCAGCAACATTGCGGCAGCAATAATGAGTCAGCACATTAACAGGATACGACTCAAAAGATGGTAGAAGGGTTCAAGAGAGGGTGGGACAGTGTGAAAGGGAGGTTCAGGGTTGGCAGGAGGGAAGCCCACTGTAATCTCTGGATCTGAGGCACCGCAACTGAACAGACCTGATAGACCTTACAAGCCTCCTTCTGCTGGCCATTTTGTATGTTACTATGATCGTATAATAAAAATGCCCTTTTGGACTGTTTTGTTCCTCACATCTAGATTAAAAATGTTTTGGAATTGTGTTCCAAAATTTTCAGGGTAGAAGTGATTTGACTCAAGGAGGTGTCTTTTGAAGATTTCGTAAACACGTATCATTTGGTTCTTGAGTTGCATGATTTTAAAAATGGGGCTTCTGAGCATGTATTGTGTAGGAATGGTATTGTTAAACTCTGATTTGTGCACCCTACTAACTTTGGCACTATTCAATGAAATTGTATGAAATTTGGCATGCAAGGTCAGGGTACCATTTTCTATTGATTTGGTCAGTTTTGTGATGGCTGCTTGTCCAGATTCCAAGACCCAGGGAGTGTAAAACATAAAAAGATGCATGTTTAGGCTTTTTGTTCCTTGTGCATAGACCAGAAATGGTGTAGAATGGTGTTTCAACATATTCAGAGTAGAAGCAGCTTCACAAACACAATATGAATCATTTCCCAATTTACTTGTGAGCATGCTCAGTAGGGTTTCCAGTGCAGCTGTTTCTTATTATAACGGTGCGGTAGCTTAATGTTACGCTCATAAGTTTGCACCTTAATAACTTTGGTGCCTTTTGATGAAAGTGCATGACATTTTGAATGCTCAGTTCAGGTGGCAAGTTCTTAGGACTTGGTGGGGGGGGGGGTAGATATTCAAATATGCACAAAATGGAGTGCAGAAACTGGCGCCGCACCTTGTGACTGCCCAGGTGCCCGAAGATGCTATATTCAGTTGAACAGTGCACCGGGGCTATTAATATAGGGACATGCTGGCCCAGCGATAAGCCACTTAGCACTGCCCCAAGAAGGCTCCCGAGGTACACCGCCAGAATGGATAGCGCTGGAGTGCAGTATTCAAAGGGACCCATGCAAATGAGCTGATTAAGCATGCAAGGCACTAGGGACCATCTGCATGCCCATTATGGGCTCATTTGCATGGGTAGCGAGGCAGGTTAGTGTGGTGCCATCCCCCACTTGTCCAGTCCCAGATGTGTACATATCCCTGGTGCTAGTGGTCCCCTCCCCGCTGATCACTGACCCATTTTTTAAGAACTATTATCCCAGGTGCTAGTGATTCCCCCCGCCAATTTGATGGTCCATTCTGTATATCAATATATTCCTGGTGCTAGTGGTCACCCCCTCCAATCGCCATCCCTGGTGTAAATAATGTGATCCCTGGTGGTAGTAGTGCCCTCCCCAATCCCAACCCCATAAGTTGGGAAAATTACCTAGTGGTAGTGGTGCTCTCCCCCTCTCCGATCCCCAGCCCCGTAAGTTGAAATAAATTCCCTGCTGGCAGTGGTGCCTTCCCCCCTCCAGCCCCAGGGAACTGCTGGAGACTGTAGAGAACAAGGCAGCAAAGGGTGAATTGCTGCTGATGGGTGACTTCAAGTTGCTGAATGTAGACTGGAGCATCCCGGCGGCAACCTCAGCTAGGAGTAAGGGATTCCTGCAATCGCTGCAAGGGGCGGGTCTCACACAGATAGTGAGGGAGCCTACGAGGGAGAATGCAATTCTGGATCTTGTCCTAAGCAATGGGGACAGGATAAAGGAAGTCACAGTTGAGGAGAACCTAGAGACTAGTGATCATTGAGTTGTGGGGTTCACCATAAGGATGTCACAGGAGGCTAGCCACACAGGGACCAGAATCCTGGATTTCAGGAGGACAGACTTCGGTAAGATGAAGAATGAATTCAGGAAGACTATGCAGGAATACGATAACATAAGGGGAGTGGTGGAACAGTGGGATAAGATAAGGGAAGCCTTGCGCCTAGTAGCAAACCATTGCACCAGGCCCTGCAGCAAGAGCAAAAGGAAGAGGAAACCACTGTGGTTCTTGAGGGGAGTAGCAGAGCTAGTAAGGGGAAAAACGGTGGCATTTCTGAGGTACAAGGCAACACAAAGCAAGTAGGACAGGCAAGAATACTTGGAAAAGGAAGGGAAGTGAACAGGGCAGTAAGGGCAGCAAAGGCCAAAACCAAGGAAAAGCTACCTAAACCAGTGAAGGAAGGAGGGAAGGCAGTCTTTCAGTACATTAGTGAGAGGAGGAAGATGGGGATGGGAGGGTGGGATTGAGAGATTTAGGGAAGAGGGAGGCAGGGTAGTGGAGAAAGACATTGGCAAGGCAACCATCCTCAACAAATGCTTCTGTTCCATATTCACGGAAGAAGACAATAGGGAGAGACCCCCATTAATGGAGAAGAGCAAACAGGGAGAAGGGGCGGACATGAGATCTGTAGCCCAGGTGCCGTGTGCCAGTGGGCTACTACCCCTGCCTGTTAGCCCTCTAACAGGTTAAGGGGCCTGGGTCCTGTTACGATGATGTTTGGGGGTTCTATCTCAAAGATAATAAAAACAGCGAGGTGCCTCCTCCAAGAGAGAATTAGAAGTGGGTCAAGTGACTGGCTGGCACAACCCCCTGGGATACTCCACCTACCTACCTCCCCTGCCAACCACCCCACACGCTGAATGCCCGACAGTTCAGTAACACCATAAACCATGAACAGTAATGCTCTAACAGACTCAAAGAATTCCTGCACACAATTTCAAATGGCAAACAATAGCTTTATTTGGGATAAGGACTAGGGAGGGGATACCGGGACAAAAGACAGCTGTGGACAGAAAAATGATTAGTAAGAACAAATGACAATGACCATTTGGACCCGTAGGCCAAGTCCACCCCTGGTACCAGTGTCTAATCTGATAGTACTTAGGGGTAAACAGAAACACACAATGCGCGGCTCAATAAGAGAACCAGGCCAGAGCCATGACCATCAGTGGTACAACAAAGAAAAATAACTCCATCGGACTCAATGGCTTTACGAAACAGAATGTAGTCCATACACTTGGACACGATAAAAAGGGCTTTATTAATTACAGCTGCCCTATAAAGTATGATACAAAAAAGCACATAAAAAAGGAGTAGCACCCCAGAAGAGCACAACAACGTCAATGTTTCATGCTGCCCTGGCACTTTTTCAAGACGTCATAGTAGCCAGGAGCAATGGTTTAAATAGCTCACTGAAACATAGCATTTATCTACTTAAAGGCACAATAACACCATTAAAGGAGGATTGTTCATGTATGCCTTTAAATAGTATAAAAGCATTCCAACTGTTGTATATGTGCTCAATATAACCAAGTAACGTCTCACAAAAATTTGTGAGAAAACCTTAAGCTTTTTAACAATAATCTGGCTAATACCAAAATGGTAGCCCAAATGGCTACTGTAACACACCGAATATAAAAAAAAATGATTTTTAAATAGCAAAATAAGCAACTGTGTACATAAACAACAGGATTTCTCTACAAAAAACTACCAACAGCACCCTATATCTGGAGTTTATATAAATATTTACAGAAACACTCAAAAATTCAAAAATATAGAAACATAGAATTTGATGACAGATAGGGACCGCTTGGCCCACCTTGTCTGCCCATTTCCCTATCTAACGGATAAGCTGCAGATCCTAGTTAACCAACAGCCTACTTCCTCCTACCCCCCCACTAGAATTGCCTTATGTCTGTCCCATGCATTCTTGAATTCCTCCACTGTTTTTGACTTTACGCCCTCCTCAGGAAGGCTGTTCCATGTATCCACAACCCTCTCTGTGAAGAAATACTTCCTCACATTACCTCTGAGCCGTCCCCCCTCTATCTTCAAATTGTGCCAGCTTGTTTGAAATATACGCTATTTCTCATGATTCTTAAATCTGACAATTAAAACTCTATCTTCGTTTCTTCAAATATGGTGATAGCTGAAATGCTTCATTCAAACCAGGAGGGAAAGCTGCCCTCAGCTTGCATTGCCAAAAAGTTTCTCTACACTGTAAATTTATTTTGCAAGTCTCCCCCTCTCAGGCCTATTGTCACATGTTCCATTCCTCAAAAGGTAAACAAATGCTGTCCTGTACTCACTTTAGAAAGCTGCAAACCCAAAGCATTTTCCATTTTCTTTGTTCTTATACAAGATAAATGTTCCAGAATTCTGCTCTTAAATTTACGTCCTGTCATAATCACATAGAAACTTTGGCATGTGCAGGTTGCCAAATAAGTAACAGATTCAGTTCCACATGATATGGAAGGGTTTACTTTATGTTCACGACCATTATTTGGAATTTGAAAAGATGCTCCCACCTGACTGTAGTCACACGCTGCACAATTGCCACACGTATAATTATCCCAGGGCATAATAGGTCCTTTTCCAAAAACAGAATTTCTTGTCTTGTGCACTAGAAAATCAGAAAGGTTGCTAGCTCTCCTGAATGTAAATCTTGAACCTTGTTCCACCAATGGTAAGAGTTTTGGTTCTGCTTGTAAAATGTGCCAATGTTTTCTCACAGTCCTTCGGATTTCAGTAGACTGAGCACTATAAACAGTAACAAAATGGGGAACATTATTATCTAAATGGATATTACTATTATTCTCTTGTTTATTATTTTAATTTTTTGATGATGATTGCAGCAAATCTTTTCTTTCAATAGAATCTACTCTACAAACTGCTTTCTGCAGAATCGACCATTTATAACCTCTCTCTCTAAATCTATCACTCATTCCTTTTTTCTAGATTCATATTCAGTCTCTGTGCTGCAATTTCTTTTTATGCGCATATATTGCCCTACTGGAATATTTTTAGCTACATGGGTTGGATGACAACTTGTATAATCTAGAATGATATTTCTATCTGTTTCTTTTCTAAAAGTCTTAGGCCGGGATATTCAAAGGAGCGCAACCCCGCATTGCGCCCCGGTGGGATATTCAAAAGGCTGCAAGGTGCAGCACAATGCCCGATGCACTGGGGCACAATGTAACCTTATGCGGCGCAGCTACAGGCGTGCCATACGACATGCACATCCCGATATTCAGCCCAGGATGTACGGCACATATGCTGGCCACCTGCAGTGTGAAGCACAGAGGGGCTCAAAGTTGAGCCCCGGAACAGCAGGAGCAAGTCCCGGTCACCCACAGGTTGGCTGCTGTATTGCAAGGTGGAACACAGCAGCCACCAGCCGTGGGAGGCCACCCACCCACCCAGAACACCGTCGCCGAGCACACATACCACTTGGTGGTCCAGTGGACCCCCACCCCCCGTACGCCCGTTCGCGGGCATCCCAGTAAAGTAAAGAACCCCTGGTGGTCTAGCAGTCCCCTTTCAGCCCAATCACGGGCATCCCAGTAAAGTAATGAATCCCTGGTGGTCTAGCAGTCCCACTTCAGCCAGATTGTGGGCATCCCAGTAAAGTAAAGAAGTGGTTGTCTAGTGGACCCTTCCCATATGCCAAATCCGGGCTGTTGTTGAAATAAGGAATTCGGTGGTGGTCCAGTGGTACCCACCTCCCACCCACCCACCCACAGAGGTCCCCCGCCACCCAGCACCCCCAGTCATTGGTGGCAGCAGCACCTCATCACATATCCGTCTCAGGTAGCAAAGTATGGTCTGTAAGCCCACTGGTCCACACTGTGGACCAATGGGCATACAGATCATACTGTATGCTGTCATTCGGGGGCGGCGGGTGGAATGCAGGTGGGGTGCTGCTGTCGCCGATGATGGGGGTGCTGGGTGGATGGGGACCTCTGTGGGTGGGTCGGAGGGGGATACAACTGGACCACCAAGTAATTCCTTATTTCGACAACAGCCTGTGATCGGGCGTATGGGGGGGTCCGTTAGACTACCAGGGAGTACTGTGAACTGTACAGATGCCCGTGATCGGGATGTAGGGGGACCACTAGACTACCAGGGATTCTTCACTTTACTGGGATGCCCACAATCGGGCGTACGGGTGCAGGGGGGGCTGCAGTAGTCCACCAGGGTGTCATCGGGAGCAGCCTGGCATGGCGCCAGGTGCAATACACCGGGAACTAGCACATTGCATGCAATTGGGGCCATAATGCCATGCAAATGGCCCCATTTATGCCTTGCATGTCTTATGGCCTCATTTGCATGCCTCCAACTGAATATTGCGGGTGATGCAACTAGCACAACTGCATTTGTACTGGCGCATCCCCATGCTCCCTTTCTTCATTTTGTGCTGGCGCAGTGCCACTGCGCCATGTGCAGTGTGTGCGCCCTCCGTGCCATATTCACGGTGCTGAGCCATGACACATCACCATTGAATATTGCCTGGTCCTGGCCGCGGCGCAGCCCAGTTGCACTGCGCCCAGGCTTGTGCCACTGCCCAGCACAATCTTAGCGGATAAGTCCCCCTCTTGATTTTTAAAAATAATCAAATCTAGAAATGAGACTTCTTGTTTACTAGCCACCATATTAAATTTGAGGTGGCTGTTAGTGCTTTCTAAATACTGAACAAATGCTTGCAAGTCTGAATATGACCCCATCCATATCATAAGTATGTCGTCAGTTAAAGTCTATAAAGATTAATTTGATCAAAAAATAAATTATCTTCTACATTGTGGACATACTGTTCTCCCACTCCGCTAGATAAATATTAGCATAATTCGGGGTCAATGCTGCTCCCATTGCTGTACCTTGAACCTGATGATACAACTCATTTTCAAAAAGAAAAATGTTTTTTTGTTAAAACCATTTCTAGAAGTTCATTTACAAAAAGAACAAATGAATCACTATAATCCATGTTACTACTTACAGCATCAAATACCGCTTGCAACCCTCCTTCATGCGGAATATTGGTATACATTGCCTGTATATCTAGGGGTACTGAAAACCAATCAGAATCCACCTCCTTGTCACTCACTAAATTTAAAACATGAGTTGTATCTTTAAGATAAGTATGTGTATTCATTGGCACTGGTTTTAGTTGTGCTTCAACAAATTGGGCCAACGGCTCAGTTAAAGACCCAAATACTGGATTCAATCAGCCTGATTGGTGGATTCTCTTTGCCTTTATGGATTTTAGGTAACCAATATATATATATACAGGATCTTACAGGATGGTGTACCACAAGAACGTCCCCAGTTTTCAGGGATATTAAACCATCCAACACTGCATGATGTACAACCACAGCAATTTGTTTTTTGTATTCTTCTGTGGGGTCACTTTTTAACCTAGAGTAAAAATCAACATTATTCAAATGAGCCTTCATGGTGCCATAACACTTAACTTGGTCCATCCCCACCACGGCCCCTCCCTTATCTGCAGGTCACATGGTGCCATAACACTTAACTTGGTCCATCCCCACCACGGCCCCTCCCTTATCTGCAGGTCACATGGTGCCATAACACTTAACTTGGTCCATTCCCACCACGCCCCTCCCTTATCTGCAGGTCACATGGTGCCAACAACACTTAACTTGGTCCATCCCACCACGGCCCCTCCCTTATCTGCAGGTCACATGGTGCCATAACACTTAACTTGGTCCATCCCCACCACGCCCCTCCTTATCTACGGGTCACATGGTGCCATAACCTAATCTTGGTCCATCCCCACCACGGCCCCTCCTTATCTGAGGTCACATGGTGCCATAACACTTAACTTGGTCCATCCCCACCACGGCCCCTCCTTATTCTGCAGGTCACATGGTGCCATAACTTAACTGGTCCATCCCCGCCCCCTCCCTTATTTGCAGGTCACATGGTGCCATAACAATAACTTGGTCCATCCCCACCACGGCCTCTCCCTTATCTACGGGTCACATGGTGCCATAACACTTAACTTGGTCCATCCCCACCACGGCCCCTCCCTTATCTGTAGGGTCACATGGTGCCATAACACTTAACTTGGTCCATCCTCACCACGGCCCCCTCCCTTATCTGCAGGTCACATGGTGCCATAACACTTAACTTGGTCCATCCCACCACGGCCCCTCCCTTATCTGCAGGTCACATGGTGCCATAACACTTAACTTGGTCCATCCCCACCACGGCCCTCCCTTATCTGCAGGTCACATGGTGCCATAACACTTAACTTGGTCCATCCCCACCACGGCCCCTCCCTTATCTGCAGGTCACATGGTGCCATAACACTTAACCTTGGTCCATCCCCACCACGCCCCTCCTTATCTGCAGGTCACATGGTGCCATAACACTTAACTTGGCTCCATCCCCACCACGGCCCCTCCCTTATCTGCAGGTCACATGGTGCCATAACACTTAACTTGGTCCATCCCCACCACGGCCCCTCCCTTATCTGCAGGTCACATGGTGCCATAACACTTAACTTGGTCCATCCCCACCACGGCCCCTCCCTTATCTCATGGTCACATGGTGCCATAACACTTAACTTGGTCCATCCCCACCACGGCCCCTCCCTTATCTGCGGGTCACATGGTGCCATAACACTTAACTTGGTCCATCCCCACCACGGCCCCTCCCTTATCTGCAGGTCACATGGTGCCATAACACTTAACTTGGTCCATCCCCACCACGGCCCCTCCCTTATCTGCAGGTCACATGGTGCCATAACACTTAACTTGGTCCATCCCCACCACGGCCCCTCCCTTATCTGCAGGTCACATGGTGCCATAACACTTAACTTGGTCCATCCCCACCACGGCCCCTCCCTTATCTGCAGGTCACATGGTGCCATAACACTTAACTTGGTCCATCCCCACCACGGCCCCTCCCTTATCTGCAGGTCACATGGTGCCATAACACTTAACTTGGTCCATCCCCACCACGGCCCCTCCCTTATCTGCAGGTCACATGGTGCCATAACACTTAACTTGGTCCATCCCCACCACGGCCCCTCCCTTATCTGCAGGTCACATGGTGCCATAACACTTAACTTGGTCCATCCCCACCACGGCCCCTCCCTTATCTGCAGGTCACATGGTGCCATAACACTTAACTTGGTCCATCCCCACCACGGCCCCTCCCTTATCTGCAGGTCACATGGTGCCATAACACTTAACTTGGTCCATCCCCACCACGGCCCCTCCCTTATCTGCAGGTCACATGGTGCCATAACACTTAACTTGGTCCATCCCCACCACGGCCCCTCCCTTATCTGCGGGTCGGATGGTGCTGGTAGTATTTGATTGAAGGTTTTTTATGGCTTCTCTTTCCGCCATGGTGCAATTAAAATACTTTGGTATTGGTAATGCTTCATGCAGCTTGGAAATTCCCTGTTCACATCTCCCTAAAAAACTCCCACTGTTGGATTCAGTGCTGGAATAAAAGTAGATGGTTTCTTCCATTCTATGCTTGCCTGTGTTTCTTCATTTGTTTTTTCTGTATTTGTCACCATTTTCTCATTTTCATGAGCAAAAAGAATTTTTTGATTTTATTTTCTAGCAAAGCAGTTCAAGTCCACAATAGTATTAAATTCATTATTGTATGTTGTTGGTATGAACGACATTCCTTTGTTCAATATGGAAATTTCTGCATCAGTTCATACATAGGATGAGATATTAACAACTAAAAAGTTGTTAGCAAAGGTAGACGCTGATAGGGAAATATCATTTAATAATATTGGTTCCCCCTGTTGTATCTCCTGAAGTTGCGACGGCCCCTTCCCCCTCTCATATTCTGTCCGTTCCTTACTCCTTGCTAATTCCACTTGCCTCTGTATAAATTTTGCGTTCCCTCTTCCGTTTCCACGAGTACTGCTCCGGGTACCTTGTCTGCAAATTTTGCCAATCTGGGACTGCGGCATACTGCTCCCTGCTTTACTATAGGGACAAATGGCTGTGTGTGATACATAAAGTGTGTTTGTCCCATTGGGGATGGAGTTTCCTGGTTGATTGGGGGGGTCATGTCCTGTGTGTTGTACTGTGGGGGAACCTGAGTATTCACATGCAATGAATGGGCCAACTGTCTGGTTTCTTGTACCCCAATTAAATTCGATACGGGGTCCCTCGTTTACTGATGTTTGTTTCTCTCTGAAAAAAGATGCTATTCTTCAGAGGTTTGTTGTGTCTGTTGTTGTTGTAGCTGTACTACGTCTGAATATTCTCCCTGAGATGTCTCATATTCATCTGACAACCCCTAGCTCGCAGAGCCTGAAGTGCTGGTATACACATCAGTAGCTGGTGTTCTTTTTAAAATAGATCGTACTTCTTGTATTTGATGTTATTCCATTCAAATAGAGCCCCCCTCTCATAATCATGTCTGTCCCTATCGAATTTACGTTGCTTGACCCTTTGTAGTCTCTCATCCTGTTTCTTCAAAACTGACTGCAGTTTTTCTCTGTAGTTATTAAATTCAGCAAGTGCACAAAAAGCATTAAATATTTCTTCAGATTTGATTAATTCTTTCTTATTTAATTTTCTGTAATAGTGCCATGTTTTAAAATGATCTTAATTAAGACCTGCTGCAGATTCCAACAGGTACATCTGCCAGTCTCTCAAGAAATCTTAACTGATCCAGCCCAAAGTTTGGTTGTTTCACTAAACGCAGCCCTCGAGTTACCCTCTTCACCTCCAAATAAGTTTGCATAGTCACCTTTTGCCAGTACATTCTGCATATCTTCATAGATGTTCATTCTAAATGTATGTAAGCAGTTTTAATGTCTATTCTGGCATTTTCAACCAGTGAGGTTTCTAATCGCACTATAGGTCTCACACCTTCATTTGATAGAAGGGAATTAACATCACCTTCCTTAAAAAACAAACTGTCCACCAACGAATGGGTAACTGTATTAGCTGCAGAAAAAACTTGAGAGACAGCATTTGTACTGATCTGTGGGGTGGTACTCATTGTGCTTGACTCCTGTATATCCTTAGTGTTCATGACGAGAAAAATGCTGCTCGTGTTCTCCAAGCCACAAAAACCACCAAGATTAATAAACAAAAACACACAATGCATGGCTCAATAAGAGAACCAGGCCGGAGCCACGACCATCAATGGTACAACAAAGAAAAAGAACACCATCGGACTCAACGGCTTTACAAAACAGAATGTAGTCCACACACTTGGACACGATTAAAAAGGGCTTTATTAATTACAATTGCCCTATAAAGTAAGATTTAAATGGTTTAAATAGCTCACTGAAACGTAGCATTTATCTACTTAAAGGCACAATAACACCATTAAAGGAGGATTGTTCATGTATGCCTTTAAATAGCATAAAGGCATTCCAACTGTTGTATATGTGCTCAATATAGCCAAGTAATGTCTCACAAAAATTTGTGAGAAAACCCTAAGCTTTTTAACACTAATTTGGCTAATACCAAAGTGGTAGCCCAAATGGCTACCATAACACCAAATATGAAAATTGATGTTTAAATAGCAATATAACAAGGTAATATCTCACAAAAAGTCATTGTGAGAAAACCCTGAAGTTTTTAGCAATAATCTGGCTAATACCAAAATGGTAGCCCAAATGGCTACCATAACACACTGAATATAAAAAAATAATGGTGTTATTGTGCCTTTAAGTAGATAAATGCTATGTTTCAGTGAGCTATTTTAACCATTGCTCCTGGTTACTATGATGTCTTGAAAAAGTGCCAGGGCGGCGTGAAACGCTGACGTTGTTGTGCTCTTCTGGAGTGCTTCTTTTTTATGTGCTTTTTTGTATCTTGCTTTATAAGGAGTTGTAATTAATAAACTCCTTTTTATCGTGTCCAAGTGTGTGGACTATATTCTGTTTCATAAAGCTGTTGAGCCCGATGGAGTTCTTTTTCTTTGTAGTACTTAGGGGTACCCATAAGGTGCAGGCCTGTTTGTTGCTGTGGGTTGGCCAGCTGTTGGGGCCCTGATAATGGAGAAAATGATTTTTGGAAGCAGTTAAATCCCTTTCACACTCTCTTGCTTGGTTTCTGGGAATCAGGTCCTGGGTACTCATGGTTTTGCAGAACTCATACACTCCTGGGATGAAAGCTTCCAGCTGTGCTGGATTGCGGAGCTCCAAGCAGCAATGTGTGGATGGAATCTTGCTCGAGGATCTTGCAGCTTGTCCTCTTGATTGGAGGTCTGGCCGCTTGTCACCTTCAGCTGCTTCTGGTCCGTAGCAGAGCTCTGTGGCAGGACCAGACCAGCCCTAGAAGGTACAGACCCGGGAGTGGCTCCACAGCCCAGCTCCCCACAATGGATCACAGGTGCCCTAGCACCCCAGCAACTGCCAGTGACCTCCTGAGATGGTGAGCCCCACTTGGAAGGGGTTAGCTGATTCCCTCCCTGGCTCTGGGTGAGAACTCTCAAATGGTGGGGGTCCTCCTGCAGTCCCTGCACTGAGTTCAAAAACCACAGAAATCACAGGCAGTAGCTCAAGGAAAGTCCGGTGCCAGTTAGCAGTGGGTGCTAGCCCTAGATCAGATGAAGCACAAGTGCAAACCACAGGGGGATCCAAATACAACAGATGCCTGCACACCAGTCCGCACTTTCCAGTTAGAAACTGTCCACAGTCCTTTCTTCAGTTGCAGCGGGGACACAGATTTCAGCCACTTCAGCCAGTACACTCAGGAAAAGTATACCACCCGGTTAGCACCCTGAAGTCCAGAAACGCTTTACCTCTTCAAAATCACAATCGCAGTCCCACACATGTAAAACAAATCCTCAGCAACTGTGGCACTCAGATACTCGGCACAGTCCTCTCAGACAATTCAGTCCACCAGTGCAGGGTTTCTGCAGCACTTACCTTCTTCAGTATAATCACACAGCTCACAGTACCTAGAATCGAGATATCAGGTCAGTCTCTCGCTCTCTTTCCCCTGTTGACCCTCTCCTGAACACAGCAATCGCCACTAGAGACCTGGGAAAGGCCTTCCTAGTCCAGATCCACTCTCACAGGAGACCTCTGACTCATACAGAGCCTGGGAACAGACTGAAGAAATCCCAGAAAGTCCACTGAGTTTCACTCAAGAACGCAAGGTTCTGATGGGCCGGCTGAGCCTACCAATTGTCCACAGCCATAGAGATCAATATTTTCTGATGGCTTATTGGGGCATGGTTTAGGCACCTGAATTAGTCCCCTTCTTTTCCCAGGAGTTCCTTGGTCACAGTCTTAGGTGCCTAAGTAGATGATTGGCTGCTGTTTGGGGGTCATTGTGTCGCAAACATGTCTGCTCCCCATTCAGTCTGATGCAGTCCAACACAGCCCCCCACCTGTTCAGCCCTGGTGCAGTCAAGCAAAATACTTTATTTCAAATAAAACTCCTCTATGATGTAGTCCCTTTTGTGTCCTATTAAACGAGCCCACTCTCAATTCCTAATACTTGGTGCCCACGCTGCCACTGCCGCCTAAACATATACCCCCTAGGCGGCAGGCAGCAACTGATTAATATTCATGAGGGCTCATGACTCATTCATGAGCCCTCACTATAGGCTTGAGTCCAAATTGTTTAATTATATTCCCCAGCGGCTTCTCGCTGACTCTCCTGAGGTCACCAGTCCCCATTTAACTGAAGAGGGGCACTGGGATTGCCGAATCACTCCCCGGCCAACCGCAAAACTGGCAGTCAGCACAATGAAAGGCACTTTTCGCGCATGCAAGAAGCACGCAGCGATCGCAATTAATTTCTCAAGCCCTAGATGTGCTAAATACCAGAAAGCCACAGCGGTGAATCTGTTTGGAACACCAGGGGACCTGAGAGGGCAATGGGAAGTTCCCAGCAATGGGAGGAAAACGGGATAAAACAGGGAGAATGGGGGCAATAAAGGTAAGCCCCCAGAGGGGGTTACAGACCTTTTTCAGAGGACAGAGTAAAAAGAGCACTAGAACAGCTTAGGGTGGATAAAGCTATGGGGCCAGATGGGATACACCCAAGGATCCTAAAGGAGCTCCGGGAGGAACTTGCTAAACCTCTGGCTAAGCTGTTCAGTGGATCACTAGAAACAGACGTGGTTCTGGAGGAGGGTTCAAGTGGTACGCCTGCACAAAAGTGGTAGCAAGTAAGAGACAGGAAACTACCACGCAGTCAGTTTGATCTCGATAGTAGGTAAAATGATGGAAACCCTACTTAAGGAAAGGCTGGTGGACTACCTAGAGACAAGGGGGCTGCTGGACCCAAGGCAACATGGATTCATGGCAGGGAGGTCATGCCAGACCAACTTGATTGATTTCTTTGAGTGGGTGGCAAAGGAAGTAGACCAGGGCAGAGTAGTAGATGTGGCCTATCTGGACTTCACGAAGGCCTTTGACACAGTCCCAAAGAGGAGACTAATCCACAGGCTGGCAAATCTGGGGGTGGGTACAGAGGTGGTCACATGGGTTAGAAACTGGTTGAGTAACAGAACACAAAGAGTGGTGGCAAATGGGGTTAGCTCACAGGAGGGACTGGTAACAAGTGGCATACCCCAGAGATCAGTGCTGGGGCCATCACTCTTGAATGTCTTCATAAGCGATATTGCAGAGGATCTAGAAGGGAGGGATAGCCTGTTCGCGGATGATACAAAGTTATGTAACAGGGTAGATACACAGGAAGGTATAGAAAAAATTAGGAGGGATCTGAAGAGATTAGAAAATTGGTCCAAGGAATGGCAGTTGGGTTTCAGTGCAAAAAAGAGCAGGATTATGCACCTGGGGAGAGGGAATCCTAGGGCTAAGTATGAACTACATGGGATAACACTGGATTCCACCAAAGAGGAAAGGGATCTAGGGGTACTCATAGAAGACAACCTCAAAGTGGCTAAACAGTGTGACAAAGCAGTCGGAAAGGCTAACAGAATACTAGAGTGCATAGGGAGGGATATAACAAGTAGAAGGAGGGAAGTGGTGGTACCGTTGTACAACTCCCTAGTAAGGCCCCATCTGGAGTACTGTGTTCAGTTCTGGAGGCCCCATCTCCAGAAAAACATAGACAGGATGGAGACGGTACAGTGGAGGCCAACAAAAATGGTGTCCAGGATGCAGCATAAGTTGTATGAGGACAGACTCAGAGCTCTCAATATGTACTCCCTGGAGGAAAGGAGAGGGGGGGGCATGATAGAGACCTTCAAGTGTCTGAAGGGGACCAACAGGGTACCAGAGGGTAGTATCTTTCAAATGAAGGGAAATAATAGAACAAGGGGGGCATAGCATGAGACTAAAAGGGGAAACACTTAGGGGGAACTTGAGGAAGTTCTACTTCACTGAAAGGGTGGTGGAGAGATTAAACAGTCTCCCTCAGGAAGTGGTGGGGGTGGCTACGGTTCAGGGATTCAAGAATGCATATGACATGCACATGGGAATTATCAAGCTAGGGTGAAAGGGGGGAATTTGTTGTAACGTCTAGGATACCTTAAGCATTAGAAAGAGGGATAGGGATGCCCTGATGTAAAATTTTATAACCCCGGTGGTAGTGGTCCCCCCCCACCCCCAATTGCCAGCCTGGAAATACAAACAACCCTTCCCTGGTGTCCAGTGGTTCCCCCGGTGGCACCGGGAACCCCCCAGACTCACCATATCCTCAGTGGTGGTGCTGTGGGTGCATACAGTGGCCAGCACATCCCTCTTCACACCTCCATGGCAGGCCACCATATGCAGAGGCAGGAAGCACACCTGTTATTTATAGGAAAGAGTGCATCACCTTGTCCTATAAATAATAGGTGTGCTAGGAGGTGCGCTCCCTGCCTGTACATACAGCGGCCAGCCGAGGAGGTGTGAGAAGGTCTGTGCCAGTCACCGTACGCACTTGCAGCACCAGGATACAGTGATTGGGGGTGCCGGGTGCTGTGGGGGGGGGAATCCACTGGATGCCAGGGAGGGAATGTTTGTACTTCTGGGCTGGCGAACGGGGGAACCACTACCACCAGGGATATAACATTTTACATCGGGGCTGGGATCGGAAGTAGGGAGGGCACCACTACCACCAGGGATACAAAATTTTACATCAGGGCTGGGATCGGAAGGAGGGAGGGCACCACTACCACCAGGGAAATAAAATTTTACATCAGGGCTGGGATCGGAAGGAGGAGGGCACCACTACCACCAGGGATATAACATTTTACACCGGGGCTGGGATCAGAGGGAGGGCACCACTACCACAGGGATATAACTTGTTTACATCTGGGCTGGGATCGAGGAGGAGGGCACCACTACCACCAGGGATATAACATTGTCACACTGGGCTGGGATCGAGGAGGAGGGAGGGCACCACTACCACCAGGGGATATAACATTGTACATCAGGGCTGGGATCGGAGGGAGGAGGCACCACTACCAGGGATATAACATTGTGCACCTGGGCTGGGATCGGAAGGGGGGAGGGCACCACTACCACGAGGGATATAACATTTTACATTGGGGCTGGGATCGGAAGGAGGAAGGGCACCCCTACCAATGGGGATATAAAATTTGACATCAGTGCTGGGATTGGAAGGAGGAAGGGCACCACTACCACCGGGGATATAAAATTTGACATCAGGGCTGGGATCAGAAGGGGAAGGGCACCCCTACCACCAGGGATATAAAATTTTACATTGGGGCTGGGATTGGAAGGAGGAAGGGCACACTACAACCAGAGATATAACATTTTACATCAGGGCTGGGATCGGAAGGAGGGAGGACACCCCTACCACGAGGGATATAAAATTTTACATCAGGGCTGGGATTGGAAGGAGGGAGGCACCTACGGGGATATAAAATTTTACATCAGGGCTGGGATCAGAGGAGAGGCACCTCACCAGGGATATAAAATTTTACATTGGGGCTGGGATCGGAAGGAGGGGCACACTACCAGCAGGATATAACATTTACATCAGAGGCTGGGATCGGAAGGAGGAGGCACCTCTACCACGGGGATATAACA
Organism: Neoceratodus forsteri; assembly: GCA_016271365.2. Taxonomy (NCBI): domain Eukaryota; kingdom Metazoa; phylum Chordata; order Ceratodontiformes; family Ceratodontidae; genus Neoceratodus; species Neoceratodus forsteri. The sequence continues at coordinate 5,513,393 of CM057458.1, forward strand.
TTGTTACACCTGGGCTGGGATCAGAGGGAGGGAGGGAGGCACCACACCACCAGGGATATAAATTGTCACCTGGGGCTGGGATCAGAGGAGGAGGAGGGCACCACTACCACCAGAGGATATAAGAATTTTTACAGCAGGGCTGGGATCCAGGGAGGGAGGGCACCACTACCACCAGGGATATAAAATTTGACATCAGGGGTGGGATCGGAAGGAGGGAGAGCATCACTACCACCGGGGATATAAAATTTTACATCGGGGCTGGGATCGGAAGGAGGGAGGGCACCACTACCACCGGGGATATAACATTTTACATCGGGGCTGGGATCGGTAGGAGGGAGGGCACCACTACCACCAAGGATGTAAACTGTTACATCGGGGCTGGGATCGGTAGGAGGGAGGGCACCACTACCACCAGGGATATAACATTTTACATCAGAGCTGGGATCGGATGAAGGGAGGGCACCACTACCACCAAGGATGTAAACTGTTACATCGGGGCTGGGATCGGTAGGAGGGAGGGCACCACTACCAGCAGGGATATAACATTTTACATCAGGGCTGGGATTGGAAGGAGGAAGGGCACCACTACCACCAGAGATATAACATTTTACATCGGGGCTGGGATCGGAAGGAGGGAGGGTATCACTACCACCAGGGATATAAAAGTTTAGATCGGGGCTGGGATCGGAGGGGTAAGGACACCACTACCACCAGGAATATAAAATTTTACATTAGGGCTGGGATCAGAAGGAGAAAGGACACAGTACCACCAGGGATGTAAAATTTTACATCAGGGCTTTGATAAGAAGGAGGGAGGGTGCCACTACCACCAGGGATATGAAATTTTACATTGGGGCCAGAATCAGAAGGAGGGAAGGCACCACTATCACCATAGAGCATATTATTTACACTAGGGATGGCGATCGGGGGGCCACTAGCACCAGGGGTAGTATAATTTTACAGAATGGGCCGGAGATTGGCGTGGAGGGGGGTGTTGTGTGCCACAGATCACAGGGGGAGGTTGTGCTCCCCCAGTGGTCAACAAGCTAGGTGACTGCATTACCTACAGCAGCCGCTAAGGTTGCCTGTAGTTAAGTCAGGGTTTTGTTTGGTGGTATTTGTGCTGTGCAAAAGGACAACGCTAAACCTTTTCACACAGTGCAAAGTCACTGAATATGGGGTAGCGCACATGTTCATGGCCACGCCCCTCCCCTTGCCTGCATGCTTACATACACTGCATACATACATACATACACTGCATACATGCATACATACACTGCATACATACATACAGTGCATACATGCATACATACACTGCATACATACATACACTGCATACATACACTGCATACATATATACATACATACACTGCATACATACATACACTACATACATACACTACATACATACATAGACTGCATACATACATACACTGCATACACACATATATACACTGCATACATACACTGCATACATGCATACATACACTGCATACATGCATGCATACACTGCATTCATACACTGCATACATACACTACATGCATGCATACGCTGCATACATACATACACTGCATATATGCATACATACACTGCATACATACATATATACATACACTGCATACATACACTGCATACATGCATACATACACTGCATACATACATACATACATGCACTGCATACATACACTGCAAACACTGCATACATGCATGCATACACTGCATACATACATACATACACTGCACACATACACTGCATACACTGCATACATGCATACATACACTACACACATGCATACATACACTGCATACATGCATACATAGACTGCATACATACATACACTGCATACATACATACATGCATACATACACTGCATACATACATACATACACTGCATACATATATACATACATACACTGCATACATACATACACTGTATAAATACAAATAAATGCAGAGGGAAGTGGTGAATGGGGTGGTGGAGGTGGTGGTCTGTCTGTGGCAGCAGTGGCTCATGGAGGGCATAAGGGAAGTATCACAGTAAGGTGGTGGGCACACCCTGTGAAAGCACCAGTGCCCTCTGTTGAAGTTCAGGCTCCTCATGAACTAGCATCACTACACGCTCTCACCTGCTGCAGAAATGTTCCTGTACTTGCTGCAGTTTAGTGGCTGTATTTTCACCCCACCGCCGCTCCTTGTTCACCCGTTTCCACCACAGCTTAATATGTCGCTGGTACATTCTTTTTTGATTACTTACTTTGCCCATGGCTTCTACAGTGATTTGCCTCGCTTATCCATGACTTTTGCTATTTCCTCAGAGTGTACCAGCTCCCTTATACAGTATTTAACTCGCTGACTTTTGACTTGTATTTCTGTATATTGTATTGTTCTTGTAACGTGTTTCTCCCTTTACCCCTTCCCCGAGTCGTACCTGGAAACGAGCCCTGGCTCAGTGTGCCTTTCTGGGTTACCAACTTTTTAAATAAATACATCACTAGCAGCACCCACACTGCCCCCTTTTTGTTTGTTTCTTTTTTTTTTTTTTTACACAAACAATACACAACAGGGATTTCAGGGACTAAGTGGACACATGCAAGATGCAGCAATGCAGATAATTATAATGACATTACTGTGTACATGAAAAAAATGATAACTTCAATCAATAAACAAAAATGAAATCAATATAGTCAAAGCACAATGACAAAAATAATCCAGTAAAACACATCCACCTGTTGTACAGAAATAAAATTACAAACCAAAGAAAACAAGAAAAAAAAATCACACAAAACACTGACTACAACAGCACTAGTACGGCTAAGACAGAAACCGCTACCTAACCCGCCTTTTGTTTTTCTGGAAGTTGCTGCAGCTGAGATCCCCTCCCCCCAACAGCCCAATAGTACTGCTTCACTACACAACACAGAAAACAAAATTACAACTTTAAACTAACTAAATCACAAAAAGTAACACAATTAATTGGTGATCTAGAGGCACAAGCGTGGTAGACACTTAATGGAGTGATTTGCAGGAAAAAAACTGCCTGTTTTAAATGTTTTCCAAAAATTTTTAGGCACAAAGACAGAGTGCACTTAACACCAACAGTCTCTTTCTCACATTGCACTGAATTCAGCCTATGCATGGCAGTACGGTGCATTGCAGTGCCATGTGGCCGCCAGTTCCATGGATCCGTGCAAACTTCACCTTACAGCCAAAATTTGCAGGTGAAGTTCACAATTTTCGCCATTTGCGAAGTGTTCCTTTAAGCCAAAGTAGAACATCACAAATTCAGTAAAATTCTTGAATTTCTCCACAAAGCGAAGTTTTCTAACTTCGCCCACCTCTAGTCATGAGCACTGTCATCTTGTTTTTTTGTTTTGGGAAAATTCTAAAAACACATAAAAATGATGTATTTTTGAAACACAAATATCTGAACCTATGCAAGCAGGATCCGTTTAGCTAGATTCTGGGGTTTAGTTGACAAAACATTACCCAGAAATATGCTTTTCTGGGCACTGCAAAAATCTTAGGTTGCTGCTTAGTGAGAGTTGTGATTTTATTGTCATGAACTGAGAATTCTTAGTTCATGCAAAAGTGCACCCAGAAGTGGGCTGTACTTTGAGTATTGTGAATTTCTATCTGGAACCAGAAGTGGCTATGTATGTCTTGCACTGTGAATGTTTATCTGGGGCTGCTATTGTAATTTCAGTTTATTAACTTTCTCATGGAGGCTCTATGGAGGCACCTGCAGTGGAGACCAAGGAGGATGCTGGGAACCTCCACAAAGGAGACCCACAGAAGGGTGGCATGGGACCCCACAGGGGAAGAAAACAATTCCTGGTGGGGAACTCAATTGTTAGGAAGGTAGAACTGGGGGAGGAAGGGGAGAGGGAAGTAAGGTGCCTGACTGGTGCCATGGCTTGGAAGGACAGGGAGCGAATCCTCAGGATTGCCGGAGCAGCTGCACAGGGGAGGGAGCTGGATGTCATTGTCCACCTAGGAACAAATGACCTGGCTAAGAAAGGGATTACAGCAGTGCAAGAAGAGTTTGTGGAATTGGGGAGGGGCCTTAGACAAGTAGCATGCACGGTAACCTTCTCGGAGGTGCTGCCCATCTATGGCGTAGGAGAAGCTAGGGTGTTCTGCACCATGGGATCCAATCAGTGGTTGAAAAACTGGTGCAGAGCTCAGGAATTTGGCTTCACTGGGGACTGGGGGTCCACCTGGAGTGATGCAAGCCTGATGGGCTGCATCATCCGGGAGGGAACCAGGATCCTAGGTGATAGGTTTAAATGCCTGATGGACAAGCATTTAAACTAGCCAAGGGGAGGCACTGGAAAGGAGCAGGGAAATCCTAGCTCCCCCCAAAAAAATCATGGTAGTAAGTACGGTAAACACCAACCTAGAGGTGGTGATAGGGAAAAGGGCAGGGGTAAATGGAGAAAGTGATAAAGGCAAGAAGGACAGGGATGGGGCAAAAAGGAGTAAGGCCATCAGGAAATGGAGGGTAATGAGTACCAATGCCCACAGTCTGGGCAACAAGCTCCGTGAGCTGGTGGCCTTGATGGAAGAGGGATGCCTGGATATCATAACAGTCACAGAAACATGGTACACAGAGAACCATGACTGGGATGTTAACATACCAGGGTACATAACCTACAGGAGAGACAGGCAGGAGAGAAGAGGGGAGGAGTAGCTCTCTATGTAAGGGAAGGGATAAAAGCAACTGAACAAAAGAGTAAACAGGGAGGAGAGGAGGCACTGTGGGTCACCTTGGAGACTGGAAAGGGCACCACAATCCGCACAGGGGTTGTGTACAGACCCCCATGTCAGGGGGAGGGAATGGACAAGGATATGATAGAAAGCATTCTTAGGATGGCAGAGAAAGAGGAGATACTGTTGATGGGAGACCTGAATATGCCAGATGTTAACTGGAGCACATTTGCTGCAGCCAAATCCAAGAGCAGGGCCATTCTCGATGCCCTACAGGTGGCAGGCCTCAGACAGCTAGTTTCAGAACCCACTTGTGAGGGAGCAATCTTAGACCTCATACTCTCAAATGGGGGCAGTGAGAGGCTCTCAGATCTAGAAGTGGGTTGCCATCTGGGAACAAGTGACCATCAAACAGTGTGGTTCACGTTAAACTCAGCTACAGAGTCAAGCCATACAAAAGTGAGGGTACTGGACTCAGGAGGGCTGACTTTGGCAAGATGGAGAGCACCTCAGAAAAGCACTAGCAAACAGGCTAGAAGGAGGTGTGGAGCAACAATGGGAATCATCAAAACTGCCATCACAGAGGCAACAAGCCTTGTGTGAAGCAAATAAATCAAAATGAAAGAAAAAGCCACTATGGTTCTCAAAAGAGGTGGCTGGGAAAGTCAGGAGAAAAGATAGCATTCAGGAAGTATAAGGAAACACAGAAGGAGCAGGACAGAGAGCTGTACCAGTTAAGGCAGAAGGAAGCAGGGAGGGAAGTCAGATAGCAAAGGCCCAAACTGAGGAAAAAGATAGCCAACTCAGTTAAGAAGAGGATAAACCTTTTATAGGTACATCAGAGGCGTAGAAAGACAAAGGGGGGATAGTGAGGCTGAATAGAATGAATGGTGGGTGGGCAGAGGGGACAGTGAAAAGCAGGATATTGAGCAGAATATTTCTGCTCAATATTCACAAAAGAGGAGGGAAGTGCCTAATCCAATTAACAGAAGCACTCTTGATAGGGGTCGATCCCAGCCCTTTCACAGAAGAAAGGGTTCTGCAAGAACTCCTAAAACTGAAGGTGGACAAAGCAATGGGTCCTGATGGAATTCACCCCAGAATTCTAAAAGAATTAAGGGGGGAGCTAGTGAAACCACTGACTACTCTTTTTAATAAATCATGGGAGGATGGTGTGGTACCCGAGGACTGGAGGAAGGCGGATGTGATTCCCTTTCACAAAAGTGGGACCAAGACAGTGGCAGGAAACTACAGACCTGTCAGTTTGACCTCTGTGGTAGGGAAAGTGATGGAGTCACTTCTGAAGGAAAGAATTGTTGAGTACCTTGAGGTCAGTGGGGCACAGGACCCAAGGCAGCATGGGTTCACAGCGGGAAGGTCATGTCAGACAAATCTAATAGATTTCTTTGACTGGGTGACCAAAGTAGTAGACCAGGGAGGGGCTGTGGACATGGCCTACTAGACTTTAGCAAGGCATTTGACACAGTCCCACACAAAGATTAATAGTCAAATTAACCAGCCTGGGGTGGGTCCCAGGGTGGTAGCCTGGAAATAAACATTGGCTGGACAACAGGACACAGAAGGTAATTGTAAATGGAGTCCACTTTGAAGAAAGAGGTTACTAATTGGGTACCGCAGGGTTCAGTACTGGGTCCAGTCCTTTTTAATGTCTTTATAAGTGTCATTGCAGAGGGACTAGAAGGAAAAGTATGCCTCTTTGCAGATGACACAAAGATCTGCAACAGGGTTGATACACAAGGAGGCATGGAAAGGATGAGAAGGGACTTGGCAAGGTTGGAGGAATGGCCAGAAGTATGGCAGCTAGGATTCAATGCAAAGAACTGCAAAATAATGCACTTGGGAAACAAGAACCCAGAGGAAGATTACACAATGGGGGATAGTAACAACAACAAAAAAGGAAAGGGACCTGGGGGTAATCATATCAGATGACCTTAAGGTTAGCAAGCAATGTGAGAAGGCAGTAGGGAGGGCTGGGGGTATACTGGGATGCATAGGGAGAGGCATCACCAGCAGAAAACAAGAAGTTGTTATTCCTCTGTACAGACAGTTGGTGAGACCCCATCTGGAGTACTGTGTCCAGTTCTGGAGACCCCATCTCCGCAAGGACATAGACAGGATGGAGGCAGTCCAGAGGAGGGCAACTAAAATGGTGCAGGGTCTGCAAGAGAAGCCGTACGAGGAGAGACTAAAGGAGCTTAATATGTATACCCTTGAGGAAAGAAGGGAGAGGGGGGACATGATAGAAACTTTTAAGTACCTCAGTGGAATCAACAAAGTCCAAGAGGTAGCATCTTTCAGAAAAGAGACGTGCAAGAACAAGGGGACACAATTTAAAGATGGGGGCAGTTCTGGGGCAATGAGAAGTTTTTTCACAGAGAGGGTAGTGGATGCATGGAACAGCCTTCCTGAGGAGGTTGTGGGGTCTAAAACTGTGGGAGAATTCAAGAATGCATGGGACAGACATAAGGCAGTTCTTGTGGGGGTAGGAAGAAATAGGCTGTTGGTTAACTAGGATCTACGGCCTATTCTATAGGTAGGGAAATGGGCAGACTAGGTGGGCCAAGCGGTCCTTATTTGCCATCAAAGTCTATGTTTCTATGTTTCTATTGCAAAAAAACACATTATTGCATTACTTAGGGTTCAACTTAATGCCAGAAAAGTAGGGAAATGTAGCATTAGGGTTTCCAACCCTAACTCCCCCACCCAAAGCAGCAAAATGACAAGACCACACAAACAACCATAGACAGCCATAAGGCAAGACAAACAACACACAACTGTTTCCAGATAACACAAATATAGTAGCACTAATGTGCTACCATAGAAAAAAAAGAATACAGCATGCAGCAGTTTAAAAAAACATACTTCATCCTGTTTAGAAATGTAACACTGTGCCAGCCCGGTGGCACAGAGGGCTGTGGCGCTGGACATTTCACCTCGTGGCATGTCGGGGACCTGGGTTCATGAGCGAGCCTGGGTCATTGGAGGTCAGTACGGGGTGGGAGGGCGGAGCTGGATGGAGCAGCCGGCGGGCAGCTCTCCTCTCCGGGGGAGGGTGAGTGGCATCCCTCGCTCAATGGTTGCCCTCTGGTGGAAGCCAGAAGGCTGTGCAGGCTGGGGGAGCCAGTGTTAGACCAATGGGGTGGGCTGAAGGGGGTCGTTACCGGGGCTGTAAGGCGCATGTGCACCTCCACGCACATGCGTCCTTCTCCTAGGGCCCCGGGAGAAAAACTGGTGGACGAAAAAAAAAGACGGCAGGATGACGACCCGACTCCTCGCAGGCACTGCTCCCGGACCGGGCATAAGGTAGGCCCCGGTAATTCCAGGTGACAGAAGCTGGGGGAGTCAGTTAGATGGGGGCCGTCCGGGGGAGCAAAAATAGAAATAAGATAAAAAAGAAATGTAACACTGTGACTGCGGAAGTGGATGTGTGTATGTCATACACTGTGCACGTGTATCTGCAGCAGGAGCAATGCTGACCAAGCAGGGGCCTGTACTTATGCATACAGAGGTAGTGCTGTGGTTTGAGTATCATGGATTTATATCTGCACCTCCAGAAGCACACATGCTGTGGTTATGCAGGCAGACGTGGGTGTGTATGTCTTGCAGTATGCATGTATATCTGTGGCTGCAAAAGTGCTGGACCCTGATGATGGATGTTTTTTGCGTCATCTGGAAACAGTTGTATGTGTTTTGTCTTTCCTGATGAAGACTGTCTGTGTTTGCTTGTGTGGTCCTATTCGTTTGCAGCATTGGGGTGGGGGGTTAGGGTTGGAAACCCTAATACCACATTTCCCTACTTTTGTAGCTCTAAGTTGAACCCTAACTGATGCATTAACACAATTATTTGCAATGAATATGTATATATGTCTATATTCTTTGTAAAACATGCTTTAATGCACCAGTTAGAGTTCAACTTACCATCACAAAAGTAAGACAACGCGATGTTATGGTTTCCAACCCTAACTCCCCACTCCCTCAAGCAGAAAAAGGACAAAACCACACAAGCAACCACAGAGAGCCATCATCAGGTAAGACACATGTCATACAACTGTTTCCAGATGACACAAATGTAGTAGCACGAATGTTCTCCCTTCATCGATTTGTATACCTGGTATGCACACCTCAAGACACACAGTCACTTTTGGCTGCAGATAGAAATCCACAATGCTCAAATGACATCACTGCTTCTGTGTGCAGAAGCACAGGCCCCTGCAGTCACAGATACACATCCACGATACCCAAATTAAAAGAGCTCTTCTGTCTGCAGAAGCACAGGACTCCTATGAAGCCTATGCTTCTGTATCCACAGGTACTTATGCACACTGTAAGACATATACACTGACCTCTGGCTGCAGAAGAGCAGGCTCCATGAAATCCATGACATCCAAATTGCAACACTACTTCTGTCTGTACATGTGCAGGCCCCTGTGAGGCCAGTGTTTCTGCAGCCACAGGTACACATGCACACTGTAAGACATACACACACAGTTGTGGCTTTAGAAGCACAGGCATCTCTGGGGCCTGTGCTTCTGCAGTGGCAGATACAACTCCACGAAGGTAGCACATCAGTGTTACTGCTTTTGTGTCATCTGGAAATAGTTGTATGTTGTTTGTCTTACCTGATGATGGCTGTCTGTGGTTGCTTGTGTGGTCTTGTCCTTTTACTGCTGGTTGTGTGTGTGTGGAGTTATGGTTGGAAACCCTAACACCACATTTTCCTACTATTATGGCTGTAAATAGAACCCTAACTGGTGCATTAACATAGTTTTCTGCAAAGAATTTCCTTTTTTTTTTTAGCATTGTGGAATCATATCCTCATTCACTCAGGTTGCTTCAGGACCTGCATAAACAGATGCAGAGGGCCCTCTGGGCCCTGTGCCAAGTGAATAGTCTATCTGGCTATGGAAGTGCAGGGCTCAGAGGACCCTGGGTGTCTGCATCTGTTCACACAGGTCCTGAAACAACATGCGTGACTTAGGATATGATTCCACTATCTAAATCAAAATCGAACAACTTGAGGATGCTGTGCAGGCACTTTAAATACTGCTTGGGTTGCCCACTGCTCCACCAAACCCCCCAGCTTAGCCTGCCAAAATATCTAGTTCCATGGCTGGATTAACCTGTATGCAAATTACGCCATGGCGTAGGGCCCCGAGGTTCAGGAGGGCCCCCACTGTTAACTTATTTACAGTTACTGTCTTTGATTCTGGCTGTACTGGATGACCACTGACAGGCCGAATTGCCCAAAAAGCAGCCCCCTCCTTGGAGTCAGTCAGCCCCCCCCACCTCACTGAGTCAGCCTGGTGAATGATGAACACCCCCCCCACAGCTGCTCTGAGCAAGTGAGCCTCTCAGTTTCTCTGATGGCTGCTCCAGCCTCACCTCTGATCCACCCTGACCCCACCACACACAACCAATTATGTCCATCAGAGGTCCTCTGCATGTGTGGCTACTGGGCAGCAGGAATCAGTATGTGCATGTGCATGGCGTCAGGACATGTGGCCGGGCAGTAATGAGGAGTAGAGGAGGAGAACGAGAGAGAGAGAGCTGTGGCAGTCAGTCGTCGGTGCCAGTGGTTGGTCTCGTCTAACAAAGAAGAAGAGTCTCTGTCTAAAGACACAAAAGTAGAGAGAGAGAGAGAGTCTGAGCAGGCCATGGGGGGATCACCCAGAGTCAGATGTGGCTTCAGTGCAGCGTTACGTACTGCTGGTGTTTTCAGTGTAGCCACTAGTCAGGGTCAGTCAGTGCTGGTGTTAGTTTGGCCTTTGGTCCTGTTGTGACTATGAGGAGTCCTCCCATGCCGGGCCGCGCTGCAACGCTGAGTCGCGTCATCACCACCTGTGTGATCTTGAGGAAACAATCAAGAGGACAGACTTGACTCATCACAGTCACATTCACATTCACATCAGTCAGGCCACACCAGGTATGTTGTGTTGACTAGTCATCTGCGTGCTGCAGTGTCAAAGTCATTTGTGCTGCAGAAATAAGCAGTTTTATTGCATTGGAGAAATAAACTAAGCTGTGGTTACCTCTGGTCATGTCTGTCTGTGAGTGTTTAGTAACCTGAGTAGTGTGCGGAGTCTTTAATAAGATTTGAGTTTGGCACTGAGTGGACCATGGGATGCTAATAAGTCACCTGAGGGGAACTAACTTGTGTGACTTGCTCTTGCTGGCACAGTTTTGTCTTGGTTTGATTTGAGTCATATACATTACTGGGAAGTTGCAGCAGCTTGCTCTAGGAAACTTAATTTCTGAAGTGACTGCAGTCAACAACTGCAGGTCCTGCAGGGTTCTTAAGGCTCAGTCTTTTTGGCACAACTCTGTTTAGCTGCTTTGGCATCAATGACTTGGAGTAGGGACAAGGATGTGGCAACTCAGCATTGGCACCAAAGTAACTTTTAGGTTGACAACAAAATTATAAATGACAATGGAGATGGAAGACAGGAGACAGTGGGAGAACAGATAGAATTCAGGACAAAGATAGCTGCACAGAGGGTGATTGTGGCAGATGCATTGCAGAGGCAAGGAGCTTGAGCATGTCTCAGGTTTGGAGCGCGAAGGAGTCTTGAGCAGGGAAAAATTGGAAGGGCGCTGTGAGCCCCACTAACTGCTTCAATACATGCTTCAGTTTTTTGGTTTTGGCAGAGAGAATAGGTATTCAAGGAGGCATGTGCAGGGAGATCGTAGCAGCTACAATCCCAATTTTTATTAATTTATTTATGTGGAATTTGAGTTTGATATCTGGGAAGGCAAGGCACACTAATTGAAGTCTAATGTCCAGGTGTGTCTCAGGGGAGGGAAAAAAAGAGGAATAAAAGAGGATCCATAACTATTAAATTAATAACAAAAATAGTTACAAGGTACAGTAGTGGCAAGGGAAAAACAACACGAGTTAAAGGTAACTAAAAAGTGAAAATTTACAAAATGTTAATATTGTACTGATAAAATGTTGCTTTGTGCAGCAATTGGTCATTCTGAATTGTGTTGTTTATAATCAAGGGCATGTGACCTGTCAAGTCATGTGGTATAACACATAGCATTATAAACCACATCCTGCTTGAATACCCTGGTCGTCACTGCAGAAGAGTGGAATGTTGGCATTTAGGGGCCCCCCGGGCCACAAAATATGACTTGGAGTAGGGCCCCCACATCCATTAATCTGGCCATGTCTAGTTCACTGTTTTTCCTGAAATAAAACCAAACAAAATGCCACCACCTTTAAAGTTTGGTTTCTTTTATGTGGTATAAGTGCTAATGACATGTATAATGAAAATCCCCTGAAGGCCTGCTCTGTCACTGGTGTATTTTGCCTGAGAGACCAGAAATTAATTTTGCCTGGACGAATTGATTGAACTGTATTCTGGTAATGCTGATTGTGGGATACGCATTAATTTGGTCTAAATTCCTATATTCTCAAGTCTTAGTTAGTCAGGAGTGTTGAATTATACTTTAAATGAAATTGATTGGGTGTTTGTAATGAAAGTAATACATTGATTTCTGTTGAGAGTAACAAAGAGGAAACAGATGAATTTTTCTCTGCTGGCCAACGTTCACAGCCTGTGGGATTTAGTGGCTTTAGTTTCTGCCATTAATATGGGATAAGATGCAAATTTATTGAACAGACTTTAAGCCTTTACTTTTATCTGAGAATTAAATGCACCACACCAGTCAGGTCATGAACTGATAACATGCGTAGCAGCAGCTGAGAAGTAACAAACAGATGCAGAGACCACTCCAATCTGGCCATGAACTGATAATACCTGTACCGGCAGCTGAGAAGTAGCAAACTGGTGCAGAAACCACTGCAGTCAGCTTCTGAACTGATAACATGTGTACCAGCTGCTGAGAAGTAACAAACAGATGCAGAGACAACACCAGTCAGGTCATGAACTGAAAACACACATACCAGCAGCTGGGAAGTATCAAACAGGTGTAGAGACCACACCAGTTAGGTAATGAACTGATGACACAATGAAAAAGAGAAGAGACAACATCAGGCAGGTCATGAACTGATAACACAATGCACCAATGCAGAGACCACACCAGTTAGGCCATGAACTGATAACACGTGTACCAGCAGCTAAGAGGAAGCAAACAAGTGCAGAGACCACACCAGTCAGGTCATGAACTTATAACACGTGTAAGGGCAGCTGAGAAGTAACGAACAGATGCAGAAACCACACCAGTCAGGTCATGAACTGATAGCACGTGTACTGGCAGCTGAGAAGTAACAAACAAGTGCAGAGACCATAGCAGTCAGGTTACAAATTGGTAACATGCGTACCAGCAGCTGAGAAGTAGAAAACAGGTGCAGAGACCACACCAGTCAGGTCATGGACTGATGATACACGTACCAGCAACTGAGGAGTAATAAACAGGTGCAGAATAGGTCATGAACTGATAACACATGTGACAGCAGTTGAGAAGTAATAAACAGGTAAAGAAACTGCAGCAGTCAAGTCATGAATTGATAACACGCATACCAGCAGCTGGGAAGTAGCAAACAGGTGCAAAGACCACACCAGTCAGCCCATGAACTGATAACACATGTACCAGGTGCTGAGAAGTAACACACACAGGTGCAGGAACCACTGCAGTCAGCTCATGAACTGATACAATTTTTATCTATAGCTGAGACATAGCAAACGGGTGCAGATGTAGACACCACACTAGTCAGGTCATGAACTGATAACGCGTGTACCAGCAGCTGAGAAATAGCAAACAGATGCAGAGACCACACCGGTCAGGTCATGAACTGATAACGTGTGTACCAGCAGCTGAGAAATAACAAACAGATGCAGAGACCACACCAGTCAGGTCATTTATTTATTTATTTAGATTTTGATAACCGGGTAAGCCCACTGAGACCAGAGGTCCCTTTTTTAGGAGCGACACGGAATTAGTTACAGAAAGAGACATGAAGAAACAGTTATTCTTTTTTACAGTAGTTACATATGCTGCTCAAGTAGACATCAGCGACAGTAGACAGGGGAAAAGTAAGGATTCACAATACAGGTTCAAGCATTATTTACACTAGTTACATTAGATACACACATGTAGAATTAGAGACCAGTATACAGGCTACATCAAGGTTTAGGAGATGCATCCAGTAATGAAAGGAGGTTCAAGGTGGTGCAGCAGAACAGAGGCCTGGGCTAGGGAGCTAATGGTTACAGCCACAGAGACTGAGATTGAGAAGATATAGTTTGAGTCCAGACTTGAATTGGGTAAGGGTAGTAGAGACAGTCAGGCTAGGTGGTAGAGAGTTCCATAGGTGGGAGGCAGCAAATTTAAAGGAGCGTTTGCCTTGGTTGGAGCGGATCTTTGGGATGTTGAGGGGATGACTTGCAGATGATCGCAGGGTTCGGATTTATTCTTCGGGAGAGAGTAGTCCTCTAAGATGGGGAGGGAACCCGGGGTAGTGAACTTGAAGGCAAAGACAGCGACAGGGTAGCTAGTTTGTGCGAAGTGCGAGACCCAGGTTTAGTTCCTTAAGTGCATCACAATGATGACTCCTAGAGAGGAGTTTGTGTACAACTAAGCCACACGGTTATAGAGAATGGAAAGTTTGTTGAATTCCGTCTCGCGGAGGAACTGCAGTAAAGGAGCTCCATACAGTATGGAGGGGAGGAGGTTGCAGCTGGCAATTGCCCGGCGTGCAACTGAGGATAGGGAATTCCCCAGATGGTAGAGGAGGCCAAGTTTTTGCTGGGTGGACCTGGTTATGGAGTCGATATGGGGTCGGTAGGTCATCTCTTGGTCGAGATGGACCCCGAGGTATTTCATCTCACCACACCAATCAGGTCATGAACTGATATCACCTGTACCAGCAGCTGAGAAATAGCAAACAGATGCAGAGACCACACCAGTCAGGTCATGAATTGATAACACCTGTACCTGCAGCTAAGAAGAAGCAAATAAGTGCAGAGACCACACCAGTCAGGTCATGAACTTATAACACATGTAACGGCAGCTGAGAAGTAGCAAACAGATGCAGAAACCACACCAGTCAGGTCATGAACTGATAACACATGTACCAGCAGCTGAGAAGTAGCAAACAAGTGCAGAGACCACACCAGTCAGGTCATGAACTTATAACACATGTAACGGCAGCTGAGAAGTAATGAACAGATGCAGAAACCACACCAGTCAGGTCATGAACTGATAACACTGTGTACTGGCAGCTGAGAAGTAGCAAACAGATGCAGAAACCACACCAGTCAGGTCATGAACTAATAACACCTGTACCAGCAGCTGAGAAGTAGCAAACAGATGCAGAAACCACACCAGTCATGTCATGAACTGATAACATGTGTACCAGCAGCTAAGAAGTAGCAAACAAGTGCAGAGACCACACCAGTCAGGTCATGAACTTATAACACATGTAACGGCAGCTGAGAAGTAACGAACAGATGCAGAAACCACACCAGTCAGGTCATGAACTGATAACACTGTGTACTGGCAGCTGAGAAGTAGCAAACAGATGCAGAAACCACACCAGTCAGGTCATGAACTAATAACACCTGTACCAGCAGCTGAGAAGTAGTAAACAGATGCAGAAACCACACCAGTCAGGTCATGAACTTATAACACATGTAACGGAAGCTGAGAAGTAGCAAACAGATGCAGAAACCACACCAGTCATGCCATTTATTTATTTATTTATGTTTGTTTATTTATTGAGTCTTGGATTACAACACATTTGAGCAAGGCAACTCATTTACAAAGGTTCAACGTCAGTAGTACAAAAACAAAACAAGGTAAACAATAGATAAGTAAATAGCAGATATCAAGAATATACTTTAGAAAAATTAATACATCAAAATCAATCAAAATAGCACTGAATGTTGCTCAATATAACAGCAGAGTGGGCTAGAAAAGAGGGCAGCCTGGGAGGCCTTGTAAAAATCTAGGACAGAAACTGGTCCGATGGCGCAGAACATGGCTGCTGTCTGCTGGTCACCAGACTCTGGAATGGAGCATGGGTGTCAGAGGGTTGGTTGTGGGGAGCAGGACTGAGCATCCACAGGGACTGCTCTCCCTGCTCTGGGGAGGGGGGCTGTGTGTCTGGTGCAACATGGACCCAGCGGAGGCTAGGGGTACTGCAATGCAATCCAGCACCTGAATGTAAGGGCAGACGGGTCATCACTGTAACGTCTCTGGAAAACAAGAAAAAATCCCAACCTATGCCGCTCCCGCTAATGAGCTGGTTCTGGTGCTGACCCCTCTGGCCACCTAATTCTGCCACTGGCAGCCCCATTTGGGGGGGTCAGCCCCGAGCATGTGGGGGTCGGTCACCGGAGTAGGGCAAACCCTAAACAGGGTTAGGGGAAGCCAGGCAGCAAAAAGAGTACAATAAAAAAAAATAATCTAAGAGAGAATGTAATGGGCTGTAAGGTGGGGGATAGGAGAAAGAAGAGGGAGAAGGAGATGAGTTGCACAGGAGGCGGAGAGGGAAGGAGTGGAGTTGCAAAGGAAGTAATGGGGATAGAGAGATGAGAGGATCGGGAGGTGGAAGGAGGGAAATTGGGTGAGTGCAGAGAGAAGGGGGGAGTACTGGTGAAGTGAGGGGGAGGAAGACAAATTAATAGTACAAGGAGAATAGGTGGTGTTTAGTCAGGAGAGGGGGCAGCCTAGCAGGACTTGTCAAAAACCCAAGAGAGAGAGAGAGAGAGTAATATGGGTGGGAGAGAGGTAAGAGAGAGAAACGTAGGGAGAAGGAGGGGAAGAAGTTGCAAAAGAGGTGGCATGAGATAAGAGAATGGGAGGAGGGTGGAAGAGGGAAGGTGAGGAGGAGCAAGGGAAGAACTTGAAGATGCATGAGGCAGAGAAGAAACAGGGGTAAAGGTTGGAGGAAAAGGCTTGAGGTAGAATGAGAATGAAGTGCCAAGAGTTAAAGATACAGGTATAAGTACAATGATGAAATAAGTGAAGACTGCTAAGGCTGCAGTCACATATACTGTTTGCTAATAGATGTTGTCAGAGTTTGTGTTTGAAAGGGCTGAGTTTAGACTCAGAGATATCCTACCAGGGAGTTGAGCCAGAGGGGTTCTGTAAGCAAAGACCTCTGACCCTGGAAAGTGATCTGACATCTGAGGACAGTAAAGACCTAAGTTGCCAAGCTGCGAGTATGTTGGGTACTGTGACAAGGGCTAAGGAGCTGTTGGACCCCAGGGGGTAACAAACCAAGGTGTGCCTTCTTGGCAAGTAAGCAGCTTTGATATTGGATCCAGCTGAATAATTGAAGCCACCCAGTCTGAGCATATAGGTCACACGTGTGTGTGAGGCGGGCAGCCCCAGTAAGGAGTCTGCATGCTTTGTTAAGAGCAACAGTGATCCTGTGAAGGGATGCAGCAGAGGCAGAGCCATAACCAACCAGCCCATAATCGATGATGGTAATGACAGAGCTGAAAATTGCTATTCTTAGTGCCTCGGGAGTGAGGCTATGCTTGTGCCTGTGGAGTAGGCCAACCTTATGCTGACAGCTCCTTGTTAATGCTATCAATAATATGCTGCAAGTAGGAGATTGAGCTATCAACAGTGACCCCTAGATATTTGAAGGAGTGGAGCTGTTCAAGTGGGGTGCCAATGCAGTTTGTGATGAACAAGGGTTTGGACTTGTGTTTCTTATGGGCATTGTTGAAAAGCATCACTTTGGCCTTTTTATAGTTTAGCACCAGTTTTTGAGTGCTGAACCACTTTTCCACTTCTGAGAAACTGTGTTGAAGGTTATCCTGGAGGCTCTGAGGGTCAGGGTTACTAGAGTAGGTTTATTTATTTATTTATTGCAGATTCGGAAAATACCTTTGAGTCCGAGACTCGTTTACAAAGGCTCCACGTCACAAAAAGTAGAACATCATTACAGTGATGATAAATTCAGGAGCAGGAATCAGACAGGCATATCACAGAGAGTACAATAACAACGGCTAACAGTCAGAGCCTAAGGCGTATTAGGATAGGTTAAGTAGCTTAATATATAGGCTCTAGATCAGAGTTGAACTGGCAACTCTGGCAGGGGCTAGAAATAAGGGTGGGGAAGGGAGGGAGGAGGGAAGCCAGCTGGAGGGCCTTGTCAGGGGAGGGAGGGGACAAGGAGGGCATCATGGCATCAACCGCGTAAAGCAGAATCTGTCCATGACAGGCTCGTGGGAGGTTATTCAAGTAGATACTGAAGAGAAGGGGCCCCAGTATAGATCCCTGAGGCACTCCAGAATGGACTGGCTTCCTTCCGGAGAGGACATTGGTTACCTTGACCTGCTGCGAATGATCTTCTAAGTAACTTTTGAACCAGCTGACGGCATCATTCGACACCCCTGCCAGCAATAATTGCCCGAGTAGCAGTGAGTAGTTCACAGTATCAAATGCCTTCGTCAGATCAATAAAGGCAGCCCCTACCAGATGGCCTTGGTCTGAAACCAGTGAATTCTAACAGTGCAGTGGTAGTACTACGACCTTTACAAAAGCCATGCTGCTGGGGACATTGGATACTGTATTGTCCAGGTATTCCACAAGCTGATCAGCAATTATACGCTCTAGTGCTTTCGATAGAGGAGGCAGAATGGAGATTGGCCTGTAGTTTGTGTGCTGTACCCTGTCTCCACCTTTGTGCACTGGAGTTACTAGGGCCTGTTTCCATTTTTGGGGGAATTGCCCAAGCCTTAGAGAAAGGTTCAGAATCTTGGTAAGAGGTGTAAGAGTTTCCTCGAGGGTGAGGGCAAGAAATTTGAGATTTAGATTGTCCCCACTGAATCTTGCTTTACCGAGTACTTTGCGTAAATACTTTCTAGCCTCACGCTTAGGTCATGAACTGATGACACGTGTACCAGCAGCTGAGAAGTAGCAAACAGATGCAGAGAGCACACCAGTCAGGTCATGAACTGATAACACCTGTACCAGCAGCTGAGAAGTAACAAACAGATCATGAACTGATGACACGTGTACCAGCAGCTGAGAAGTAACAAACAGATCATGAACTGATGACACGTGTACCAGCAGCTGAGAAGTAGCAAACAGATGCAGAGAGCACACCAGTCAGGTCATGAACTGATAACACATGTACCAGCGGCTGAGAAGTAGCAAAAAAGTGCAGAGACCACACCAGTCAGGTCATGAACTGATAACATGCGTACCAGCAGCTGAGACGTAGAAAACAAGTACAGAGACCACTGCAGTCAGGTTACAAAATGATAACACGCATACCAGCAGCTGAGGGGTAGCAAACAAGAGCAGAGACCACATCAGTCAGGTCATGGACTGATAACACATGTACCTGCAGCTTAAAAGTAACAAACAGGTGCAGAGACCACACCAGTCAGGTCATGGACTGAAAACACATGTGCCAGCAGCTTAAAAGTAACAAACAGATGCAGAGACCACACCAGTCAGGTCATGGACTGATAACACATGTACCTGCAGCTTAAAAGTAACAAACAGATGCAGAGACCACATCAGTCAGGTCATGGACTGATAACACATGTACCTGCAGCTTAAAAGTAACAAACAGATGCAGAGACCACACCAGTCAGGTCATGGACTGATAACACATGTGCCAGCAGGTTAAAAGTAACAAACAGATGCAGAGACCACACCAGTCAGGTCATGAACTGATAACACATGTACCTGCAGCTTAAAAGTAACAAACAGATGCAGAGACCACACCAGTCAGGTCATGGACTGATAACACATGTACCTGCAGCTTAAAAGTAACAAACAGATGCAGAGACCACACCAGTCAGGTCATAGACTGATAACACATGTACCTGCAGCTGAGGGGTAGCAAACAAGAGCAGAGACCACACCAGTCAGGTCATGGACTAATAACACATATACCTGCAGCTGAGGGGTAGCAAACAAGAGCAGAGACCACACCGGTCAGGTCATGGACTGATAACACATGTACCTGCAGCTTAAAAGTAACAAACAGATGCAGGGACCACACCAGTCAGGTCATGGACTGATAACACATGTACCTGCAGCTTAAAAGTAACAAACAGATGCAGAGACCACACCAGTCAGGTCATGGACTGATAACACATGTACCTGCAGCTTAAAAGTAACAAACAGATGCAGAGACCACACCAGTCAGGTCATGGACTGATAACACCTGTACCTGCAGCTTAAAAGTAACAAACAGATGCAGAGACCACACCAGTCAGGTCATGGACTGATAACACCTGTACCTGCAGCTTAAAAGTAACAAACAGATGCAGAGACCACACCAGTCAGGTCATGGACTGATAACACATGTACCTGCAGCTTAAAAGTAAAAAACAAGAACAGAGACCACACCAGTCAGGTCATGGACTAATAACACGTGTGCCAGCAGGTTAAAAGTAACAAACAGATGCAGAGACCACACCAGTCAGGTCATGGACTGATAACACATGTGACAGCAGCTTAAAAGTAACAAACAGATGCAGAGACCACACCAGTCAGGTCATGGACTGATAACACATGTACCTGCAGCTTAAAAGTAACAAACAAGAGCAGAGGCCACACCAGTCAGGTCATTAACAGCAGAGTGAGGCAACTTCATTGGCTTCATTCCTCAGTATCAAATTAACACAATAAATATAGACACTACTGTTTCCACTTTTCCTAATAATAAAACATATTTTTGGCACCACTGTGATGCCTCCAAGCAAGTGCAGTTCTACTTGAGGACTAAGGACCACATCAGGACTGAAGAATGAGTCCTTAAAGAACAACTCTGCACTTCAGCATGTACTCTCATATATGAAATGTTTCGGCTATTACAGTTTAGTTGAGAATACTTCTTTATTTTGAATGTTCCTTTTCAAGATTTACATCACTTCCTGGGAGTCTATCCAAAAAGTTTGTACTAAAAGGATTTGCCTCTCCCCAGTTAACCCAATTAACCCCAGTTAATTTTACAGTGCTTTTGTTTATGACATCATAGTGATCACTATGACAACAGACTGTGATAGAAACACAGACTCATAGAATTTGTCAGCAGATAAGGACCGCTTGGCCCACCTAGTCTGCCCAGGTTGAACCCTGCTATACTGTTACTGCAGAACTTACCTGATCTCTGACTACTCCCCCCTGCTTTTATATGATTCGTTTGTGCCTATCCTATGAATGCTCAAAGCCCACCACTGTTTTTGCTCCCGTTGGTAGACTGTTCCTGGTGTCCACCACTCTTTCAGTGAAGAAGTGCTTCCTCATATCACTCCTAAATTTCTCCCCTTCCAGCTTCATTGAATGCCCTGTTGTGCTGGAGTACCTTCTCCTCTGAAATACCCCCTCCTGTGCCTAGTTCACCCCATGAGGTACTTATAGGGTGTACATACTGAGATCCCTCAGTCTCTCCTCATAGGCCTTTTGATGCAGTCCTAGTACCATTTTGGTTGCTCTACTCTGGACAGCATCTACCTGGTCTATGTCCTTTCTGAGACGTCATCTCCAGAACTGGACACAGTACTCCAGGTGGGATCTCATCAACAATCAATACGGTGGCGACACCCCTCTCTCCTTCTGCTGATGAATCCCCTCCTATGCACCCCAGCATCCCACACACCCTGCCTACTGCCGTGTTGCACTGCCCCACCACCTTGACGTCATCAGATAGGATAACCTCAAGGTCTCTTTCCTGCTTTGTGACAGTTAATACCACTCCATCCATTTTGTACTCTGCCCCGGGTTTTTGTGCCCTAGGTGCACGATTTTGCAGGTTTTTCGCATTGAAACCCAGCTGCCATACTCTTGGCCACTCCTCCAGTTTTTTCAGGTCTCTGTTCATTTTCTCCACCCCCTCTGGAGCGCCTACCCTATTGCAGATTTTTTTTTATTACTGTTTCTCCCCCTTGGTCCCCGCCGGCCACCTCTGATGTCTCCCTTTCACTGTCGCCGAGTATCAGACCCCCTCCCCATTGCCCCCCACGACTTACCCTTCGAGGCAGGGGTTGGGGAGCTGCTCAACCCACCGGCACGGATCCAGCTCGGGAGGTGTCCTCTCTGGATGGTGCTCCGGGGGGGGGACTATCGTCATTCTGCTGCGGTGGTAGCCATTTTTCCATTTTTTTCCTTGCTGTGGCTGGGAGCATGCAGTACCATTAATGATGCCCAGTGCATGTGTCTGCATGCTGTACATCAGATTTTTCCTTGTTGCGGCTGGGAGCGTGCAATGCCACTAATGATGCCCAGTGCATGCATCCGGACGCTGTGCGTCAGATTTTTCCTTGTTGCGGCTGGGAGCATGCAGTGCCACTAATGATGCCCAGCGCGTGTGTCTGCACGCTGTACATCAGATTTTTCCTTGTTGCGGCTGGGAGCATGCAATGCCACTAATGATGCCCAGCGAGCGTGTCCGCACACTGTACATGGGGTGGGTGCTCCTCCTCCAACTCCACTTTGTGGAACCTGGCATACCAGCCCCCCAGCCACTGCTAGGGGTCAGGCAAATGCCAGTCTGTGTCACCACCCTCCCCGGGAGAGGAGAGCTGTCCTCTGGACACTCAATCCTCTCCTTCCCCAGCCAATCCCTGGTGACCCGCTCGCACCGCTAACACGGGTCGCCAGCTTGGCAGGAGGTAAAGCAGTGATGCCTCAGCCCTCCACGCCACTGGGTCAGCCTCTGTTGCAGATTTTGGTGTCATCTGCAAAGAGGCACACCTTCCTTTCCCGCTCTTCTGCCATGTCACTTATGAATACACTGAAGAGGATTGGTGCCAGCACTGAGCCCTGAGGTACCCTGCTGGTCACTCTCCCCTCGTTAGAGTGAATGCCATTTACCAGTACCCTCTGTCTGCTATCCATCAACTGGTTCCTTACCCAGTTTACCACCTTGGTCCCAACTCAGACTGCCCAGTTTCCTTGTGGGCCTCCTGTGTGGTATGGTGTTGAAGGCCATGCTGAAGTCTAAGCAGGCCACATCCACTGCTCCACTCTGATCTGTTTCCCTGGTCACCCAATCAAATGAATTGATCAGGTTCATCTGACATGACTTCCTTCCATTGAATTCATGCTGCCTCGGGTCTTGTAACCCTCTGGAGTCAAGATACACCAGTAGCCTTATTTTAAATTGTGTTTCCATTAACTTCCCCACCACTGATGTTACATTGACTGCCCTATAATTTCTAGCTCCCTCCCTCCCTGCTGCCGTTCTTACAGAGTGGGACTACATCAGCCCTCCTCCGGTCTGGAACCATTCCTGTTTCCTGTGAGCTGTTGAATATGGCTGATAGAGGTGCATCCAGTACCTCCTTGAGTTCCCTCAGCACCCTCGGGTGTATCCCGTCCGGCCCCATAGCCTTGTCCACTTTCAGATTTGCAAGTCCTCTCAGGACTGTTTCCTGTATGAATGGACTTGTGTCCCCCGTGTTCCTACTGCTTTACAAATGCTGATCTCACAAACAGCAGCTGTGACGTGAGTAGGGGAGAGTCAGATGCGTTTTGAAAGACTCAGTGAAGAACTCATTTTACTGGCGCAGCATTATCTGTTATATTTAGTAAATCAACCGCAGGGAAAAGTAAAAAAAAAAACAACAAACAACTAGAAAATAATAAAGTTGAAACACAACTGATGTAACTGTAGTGTTTTTAAACTTTTCACTATAGTAGAGTTGCTCTCAATATGCTGTTTAATATCAGAGTTTCCTTGCAGAAGCCATGCGTAGTCCAGAGACTTATTGACCCTTTTCATGCCATTTTAGATTGCCTTTTAACTGTTATCCCTGTTGAGTCTGCTTTAGCATTCTTTAAAGATTTGAAATATAATTAAAAGGAGCGCTTTTTTAATACAGATATTCCTAGGTCTTCATTGGTATTCTCAACTGTTTTGGAACACCATGGGTGAGATTTTCAAAGAGTCACATCTACTTTTCAGACTCGGCCATGGGACGTCCGCCTACACTTTTAGACAGTCTAAAAGACGTTTTACTGTTTGAACACAAGTTGACTCGAATGCGCTCAGAAAGTAGTGCCTGCATCTTTTTGGGGCCTAAAATAAGGCAAGTGTTGCAAAGACGTCAGGATGTTTGAAAATATGCCGCAAGCACCCCCCCTCCCGCAGCGTATTTGCCAGGATGAAGCAGTCCTCTGAGATACGGACGCGAAAGCTGCATCCCTTGCTTTGAAATTCCCAGCCCAAATGTTTAATGTCACGTTTCTTGTGACTAGGTGAACTAGCAAGCAGCAGACACAGCTCCCTGATCTAATGGGATAACAGGTGTTCAAAAACAGGTGAGAATACTGATGGAACCCTGGCAACAGCCACTGCAAAAGAAACACTCCTTGTAATTATTTCAAAGAAAAAACAAATGCTGAAGTAAGCTCAAAATGGAGGGGGCATCTTACAAAACAGGAGAAAAGGGGCCATCTAGAGCAGAATAAAAAAGTATAAGGTGAAAATTTACACCATAACATGCCCTACTGCCTTAAAATACAAATTGAATAGTACCTAAAATACAGCCAGGACTGCATCACATGCTCTTAATACTGGGACATGCTTTAAGAAGAGAAACAAACAAAATTCCCAGTCAGCACCAGCAGAACTCAATTACACAGAATTCCTTAAAATTGGAATCTCAGGACCTTCATTTTTTTTTATTAGAGAAGATATTTTTATTAAAGTAGGATAACTAGGTCATGACAAGCGGGGTGCCGCAGGGCTCAGTCCTGGGTCTGGTGTTGTTTGGGTTATTCATATCGGATAGCTCACATGGCGTTAGGAGCAAGATCAGTCTGTTCTCAGATGATACCAAGATAGGGGCAGTGGTGGACGACATAGAAGGGTGGCAGGGGCTACAGGAGGAACTGATCAAACTGGGGGAGTGGTCAGAAAAGTGGTACTTGAGCTTCGACGAGAGAGGTGCAAGGTTATGCACGTCGGAGCAAGGAACACAGGGAGGAGCTACCAGTTGGGAGGGGTTCAGATAGAGGTCACAGAGGAGGAGAAGGACCTAGGGGTGATCATAACAGGTAACATGAACAACGCAGCTCAGTGCAGGAAGGTGGTAGCTAAGGCCAACAAGATGCTGGGGTGTATTGTGAGAGGAATCTCATCCAGAAATAGGGATGTGATCCTACCGCTGTACAGGTCACTAGTCAGGCCACACTTGGAGTACTGCGTGTAGTTCTGGCGTCCCTTTCTGAAGAAGGATATCAGATTGCGGAAGGGGGTGCAGTGTAGGGCAACTAAGATGATCCAGGGGCTGGAGGGCAAAACCTATGCGGACAGGCTGACTGAGTTGAATATGTACATCCTGGCAGAGAGGAGGGATCGGGGGGATATGATTGGGACCTTAAAATATTTGAAGGGGATTAGCAAAACAGGCACAGTAGGGATATTTAAGCTGAGGAGAGGAAAGGACACCAGAGGGCATGGTCTCAGGTTGGAGGGTAGAAGATATCGGAGAGAGATGAGGAGGCATTTTTTCACAGAGAGGGTGGTGGAGAAATGGAACACTCTACCCAAGGAGGTGGTATCCTGTAGCACAGTGGGCAATTTTAAAAGGGCATGGGACAGGGTGCGAGGGGGGGGGTAAAGTTGAGGGGGAGGAGAGGAGGCAGTTGCAATATAAGGGTGCTAGCTACGCATTCGAGTTGACTAACTTGATAGACCATAAGGCCTGTTTCTGCTGGCAGATTCGTATGTTCATATGTTTTTTGTCCTTAGACTTTCTGTTTACATTGTTTATTTTGGTTGTAAAGTCATAATCCTTTGTTACGACATCACAATCTGTTGCTATGGAAATTTTTCTGATATCACAGGCAGAGAATTGTAACTTCTGGGCTGGAAAAGCTGCTGGAACAGATGATGTCTATCAGGGAAAAAGCCAGTTTCCATGTACATACACTCTCTGTAAAAGTAAAGGATGGATTGCCCTAAAATTCATTTTTTTTAATCATATGATATTTAAATCCTAGTGGTGCCAGCTGTCATGTTTTTGTGCTGGAAGCTGCAAACTTATGATAAGCAGTGGTATTTGTCAGTGAACAAAACATTTCATTATCTAGTTTTGTTTTTAAGCAAAAATGTATTTCAGTCATTCTTAGATTCATCCACTGTGTATTTTAAATTCTCTCAGATATTTCAAAAACAGCCTTTATAGCTAAATTTGTAATTAATGACTCAAGTCATTAAAGATATTTGCAACTCAATTTTTAAAAATCCATTGAGGTTACCTGTTGATTGTACATGCTAGAGTTATACTGTGGATGCATTCGGATGGTGCCACCACATGTTTCTGATGGTAAATAGAACAGTATCATAGCAAGAGATATTTTTTTTTCATGGTTGGTATGGGAACAGTAACTTTTAAAGGAAAGTGGTCATTATACTAATCCTCCCACCCCCGAAAGCTCTACCCCCTGATTAAGCTTTTCACATGGTAGAAATGTTTTTTCCAGTGTTTACTTTCTTAATGTCAGTGTCAGTGGCTCAGTAAGGTGAAGTGAAGAAGGATATCAGATTGCTGGAGGGGGTGCACTCACCTCTAAGGCTGGGAGATCAGAGGGCTGTGGGTTCAGTTCCCACATCTGGCACTTGGGTTAATATCCCAGTTCTGACACTGTAGTGCAGCATGAGAGGGGTGCTGCACTTCTGAGGTGCCGTCTTTCGGATGAGGCGTTAAACGAGTCCCATCTGCCTGGATTGGTGGTAGTTCAGGTGGATGTTAAAGATCCCAAGGCACTTATCAGAAAAGAGTAAGGAATTTCCCTGGTGTTCTGGCCAAATTTCCCTCATTCACTAAAAAAATACCACCAACAGCTCAATCTGGTTCAAGGTCAGTTGACATTCATCTGTATCCACCTCCCCCGGGTCGTGCCTGAAAATAGGCAGGATTTGTCTAGTGCACTTACCCAATCAACAAAAGCTAAATAAAAATAAAAAAATTTAGTTTTTTTTTAAAGTCCGTGCTCCCCAAAAATGACGGACGCTGCTGGGTTCCATTTAATCTGATGGTGCGGTGCGGTGCTACACCGCTCGCTCTAATACAAAATATATTGTAGCGAGTGGTGCGGCACCACACCATCAGATGAAATGGAACCCACCAGTGTCCGCCATGTTTGGGGACTGCGGACTTTAAAAAAAACTGGAAAAAAATTTCTACTGTGCGAAAATCTTAATCAGGGGGTAGAGCTTTCAGGGGTGGGAGGATTAGCATAATGATTGCTTCCCTTTAAAAACTTCAGAATTCAGTATTTGAGTTCAAGAATGAAAATGAAAATGCAACAAAAACTGAGTATAGTGATGTTTTGACAGAAAAAAGTTTTGCTAAAAAAAAAAAACTATATGGTCACGAACACATTTAGCTTTAATATATAGTTTCCTTGGCTGTCAAGAGAGCTCAGCGGCTAAGCTCGCTACTCTGGTGACCTGAGCTTAGATTGTGGGAAGCTAGCTGGAGGAAGGAGCAATGAACATCCCCCTGTACAGTGGGACATCCCCCCATACAGCCCTCTTCTTCGGGGAGGGGAGATTCTGTCCACTGTGTGGCTGCCATTCAGTGAAGGCTAGGTGTCAGCACATGCGAAGGTTGCCAGCGGTGATCAGGGACTGCAACAGATGCCGATGCACACTGCGCATCACTCTGCGTGCACATGCCACATCGCTGAATGCAGACAGTGCCGTGGGAAAAAAACACCAAAGTGGCAGGATGGTGGCCGGTCTCTTGCAGGACCCACATTGTTGATGAGGCAGCCACCTCCTATACTGGATCCTGCTCCTGCTGGGAAAAAAAGCTCGTTCCTGGAGGGACCCTCCATGGGGAAGGGG
This sequence comes from Neoceratodus forsteri, assembly GCA_016271365.2. Taxonomy (NCBI): domain Eukaryota; kingdom Metazoa; phylum Chordata; order Ceratodontiformes; family Ceratodontidae; genus Neoceratodus; species Neoceratodus forsteri. Next base: position 5,540,864 of record CM057458.1, read on the forward strand.
AACAATGGGTAACTCTGAGGTTGGTGTAAGCAGCTGGGGATTTCTGTGATGACGCTGGAGAGGAGCTGGTCAGAAGGGGGCCTCCCACAAGTGTAGGAGGAGAAACAATGGATTAAAACTATATCCGTTATACTGGCACAGTAGTGCAAGTACAGCTCGGGCTGAGCAGTGCTCAGTGTTAAATCCCAATCTTTGTATCTTCATAACTTTGGCAGTGTTTGACAAAATTTCATGATATTTGGCATGCACAGTCTGGATGGCAAGCTCTCAAGACTTGGTAAGTTTTGTGATGGATGCTGAACCGAATTCTGAGATCTGGAAACATAAAAATACATAAAATGCACTGTTTTGGGCCATTTTTTTACTTTCACTTATAGCTAAGGCAGTATGCAATTTTCTTCCAAAATATTCAGGGCAGAAGGGGCTTGTGCCAAGGGTATGCCTTTTGAAGGTTTTGTGAGAAAAAAGTATTAATGAGCTCTAGAGTTATAAGATTCTGAAATTTAGCTTCTGATATGACCCAAAAATTCTTCTTTTGTGACCACCCCCGGTGCCGTCAAAGAATCTGCTGACAATGGGGTGTCCAATCCCCAGTATCAGTCCAGTTCCCCTGAAAAAGAGAAAATTGTACCGCACAGATCTTTTTTAAACCTGAAAAGAAAATTAAGTCTCTAATCGATCCGTGACCCCTCCAAACCCCATCTCACGCTCACCCCACCCAACTCCCCACTCAGCACCCACCACCCTACATCCCCCCCACACACCCTCACTCACCTACAGACTGTCCCATGCCAAAATCCACTCTCTGTCATGGAGGACATCCTCCTCCTGCAACTGTACTGCAAACTGAAGAAACAAGGTAAGTGCCATTGATGTATTTTCAATGCATTTCAAACTTTTACTCATAAATTTGTCATTTTGAAATATTATTGCAACAAATTTTCAGCATGGTATTTTTGGGACCCTTCCTTGTGAACAAGGTAGATGATTTTTTTCAGATCTGGACCAAAAAGTGATTTCATGGTCACTTCGTGAAATCTCCTTTACAGCGGGATTTGAGTCATAAAAGACTATGTTCAAAATTTGGGGTCAAAATATTAAACAACAACAAAGTTATGAATGCACGTTAACATTTTTCAATGCTCACTCATAACTTTGGTAATGTTGACTATATTTACTCCAAAGTTTCAACATAGCCATTTTTTCTTACCACCTCATAAGCATCACCAAAACGTGTTTTTGCACTTATTGCACAAAATGACATTTCAGCCAGTATTTTATTAAATGTAAAAAACAAAAACAAGGCACTGCATCAGCGTGTGGTCTAAAAGCAAAACAAAATGGTTATATTAAATGCACGCTGAAAACAGAAAATAGAGTTAAAATCTATGTTTCGACCTTAGGTCTTCTTCAGGAAATATCTAAAAGAGAAAAAAAAAAAACACAAAGTTAATGTCATAGTATTTTATTAATGCCACCAGTTATGGTTATAAGGGGGAGTCATAAAATGACTATGTTGAAAATTTGGGGTCAAAATGTCAGAAAAAACAAGTTATGAAGAAATGTTGTGTGCATGGCCAGCCTTTGGCTCAGTGATTAGTGCATAGTGATACCATGCCAATGAGCTGAGTTCACAGGTGAGTTTAGTGAGCCAGCTGGATGCAGTAGGGGTGGGGGGGGCGATGCTGCCATGTAATACCACCACCAGCCTGGGGAGGGATGGTGCAGTGTTGGCCTCATGTGCAACAAATAACCACACAGTGAAGGGAAGTCTTTTTTTGGCATAGGGCTCAGAGGGCCCTGTGCCTTTGCACTCCTGGCTGCATGGAAGTGCAGGATCCAGAGGGCGCTGCTATTCCACAGCCAGATGGACTCTTGGCCCTGTGTATCCCCATCTGTAGCCACAAGAAAGTGTAGGGGCCATGTGCATCAACAGCCCCCCTGACAGCCTCACAAATTCTTTGCATCTGAAGACACATGAACTCTTCCCTTGGTGTGGGGCCAGGAGGATCCTGTGCATCTGCATCTGTTTATGCAGGTCCTGAAGAATGAGGATACAATTCCACTATCTCAAAAATAAAGGAACATCATTGCAAAAAAACCCAAAAAAAACTGCATTAATGCACCAGATAGGGTTCAACTTAACCCACAAAAGTAGGGAAATGAATTGTTAGTGTTTCCAGTCCTAACTCCACCCCCCCAAGCAGTATAATGACAAGACCACATGAGTAACTACAGACAGCCATCATCAGGTAAGACAAATAACACAATTGTTTCCAGATCACACAAATGCAGTAGCACTGATGTGCTTCCTTTGTGGTTTTGTACCTGTTGTGACAGAAGCACAAGCCCCACAGGGGCCTTCCCTTCTGCAGCCAGAAGTGTGTGTATGTCTTGAGTACCTGTAGCTGCAGAAGCACTGACAACTGAAGACAGAAATAGTGTTGCATTTTGCATCATGTCCTACAGTGTTCATTGGTACCTGTGGCTGCAGAAGCACTGACCCCACATGGGCCTGCACTTCTGCAGACAGAAGTAGTGTTGTAATATGGGTATCATGAATTTATATCTGAGGCTCCAAAAGTGCAGCAACAAGTCAGTGTGTATGTTTTACACTCTGCATGTGTATCTGTGGCTTCAGAAACACTGGCCCCAGAGAGGCCTACACTTCTGAAGACTGAAGAACTGTTGTAATTTGGGTATTGTGGATTTATATTTGCAGCCAGAAGTGAGTTTATATGCCTTATAGTGTTTAAGCCACAGATACAAATCCATGAAGGTAGCATATCCCTTTGGGACCGGCCAGTCCTCTGCAAGTCTCTGTGGACTGGATTGCTCCATTAACACTGGGTCAGCTTGTTACCTAGATTGTATCAGTAGCATTATTCTCTGTAAACACTGGGTCTACCCAACCCTAGAATGCTTTGTTTTTTAAACTGTATGCACTGTAATTGTCTAACTCTATTTTGACGTGGAGCCTTTCCAAAGGAGTCTATGACTCAAAGGTTGTAATTCCGATTGTGAAATAAATAAATAAATAAAATAAATAAATATGAGTGCTACTGAGTTTGTGTCATGTGGAAACAGTTGTATGTTGTTTTGTTTCACTTGATGATGGCTGCCTATGGTTACTTATGTGGTGTTGTCATTTTGCTGCTGGGGGTGGGGAGTTAGGATCAGAAATCCTAACTCAACATTGCTGTACTTTTGTGGGTTTAAGTTGAACCCTGTCTGGTGCAGTAATGCCTATCTATCTGTCTGTCTATCTATCTTTTCTGTCTATCTATCTGTCTGTCTATCTGTCCGTCTGTCTGTCTGTCCGTCCATCCATCCATCCATCCATCTCTCTATCTATCTATCTATCTATCTATCTATCTATCTATCTATCTATCTATCTATCTATCTATCGGATATGTCAGCCCCTTAACAGAAACATCCCAGATATTTCTCCTGTGTGTATTTTGACCTTATGACATCATGAGTGGTGGAGCCATGAGTGGTGTCAAACGTCAAAGTATACAAGGTAGAAATATCACAGATATTTCTGTTTAGAGGGATGGCAGATTACAGTTATGCAGTGCTTTTTCCTTTTTAATTCAGTGTTTGTTGATTTTTTTTAAGTTTACCTTTCAGGTAACTTAGTGTTGCTTCAGGATGAGCGAGCGATGTTTCTTCTTTGATGCACAAGATGCTGTTGCGTGGTGCGTGATGTCAGTGCGTTAGCGTGTATGTTCAGTCCCAAGTGCCAGCTGACTGAACAATGCTGCCTGCCGGGGTGCTGTGCAGCAGTTTATGGAGTGTCCGGGAGAAGAGCTGATGTCGCTGGGGAGAGTGAGATGATCGTGTTGGTCAGTTGGAGCCTCAGTGAGAGTGCCAGTCTGGCACAGAGGCACAAATATTGAACCTTTGAGACTGATAAGAAGGGGGGGACTAAAAAAGAATAAATAGACAGAGTTTGTGATTATTATGGGTAAGAACCACTCCGTGTGAGTGAGTTCTTGACACCGAGAGTGCAGAGTTGGGGCCAGCATTAGAGTCAGCTAGGAAAGTCTCATTGTTTATTTTTTTTGAGAGGGGTGAATTTCACCTGAAAACACCCATATATGATTTAAATGTATGTGTTTTTGTGAACTTCAAAAATGTGAGCAGTTCAGGTCTGCCTCTGCCTGTGTAACTGTGTGTTCCCATCTTTGCTCTTTGTTTGGATGGTATTATTGCCTCCTTTCCTCATCCTGTTTCTGTTGTCTCTATCATTCCCCACATTCAACATATGGAATGTTTACCATAGAATACAGGGATTCAAAACTCTGCTAATTTACACTGGGAGACAGTACCTCTCCCAGCATACCACACACACACACACACACACACTCACACAAAGATTGGAAGGAGCGAGGAAGGCATTTTCCCACAATTGCTCCTATCTAAAACCTAATATTATGATAAAGTACCACCTTCCTTAAAAAAGTTATCCAATCTGTTTTTTTAATTTTGTTTTGAATCACCCTTGGTCACCGTAATTGTCAAACGATTCCAAGGATTCACTACTCTTATAGAAAAGAAGAACTTTCTATTACAGTATTTGTTTTCAGCCTGGTTGGCTTAAGTTGCGGAGGGTGGCCTTTGGTGCTAATATCTCTGTGCTTTATGACCAGATTTAATTGATCGAGTAGGCAAGAATTTTGAACTGTACTCTGCTTAAGATCTCCCAAATGTCCTGTGTTCTAATGTATATAAGTTTAAACTGTGGAATCTATCCTGGTATGACATGTTTTGCAAACCATCAACAAGTTTTGTTGCTCTCCTCTGCACTCGTTCCAGTTTGGATATATCTGTGACCCTGTATCGGCACCAAACTTGATTCCCAAATTCACACACACAGCTGAGGCCTAATGTGGAGGCAGGGCCTCAATTTTACTCCATCAGGATAGAAACATAGAAACATAGAATTTGATGGCAGATAAGGACCACTTGGCCCACCCAGTCTGCCCATTTCCCTATCTATTGGATAAGCTGCAGATTCTAGTTAACCAACAGCCTACTTCCTGCAACCCCCCACTATAATTGCCTTATGTCTGTCCCATGCATGTTTGAATTCCCCCACTGTTTTAGACCCCACAACCTCTCTAGGAAGGCAGTTCCATGCGTCCACCACTCTCTCCGTGAAAAAGATAATCAGCAGAGATTTCCCTGTTGCTTCAGAATCTGTGCTGGTTCACATATCAGCTATTTCTGTTGTTCTGGGAGCTGCTAAGTATTGCTACGTGGGAGGAGTGGCTGAAACCTCACTTAGTGGTTGTTTTCTGGTGAGTGACCTTTAAATTTCAGTGCGTTTTTTTGTGAACTTAAACCAGTTGCTTCAGATTCTGGACTAGTTCACATAGCAGCTATTTCATAGCAGTTGCAAGGGGGGAAAATGCACAGTGCACACTTACCTGGATTCAGCAGTCGGCACACAGTTGCTCTGCCTCTTGTTGGGGCGTGGATCTCTCCCTCTGGTGGGGATCTGAGCAGTTCAGGTAATTGAAAACCTCTATTCTAGTAGTGCAGCACACAAGAGCAGGTGTTCTTCTTGGGGGTGGATGATATTTTCTGGTGGATTAGGGTGGCCCTGCCCACCCTACCCTCTCCCACCCACCCCTAGTGTCACACTTCCTTTGTAGACTGGGTGCTCTGACATCACTGCCCTAGGGGCTGGTCTATATTGGGTACAAAACAAACAAACAAATAAAAAAAGCATGACAAATCTTCTTTCTTTCGTACACAATTAGGTAACTAACACCCTTTTTTTGCTTCTTTCTTTCATCCACATTAGATTCCTAACACCCTCACCTCTTTCTTTCATCTGCAGTGGATTAATACTACCCAGACGTGGGAAGCTAATCTCAAGTGCAGGCCACAACCTCGTCACTCCATACCTCACATCTACCAGATATGGATTTCATAAACTGTAACACCTGTGGTACCAGCTTCGTCAGGACATTTATCCTAAGGGTAGAACGCTGTCCCACGTGCCTTGCCCTAAGGGACTTATGGTCACAGCTCCATGCAGCATGGGCTGAGATAGAGTTTCTCTGCTTTAAACTCTGCCTTGCTGCACTAAACAACACAACAGCAATAAATACCTTCAATCTGCCAAAACAGGAACCCCTACCCCAAAAAGCAAGCAGGCCAGGAGCCAGGCAACTGGTCAGGAACCCCAAAAATCTTCCAAACAGACCAAGAGTGGAGACTAAACAGATCCAAACATCAAACAGATATGCACCACTATCTGACAAAACCGCCAACAAGGCAGATAGTGAGGTGTGTAATGCCCAACCACAGAACAAGGAAACACTCTGCAAAAAAGGACAATAAAGCACCAGTATTAATAATCAGTGACTCTATGGTAAGAGGTATAGAGTCCCACCTCCAGCAGCTCGACAACGTTAAGTCTCGGTCAGATGTCTACCGGGGACATCCGCATGGAAGGACACAGACAGGATAACAAACATTGTGTGTAAGGCAGAACCAAACACCAAGGTCATCCTTCACACAGGCACAAATGACCAATCCAGTCGCTCCATAAATGAAACAAAGCAAAATCTAACAAGGTTCGGCGATAAGCTATCTCCTCTTTCGTCCTCTGTCTCTTTCTCCAAGATCCTGCCTGTGTGGAGGAAAGGTGGCAGCAGGCAGAGACTCAGAGAGAGAGAGAGATATCTCAGAGCTAAACACTTGGCTGAAGTGCTGGTGCCAAGAAACGGGGCACCACTTTGTGGGTAATTGGCAGAACGTCTGGGAGAGGGAGTTCTTCAGATTCGATGGCCTGTACCTCACAAGGGAAGGGACAAGAGCACTAGGCCAAAGTTTTGATGCCCATGTCAGTCAGTTAAGCTAGTGGACAGGGAGGAGGCAAGAGCGCCACCAGCATTGCAGGAGTCGCCAGTTGTCTCTTCCCCAACATCAAGCAGCTCAAGTCCCGCATATGAACTTTTTACTAAATCTGACAGAAACACAGACCAGGAAGGTCCACTGGAAAATGTCAACAAATACAAAAGGCACCACAAACGCACAGATAGTACAAAACACACACAGGCTAACCGTACAGCAGGCCAGAGCAATCAGGCATGGAAGGCCATGTGTGTCAATGCTCGAAGCCTCCCAAACAAGATCCCTGAACTCACGGCCATGATAGCGGAATCACAATTAGATTGGGTAGTGATTACAGAAACATGGTTCACCACAAACCATGCATGGGATGTTACGATACCTGGCTACATGCTCTTTAGGAGGGATCGGGAAGGGGAAAAAGGAAGGGGGTGGCTATATACATAAGGGAGGGTATCAGTGCAACAGAACTCCAAGACAAACACTGTAAGGCTGAGGCCATATGGATTACCCTAGGAGCTGGAGAAAAAGCCCCTATCCGGGTAGCGGTTGTCTGCAGACCCCCCATCCTAAGCCATTGACATTGGCAAGGAGCTCCTGGAAGCCATCCAGATGATGGCTAACACGGGTGAGCTACTTCCAGTTGGGGACTTCAATCTGCCTGATGTGGATTGGTCCTCATACACAGCATCCTCAGAGAGGAGCAAGAAATTCCTCCTTCCACTGTGAGAGGTGGGATTAACTCAGCTAGTGGACTTACCCACCAGGGAGACATCAGTTCTAGACCTGGTACCCTCCAACAGTTCCAGGATCTCAGGTGTTCACATAGGAAGCCACTTAGGATCAAGCGACCACAGATCAATATGTCTAACAGCAGAACAGAAGCCAGATGCTACGCCAAAATCAAGGTAATCAACTTCAGGAAAGCAAACTTCACTGAAATGAAATCCCAGATCAAATCCTTACTACAAACTGGTATCAAGGGAGATGTAGAAGAATGCAGGAAAACCTTGAAACATGCTCCAACTATAGTAACGGAGGATTGCACTAAACAGATCAGCAAATCCAAAAAGAGGAGGAACCCACTCTGGTTTACTAGGGTGCTAGCAGCTAAGATTAAGGAAAAGAAAAGAGCATTCAAGCAATACAAGGAAACAAAGATGGACAGTGACAGGGAGGAATACAGAAATAAACTCAAAGAGGTGGGGAAGGCAATTAGGATTGCCAAAGTGCAGACAGAGGAGAGAATAGCATAGGATGTAAAGAAGGGTGCTAAGACTTTCTATTGATACATAAAAGAGAAGAATAAGAATGGGGGTGGGATATTCAATCTAGCATCAAAGGAGGGGTAGCTGATGGAGAGGGATAAACATAAGGCAGAGGTACAGAATGACTTCTTCTGCTCAGTCTTCACTATAGAAGACAGCAGCAAAGGATCTATGTTATGTGGCACTGGGCAAAACGATAATGTGTCCAACATGAGCCCCTTCACAAAAGAAAGAGTCCTAGAGGAGCTGGGTAAGTTAAAAGTGGATAAGGCAATGGGTCCAGATGGTATCCACCCGAGGGTCCTGAAAGAGCTCAGGGAAGAGATTACTGCACCACTGGCTGAACTGTTCAATAAGTCGCAAGAGAGCAGTATAGTACCAGATGACTGGAAAAGAGCAACAGTGGTGCCCTTACACAAGAGTGGAAGCAGGAAGGACCAGGGAACTACTGCCCTGTCAGCTTGTCCTCAGTGGTGGGTAAAGTTATGGAAGCATTGCTTAAGGAAAGGATAGTACACTACCTACGGGAAAACAGAAGACTTGACCCAAAGCAGCATGGGTTTATGGCTGGGTACTCATGCCTAATGAATATGGTGGACTTCTTCGACTGAGTAACCAGAGCAGTGGACCAAAGTGGTGCAGTGGAAGTGATTTACTTAGATTTTAGCAAACCTTTTGACACCGTTCCCCACAACTGATTAGCCAACAAACTAGAGCACACAGGCACAGACCATAACATAGTCAGCTGGATTAAGAACTGGCTTCAGGATAGGTCATCGAGAGTCCTGGTCAATGGGGCATTATCAGAGGAGGGCAGAGTAACCAGCGGCATTCCACAGGGGTTAGTACTTGGCCCAATCCTCTTCAACATATTCATCAGCAACATTGGAGTCTGCGGTTCCAGACGGGTTTTCAGTGATTCACCGCCCAAGAGTGGATCATCGGTGAGGGGGTGCTGTCTGTTTTAGACAGGAACTGGGTATCATGGAGGTACCAGTTGAGGTTACCAATGCCTTTGAATGTATAATGGGAGCAGGTGTAGGCTACTGGATTCTTATCATTTACCGTCCACCAGGTGATGGAAGGGATTTCCTGAAGGAGGTTGCGGACTTCATCGCCAACAAGGTGTGGATTCTCCCAGATGGTTGATTTTGAGGGATTTCAACACCTGGGTCGATGATGAACTCTCGCTGTTTGGACAGAACCTCCTCCAATTGATGGATTCATTGGGCTTAACGTGGGTTATTACCACTGTAACCCATGAGAAAGGACACTCATTGGACTTGGTGTTTCACGTGGGGATGGAGACCTCCGATGTGGAGGTGGAGCCCGTCGGATGGTCTGACCATCACCTCCTGAGATTCAGTTTTGCAGCCCCCTGAAATAGACCTGCCCCAAGGGAGTTGGTACAGTTTCACCCTTTAAGAGGAGTTATCTCAGAAGGCATAATGGCGATACTGGACCTCTCGGGAATTCAAGGGGATAGCACTGACCCAGGACCTCTTGTGTCAGCCCACAATAAGGCTGTTACTGAGGCGCTGGATATCATTGCTCCTTCTCGTGTTCGCCCTCTTACCTCTCATCTGGGTGCCCCATGGTTTAATGGGGAAATCCGTGAATTAAAGAGGCAGTGGTGAAGGTTGGAAAGACACTGGAAGAAAACTCACCTGGAGGTGGACAGACTTAGATTGATGGACCATTATAGTGTCTATCAATCAGCCATTTCCCATAAGAAGGCAGAGTTCCTGTCCAGGGAAATTGCTACAGCAAGGAACAGACCAGCCCAGCTCTTCCAGACTGTGGACAGACTGTGCAATCCAGCCTGTCTTCACTCTGGTCGAGCATTGTCACTAAAACAGTGTGAGGAGTTTGCACAGTTCTTTTCTGATAAGGTGTCCACCATCAGGAATGAGATCAGCCAGTGTCTTCCCATTGGTCCTTGCAGTAGTCAACCGGGTGGTACTAATGCCCAGCTGATCTGGTCCACGTTTAGCCAACCAGTAGTCGCGGATATAGTGAGGATCATCCAGACTCTGTGGCCAACCTACTGTAGTTTGGACCCGGGCCCTACACGCCTACTAGTGGGGTGTGTAGAGGTCATTGGCCTTGTCCTTGCTGGGATAGTGAAAGTTTCATTGGAGAGAGGGATCTTTCCAGATCCCTTAAAGGAGGCAGTAGTTCGCCTCCCTGTTAAAAAAAACCCTCCCTTGATCCCGACTGCCCAGCCAACTACAGGCCAATCTCGAACCTACCCTTTGTTGGGAAGGTTATTGAGAAGGTGGTCGCACTGCAGCTGGAGGATCATTTGACCAACCACAATATCCACAACCCTCTCCAGTCTGGCTTCAGAAAAAGGCATAGCACTGAAACGGCCCTGGTGAGGGTACTTAAAGAAGTCCACCCAAAACTTGAAAAAACATGTTGTGCAGAGTGTTTTAATTTGTATATGAAGTTCTAGTGTTTCCTTCCCTCTGACTGGTATTAGGAGTTTTTCCTAAATTCGCCTGCTAGCTTTAGGGTAGTTTTACGACCCCTGGAGATCTCCATATCAAACAGCTTAATTGTATTTCTTTGTCCTACAATACACCTTGTTTCATGTGATGGTGATGTAGCAGAGACCATAAATCCAGCAGAAAGCACTGCTTTACAATCAGTTCACAACAGTGGAGATGGCTATATTTTAAAATCTGTAGAATTCAGCTTGGTGACCACCCTTATCGTAAAGGTCTTACTGTCCTGAAAAACTTTGGTGTTGGTAATTTTTGTGCAGCTTGTAAAGCTTCCAAGATATTTAGTTTGTTTGGCATGTGTGTGCTGAATGTTGGGTCTCTCTTACATCACTGCCACATGAGACAAAATGCACTGTGGGAACAAGAAATAAAATTAAGCTGTCAGGGATGAAGATCCCCAGGGGTCATAAAACTACCCTAAAGCTAGCAGGCTAATTTAGGAAAAACTCCTAATACCAGTCAGAGGGAAGGAAACACTAGAACTTCACATACAAATTAAAACACTCTGCACAACATATATTTTTTCAAGTTTTGGGTGGACTTCTCCTTTAATGACCTTCTGATGTTGAGAGATCGGAGAACCCGTTCTATCTTGGTTCTCCTTGATATCTCAGCAGCAGCAGCATTTGACACTGTGGACCATGGGGTGCTGCTCGAGTGCCTGTGGTTTTTCTGTGGACTGAGAGGGGCGGTCCACAGTTGGTTTAAGTCCTTCCTCAAGGGTAGGTCTCAGAGAGTGGTGTTGGGAATTTATTCCTCGGCCCCTCATGGACTGCCCTGTGGGGTTCCACAGGACTCGGTGCTGTCCCCCTTGTTATTCACAGTGTATTTGCATCCATTAGGAGACATTATAAGGTGGTACAGTTTGAGTTTTCATTGCCATGCTGATGATTCTCAGCTGCACAGGTCCTTTGTACCCGACCAGGAATTAGATTCCGTTATGGTGTTTAATAACTGCCAACTGGAGATTCAGAACTGGATGAGTGCTAGTTGGCTTCAGCTGAACTTGGAAAAAACTGAGGTATTGGTTGTCGACTCTGGTAATAGGATGATAGGGGCAAGGGCGGGAAAACCATCAGGATTAACTCCTGGTGGGATCCCGCTTATTGCCTCTAGCCAGGTGCAAAACCTGGGCATTGTTTTTGATGAAAGCCTGACCCTGAGGGTGCAGGTTTCGGCTGTAGTCAAATCTTCCTATTATCATCTTAGGAACATAGCCCGGGTGAAGCATCTGGTCCCTCCCGAAGATCTGCCGACCTTGGTCCACGCCTTTGTCACCAGTCGTCTTGATTATTGCAACGCTCTCTACCAAGAGCTACCGGGGGTAGACATCCGCCGCTTGCAACTAGTGCAGAACACGATGGCCAGGTTACTGACTGGAGCTTCTAGATCCAGTCATATTACACCTGTGCTGCATGATCTGCACTGGTTGCCAGTACAGTGGCAGATTACCTTCAAGGTCACGTTGCTGACCTATAAGGCCCTACACAAGCAGGGTCCCAACTACCTGAAAGAGCTCCTGTGTCCTTACTGTCCCTCATGCCCGCTCCTATCCTCTGGTGAGGGATGGCTAGAGATTCCCAGGGTATCCCTTAAAACATCGGGAGGAAGATATTTCGCTTTTATGGCTCCTACCCTGTGGAATTCTCTACCTCGCCAGATACGAGAAAGCCAGATCATAGAAGGTTTTAAAAATCTTTTAAAGACATATCTATTTAACCAGGCCTTCTCAGGAATGTATTGAATTATGAATTTATAAGGATATGTTTTAATATGTTTTTAGATGTGTTTTATGATATGTCGTGAGTTCTTAATGTTATAATATAAAGGCACCCTGAGCATTGGAAGGGCGCCTTATATAAATAAAAATTTGATTGATTGATTGACTTGAGAGATAGGCCTGCCTGCTCGCAGATGATACAAAACTCTGCAACATGGTAGACACAGATGAAGGTGCCTCTGGGATGGAAGCCAATCTCAAGAAATTAGAAGAGTGGTCAAGAATATGGCAGTTAAAATTTAACACCAAGAAGTGTAGGGTGATGCACATGGGTAAACATAACCCAAGAAAGACGTACACACTGAATGGGCATCAATTAGAAGAATCAAAGATGGAACACGACCTCTGAGTAATTGTTACTGATGATCTAAAAGTGGGGGAACAATGTGAAAAGGCAGCACAGAAGGCCAGCAGCATCTTTGGCAACATAGGTAGAGGGATTACGAGCAGGAAACGCAAGCTAATCATCCCACTGTACAGGTCCTTGGTCAGGCCACACCTGGAATACTGTGTGCAGTTCTGGGGCCCCACCTAAAAAAGGACATTGACCGCTTAGAAAGGGTTCAGAGAAGGGCCACTAAGATGGTACAGGGTCTGCATGAAGAACAGTATGAAACGAGACTTCGTGAATTAAACTTATTCTCTCTAGAGCAAAGAAGAAATAGGAGGGACATGATAGAAACATTCAAATATATAAAGGGAATCAACACAGGCCAGACAGGAAACCTATTCCAAGAAAACAAACCAATGCATACAAAGAAACGTAGAAACATAGAAGTTGACGGCAGATAAGGACCACAATGCCCATCCAGTCTGCCCATTTTTTCTACCTTATGAATGTGCCATTGGCCTTTGCTCTGTCAATGGCCTATCTATTCATACTCATCTGTATTGCTCCCTTATGCCTATCCCATGCCTGTTTGAAGCCCTGTACTGTATTCATATCCACCACTTCCTGAGGTAGGCCATTCCATGCATCCACCATCCTTTCTGTGAAAAAGAACTTCCTCACATTACCCCTTAATCAGCCTCCCTCTGATCTCATGGGGGCAAAGGTGCATAATCTGTGCCTAGTGGGAGGCAGATTTAGAACCAATATAAGGAAATACTTTTTCACAGAGAGGGTGGTGGAATAGCCTTCCCTCAGAGGTGGTAGCATCGAAGACAGTACGGGAATTCAAACTAGCATGGGACAGGCAATACGGGCACCTGAAGGGGTAATATAACAGGGAGGGGGTAGAAATTTTGGGGCAGACTAGATGGATCATGTGGTCCCCATCTGCTGACTACTTCTTATGTTCTTAAAGATAGAAAGAGGATTTTTCATTGTCAGCAAAGAAACACTTCTAATGAAAACTATGAACAATTTTTAATGTTTCTGATTTGTTTTATGTGTGTAAGTAGAGTGTGATGATCAAGTAAACACCATTTAATTTTTTAGTATTATTTAAGGCAGTTTTAGTTTTAGGGCCCATTTCACAGTTTTTAGTAGGTAAAGGTAGCAGCCATGTTTGTGATGCTAGATCAGTTCTGGTTGTAAGGGGAGTGATTTGCTTATTGTGTGATGTGACCAACAAATCTGGCTAAGTTTAGGACCAGGATGACCACACATTATGCAGTCACCTGACTGGTTTTACCCAATTAAATTTCTTTTATTTTTATTTATTTTATCATGTCACTATTTTTCCGCCTTGCTGCAGCAACTTTACCAGCGGGGGCATCCAGCTGCTGTCCCTGCCCGCTGGGAGAGCACCAGGCTCACTCGCATGATGGGGGATCCAGCATGGCCATCGCCAGTCCACCGCAGGGACTCCCTGTACCCTGTTCAGCCAGACCGGCCCCGGACCACCCCCCCAGTACAATTTCACGAGAGTCCTCCTGCTGAGGCAGGGCGCGGCTATTGAGCTGCAAGGTCGCACCCAGCCATTTTCCTCCAGTAAGGTCCCCTGATGGAGCTCAGGCATGCAATGATGTCCATGCACTTACGTGCAGACGTCTGCCGCGCTCCCCCTCTGCTAGCACCTGCATCTGCAGTACCCCCGGGTGTCCCCAGGGAGACCAGCATGGCCCAGTGTGCTTCCCCAGCCCACCCAAGGACTAGGAGAACTGTTGGTGGATGCTCAATCCTAGTCCTCCTGCTAGTCTCGACTTGCACCTGGGCTCATTCCCCAACCCAGGTCGCCGGCGTGGTGCAAGGTGTTGCGTCCAGTGCCTCAACCCTCTGCGTCACCGGGCTGGACATTTGCTTTGATTTTTAGACCAGTTTTATAACTATGGGATATGCAGTTGTCAGACTCAGAATATTCAACTGATCTTCAAGTGTGAGGGGGTAGGTGGAAGATTTTGCTGCTTTTCTTTGCCTTTAACTTCAGTGCTGCACTAGACAGCATGATGTCATCAGCACTGGGAAAGCTGCCCTTTGATTGGTTCAGTATTCCACTGTGATGACAATAACCTTAGAAATATACATTCTTACAAAAGTAACAGCAATATGTTTTTTGAAATGTTGTTACTGGTGTTGCTAGCTAAGATATCTTTTTTTATCTTGTCATTTTTACCCCCAGTCCTGTTGTGTATAAAAAGAATAACACATGGGACTATATCTGTTATGGTATGTTATGGCTGGCAGTATAGCCTAGAGGTTAGAGGAATGAGGAGTGAATGAGCTTGATACATCCAGCAGACCAGACCTGAGTTTGATTCCCACAACCTCCACTTGCATACTGTGTGACTCTGAGCAAGTCACTTAACCGCCCAGTGCTCCCAGGTCGCCCCTGAAAACAGGCACTTGTGCCTAGTGGGCCTTACCTGGTTACCAAAGACTAAAATAAAAATGGTACTGTAACACCATCAAGAAATTCCATAACATCATAAACCCCGCTCAAGAGGTTTATGTTGTCATGGAATCCTGAGATGGAGTTACCAGCACCATAACAGATATAATCCCAAGTGTTGTTTTTTTTGTAATACATGGGACTCTTTCTCAACGGCTTTTTTAATGTTCCTCATTTTTTAGGCCTTTGACTCACTACCACGGCACTCACTCTCACTTGCACTGGCTGTTATTTTCTCACGCGTGCCGTCTAAGGAAGCAAGTGTGCCCCCCCCACTTTCAATATGGATGGGCAGGCAGTTTGGGATACACCACTCCTGCACAGCTGCTACTGACCTGAGGGGTGCACCACTTCTGCACAGCTGCTACTAACCTGAGGGGTGCACCACTGCTGCACAGCTGCTACTGACCTGAGGGGTACACCACTCCTGCACAGCTGCTACTGACCTGGGGGGTGCATCACTCCTGCACAGCTGCTACTGACCTGAGGGGTGCACCACTCCTGCACAGCGGCTACTGACCTGAGGGGTACACCACTCCTGCACAGCTGCTACTGACCTGGGAGGTACACCACTCCTGTACAGCTGCTACTGACCTGAGGGGTACACCGCTCCTGCACAGCTGCTACTGACCTGAGGGGTACACCACTCCTGCACAGCTGCTACTGTCCTGGGGAGTACACCGCTCCTGCACAGCTGCTACTGACCTGAGGGGTACACCACTCCTGCATAGCTGCTACTGTCCTGGGGAGTACACCACTCCTGCACAGCTGCTACTGACCTGAGGGGTACACCACTCCTGCATAGCTGCTACTGTCCTGGGGAGTACACCACTCCTGCACAGCTGCTACTGACCTTAGGGGTACACCACTCCTGCACAGCTGCTACTGACCTGAGGGGTACACCACTCCTGCACAGCTGCTACTGACCTGAGGGGTACACCACTTCTGCATAGCTGCTACTGTCCTGGGGAGTACACCACTCCTGCACAGCTGCTACTGACCTGAGGGGTACACCACTCCTGCACAGCTGCTACTGACCTGAGGGGTACACCACTCCTGCACAGCTGCAACTGACCTGAGGGGTACACCACTCCTGCACAGCTGCTACTGACCTGAGGGGTACACCACTCCTGCACAGCTGCTACTGACCTGAGGGGTACACCACTCCTGCACAGCTGCTACTGATTTGGGGGGTACACCACTTCTGCACAGCTGCTACTGACCTAAGGAAGGTGGGCAGACTATTGCAGGGATACTCAAACTGATGTCGAAAAAGAGAACAGATAAGGCTGACCACTGTGACTTGGGAGGAAGGACGCCATGGCTGATCTGCACATGTACTTCACTGAAACACATTCTTTTTCAATACTACTATCATTCTGATATCAGATCAATCGTATTAAGAAAAAGAATTTTACAATCAATGGCATTATGGGTTTCTAGCATCTCTCTTTCTCTATGGAAAACATGACAACCCATGTATTACAATACCATAACATACTGGCGGATAACAACAATTGCAGTGAGCAAAGGGCAAACTGAGTTCAGGTGGGAGCAATGGTTGTGGATTGGGGAGGGAGGGAGGAAGAGGGGCTGCACTAGTGTATGTGCATGGTGAAGGGGGTCTGCACTAGTGTATGTGCATGGTGAAGAGGGGCTGCACTAGTGTCTGTGCATGGTGAAGAGGGGCTGCACTAGTGTATGTGCATGGTGAAGGGGGCTGCACTAGTGTATGTGCATGGTGAAGGGGCTGCATTAGTGTATGTGTATGGTGAAGGGGGCTGCACTAGTGTCTGTGCATGGTGAAGAAGGGCTGCACTAGTGTATGTGCATGGTGAAGGGGCGCTGCACTAGTGTAAGTGTATGGTGAAGAGGGGCTGCACTAGTGTATGTGCATGGTGAAGGGGCTGCACTAGTGTATGTGCATGGTGAAGAGGGGCTGCACTAGTGTATGTGCATGGTGAAGAGGGGCTGCACTAGTGCATGTGCATGGTGAAGAGGGGCTGCACTAGTGTATGTGCATGGTGAAGGGGCTGCACTAGTGTATGTGCATGGTGAAGAGGGGCTGCACTAGTGTATGTGCATGGTGAAGAGGGGCTGCACTAGTGTATGAGCATGGTGAAGAGGGCTACACTAGTGTATGTGCATGGTGAAGAGGGGCTGCACTAGTGCATGTGCATGGTGAAGAGGGGCTGCACTAGTGTATGTGCATGGTGAAGGGGGCTGCACTAGTGTATGAGCATGGTGAAGGGGCTGCACTAGTGTATGTACCTGCAGTGTGTATGGTGAAGGGGCTGCACTAGTGCATGTGCATGGTGAAGAGGGGCTGCACTAGTGTATGTGCATGGTGAAGGGGCTGCAGTAGTGTATGTGCATGGTAAAGAGGGGCTGCACTAGTGTATGTGCATGGTGAAGTGGGCTGCACTAGTGTATGTGCATGGTGAAGGGGGCTGCACTAGTGTATGTGCATGGTGAAGGGGGCTGCACTAGTGCATGTGCATGGTGAAGAGGGGCTGCACTAGTGTATGTGCATGGTGAAGGGGCTGCACTAGTGTATGTGTGTGGTGAAGAGGGGCTGCACTAGTGTATGTGCATGGTGAAGACGGGCTGCACTAGTGTATGTGCATGGTGAAGGGGGCTGCACTAGTGTATGTGCAGGGTGAAGTGGGCTGCACTAATGTATGTGCATGGTGAAGGGCAGCAGAGAAGAGTAGTGGGTACCTGCTCTGGGACCAGTATCGGGGCAACTGCAGGAGAGAGTAGTGCAGTCATGGAGGAGAGAGGTGAGTGAGTGGTGCGACAGGGCAGAGTGGATGGTAGGGAAGAAAAGAACCCCAGAGTCTGGGGACTGGAAGGAGAAGACAGCCTGACTAGCACTGGATCTCCTTGAAGGGAGTGTGAGAGAACAATAGCCAGAGTTGCATAGGTAGTAAACTGGTGAAGAAATTAGCTAGGGGATAGGTCTCAGAGGGTGGTAGTAAACAAAGTTTACTCTGCGGAAAACATGGTGACCAGCAAGGTGCCTCAGGGATTAGTGCTGAGGCCGGTCCTCTTTAATGTCTTTTTAAGTGAGATTGCAAAGGAGCTGGAAGGGAAGGTCTGCCTCTTTGTGGATGACACCAAAATCTGCAATAGGGTGAGCACTCCACGAGGGTGGAAAGGATGGGCAGAGACATGAGAAAACTAGAGGAGTGGTCAAGGGTATGGCAGCTGGGTTTCAATGCAAAAAAAGTCCAAAATAATGCACTTAGGGCACAGAAACTCAGGGGCAGAATACAAAATGGATGGAGTGGTATTGACAATCACCGAGCAGGAAAGAGACCTGCAGGTAATCATATCGGATGACCTAAAGGTGGCCAGACAATGCAACAAGGCAGTAGAGAGGGCTAGTGGGATGCTGGCGTGCATAGGGAGGGGTATCACCAGCAGACAGAGGGAAGTGGTGTTGCCTCTCTATAGATCGCTGGTAAGCTTCACCTAGAGTACTGTGTCAAGGTCAGGAAACCACAGCTCACGAAGGACATAGACAGAGTGGAGGTGGTCCAGAGGAGGGTAACTAAAATGGTGCAGCATCTGCATCAAAAGCCCTATGAGGAGAGACAAAAGGACCTCAATATGTACACCCTGGGACTATCTCGCATGGGTAAATAAGGTACAAGAGGGAAGTATTTTTCAGAAGAAAAGGTGCTGAAGAACAAGGGGACATTCTACGAAGTTGTAGTCGGTAAATTCAGAAGAGATGAGAGGAAGTATTTCTTCACAGAAAGAGTGGTGGATTCCTCGAACAACCTTCCAGCTGAGGTGGTGGGGGTGAAAAACAGTGGTGGGGTTCAAGAATGCATGGGATAAGCCAAGAGAATCATAGTGGAAAGGAATGAGGGGGAGAAAGAGCTGTAGATCAGGCATGGTCTGATGTAATAGTGTGCGTAGGGAGAAATGGGCAGACTGGATGGGCCAAGAGGTCGTTGTCTGTTGTCAAATTCTATATTTCTATGTTGTGAGGTGGTAACAAGTGGCGGTGGGGGGGGGTGTAGCAAGGTAGGAGGGGAAGGAGCCAAGCCAGTATTTAGAGATGAAAGAAGCACAATGGATGAGGCATCTGGACTCAAGGGAGAGGGGGAGGAGCAGGATGAGTAAAGGGAGCAGAGCTGGTGCAGGGAAGGGGAGGGGAAGGATGAGTACAGGGAGCAGTGCTGGGTGTAGGGGAGGGGAAGGAGCAGGATGAGTACAGGGAACAGTGCAGGATGCAGGGAGAGGGGGAGGAGAAGGATGAGTACAGGGAACAGTGCTGGGTACAGAGGGAGAAGCAGGATGAGCACAGGGAGCAGTGATGGGTGCAGTGGGGGAGCAGGATGAGTACAGGGAGCAGTGCTGGGTGCAGGGGGAGGGGAAGTGCAGGATGAGTACAGGGAGCAGTGCTGGGTGCAGGGAGGGGAGGAGCAGGATGAGTACAGGGAACAGTGCAGGGTGCAGGGAGAGGAGGAGGAGAAGGATGAGTACAGGGAGCAGTGCTGGGTGCAGAGGGAGGAGCAGGATGAGTACAGGGAGCAGTGGTGGGTGCAGGGGGGAGCAGGATGAGTACAGGGAGCAGTGCTGGGTGCAGGGGAAGGGGGAGGAGCAGGATGAGTACAGGGAGGACTGCTGGGTGCAAGGGGAGGAGAAGGAGCAGGATGAGTACAGGGAGCAGTGCTGGGTGTAGTCGGAGGAGCACTATGAGTACAGGGAGCAGTGCTGGGTGCAGTGGAAGGGAGGAGCAGGATGAGTACAGGGAGCAGTGCTGGGTGCAGGGGAGGGAGCAGGATGAGTACAGGGAGCAGTGCTGGGTGCAGGGGAGGAGGAGCAGGATGAGTACAGGGAGCAGTGCTGGATGCAGGGAGGGAGGAGCAGGATGAGTACAGAGGAGCAGTGCTGGGTGCAGGAGGAGGGAGGAGCAGGATGATGCAGGGAGCAGTGCTGGGTGCAGGGAGGGGGAGGAGCAGGATGAGTACAGGAGCAGTGCTGGGTGCAGGGGAGGGAGCAGGATGAGTACAGGGAGCAGTGCTGGGTGCAGGGGAGGGAGGAGCAGGATGAGTACAGGGAGCAGTGCTGGGTGCAGGGGGGAGGAGCAGGATGAGTACAGGGAGCAGTGCTGGGTGTAGTAGGGGAGGGAGAAGGATGAGTACAGGGAGCAGTGCTGGGTGCAGAGGAGGGGGAGGAGCAGATGAGTACAGGAGCAGTGCTGGGTGCAGGGAGGGAGGAGAAGGATGAGTACAGGGAGCAGTGCTGGGTGCAGGGAGGGAGGAGCAGGATGAGTACAGGGAGCAGTGCTGGGTGGGGGAGGGGAGGAGCAGGATGAGTACAGGGAGCAGTGCTGGTGCAGGGGAGGGGAGGAGCAGGATGAGTACAGGGAGCAGTGCTGGGTGCAGGGGAGGGGAGGAGCAGGATGAGTACAGGAGCAGTGCTGGGTGCAGGGAAGGGAGCAGGATGAGTACAGAGGAGCAGCTGGGTGCAGGGGAGGGGAGGAGCAGGATGAGTACAGGGAGCAGTGCTGGGTGCTGGATGGAGGGAGGAGCAGGATGAGTACAGGGAGCAGTGCTGGGTGCAGGGGAGGGGAGGAGCAGGATGAGTACAGGGAGCAGTGCTGGGTGTAGGGAGGGGAAGGAGCAGGATGAGTACAGGGAGCAGTGCTGGGTGCAGGGGGAGGGAGGAGCAGGATGAGTACAGGGAGCAGTGCTGGGTGTAGGGGAGGGGAGGAGCAGGATGAGTACAGGGAGCAGTGCTGGGTGCAGGGAGGGAGGAGCAGGATGAGTACAGGGAGCAGTGCTGGGTTGGGGGAGGGGAGGAGCAGGATGAGTACAGGGAGCAGTGCTGGGTGCAGGGGAGGGGAGGAGCAGGATGAGTAGAGGGAGCAGTGCAGGTGCAGGGGAGGAGCAGGATGAGTACAGGGAGCAGTGCTGGGTGAGGGGGGAGGAGCAGGATGAGTACAGGGAGCAGTGCTGGGTGCATGGGAGGGGAGGGCAGGATGAGTACAGGGAGCACTGGGTGCATGGGGAGGGGAGGAGCAGGATGAGTACAGGGAGCAGTGCTGGGTGCAGGGGAGGGAAAAGAGAAGGATGAGTACAGGGAGCAGTGCTGGGTGCAGGGGAAGGGGGAGGAGCAGGATGAATACAGGGAGCAGTGCTGGGTGCAGGGAGAGGGGGAGGAGCAGGAGGACTACTGGGAGCAGTGCTGGGTGTAGTGGAGAGGAAGGAGAAGGATAACGACAAGGAGCAGTGCAGGGGGAGGGGGAGGCAAGGGTGTAGCTACTGATACTCCAAGTAAGCCATGGCGTACCAAGTTTAGTAGCAGGGAGTAGCAAACAAGATAGTCAGCATTGCTCTGCCCTCTCTAGTCGATCACATTTAAATTCCTGTGTTTGGCTTTGCAGGCTTTTTCTTTTCTTTCAATTTTGTTTTTTGGGTTGGGGGGGTTGCAGAGTGGACCACAGACGCTGAAGCTGAAGGTCTCAATTAGGTCCGCATGGTCCACCTGCATAGTGATTGGCTGTGGCATCTGGTGGGCGTGGCAAGTCTGGGGCGGCGAGCCTAAATGCCCAGCCAAAAGAATGAAGACTCATGGAGTGGCATGTGGAGGAAATTGCCTACCTGTGGGGGAAGATAGAAGAAATTCTGCCATGGTCTTGGACTCCTGGTGCAGTCAGTGGCATTACCAGTGGGCAGCGGAGCCGAGCCTTTGATAGCAGCGTGGACAGCAGGTCCAACATGGGAATCAACGCTGATTGAAGACAGGAACATGACTAAGAGCCACAGGGGGACAGGCACGTGAAACAACAATGTGGGAAGGGGTAACAGTGTGGTACTGGCAGGTTGGTGTACAAATCTCAAATGCTCTGGCCAATACCTCTAGGGAGGAGCAGGATGAGTACAGGGAGCAGTGCTGGGTGCAGGGGAGGAGGGGCAGGATGAGTACAGGGAGCAGTGC
This sequence comes from Neoceratodus forsteri, assembly GCA_016271365.2. Classification (NCBI taxonomy): domain Eukaryota; kingdom Metazoa; phylum Chordata; order Ceratodontiformes; family Ceratodontidae; genus Neoceratodus; species Neoceratodus forsteri. The sequence goes on from CM057458.1 coordinate 5,563,086, forward strand.
TGGGTGCAGGGAGGTGGAGGAGCAGGATGAGTACAGGGAGCAGTGCTGGGTGCAGGGGAGGGGGGAGCAGGATGAGTACTGGGAGCAGTGCTGGGTGCAGTGGGGAGGAGCAGGATGAGTACAGGGAGCAGTGCTGGGTGCAGGGGAGGAGCAGGATGAGTACAGGGAGCAGTGCTGGGTGTGAGGGGAGGAGCAGGATGAGTACAGGGATCAGTGCTGGGTGCAGGGGAGGGGAGGAGCAGGAATGAGTACAGGAGCAGCTGGTGCAGGGGAGGAGGAGCAGGATGAGTACAGGAGCAGTGCTGGGTGCAGGGAGGGGAGGAGCAGGATGAGTACAGGGAGAGTGCTGGGTGCAGGTGAGGGGAGGAGCAGGATGAGTACAGGAGGCAGTGCTGGGTGGGAGGGGAGGAGCAGGATGAGTACAGGGAGCAGTGCTGGGTGCAGGGGAGGGGAAGGAGCAGGATGAGTACAGGGGCAGTGCTGGGTGTAGGGGAGGGAGGAGCAGGATGAGTACAGGGAGCAGTGCTGGTGCAGGGAGGAGGAGGAGCAGGATGAGTACAGGGAGCAGTGCTGGGTGCAGGGGAGGGAGGAGCAGGATGAGTACAGGGAGCAGTGCTGGGTGCAGGGGAGGGAGAGCAGGATGAGTACAGGGAGCAGTGCTGGGTGTAGGGGAGGAGCAGGATGAGTACAGGGAGTGCAGGTGCAGGGGAGGGGAAGGAGCAGGATGAGTACAGGGAGCAGTGCTGGGTGCAGGGGGAGGGGAGGAGCAGGATGAGTACAGGGAGCAGTGCTGGGTGCAGGGGAGGGGAGGAGCAGGATGAGTACAGGGAGCAGTGCTGGGTGTAGGGAGGGAGGAGCAGGATGAGTACAGGGAGCAGTGCTGGGTGCAGGGGAGGGAGGAGCAGGATGAGTACAGGGAGCAGTGCTGGGTTGGGGAGGGAGGAGCAGGATGAGCGAGGGAGCAGTGCTGGGTGCAGGGGGAGGAAGAGGATGAGTACAGGAGCAGTCTGGGTGCAGTGGGAGGGTCGCAGGATGAGTACAGGAGCAGTGCTGGGTGCAGGGAGGGAGGAGCAGGATGAGTACAGGGAGCAGTGCTGGTGCAGGGGAGGAGGAGCAGGATGAGTACAGGGAGCAGTGCTGGTTGCAGGGGGAGGGAGGGAGCAGGATGAGTACAGGGGAGCAGTGCTGGGTGCAGGGGAGGGAGGAAGGATGAGTACAGGGAGCAGTGCTGGGTGTGGGGAGGGGAGGAGGATGAGTACAGGGAGCAGTGCTGGGTGCAGGGGGGAGGAGCAGGATGAGTACAGGGAAGCAGTGTTGCTTGCAGGGGGGGAGGAGCAGGAATGAGTACAGGGAGCAGTGCAGGGTGCAGGGGAGGGAGGAGCAGGATGAATGCTGGGAGCAGTGCTGGGTGTTGGGGAGGGGGAGGAGAAGGATGAGTACAGGGAGCAGTGCTGGGTGCAGGGGTAGGAGGAGCAGGATGAGTACAGGGAGCGGAGCTGTGTGCAGGTGGAGGGAGAGGCGCAGGATGAGTACAGGGAGCAGTGCTGGGTGCAGGGGAGGGGAAGAGCAGGATGAGTACAGGGAGCGGAGCTGTGTGCAGGTGGAGGGAGAGGCGCAGGATGAGTACAGGGAGCAGTGCTGGGTGCAGGGGAGGAGCAGGATGAGTACAGGGAGCAGTGCTGGGTGCAGGGGAGGGGAGGAGCAGGATGAGTACAGGAGCAGTGCTGGTGCAGGGAGGGGAGGAGCAGGAGTACAGGGAGCAGTGCTGGGTGCAGGGGAGGGGAGGAGCAGGATGAGTACAGGGAGCAGTGCTGGGTGCAGGGGAGGGAGGAGCAGGATGAGTACAGGGAGAGGTGCAGGGGAGGGGAGGAGCAGGATGAGTGTAGGGAGCAGTGCTGGGTGCAGGAGGAGGAGCAGGATGAGTACAGGGAGTAGTGCTGGGTGCAGGGAGGAGAGGAGCAGGATGAGTAGCAGAGCAGTGCTGGGTGCAGGGGAGAGGAAGGAGCAGGATGAGTACAGGGAGCAGTGCTGGGTGCGGAGAGGGAGGAGAAGGATGAGTACAGGGAGCAGTGCTGGGTGCAGGGGAGGGAAGAAGGATGAGTACAGGGAGCAGTGCTGGGTGCAGGGAGGGAGGAGCAGGATGAGTACAGGGAGCAGTGCTGGGTGCAGGGGAGGGGAGGAGCAGGATGAGTACAGGGAGCAGTGCTGGGTAGGGGAGGGGAGGAGCAGGATGAGTACAGGGAGCAGTGCTGGGTGAGGGGAGGAGGAGCAGGATGAGTACAGGGAGCAGTGCTGGGTGCAGGGGAGGGGAGGAGCAGGATGAGTACAGGGAGCAGTGCTGGGTGTAAGGGAGGGGAGGAGCAGGATGAGTACAGGGAGCAGTGCTGGTGCAGGGGAGGGGAGGAGCAGGATGAGTACAGGGAGCAGTGCTGGGTGGAGGAGGGGAGGAGCAGGATGAGTACAGGAGCAGTGCTGGTGCAGGGGAGGGAGGACAGGATGAGTACAGGAGCAGTGGTGCTGGTGCAGGAGGAGCAGGATGAGTACAGGGAGCAGTGCTGGGTGCAGGGGGGAGGAGCAGGATGAGTACAGGAGCAGTGCTGGGTGCAGGAGGGGAGGAGCAGGATGAGTACAGGGAGCAGTGCTGGGTGCAGGGGAGGGGGGAGCAGGATGAGTACAGGGAGCAGTGCTGGGTGAGGGGGAGGAGCAGGATGAGTACAGGGAGCAGTGCTGGGTGTGGAGGAGCAGGATGAGTACAGGGAGCAGTGCTGGGTGCAGGGGGGAGGAGCAGGATGAGTACAGGGAGCAGTGCTGGGTGCAGAGGGAGAGGAGCAGGATGAGTCGAGGAGCAGTGCTGGGGAGGGGAGGGAGCAGGATGAGTACAGGAGCAGTGCTGGGTGCAGGGGAGGGGAGGAGCAGGATGAGTACAGGGAGCAGTGCTGGGTGCAGGGGAGGGGAGGAGCAGGATGAGTACAGGGAGCAGTGCTGGTGCAGGGGAGGGGAGGAGCAGGATGAGTACAGGAGCAGTGCTGGGTGTAGGGGGGAGGAGCAGGATGAGTACAGGGAGCAGTGCTGGGTGCAGGGGAGGGAGGAGCAGGATGAGTACAGGGAGCAGTGCTGGGTGCAGGGGAGGGAGGAGCAGGATGAGTACAGGGAGCAGTGCTGGGTGCAGGGAGGGAGGAGCAGGATGAGTACAGGGAGCAGTGCTGGGTGCAGGGAGGGGAGGAGCAGGATGAGTACAGGGAGCAGTGCTGGGTGCAGGGGAGGGAGGAGCAGGATGAGTACAGGGAGCAGTGCTGGGTGCAGGGGGAGGAGAGGAATGATGAGTACAGGAGCAGTGCTGCGGTGCAGGAGGGGAGGAGCAGGATGAGTACAGGGAGCAGTGCTGGGTGCAGGGAGGGGAGGAGCAGGATGAGTACAGGGAGCAGTGCTGGGTGCAGGGGAGGAGGAGCAGGATGAGTACAGGGAGCAGTGCTGGGTGCAGGGAGGGGGAGGAGCAGGATGAGTACAGGGAGCAGTGCTGGGTGCAGGGGAGGGGAGGAGCAGGATGAGTACAGGGAGCAGTGCTGGGTGCAGGGGGGGGGAGGAGCAGGATGAGTACAGGGAGCAGTGCTGGGTGCAGGGGAGGGAGGAGCAGGATGAGTACAGGGAGCAGTGCTGGGTGCAGGGAGGAGGGAGCAGGATGAGTACAGGGAGCAGTGCTGGTTGCAGGGGAGAGGGAGGAGCAGAATGAGTACAGGGAGCAGTGCAGGGTGCAGGGGGAGGGGTAGGAGCAGGATGAATGCAGGGAGCAGTGCTTGGTGTGGGGAGGAGGAGCAGGATGAGTACAGGGAGCAGTGCTGGGTGCAGGGGAGGGGAGGAGCAGGATGAGTACAGGGAGCAGTGCTGGGTGCAGGGGAGGGAGGAGCAGGATGAGTACAGGAGCAGTGCTGGTGCAGGGGAGGGGAGGAGCAGGATGAGTACAGGGAGCAGTGCTGGGTGCAGGAGGGAGGAGCAGGATGAGTACAGGGAGCAGTGCTGGGTGTAGGGGAGGAGCAGGATGAGTACAGGAGCAGTGTCAGTGCAGGGGAGGGAAGGAGCAGGATGAGTACAGGGAGCAGTGCTGGGTGCAGGGGAGGGAAGGAGCAGGATGAGTACAGGGAGCAGTGCTGGGTGCAGGAGGAGGAGGAGCAGGATGAGTACAGGGAGCAGTGCTGGGGCAGGGGAGGGGAGGAGCAGGATGAGTACAGGGAGCAGTGCTGGGTGCAGGGGGGGGGAGGAGAGCAGGATGAGTACAGGGAGCAGTGCTGGGTGCAGGGGAGGGGAGGAGCAGGATGAGTACAGGGAGCAGTGCTGGGTGCAGGGGAGGGGAGGAGCAGGATGAGTACAGGAGCAGTGCTAGTGCAGGGGAGGGAAGGAGCAGGATGAGTACAGGGAGCAGTGCTGGGTGCAGGGGAGGAGGAGCAGGATGAGTACAGGGAGCAGTGCTGGGTGTAGGGGAGGAGCAGGATGAGTACAGGAGCAGTGCTGGGTGCAGGGAGGGGAGGAGCAGGATGAGTACAGGGAGCAGTGCTGGGTGCAGGGGAGGGGAGGAGCAGGATGAGTACAGGGAGCAGTGCTGGGTGTAGGGGAGGGAGGAGCAGGATGAGTACAGGGAGCAGTGCTGGTGCAGGGGAGGGGAGGAGCAGGATGAGTACAGGAGCAGTGCTGGGTGCAGGGGAGGGGAGGAGCAGGATGAGTACAGGGAGCAGTGCTGGGTGTAGGGGGAGGGGAAGGAGCAGGATGAGTACAGGGAGCAGTGCTGGGTGCAGGGGGAGGGGAAGGAGCAGGATGAGTACAGGGAGCAGTGCTGGGTGCAGGGGAGGGGAGGAGCAGGATGAGTACAGGGAGCAGTGCTGGGTGCAGGGGAGGGGAGGAGCAGGATGAGTACAGGGAGCAGTGCTGGGTGCAGGGGAGGGGAGGAGCAGGATGAGTACAGGGAGCAGTGCTGGGTGCAGGAGGGGGAGGAGCAGGATGAGTACAGGGAGCAGTGCTGGGTGCAGGGGAGGGGAGGAGCAGGATGAGTACAGGGAGCAGTGCTGGGTGCAGGGAGGGGAGGAGCAGGATGAGTACAGGGAGCAGTGCTGGGTGCAGGGGAGGGGAGCAGGATGAGTACAGGGAGCAGTGCTGGGTGCAGGGGAGGGGAGGAGCAGGATGAGTACAGGGAGCAGTGCTGGGTGCAGGGGGAGGAGCAGGATGAGTACAGGAGCAGTGCTGGGTGCAGGGGAGGAGGAGCAGGATGAGTACAGGAGCAGTGCTGGGTGCAGGGGGAGGAGAAGGATGAGTACAGGGAGCAGTGTTGGGTAGGGGAGGGGAGGAGCAGGATGAGTACAGGGAGCAGTGCTGGGTGTAGGGGGAGGGGAGGAGGGATGAGTACAGGGAGCAGTGCTGGGTGCAGGGGAGGGGGAGGAGCAGGATGAGTACAGGGAGCAGTGCTGGTGCAGGGGAGGGGGAGGGAGCTGATGGACTACAGGAGCAGTGATGGGCAGGGGGAGAGGGATAGTACAGGGAGCAGTGCGGGGAGGGCAGATGACTACAGGGAGCAGTGCTGGGTGTAGGGGAGGGGAAGGAGCAGGATGACTATAGGGAGCAGTGCTGGGTGCAGGGGAAGGGGAAGGAGCAGGATGAGTACAGGGAGCAGTGCTGGTTGCAGTGAAAGGGGGAGGAGAGGGATGAGTACAGGTAGCAGTGCTTGGTGTAGGGGGAGGGGCGGAGCAGGATGAGTACAGGGAGCAATGCTGGGTAGAAACACAGAAACATAGAATTTGACAGCAGATAAGGACCACTTGACCCACCCAGTCTGCCCATTTCCCTACCTAATGTATAAGCTGCATATCCTAGTTAACCAGCATTCTACTTCTTCCTACCTCCACCCCCTAGAATTGCCTTACGACTGTCCCATGCATGCTTGAATTCCACCACTGTTTTTGACTCCACCACCTCCGGGAAGGTGCACCATGCATCCACAACCTCTCTGTGAAAAAATGCTTCTTACATTCCTCTGAGCCGCACTCTATCTTCAAATTGTGCCCTTGTTCTTGCACACCTTTTTGAAAGATGCTACCTCTTGGACTTTGTTGATTCCTTGAGGTACTTGAAAGTTTCTATCATGTCCCCCCCTTCCTCCTTTCCTCGAGGCTATACATATTAGGCTCCTTTAGTCTCTCTTCATATGTGTTCTGGTGTAGGGGAAGGAGCAGGATGGATACAGGAAGCAGTGCTGGGTGCATGGGGAGGAGGAGCAGGATCAGTACAGGGAGCAGTGCTGGGTGCAGGGGAAGGGGTGGAGAAGGATGGGAGTGCATGGAGCAGTGCTGGATGCAGGGGAGAGGGAGGAGCAGGATGAGTACAGGGAGCAGTGCTGGGTGCAGGGAGGGGAGGAGCAGGATGAGTACAGGGAGAGAATGGGTGCAGGGAAGGGAGGAGCAGGATGAGTACAGGGAGCAGTGCAGGGGAGGGGAGGAGCTGGATGACTACAGGTAGCAGTGCTGGGCAGGGGAGGGGAGGAGCAGGATGAGTACAGGGAGCAGTGCTGGGTGCAGGGGAGGGAGGAGCAGGATGAGTACAGGGAGCAGTGCTGGGTGCAGGGGAGGGGAGGAGCAGGATGAGTACAGGAGCAGTGCTGGGTGCAGGGGAGGGGAGGAGCAGGATGAGTACAGGAGCAGTGCTGGGTGCAGGGGAGGGGAGGAGCAGGATGAGTACAGGAGCAGTGCTGGAGTGCAGGGGAGGAGGAGCAGGATGAGTACAGGGAGCAGTGCTGGGTGCAGGGGGCGGTGGAGGAGCAGGATGAGTACAGGAGCAGTGCTGAGTGCAGGGGAGGGGAGGAGCAGGATGAGTGCTGGAGCAGTGCTGGGTGCAGGGGAGGGAGGAGCAGGATGAGTACAGGGAGCAGTGCTGGGCAGGGATGGGGAGGAGCAGGATGAGTACAGGGAGCAGTGCTGGGTGTAGGGGAGGAGAGCAGGATGAGTACAGGGAGCAGTGCTGGGTGCAGGGGGAGGGAGAATGATGAGTACAGGGAGCAGTGCTGGGTGCTGGGGAGGGGAGGAGCAGGATGAGTACAGGGAGCAGTGCTGGGTGCAGGGGAGGAGGAGCAGGATGAGTACAGGGAGCAGTGCTGGGTGCAGGGGGAGGGAGGAGCAGAATGAGTACAGGGGAACAGTGCAGGGTGCAGGGGAGGGAGGAGAGGATGAGTGCAGGGAGCAGTGCTGGGCAGGGGAGGGGAGGAGCAGGATGAGTACAGGGAGCAGTGCTGGGTGCCGAGGGAAGAGCAGATGAGTCACAGGAGTAGTGCTGGGTGCAGATGGAGGGGAGGAGCAGGATGAGTACAGGAGCAGTGCTGGGTGCAGGGAGGGGGAAGAGCAGGATGAGTACAGGGAGCAGTGCTGGGTAGGGGGAGGGGAGGACAGGATGAGTACAGGAGCAGTGCTGGGTGTAGGGGAGGAGAAGGATGAGTACAGGGAGCAGTGCGGTGCAGGGGAGGGGAGGAGCGGATGAGTACAGGGAGCAGTGCTGGGTGTAGGGGGAGGAGAAGGATGAGTACAGGAGCGTGCTGAGTGCAGGGGAGGGAGGAGCTGGATGAGTACAGGGAGCAGTGCTGGGTGCAGGGGGAGGGGAGGAGCAGGATGAGTTCAGGGAGCAGTGCTGGTGCAGGGGGAGGAGCAGGATGAGTACAGGGAGCAGTGCTGGGTGCAGGGAGGGGGAGGAGCAGGATGAGTACAGGGAGCAGTGCTGGGTGCAGGGGAGGGGAGGAGCAGGATGAGTACAGGGAGCAGTGCTGGGTGCAGGGGAGGGGAGGAGCAGGATGAGTACAGGAGCAGCAGTGGTGGGGAGGGAAGGAGCAGGATGAGTACAGGAGCAGTGCTGGGTGCAGGGGAGGGGAGGAGCAGGATGAGTACAGGGAGCAGTGCTGGGTGCAGGGGTGGAGGGAGGAGCAGGATGAGTACAGGAGCAGTGCTGGCTGCAGGGCAGGGGGAGGAGCAGGATGAGTACAGGAGCAGTGCTTGGGTGCAGGGGAGGGAGGAGCAGGATGAGTACAGGGAGCAGTGCTGGGTGCAGGGGAGGGAGGAGCAGGATGAGTACAGGGAGCAGTGCTGGGTGCAGGGGAGGGGAGGAGGTGAGTACAGGGAGCAGTGCTGGGTGCAGGGGAGGGGAGGAGCAGGATGAGTACAGGAGCAGTGCTGGGTGCAGGAGGGGAGGGAGGATGAGTACAGGGGAGCAGTGCTGGGTGCAGGGAGGGGAGGAGCAGGATGAGTACAGGGAGCAGTGCTGGTGTGGGGAGGAGGAGCAGGATGAGCACAGGGAGCAGTGCTGAGTGCAGGGGAGGGAGGAGCAGGATGAGTACAGGGAGCAGTGCTGGGTGCTGGGGAGGGGGAGAAGCAGTATGAGTACTAGGAGCAGTGCTGGGCACGGGAGGGGAGGAGCAGGATGAGTACAGGGAGCAGTGCTGGGTGCAGTGGAGAGGAAGAGGATGAGTACAGGAGCAGTGCTGAGTGCAGGTGGAGGGAGGAGCAGGATGAGTACAGGAGCAGTGCTGGTAGCGGGGAGGGAAGGAGCAGGATGAGTACAGGGAGCAGTGCTGGGTGCAGGGAGGGGAGGAGCAGGATGAGTACAGGGAGCAGTGCTGGGTGCAGGGGGAGGAGCAGGATGAGTACAGGGAGCAGTGCTGGGTGCAGGAGGGGAGGAGGAGCAGGATGAGTACAGTGAGCAGTGAGGGGAGGAGCAGGATGAGTACAGGAGCAGTGCTGGGTGCAGGGGGGGAAGAGCAGGATGAGTACAGGGAGCAGTGCTGGGTAGGGGGGGAGGAGCAGGATGAGTACAGGGAGCAGTGCTGGGTGCAGGGGGAGGAGGAGCAGGATGAGTACAGGGAGCAGTGCTGGGTGCAGGAGGGGAGGAGCGGATGAGTACAGGGAGCAGTGCTGGGTGGTAGGGGGAGGAGCAGGATGAGTACAGGAGCAGTGCTGGGTGCAGGGGAGGGGAGGAGCAGGATGAGTACAGGGAGCAGTGCTGGGTGCAGGGGAGGGGAGGAGCAGGATGAGTACAGGGAGCAGTGCTGGGTGCAGGGGGGGAGGAGCAGGATGAGTACAGGGAGCAGTGCTGGGTGCAGGGAGGGAGGAGCAGGATGAGTACAGGAGCAGTGCTGGGGTAGGGAGGGAGGAGCAGGATGAGTACAGGGAGCAGTGCTGGTGCAGGGGAGGGGAGGAGCAGGATGAGTACAGGGAGCAGTGCTGGGTGCAGGGGAGGAGAGGAGCAGGATGAGTACAGGGAGCAGTGCTGGGGTGGGGAGGGGAGGAGCAGGATGAGTACAGGGGCAGTGCTGGGTGCAGGGGAGGGAGAGGAGCAGGATGAGTACAGGGAGCAGTGCTTGGGTGCAGGGGAGGGGAGGAGCAGGATGAGTGCAGGGAGCAGTGCTGGGTGTTGGGGGAGGAGAAGGATGAGTACAGGGAGCAGTGCTGGGTGCAGGGGAGGGAAGAGCAGGATGAGTACAGGGAGCAGTGCTGGGTGCAGGGGGAGGGGGAGGAGCAGGATGAGTACAGGGAGCAGTGCTGGGTGCAGGGGAGGGAGGAGCAGGATGAGTACAGGGAGCAGTGCTGGTGCAGAGGGAGGGGAGGAGCAGGATGAGTACAGGAGCAGTGCTGGGTGCAGGGGAAGGGGAGGAGCAGGATGAGTACAGGGAGCAGTGCTTGGTGCAGGGGAGGGGAGGAGCAGGATGAGTACAGGAGCAGTGCTGGGGCAGGGGAGGGGAGGAGCAGGATGAGTAAGGAGCAGTAGGAGTGCAGGAGAGAGGGAGGAGCTGGATAAATACAGGAGCAGTGGGTAGAAACATAGAATTTGACAGCACATATGAGGACTTGACCCACCCAGTCTGCCCATTTCTACCTAATGTATAAGCTGCATATCCTATTTAACCAGTCACTTCTTTCCTACTCCACCCCCAGAATTGCTCTTATGACTGTCCCATGCATGCTTGAATTCCACCACTGTTTCTGACTTCACCACCTCCGGAAGGCTGCTCCATGCATCCACAACCTCTCTGTGAAAAATGCTTCCTACATTACCTCTGAGCCGCACTCCCTCTATCTTCAAATTGTGCCCCCTTGTTCTTGCACACCTCTTTTTTTGAAAGATGCTACCCTCTTGGACTTTGTTGATTCCCTTGAGGTACTTGAAAGTTTCTATCATGTCCCCCCCTTCCTCCTTTCCTCGCGACTATACATATTAGGCTCCTTTAGTCTCTCTTCATATGTGTTCTGGTGTAGGGGGAGGAGCAGAATGGATACAGGAAGCAGTGCTAGGTGCACGGGAAGGGGGAGGAGCAGGATGAGTACAGGGAGGACTGCTGGGTGCAGGGGGAGGGGAAGGAGCAGGATGAGTACAGGAGCAGTGCTGGTGTGAGTGGAGGAGCAGATGAGTACAGGGAGCAGTGCTGGGTGCAGGGAGGGGAGGAGCAGGATGAGTACAGGGAGCAGTGCTGGGTGCAGGGGAGGGAAGGAGCAGGATGAGTACAGGAGCAGTGCTGGGTGCAGGGGAGGGAGGAGCAGGATGAGTACAGGGAGCAGTGCTGGGTGCAGGGGAGGGGAGGAGCAGGATGAGTACAGGAGCAGTGCTGGGTGCAGGGGAGGGAGGAGCAGGATGAGTACAGGAGCAGTGCTGGGTGCAGGGGGGAGGAGGAGCAGGATGAGTACAGGGAGCAGTGCTGGGTGCAGGGGAGGGGAGGAGCAGGATGAGTACAGGAGCAGTGCTGGGTGAGGGGAGGGAGGAGGATGGATATACAGGAGCAGTGCTGGGTGCAGCGGAGGGGAGGAGCAGGATGAGTACAGGAGCAGTGCTGGGTGCAGGGGAGGGGAGGAGGGATGAGTACAGGAGCAGTGCTGGGTGCAGGGGGAGGGGAGGAGCAGGATGAGTACAGGGAGCAGTGCTGGAGGCAGGGGGAGGAGCAGGATGAGTACAGGAGCAGTGCTGGGTGCAGGGGAGGGAGGAGCAGGATGAGTACAGGGAGCAGTGCTGGGTGCAGGAGGGGAGGAGCAGGATGAGTACAGGGAGCAGTGCTGGGTGCTGGGGAGGGGAGGAGCAGGATGAGTACAGGGAGCAGTGTTGGGTAGGGAGGGGAGGAGCAGGATGAGTACAGGAGCAGTGCTGGGTGCAGGGAGGGGGGAGCAGGATGAGTACAGGAGCAGTGTTGGTGCAGGGAGGAGGAGGAAGGATGAGTACAGGGAGCAGTGCTGGTGCAGGGAGGGGAGGAGCAGGATGAGTACAGGGAGCAGTGCTGGGTGCAGGGGGGGGAGGAGCAGGATGAGTACAGGGAGCAGTGCTGGGTAGTGGAGGGGAGCAGGATGAGTACAGGAGCAGTGCTGGGTGCAGGGGAGGGGAGGAGCAGGATGAGTACAGGGAGCAGTGCTGGGTAGGGGAGGGAGGAGCAGGATGAGTACAGGGAGCAGTGCTGGGTGCAGGGGAGGGAGGAGCAGGATGAGTACAGGGAGCAGTGCTGGGTGCAGGGGAGGGGAGGAGCAGGATGAGTACAGGAGCAGTGCTGGGTGCAGGGGAGGGGAGGAGCAGGATGAGTACAGGGAGCAGTGCTGGGTGCAGGGGAGGAGGAGCAGGATGAGTACAGGGAGCAGTGCTGGGTGAAGGGGGAGGGGAGGAGCAGGATGAGTACAGGGAGCAGTGCTGGGTGCAGGGGAGGGGAGGAGCAGGATGAGTACAGGGAGCAGTGCTGGGTGCAGGGGGAGGGAGCAGGATGAGTACAGGAGCAGTGCTGGGTGCAGGGAGAGGGGAGGAGCAGGATGAGTACAGGGAGCAGTGCTGGGAGCAGAGGAGGGGAGGAGGTGGATGAGCACAGGGAGCAGTGCTGAGCTGCAGGGGAGGGGAGGAGCAGGATGAGTACAGGAGCAGTGCTGGGGTGCAGGGGGAGGAGCAGGATGAGTACAGGGAGCAGTGCTGGGGCAGGGGTGGGGAGGAGCAGGATGAGTACATGGAGCAGTGCTGGGTGCAGGGGAGGGGAGGAGCAGGATGAGTACAGGGAGCAGTGCTGGGTGTTGGGGAGGGGAGGAGAAGGATGAGTACAGGGAGCAGTGTTGAGTGCAGGGAGGGGGAGGAGCAGGATGAGTACAGGGAGCAGTGCTGGGTTGGGGAGGGGGTGGAGAAGGATGAGTACAGGGAGCAGTGTTGGGTGCAGGTGGAGGAGGAGGAGAAGGATGAGTGCAGGGAGCAGTGTTGGGTGCAGGGGGGAGGAGAAGGATGAGTACAGGGAGCAGTGCTGGGTGCAGGGTGGAGGAGCAGGATGAGTACAGGAGCAGTGCTGGGTGCACGGGGGGAGGAGCAGGATGAGTACAGGGAGCAGTGCTTGGGTGGGGAGGAGGAGGAGAAGGATGAGTGCAGGATCAGTGTTGGTGCGGGGGAGGAGCAGGATGAGTACAGGAGCAGTGTGGGTGCAGGGGGAGGAGCAGGATGAGCACAGGAGCAGTGCTGGGTGCACGGGAGGGGTGGAGAAGGATGAGTACAGGGAGCTGTGCTTGGTGTAGGGGAGGAGAAAGAAGGATGAGTGCAGGAGCAGTGTTGGGTGCAGGTTTAGGGGAGGAGAACCATGAGTAGAGGGAGCAGCTGAGTGCAGGGAGGGGCTGGCCAAAGGAGGCATGAAGAAAAAACACCATGGTTCCCTAAAGATGTGGGAGGCAATGTAAGGGCTAAAAGAGCAAGTTTCAGGAAGTATCAGGGGACCCAAAGGGAGGAGGACCGGGAGGTGTACCTTAAATGTGTAAGAGAAGCAGGGAAGGCTGTTTGGAAAGCCAAGGCACAGACAGTGGACGGTTTAGCACGGAGTGTAAAAAAAGGAGATAAGACATTCTATAGGTACATCAACGATAGAGGAAACACCAGGGAGAGGGGGATTGTGAGGCTCAAAGGGGAGAGGGAGTGTGTAAGGAGGGGGATCTAGACAAGGCACAAATACTGAACAAATACTTCTGTTCAGTATTCACTGAGGAGGGAGAGGGTCAAGGGCCACAGTTGGGGAGCTGAGGCAATTGGGGGAGAAGTGGACACCAGTCCATTCACAGTGGAGAGAGTTCTGGAGGAACTCACAAAGCTGAAGGTGGATAAAGCCATGGGGCCAGATGATGTACACCTGAGGATATTAAGGGAGCTGTGGAGGGAACTAGCAGCGCCTCTTACCACCCTGTTCACAGAGTCACTCTACACAGGCGTAGTTTCAGAGGACTGGAGGAGGGTGCATGTAGTACCCACTGCAGAAAAGTGGCAATAGAGTGGAAGCGGGGAACTACAGGCCAGTCAGCCTCACTTCAGTGGTGGAGAAGATCATGGAGCCACTGCTGAAAGAAAGGATAGTGGCACACCTGGAATCCATTGGTGCCCAGGATCTGAGGCAGCATGGATTCACATCAGGAAGGTCTTGTCAAATCAATCTGATAGATTTTTTTGATTGTGTGACTAGGGAAGTGAATCAGGTAGGGGCGGTAGACATTGCCTACCTAAATTTCAGCAAAGCCTTCGATACTGTCCCTCATAGAAGGCTGGTTAACAAGATGAGTAGTCTGGGCATGGGGCATAAGGCAATACAGTGGGTTAGAAACTGGCTGACAGACAGAAGGCAGAGGGTGGTGGTAAATTGGATCCAATCCGAGGAGAGAGGATTGACCAGTGGAGCTCCACAAGGATCAGTACTTGGACCAGTCCTGTTCAATGTCTTCATTAGTGACATTGCAGAGGGGCTGGAAGGAAAGGTCTGCCTATCTGCAGATGACACCAAGATCTGCAACAGGGTGGATACTCCAGAAGGGGTGCAGAAAATGAAGAGGGACCTGGAGAAGCTTGAAAGATGGTCAGAGGTGTGTCACCTGAGGTTCAGTGCAAAAAAGTGCAAGATAATGCACCTGGGTAGGGGGAACCCTGGGGAGAGCTGCAGGATGGGGATGCTGACTGTCACCAAAGAGGAGAGAGACCTAGGGCTTATCATATCTGATGATCTTAAGGTATCAAAGCAGTGTGCAGAGGCTGCAGGGAGGGCCAGTGGAATGCTGGGGTGCACAGGCAGAGGTATTACTAGTAGGAGGTGGGAGGTGGTGATGCCATTGTATAAAATACTGGTAAGGTCTCACCTGGAGTACTGTATGCAGTACTGGAGACCACACATGCATAAGGACATAAACAAGGTGGAGGCTGTCCAGAGAAGGGCAACAAAGATGGTGCGTGGTTTGCACCACAAAACATATGAGGAGAGACTAAGAGACCTCAATATGTACTCCCTGGAGGAGAGGAGAGGAGAGAAAGGGACGACATGATAGAAACTTTTAAGTACCTCGAGAGCATAAACAAGGTGCAGGTGGGGGATCCTTTCCAATGTAGAAAAGATACCAGAACAAGGGGACACAATATGAAATTGGAGGGGAATAGATTAAGAGAGAACATGAGGAAGTTTTTACTTGGTTTACTTGATATCATAGGACAAAGGTAGGCTGTGACCCATCGAGATTGTCCCCCACCATTATGGTGGGAAAATAAACCCAAGAGGTGTTGGACTCCATCCACTGGTCCAGACTTTTTTAAAGGAGCAAATGGATTGACTATCCACTAAATATTACGGAAGACTGTTCCACAGTCTTGGGGTTCTTACTGTAAAGTAATTTAACCTTTTATTGGTGTTTGATTTTCCCACATCAATCTGTTTATTGTGGAGCTGTGGGGAACTCTTTCTGTTGGAGAATTTTAGGCCACACTGGCCCATTAGGTCCTGAGAATTAAGAATTTTGTACAATAAAAGCAAGTCACCTCTAGTTGTCTGGTTTGTAGAGAGTATAACCCAGTTTCCCGCAGTCTTGAATGATAATTACTGTTAGCCTGATGGGGTACTAATTTTGTTGCCCTCTTCTGGATCCTCTCAATTCTATCAATATTTTGTTTCAGATAGGGATTCCAAAAGGGGGACCCATAATCGGAATGGGGCCTAACATGAGTCCTAAACAGGGGATGATACATTCCTGGGTCCTGGAAACAAATGTTTGTTTGATGTGAATAAGTAAAGCATTTGAAGTTTTGGCTACCTTAATGTAATGGTCAGTGGAAAACAGCTTATTGTTAACAATATCTCCAAGATCTCTCTCAAATGTGGAAACTTTAAGGGGCATGTCATTTAAGAAATAACTTTGCTTGGGGTTGTTCTTTCCATAATGTAACACAGTACGTTTATCAGAATTGAGTAACATCCCATTATTAACTGCCTGTGATTCTATATCTTTTAGGTTGTTACTCAGAATAGTCCTACTTGCATCTGTTGAGACAGCCCCCCCCCCCCCCAGTTTAGTGTCATCTGCAAATTTAGAGAGGAGATTTTCAGCACTGACCTGCGTATCGCTAATGAACCCATTGAACAAGGTGGGTCCAAGGACCAACCCCTGAGGGACCCCACTGGTGACACTCCCTACGTCTGATAGGATACCGTTTATCCTAACTTGCTGCTGTCTATTCGATAGCCAACTAGAGACCCATATGACTAGAACCTGAGAAAACCCTAGATTCAACATTTTTTCAATGAGTTTACCATTTGGCACCTTATCGAAAGCTCTGCTGTAATCAAGCAGTCTAACGTCCATGGGAGTCCCACTATCAAATCCCAGACTTATATAATTATAAAAGGTGACTAAATTAGTTGTGCAAGAGTACCCAGGCCTGAAGCCATGCTGAGTTTGATCAATTATGTCATTGGAGATTGATTCCCTTTCCAATATTTTTTTAATAATCTTCTCCATTAATTTACCTATTACAGATGTCAGACTTATAGGACGATAGTTTTCCGGGTTCGAATGATTTCCTTTTTAAAATATAGGTATGACTGTGGCATTTGCCCAGTCATGAGGTATTAAACCTTCTCGGAGGGATTTATTAAAAATAAGTGTTAGGGGTTTGGCTATGACCTCAGTAGTTTCTAACAGGAATCTTGTACTGATATTATCAGGTCTGGGACTAGATGTCTTTTTCAAGGATTGCAGGGTTTCTTCCAGTGTGTCAGTTTCAGGAATGTGATAGACTGTGGTTATATTGGTTGAACACTGATAAAGTTTGGGGTCATCTTTTGTAGTGAAACCTGAACAACACTGTGTATTAAAGGTGTCTGCTATTTCCTTATCTGCAGATATTGAGGAGTTATTTACTGATAAAGGGCCTGTGTACCTATTATTCCCTTTTTATGTTGATTGCACGCATGTGCAAGAAACATACTGCTGCTGCTTTCTCCAGAAGCAGGTTGTGAAGGCGTGGCACTGTTGTGGCCAATGCCCCCACAGCCTTTAAAGGCTTGGCCTGCTTCTCCCAGTGCCGTGGCACGCTGCTGCTGACACTAGTTCAGCCAGCGTGCCACAACCTTGTAAGGTTTTAGCCGCTGCAATCAGGGGCCGCCTCGTCACTGCAGTGTCAACCATTCACTGCAACGAGGGAGCGACCCGTCATTGCAGGGCGGAACCTTGAAATATAGAAACATAGAAGTTGACGGCAGATAAGGACCACAAGGCCCATCCAGTCTGCCCATTTCTTTTTCTACCTTATAAATGTGCCATTGGCCTCTGCTCTGTCAGTGGCTTATCTATTCATAGCCATTTGTATTGCTCCCTTATGCCTATCCCATGCCTGTTTGAAGCCCTGCACTGTATTCATAGCCACCACTTCATGTAGGGCCATTCCATGCATCCACCACCTTTCTGTGAAAAGAATTTCCTCACATTCCCCTTAATCGGCCCCTCTAATCTCATGCTGTGTCCTCTTGTCCTGCTATTTTTCTTGTATTTAAACATGTTAGACTCTTTCACCTTGTTAATGCCCTTAAGGTGTTTGAATGCCTCGATCATATCACCTCTCTCCTTCTTGCTCAAGGGTATACATGTTGAGCTCTGTTAATCTGTCCTCATATGTCTTCTGATGCAGTCCCTGCACCATTTTGCTGCCCTTCTCTGACTGCCTCAATTTGGTTAATGTCCTTGTGAAGGTGTGGCTCCAATACTGCACGTAGTACTCCAGATGGGCCTAACCAGTGTCTTGTAAAGAGGGATTATTACCTACCTCTTACGACTTGTGATACCCCTACTAATACACCATAACACCCCCTAGCCTTACCTACTGCTTTAGAGGTCTGCTCGGATGATTCTGGTCATCAGTGATGATGATGCTAAGTCTCTTTCTTCCTTTGTGACTGCTAGCAACTCCCTCCCAGTCTATAGAGGTGGCTTCAGGGTTTTCTTCCTATGTGCATGATTTTGCACTTCTTTGCATTAAATCCCAGTTGCCACTCTTCGACCATTTTGCTAGTTTATCCAGATCTCTTCTCATTCTGCCCACCCCATCTGGATCATCTACTCTGTTGCAGATCTTGGTGTGATCTGCAAACAGACAAGCCTTACCTCTAGTCCATCTGCAAGGCCACTAATGAAGATGTTGAAGAGGACTGGGCCCAGGACTGATCCCTGAGGTACCCCACTTGTGACTTGCAACTCTTCTGACTGTATACCATTTACCACCACTCTCTGTTTTCTGCCCGGCAACCAGTTTGCCACCCAGTTGACCAACTGACCCACCCCGAGCCTACCCAGCTTATTTATCAATCTTCTATGTGGAACAGTGCCAAAAGCTTTGCTGAAGTCAGGTAGGCGACATCAACTGCTCCTTGGTCCACCACTCTGGTTACCCAGTCAAAGAAATCTATGAAATTAGTTTGACAGGACCTTCCTTTATAAACCCATGCTGTCTTGGATCCTGTAGCCCCTATGGATTCCAGGTGTTGCACTATCCTTTCCTTAAGGAGTGCCTCCATAATCTTGCCCACTACTGAGGTAAGACTGACTGGTCTGTAGTTCCCCGCCTCCTCCCTGCTACCACTCTTGTGGAGCGGGATCACATGAGCCCTCTCCAGTCTTCTGGGACCTCTCCTGTGCTCAGAGACTCGAGACCACCCCTCCCGAGGAGATCGAGGTCGCGAGGGCCTGCTCTGAAGCCCTCCTGCCTCAGAAGCCCAACCCGAGACACACCAGAGACCACCCCTCCCTGAGGAGACCGGAGGTCGCGAGGGCCTGCTCTGAAGCCCTCCTGCCCGCAGAAGCCCCAAACCCGAGACACATCAGAGACCACCTCCCTGAGGAGACCGGAGGTCGCGAGGGCCTGCTCTGAAGCCTCCTGCCCGCAGAAGCCTGAACCCGAGACACCAGAGACCACCTCCCTGAGGAGACCGGAGGTCACGAGGGCCTGCTCTGAAGCCCTCCCTGCCCACAGAAGCCTCGAACCCGAGACACACCAGAGACCACCCCCTCCCCTGAGGAGACCGGAGGTCGCGAGGGCCTGCTCTGAAGCCCTCCCTGCCCGCAGAAGCCCCAAACCCGAGACACACCAGAGACCACCCTCCCTGAGGAGACCGGAGGTCGCGAGGGCCTGCTCGAAGCCTCCCTGCCTGCAGGAGCCCCAAACCGAGACACCAGAGACCACCCCTCCCTGAGGAGACGGAGGTCGCAAGGGCCTGCTCTGAAGCCCTCCTGCCCGCAGAAGCCCCAACCCGAGACACACCAGAGACCACCCCTCCCTGAGGAGACCGGAGGTCGCGAGTCTGCTCTGAAGCCCTCCCTGCCCGCAGCCCGAACCCGAGACACACCAGGTAATTTCACTTTGATCCAGGCTGCTGCCACATCGCAATATCCGGCATCTTTCTGAAACGGCCACAAGCTCCTGCTCAACGCGAATCCTGACAGAGAGCACCTCGAGTTGCTGCCCAGGCTCAAACGGAGCAGAACTGTTACTTTTGTGCCTGATTTTGAAACTTTAAAACGAACCAGCTAAAACTATTTGCATTTGCCTGTAACTATTTAAAAGCTTTGAGTCACTGCAAGCCCAGGACCTGTGTTCTATCTGAAACTCTGTGCAAATTCACTGGGACTGTTTGTTAATTTGTAAAGTGCATTTCCAGTTGTAACTGAATTACCCCCTGTGAAAAACTCATTTGGGGACTGTTTAACTTCTAAGTGCTTTTCCTGTGTGCAGAATTTCAGTTTGCCCTGCTAGTAATCACCTTCTTTTGAATCACAATAGTACCTGATAGCCCAGCCCATTTGCTCTTCTCCACACCCACTACCAGCCCGCCCCAGCAAGTTAATCTTTGCCTCTGCTTGATCTTTTTTTTTTTTTAACACCCAACTTCTCCATTAGCTCCTTATATTGTTTTGCCACTAGAGGAGCCTGATTAAGTTTGAACAATTTGCTCCAATACCTCACTTGTCACATTTTACTGCTCTCTAGTAGCTGTTTTACTAGGTGATCACCCCCTCATCACCCCTCTCCAATCGTCGAAGCATCCCGCCATTGTGCACTCCCAGATCAGCCTCCTCCTCCTGCTCCTGTCAGGCAATGTCCACCCCAATCCCGGCCTGGCAGCACTGGTCCTCCCTGAAATCTCCTGGGCTGCGCATTGCTTCTATGAACATCTGTAGCCTCCTGAAAAACTGGACTCTTTACACTGCTGGGTGGCTTCATAAACCTGATGTTGTTGCCTGGTTGAAACCTGGCTGTCTCCCTCCACCCTAACTCCTCTGTCTCTCTCCCCCGCTACACTCTCCACGGTTGGACCCCGTGTCGGCAGGAGAGGTGGGGCTGTGTCTTCTATTTGAAGGATTCTCTCATGGGGCTACCACTCCCACCTGACTCAATTATAAGGCCCAGGCACTTACTCTAAAGCTGTCCCTGACCCAGCTAGAGGCCCATTATTCCCAACTGTAGCCTACATACTTCCAAGAACCAATCCCAGGCCCTGGGCCCACTAATTGACTACCTCACCTCCTCTACCCAACTTGCCGGACCAAATCTTGGTGGGCGACTTGAATATAAACTGGCTCTGCCCCTGTCCTCCTCCCACCGTGAGGCTTTTCGATCTCAATTGACCTAACTCAACTGGTCACACAGCCTACTAGAAAAACCCTGGGGGACATGCACCCTCCTGGATGTGGTCCTCACCAACAGGGCAATCCCGATCCACAACATCCAAATCCTCCCTGACTGCCTCAGTGACCACTCCCTGTGCTTTTCAACTGGGAAACCCCTGCCCTCATCCCCGGTCAAACCACCTCTCAAGGCGGCTTAGGCCTGGGGACTCATAGGCCTTAAGCGCTTCCTTGCCCACACTGATTGGTCCCTCTGACGCAGGGCAACCAACATTGACTTGGCCCTGGCCTTCTTTGTAAGCACTTTCAACTTTGCCTGTGATATCTTTGTTCCTATAACTGCTAGGAGGTCCAAAGTGAAACATGCCCCTGGATCACCCCTGCCCTACTGTGGCAACCTTGCAACGCGACATCTTGGCACCTTGCTGTTGCTACTGGCCGCTCAGCTGACAGGCAGTCCTATGCTGCCGCCCGCAACCAGTACACCTGGGCCATCCGCAAAGCAAAGGCGGAATACTACCAAGCCTCTCTTACCTCCTCCTGGGGGAACCCCAGGTGCTTCTGGGACAACATCAAGCAACTGAATGGTCACTCCCAGTCCCCCTCTCCTTCTCTTCTCAACATCAATGGTACTGTCTCCTCTGACCCTGCCCTCATTGCCACCCACCACAATAACTCCTTTACCGACCTTAGCTCAGTACTTCCTGGTAACTTTTTCAGTCCACCTCCTCCATCTGTACCACCACCCATTGCCCGCCTCTTTCCACCTGCGCGTGTGTCACCATGCAAGAAGCTAGGCCTTACTTGCTAAAAGCCCTAAAAGGTAACACCATCGGTAATGACTCACTTGATCCCTGCCTTTTACGGCCAGGTCCTGGATCAGGTCCTCTCACCTATTACGCATTTTCAACAAATCACTCTGTCTCGGACAATTCCTCTGCCTGGAAGATTGCCACAGTTACCTCTGTCTCATAAAGGTGGTGACAGGATTCTTCCGGTAACACTGACCCATCTCAATCCTCTCCCTCTCTAAGGCTAGAGAAAATTGTAGGCGCCCCAAGTCTCTGACTACCTCTGTAAGTACAATGTTCTCTGCCCTGAACAACACAGGTTCAGAGCAGGTCATAGTACCAATACAGCACTCCTGGAATTTTCCAACTTCCTCCATGCCTCCTTGGATTCTGGTGCCCTGGCTGGTGCTATATTCATTGACCTGTCTAAAGCATTCAATACCGTTTCGCATCCTCTTTTGCTTTCCACCCTCAACCTAATAGGCTTTGCCTCAGGACCTGTTTCCTGCTGCACCAGCTATCTCTCCGCCCGCTCCCAATGTGTGAAAGTCAACGGTACTCTCTCTGAAATATGCCCCATTCGCTCTGGGGTGCCGCAGGGCTGATTCTTGGACTCCTACTATTCTCACTCTTTCTTAACTCCCTACCCAGCAGTTGTAATGGGTAAGATGCTTCTCTATGCTGATGATGCTGTTCTCGTTGCCTCCCAAATGACCCCATGCTGCTACAGAACTCCCTCCAACTAGTCTTTGACTGCAGCTACCTGGTTCACTGAGCACCCGACTTGTTATCAACCTTAAGAAAACAAAAACAATGCTCTTCTCCCACCCCCAAAATAAGTACAGCAAGTTTCCCTTAGCTGTCCACTCCACACCCAATGTCGTCATTGACCAGGTGCAGTCCTATAAATATCTTGGTATAACCTTTGACCCTGCACTTTCATTCCATGGACATATATCTGCCCTAAATTCTGTCGCCAACTCACGGCTAGGCATTCTTTACCGGCACAAGAAATACCTCCCTTCTGATGCCCTCCACCTGGCTGTCACCTCCTCTGTCATGTCTCTCATTGACTATGGCCTTCTGGTCTATGGCTCAGCAGATCAGACTGCCCTCAACAAGGTTCGCCTCACAGTTAATAAGACCTGCAGACTTATCACTGGTGCTCCCAGACTCACTCACACATGTGAGCTGTTCACCCTGGCTACCCTACTCAACCTGGAAGAGCGACTCATGTATCAGACATGCCAGCTCACCTTTAAAGCCCTGCGTGGCCTATCGGGATAGGCCACGCAGGGCTCATCCAACTCCATTCGCCTGCACTGCACCGACTCCTGATCACGCAGCTCATCAAGAGCTACCCTAGTTATTCTGAGAGCCAGGACCTCTCAAGGTCAGAGGGCATTCCCTACCGTGCGCCCCACTGGTATAACTCCCTCCCTGCCAGTGTCTCAAACTCACTAACCTTAGCTTGCTTTAAGCCCAGGCTCAGAAACTTCCTGCTTAGCTCTCGCAAATGCAACTGCCGCTAGCCTAGTGTAAAAAAAAAAAAAAAAAAATATATACTCTGTTTGACAATGCTCACTGAGCGGCCCCCCTTCCTTTCCCTACTAATTCCTCCTCCCCTATCTCCCTCCCTTCTACTCCCACCAGCTCTCCCCCGACCATAAGTTTTGCACCTTTTGTTATCTTTTGCTTCGTTGGAGATTGTATTCTATTGTAACAAAATTGTAATTGAACTGTAACTTTTTTGTTTGTAAGTACTGTGTCCCTTGTACTACTGTTCTGATGTCCTCTTTGTGACAAGGTACCTTTGTAAATGAGCCTCTGGCTCAAAGGTTTCTAAACTGATGTTTAATTAAATAAATAAAATAAAATAAAATAAACAGTTCTGCTAATGGCTCTGCTAGTTCCACCTTTAGCTCCTTAAGTACCCTGGGATGTATGCCATCAGGTCCCATTGCCTTATCCACCCTGAGCTTAGCAAGCTCTTGTAGGACCCTTTCTTTTGTGAAGGGAGTAGTGCTCACCTCCCTCCCCCCTGTGTCCATGATGCTGAGCTGTGGGCCCTGCCCTACCTTCTCTTCAGTAAATACTGAGCAAAAGTATCTATTTAGGATAGATGCCTTTACAGGGTCCTCCTCCTCACATGTTCCCTTTTCTCCATTAAGCTTAGCAATACCTCCTCTGACTTTCTCCTTTCACTAATGTATCTATAGAAAGTCTTGTCACCTTCTTTTACTGTTCATGCTAGTTTTCCTCAGTTTGGGACTTTGCCTGCCTTACTGCCTTCCCTGCTTCCCTTAGGGCAGTTTGGTATGCCTCCCTATCTTCATCCCGCTGTGTTCCCTTATATTTCCTGAAGGCCAGCCTTTTGGCTCTGACCTTTTCTGCTACTGTATTTGAGAACCAAAGTGGTTTCCTTCTTCTTTTGCACTTCCTTTTCTGTCTAACACAATGGGATGTTGCTTCAAGTATTGCATCCTTAATGCTTGCCCACTTTGCCTGTACCCCCTCACCTGTGTAAACACTGATATTGTTTGTGAACATGGTGGTGGCTTGCCGCCGTGTTCACAAACAATATTCCAGCTGAGGGTGCCCAATCCCTCGGCAGCATCATGCCCACCGTGTTTGTTTGCAACGGGGGGCCCTAATCCCGTCGTCATTATATAACCCCCGCGCTTTTGTTGTCTGCCGGCGGGGTGCCCAATCCCTGTCGGCGCAATATTCACCCTTTGTTGTGTGCCGACGGGGTGCCTAACTTCCGCCAGCTTACAGCTGCCACCTCCCAAAAAAGACTCAGGTTGGCACGCTGGGAGCCCACCCCAGCGTGCCACATGCCCTGTAAAATCAAAACGGTCCCATGATGACTTTTCTTTTCTAACCCGTAAAAAAGGAAACGGTCCCATGGCAGTCTCCTGCCCCCTCCCATAACCTGCGCCACCCACTGCGCACCCTGCCTCGCCACACCCTCATGCCCCATACTTACCTCCGGAGTCTGGCGCGACGATCTTTGGTGGACTGGGAATACGCCTGCACTCTTCAAAGCCGACCGCAAACTAAGGAAATGCCGGTAAGCTGTATAATGGAATAAATAGGTTTTTTTCAACTTTGATGCATATCTCAGGCATTTTTTGGGAATTTTGGCACCACATTTTCAACATGGGGTTTTTGGGACCCCTCTTCATGAATTCTGGCTATTCGTCCCCGACAGGTGATTTCGCGGTCACTGTGCGGAATCCCCTTTTGGGGCTGATTAGTGAAACGACAGTGCCAGTGTTCATGAGGTGGGCTCTCAAAAGTCTATACTGCAAATTTGGTGGAAAAATCCAAAATGACTGTTTTACGAGCGCAGCATTGGCGCGTTGCTACAAAGACGCCAGAACTTCTATAAATCTGCAATATTTTCACGCCAGATTTTCAACATTGGCATTTTTCAGACCTCCTTGTGAACAGTATAGCTGTCATTTTCCACATCCTGGCCAAATGTGTTTTCGCGACTTCGGCGCAGAATAGCACGGTTGCTGTGGGAAATCAGTGTTCAGGACAGATTAAGAAAATGACACTGTTCATGAGCAGAGGTCCTAAAATGCCTATGTTGAAAATTTGGTGACGATACTCCATAAAATGACTGTGTTTCGAGTGTGCGTTGCGCATTTTGCAAACATGCTCGTAACTTCACAAATGAATAATATTTTCACTCCAGATTTTCAACATTGCCATTCTTCTATACCTCCTTTATGAACAGTATAGCTGTCATTTTTCACATCCTGGCCGAAAAGTGTTTTCGCAGTTCCGGCGCAGAATAGCGTGGTCGCTGTTGGAAATCCATGTTCGGGACACATTATGAAAATGACAGTGACACTGTTCATTAGCAGAGGTCCTAAAATGCCTATGTTGAAAATTTGGTGATGAAAG
This sequence comes from Neoceratodus forsteri, assembly GCA_016271365.2. Classification (NCBI taxonomy): domain Eukaryota; kingdom Metazoa; phylum Chordata; order Ceratodontiformes; family Ceratodontidae; genus Neoceratodus; species Neoceratodus forsteri. The sequence goes on from CM057458.1 coordinate 5,587,726, forward strand.
TCCATAAAATGAGTGTGTTACGAATGTGCATTGCGCAGTTTCCACGCACTCTCATACCTTCACAACTTTGCAATATTTTCACTCCAGATTTTCAGCATTGCCATTTTGCCACATCTCCTCATGAACAGTGCAGCTGTCATTTTTCACATCCTGGCCAAAATGTGTTTTCGCTGTTCTGGCGCACAATAGCGCGGTCGCTGATGGAAATCAATGTTCGGGAACATATTAGGAAAATCTCACTGACACTGTTCATGAGCAGAGGTCCTAAAATGCCAATGTTGAAAATTTTGTGATGAAACTCCATAAAATGACTGTGTTATGAGCATGTGTTGTGCAGTTTCCACGCACCCTTGTAAGTTTGCAAATTAGTAATATTTTCACGCCAGATTTTCAACACTGGTATTTGTTCACACCTTATGAAAAGTACAGCTGTCATTTTTCACATCCTGGCCGAAATGTGTTTCCGTGCTTCTGGCGCAGAATACCACAGTTGCTGTCGGAAATCAGTGTTTGGAACAGATTAGGATTGAGTGACTGGGTGGGGGAAGTGACCAAGCTCAACTGAGCTCTGTCGGGACTGCTGAGAATTTCTTTGTGGGCAGGAAAAGACGACAATGCAGGCAGGAGCCCAGTACAAAAGGGCAGCCTGCAGCGCTAGGAGACACAGAACGAGTGAGTGAGGAAGGGGGAGTGAGTGAGCTCAAGGGAGCTCTGTTGGGACTGCTGCGGATTTCTTTGTGGGCAGGAAAATGCAGCAATGCATGCACGGGCTGAGTACAAAAGGGCAGCCTGCAGCGGTGGAAAAAACAGAATGAGCGAGTTAGAGGGGGGGAGTAAGCAAGCTCAACAGAGCTCTATCATGACTGCTGCGGATTTCTTTGTGGGCAGAAAAGGGTGGCAATGCAGGCAGGAGCCCAGTACAGAAGGACAGCCTGCAGCGCCAGCAGAAACGGAATGAGTGAGTGAGACAGGGGGAGTGAATAAGGCCAACGGAGCTCTGTCAGGACTGCTGCAGATTTCTTTGTGGGCAGAAAAAGATGCCAACAGAGGCAGGAGCCCAGTACAAAAGGGCAGCCCGCAGTGCCAGGAGAAACAGAATGAGCAAGTGAGACAGGGGGAGTGAGTGACCTCAATGGAGCTCTGTTGGGACAGCTGCGGATTTCTTTGTGGGCAGGAAAGGTGCCAAGGCAGGCAGGAGCCCAGTATGAAAGGGCAGCCTGCAGCGCTGGGAGAAACAGAACGAGCAAGTGAGAGAGGGGGAGTGAGCGAGCTCAACGGAGGTATATCGTGACTGCTGCAGATTTCTTTGTGGGCAGGAAAAGGTGGCAATGCAGGCAGGAGCCCAGTTCAAAAGGCCAGCCTGCAGTGCTGGCAGAAACAGAATGAGTGAGTGAGAGAGGGGGAGTGAGTGAGCTCAATGGAGCTGTGTTGGGACTGCTGCAGATGTCTTTGTGGGCAGAAAAAGCCGCCAGCGCTGGCAGGAACCCAGTACCAAAGGGCAGCCTGCAGCAGCGGGAGACACAGAACGAGCGAGTGAGGGAAGGGGGGTGAGTGAGCTCAATGGAGCTCTGTTGGGACTGCTGTGGATTTCTTTATGGGCAAAAAAAGGCAGCAATGCACACAGGAGCCCAGTACAAAAGGTCAGCCTGCAGTGGCGGGAAAAACAGAATGAACGAGTGAGAGAGGGGGAGTGAGTGAGCGAGCTCAACAGAGCTCTATCGTGACTGCTGCAGATTTCTTTGTAGGCAGAAAAGGGCAGCATTGCAGGCAGGAGTCCAGTACAAAAGGACAGCCTGCAGCGCTGGCAGAAACGGAATGAGCGAGTGAGACAGGGGGAGTGAGTGAGGCCAACGGAGCTCTGTCGGGACTGCTGCAGATTTCTTTGTGGGCAGAAAAAATGCCAACAAAGGCAGAAGCCCAGTACAAAAGGGCAGCCTGCAGCACCAGGAGAAACACAATGAACGAGTGAGAGAGGGGAGTGAGCGAGCTCAACAGAGGTCTATTGTGACAGCTACGGATTTCTTTGTGTGCAGGAAAAGGTGCCAACCCAGGCAGGAGCCCAGTACAGAAGGGCAGCCTGCAGTGCCAGGAGAAACAGAAAGAGCAAGTGAGACAGGGGGAGTGAGCGAGCTCAACAGAGGTCTATAGTGACAGCTGCGGATTTCTTTGTGGGCAGGAAAAGCGGCACACGGGGAAGCAGCTAGCAAAAGGCCAGCCTGCAGCGCCGGCAGATACGGAACTAGCGAGTGAGAGAGGGGGAGTGAGCGACCTCAACGGAGCTGTGTTGGGACTGCTGCACATGTCTTTGTGGGCAGCCAAAGCCGGCAACATAGGCAGGAACCCAGTACAAAAGGGCAGCCTGCAGCAGCAGGAGACACAGAATGAGAGAGTGAGGGAGGGGGAGTGAGTGAGCTCAACGGAGCTCTGTTGGGACTGCTGCAGATTTCTTTGTGGGCAGAAAAAGGCAGCAATGCATGCAGGCCCAGCACAAAAGGGCAGCCTGCAGTGGTGGGAGAAACAGAATGAACAAGTGAGAGAGGGGAGGAGGACGAGCTCAACGAAGCCCCATTGTGACTGCTGCAGATTTTTCAGGGCAGAAGAAGGCGGCAATGCAGGCAGGAGCCCAGTACAAAAAGGCAGCCTGCAGCACCGACAGAAACGGAACGAATGAGTGAAAGAGGGGGAGTGAACGAGCTCAACGTAGCTCTGTCGGGACTGCTGCAGATTTCTTTGTGGGCAGAAAAAGGCGCCAACAGAGGCAGGAGACCACTACAAAACAGCAGCCTGCAGTGCCAGGAGAAACAGAATGAGCGAGTGAGGCAGGTGGAGTGAGCGACCTCAACAAAGCTCTGTTGGGACAGCTGCAGATTTCTTTGTGGGCAGAAAAAGGTGCCAATGCAGGCAGAAGCCCAGTACAAAAAGGGCAGCATGCAGTTTCGGGAGAAACACAATGAGCGAATGAGAGGAGGGAGTGAGCGAGCTCAGCGGAGCTCTATCGTGACTGCTGTGGTTTTCTTCGTGGGCAGAAAAAGGCGGCAACGCAGACAGGAGCCCAGTACAAAAGGCCAGCCTGCAGCACCGGCAGAAACAGAATGAGCGACTGAGAGAGGGGGAGTGAGCTACCTCAACAGACCTGTGTCAGGACTGCTGCAGATTTCTTTGTGGGCAGAAAAAGCCGCCAACAGATGCAAGAGCCCAGTACAAAAGGGCAGCCTGCAGTGCCAGCAGAAACAGAATCAGCGAGTGAGAGAGGGGGAGTGACCCTCCTCAATGGAGCTCTGTTAGGACAGCTGCAGATTTCTTTGTGGGCAGCAAAACGTGCCAATGCAGGCAGAAGCCCAGTACAAAAGAGCAGCATGCAGCACCAGGAGAAACAGAATGAGTGAGTGAGACAGGCGGAGACAGCGACCTCAACGAAGTACTGTCAGGACAGCTGCAGATTTCTTTGTGGGCAGAAAAAGATGCCAATGCAGGCAGAAGCCCAGCACAAAAGGGCAGCCTGCAGCACCAGGAGAAACACAATGAGTGAGTGAGAGAGGGGGAGTGAGAGTGCTCAACAGACCTCTATCGTGACTGCTGTGGATTGCTTTGTGGGCAGAAAAAGGCTGCAACACAGGCAGGAGCCCAGTACAAAAGGCTAGCCTGCAGTGCCGGCAGAAATGGAATGAGCTAGTGAGAGAGGGGGAGTGAGCTATAGTAGCTCAATGGACCTGTGTCGGAACTGCTGCAGATTTCTTTGTGGGCAGAAAAAGCCACCAACAGAGGCGGGAGCCCAGTATGAAAGGGCAACCTGCAGCGCCAGCAGAAACAGAATGAGCGAGTGAGAGAGGGGGAGTCACCCACCTCAACAGAGCTCTGTCGGGACAGCTGTAGATTTCTTTGTGGGCAGAAAAATGTGCCAGTGCAGGCAGGAGCCCAGTACAAAAGAGCAGCCTGCAGCACTGGGAGAAACAGAACGAGCGAGTGACACAGGGCAGTGAGCGAGCTCAACGGACCAACGCAATCAACATTTGGCATTGACAAATGCTTGTTTGTTATTAAGATATGAAAATAAAGATTTATAACTGTCTTTACAGTGTGCCAGTCAGAACTCCAGTTTCTTTTTAGACTGTAAAATAGATTGTTTCAAATGTTTTAATGCATTTTTATATTGTAATGGTAGATGATCTTTATTAGAACCCTCACTCTTTTTTAGGAGAGAAAATAACCTCTTTTGGTTTTTGATTTGTTTCTTAGTCATTTTATTTAGCCACAGTGGAATCTTTCCCTTTTTCTTATATTTCTTTTTTGTGGGGACAAAAAGTTCTTCACGCTCATGGATCCTTGATTTCAAGTATTCCCAGTCTTTTCCAATGAAAGAGGGGATAAGGTTTCCTCCCATGGGATTGTATTTAATTGTTCATTAATAATATTAAAATTAGCATTCTCATAATTTTTGAATTGTGAGTGACTTAGGTACTGTACAGTATTAAAAGTTAATGACAGTGTTATAGAATGATGGTCACTGGAACATAAGGGGTCACTAATGCAGACATTAGAAATATTATTCCCTATATTGGATATAACCAGATCTTATATATTATCCCCCCATGTGGGCTCTGTGATAAACTGCTCTAAGCCTAGGACAACAATGAGTGAAATCAGATCCTTCTCGCAGTGATTTTTTCCAGATAGATAGATCCAATTGATAGCGGGCATATTGAAGTCATCTTGGACTAAGATATTGCCTTTACTAGCCATATCTGATATTTCCTTGTGGAGCATAGAAGAGTACTCTATATTAGCTGAAGGCGGTCTGTAGCAAGTACAGACCGGTAACTGGGGTTGACCCCTAAACTGAACATTAACCCATGTGGTTTCAATATCATTCGTCTAGGGGAGTTGAAAAGAAGCTATATCCTCCCTAACGTATCGGCAAACCCCACTTCCAGACTGGCCTAAACGATCTCTATGATAAAGCTTATAGCCTGGTAATCTTATTGCCCATACAGAGTCAGGGTCCCACCATGTTTTGGTTATGAATATAAGTCCATAATTAGCCATGGTACATTTGGCTTCAAGTTCTGCCATTTTTACCTGATTTAATGATCTGGCATTCAAGGAAAGAACCTCACAAGTAATGTTATTACTGACAGAATTTTTTAGAGAACAGGAGAAAGACTTGTCCCCCCCTCCCAGCTTCTAGTTTAAAAGTTTATTGATGGCAGATAGAGTATTCTTGCCCAACAGAGTACCACCCCTTCTACTGAGGTGCGATTCATCCCAGCAGAACAAGGGGTTGTTTTGGTAACATTTTTCCCAATGTGCAAGGCATAAAATGGCCTGCTGGAGGCACCATCTCCTAAGCCAGTCATTAAAGGCTTTTATTTAATTTGTCATAGCATTTGTTGCCCTCAGGACAGGCAGGATTTCTGAAAAGCAGACAAGACTGTCTTTGTCTGCCAGCATGTTATTAAGTGCAATGATGTCATATTTGCGGTCATCCAAACTGGCTCTATTAATATCGTTAGTGCCAGCATGTATAATAAACACAGGGTTATCACCTGCCCCCGCTAGTACTTCTTTGACCACTGAGGTAATGTCAGTAATGCTTGCCCCTCTTAGGCTGGTACATGTCCGATTGAATTTGTCCACATTACAAACTGGATGACCAGTGTGTTTAATTATGGAGTCTCCAATTACAAAGATTTGTCTATCTTTGGTCAGGAGGTCAGTCTTTTACATGAAGGAGTCAATTTATCCTCTAAAACCTTAGTAGGTGTAGCCTCTAACTTAGGATGAGACACTATTTGTTTAGTGGTTTTCACTTTATTTTTAAATGCAGGACATTTAAATGAGGGGCAGGATACAATGTTAGTTCCCAGGTATAGGTATTCTCTGCTTGGGAAACTCTGCAGTTTCTATAGTGAGGGCTTCATAACTGTTGGATACTTTCTACACAGAGAGAGTGGTAAATGCTTGGAAGCAGTGATAGTGGCAAGCACGGTGAAGGGGTGTAAACATGCCTGGGACAAGCACAAGGGAACCTTGGGCGAGAAGGGAGTGATGAAAAACCATTGACCACTTAGGGTGAGTGGACGCATACATGTGTAGGGCCTATGGGCAGACTGGATGGGCCTAACAGTCCTTATCTGCCTACAATTTCTATGTTTCTAGTCCAGAGCAAAGGAGAAAAAGGAGTGAAAGAGGGGATCCAGTCTGACCAGGGTGGACTTGGGAGTAGCACTATGTAAAGGAGGTTGGTCTCTTGGACATGCATACCCAGCACCCTCTCTCACTCCGACCTATCTTGGTGTCAGCCTGGGTTCTTTTGGGTGCAGTATACAAATAGAATATCAGAACAGATTTTGGTGCCTCTACCCAATGTGTCCCTAACCTCCCCCTAGGAACAAATATTATTTTCCCTCCCACACAGTTAATTTTCCCCTACACACAATAATAATACATGCAAAGTAATAACCATGAACAATGATTATAACTTGAAATAACCTCAGATTTATTAAAAGGGAGGGGTAAAGGGGAAGCAAAAAGCATGAAACAACAATGTTTTAACAATTGTCCCCAACACAGTTGCTGTATCACCCCAGAGGTTGCGGTGGATACCTCACCAGGTTGCTGGTGGCCAACCAGATGATGTAAGGTTGTTGCACAGTGGGAATACAGTGGGAACACAGTTTTTTGGAATGTGAACTGACAGAACTTTATATGGGTCCCCCAAATGGGATTCCAACATGAATGAACAAGGAATGTTTCAAACTTCTGCCTGGACTTATCTGCAGATCACCAAGTCTTGCCCAGGATTTCACCCCCTCTGAATAGCTAGCTAACTAACTAACTAACTAGCCAACTAACTAGCTAACTAACTAACTAACTATTTGATTGGAAAACTCCTTGGGGCTGCAGCCCAGAGGTACTTACAGTTTGATGACAATCTCAGGGGATGCTGAGGAATGCTTTCGGTTGGTGGTACTGCTCAGATTGCAGTAGGCAGTCTCTCCAGAAGCAAAAGATGAGGGCTGGAACTTTGAAACAGGTGCTGTTCCCCTCACGCATGAGGGCTCTTTTGTCGTCTTCACCCCCTTCAGGTCTTTCGTCATCTTCGCCCCTCTGGCCTTTTGTCGTCTTTGCCCTCGGGCCTTTCGATGTCTTCACAGGGTACCAGGCAGGTTGGTACCCCTGGACACCTGACTGAATACCAGGATTCTGCTAGAACTTAAACACAGTTAAACTTTCTGTTTCAGAATCCACCCAGCCAGGTGAAATGCCCTTCCAGCTCGGACAAACAGTTCAGAAGTCCAAGCAATTCTACTGACAGGGAAAACAATTCAAATAGTTTGCAGGCTGAAGATTGTGGAACTGTAGTTCAGGCTAAATCTGACTGGGGAAAAAAACAAGTGGACAGTCCAGTTCAAATTCCCAGCTGGGAAATTGGGCTAGGAGGCAGTCTGCATCAAGGATTTTCCTGGGCTCAGAGGGCCTTTATGCACCACTGCAAGCCTTCTGGTTGGAGCAGTGCCCTTCACCATCTCCCTTTTGACTTCTAGACTGAGACTCATCCCAAAACCCTGGGCACAGCCTGTTATATAGCAGCCCAAAACTCCCCACCTGATTGGACAGTATTTTCTCAGACTGCTGAAGGTGCACTTTGAACCCATCCCAGCAGTTCCCACGGCAGAGAGACTCACAGGGGGCTGTAATGTTTATTTACATATTGCTGCCTTGCCTTGGCAGCCTATAACTTTTATTCCAAACCCAATCAGGGGCTATTGACTATTTGCCCTGGCCCTGCATACTTTGAAAGTGTCAGGGAATTTCCCAGTTTGTCTGACAGGAGTGCCGTTTTGCTGTTGGGGCTCCAGAAAGGAAAGGTTCTCTTTTTGTGCCTTCTAGGCTGCGGGTGTGCATGCACACCTCACCTACTACAGCTCCTGGTCCCACTGGCCATTTGAGGGATGAGGGAAATACACAACAATACCCCCAGAGGCGTGTTGTTTTACTTGTATCCCACCTCCTCTGCCTGCTCTTGAGTTGGGAATCTCTTTAAATTGCAGCTGCTCAGTCAGAAGTGTCCTCGAGAGCCACGGCTCCTTTAAGAGTTACGACCGAGGGCCGGCCCAGTGGTGCTGAGGGTTGAGGTGCTGGATGCTACACCTCGCGCCATGCTGGCGACTCGGTTTCGGGAATGAGCCCGTATCGCCGGGGGTCGGCAGGGAAGGGAGATGATTGAGCGTTCTGAGGATGGCTCTCCTCTCCCTGGGGTGGGTTCAGGGGCTCATCAGCGCAGTGGTGACACCCGGTGGAGGCCAGGTGTACCATCTGTGCCTGGAACACTAGGGGAGGAGCGCAGTGGACACCTACAGCTTATCCGAGCTGGAGTCATTGCACGTCCGGCTCCTGGGAGCATCAACGTAAAAATCCTCTCCCTGCAGCAGCAGGAAGGCACTGACAGACAACCTGATCAGTGGGCCAAACAAAGCCCGACAGTGGGGGACAAGGGCTTAGGGTGATGCGGTCTCCTCTCCTGGTTCCCCCTGCTGGGGGAGGTCCCCGCCATGGGGGGCAAGCCACAGTCCTCCTCGCTTCGGTGGTCATGGCAGAGGCTGGCTCCACATAGATCAGTTAAGCGTCAGCGTACATGGCCTGAATGGGGTAAGTACACCCCAAGCTGCAGTGGAGTGCATAAAGAAAGTTAAAAAAAAAAAAAAGAGAGTTACGGCCGTGTATGCTCTACTACTGCATGCGCGGCTATGCTTGTTTACTGCCCTGCACCAGGAGGTGCAAACAGCACAATGGACCTCGGCCCCACTTTCCTTATGGGGCCGAGGAACAGAGGACTTCAGCGGCAGCTGCCATGAAGATCGAGAGTGAGCCCTGACTCAAATGCCATCAGGGGCTCCTGAGTAAAGCCCTCCGGTCCTGATTCCAGCAGTCCAGGGGAGCGCAGGCAGACATCAGAGAGCAGGGGCAACGGGGGCCATAGCCCAAACAGGTAATCCCCGATATGGGGGGGTCCTTACAACTGTATACTTTGTCATCATAGTCGAAGATGCAGAGTATCATCTTCAAGACAATCTCTTAATGTGCAGGAAGCAGGACACACCCTTTATTCCTTTAAAGTGCACCAAGTCTGAGATGCAGCTTCTTGTGGATGGCTGTTGCTAGCCTGTAGAGCAGAAAGCAGCTAACTAAAAGAAGCTACCATTTTCTTACTAATTTAACACTTCTATCTCAGCGGGAGTCATTTTCTGTTGAGATTAAGCAGACAGATACTTTATTAGAAGTAGAAGGGGTCTTATTTAGGGTTAAAAAAAAAGAAAGAAAGTCAGTGTGTGTTCTGTGCTGGGAAGGGTACTGTATCAACTTACTTTGCTAAACCAGTAGGAGGAGAGAGTGCTTAATTGGGGGTGTGGCTTAGACAATATAAAAGCAGGTGATTCCAATTACAACTTCCTGTTGCTAGCCTGTAGAGCAGAAAGCAGCTAACTAAAAGAGGCTACCATTTTCTTGCTAATTTAACACTTCTGCCTCAGCAGGAGTATTTTTTTGTTGAGATTAAGCAGACAGGTACTATATTAGAAGTAGAAGGGGTCTTATTTAGGGTTAAAAAAAAGAAAAGAAAGAAAGTCAGTGTGTGTTCTGTGCTGGGAAGGGTACTGTATCAACATACTTTGCTAAACCAGTAGGAGGAGAGAGAGCTTAATTGGGGGTGTGGCTTAGAAATATAAAAGCAGGCGACTCCAATTACAACTTCCTGTTGCTAGCCTTTTCAAGCATACAGAGAAACAGGAGAGGGGACACAAAATAACACATGATAGGAGTGGTGCAGTGCAATGGCTGTGGGACGGCAGTGTTCCGGGAGACATTCTGGAGGCTGCGATGCTGCCTTATTTGCAGGCACCTCTCTGGTCTGAGGGAGGAGGTTGCCCGTTTCCAGGCTGACCTGGCTAGGATTCATGAAACCTTCTCCCCCACCCAGGGACCACCAGGGCCAATGTCACTACCTCAGAGGTTGCCAAGAAAGAGGAGAGGCTGGACCAGGGTGGGCTCAGAGAGGGAGAGGGTGGTGGAATAGAGTTCCATCCCTCCAGCTGTACCGCTCCACAATTCATACACTCTTCTGGTGGATAGTGTTCCTCTTTGGAGGCACCTGCAGGGAGACCAAGGAGGATGCTGGGAACCTTCACAAAGGAGAGACCCACAGGAGGGTGGCATGGGATCCTACAGGGAAGGAAACAACCCTGGTGGGGACTCAATCATTAGGGGGGTGGAAGGGGAGAGGGAGGTAAGGTGCCTGCCTGGCACCATGGCTTGGAGGGACAGGAAGTGAATCCTCAGGATCGTGGGAGCAGCTGCACGAGGAAGGGAGCTGGATGCCATTGTCCACCTAGGGACAAATGACCTGGCTAGGAATGGGATCAGAGCAGTGCAAGAGGAGTTTGTAGAGTTGGGGAGGGGCCTTAGACAAGTAGCGCATACGGTAACCTTCTCGGAGGTGCTGCCTGTCTATAGCAAGGGTGATGCTAGGGTACTTTTCACCAGGGAATTCAATAAATGGTTAAAAAACTGGTGTGGAGCTCAGGGTTTTGGCTTCACTGGGGACTGGGGAGCAACCTGGAGGGATGCAGACCTATACTGACGTGATGGTCTGCATCTGTCCGGGGGGGAACCAGGATCCTAGGTGAGAGGTTTAAATGCTTCATTGGCAAGCATTTAAACTAGCCAAGTGGGGGGGCACTGAAAAGGAGCAGGGAAATCCCAGCCTCCCCCCACAAAACACAGTAATTAGTGAGGTAAACACCAAGGTAGAGAAGTCATTAGGGAGCAGGATAGAGGTAAATGTGAAAAAAGGCAAAGGCAGTAAGGACAGGGATGGGGCTAGGTGTCAGCGTGGCTCAGTTGGCAGCACATCTGCCTCTGGACCAGAAGGTCGTGGGTTCTCATCCCACACCAGGACTGGACTTGCACCTAAAAATCACTTGCATCCGAGTGCAGTATTGGGGGATGCTGTACTGCTGAGGTGTGCCGTCCTTCGGATGAGACATTAAACCGAGGTCCCTTCTGCCCATCCTGGTGTTGTTCTGGTGGGTGTTCAGGTGGAAGTAAAAGAACCCAGGGCACTCTTCGCAAAGAGCAGGGAACATTCCTGGTGTCCTGGCCAACATTCCGCTTCCCATAAACCGGTTCTTGCAAATTATCCAGGCTGTGTGTGGCTGATGATGTGTGATATGTTCGCCACCACACATTCAGTCACTTCACTACCAGTCTAGCATTGCTTGTAAAGCGCTTTGGGATACTGTGTATGAAAAGCGATACATAAATGCTGATTCTTCTTCTTCTCCTTCTTCTAAAAGGGCTAAGGCTATCAAAAAGTGGAGGATGATGAGTACCAATGCCCGTAGTCTGTGTAACAAGCTCCCTGAACTGGTGGCCTTGATGGAAGAGGGATGCCTGGATATTGTGGCAGTCACAAAAACATGGTACACAGAGAACCATGACTGGGATGTCAACATACCAGGATACACAATCTACAGGAGGGACAGGGAGGGTAAAAGAGGAGGAGGAGTAGCTCTCTATGTAAAGGAAGGGATCAAAGCAACAGAACTAAAGAGTAAACTGGGAGCAGATGAGGCACTCTGGGTCACCCTGGAGACAGGAAATGGCACCACAATCCGCATGGGGGTTGTATACAGACCCCCATCTCAGGGGGAGGGAATGGACAAGGAAATGATAGAAGGCATATTAGAATGGCAGAAAAGTAGAGATATTGTTGATGGGGGACCTGAATATGCCAGATGTTAACTGGAGCACCTTTGCTGCAGGCACATCCAAGAGCAGGGTCATTCTTGATGCCCTACAAGGGGCATGCCTCAGACAGCTAGTATTGGAACCCACTCGGGAGGGAGCAATCTTAGACCTGGTACTCTCAAATGGGGATGGAGAAAGAATCTCAGATTTAGAAGTGGGTAGCCACCTGGGAACAAGCGTCCACCAAACAGTGTGGTTCACGATAAACAGCCATACAATCAAGCCATAGAAAAGCAAGAGTATTGGACTTTAGGAGGGCTGACTTTGGGAAAATGAGAGAGTGCCTCAGAAAAGCACTAGCAAACAGGCAAGAAGGAGGGGTGGAGGAACAATAGGGAGTAATCAGAACAACCGTCACAGAGGCAACAAGCCTTTGTGTAAAGCAAATTAACAAAACACAACAAAGGAAAAAAACGCTATGGTTCTCAAAAGAGGTGGCAGGGAAGGTTAAGGAGAAAAGGATAGCATTCAGGAAATATAAGGAAACACAGAAGGAGCAGGACAGAGAACTTTATCAGTTAAAGCAGAAAGAGGCAGGGAAGGCAGTCAGAATAGCAAAAGCCCAAACCGAGGAAAGGATAGCCAACTGTGTTAAGAAGGGGGATAAGACACTTTATAGGTACATTAGGGAGTGAAGAAAGACCAAAGGAGGGATACTGAGGCTTAATAAAGGGGAGAGAATGTGGGCAGAGGGTGACAGTGAAAAAGCAGGGATACAGAACGACTATTTCTGCTCAGTATTCACAAAGGAAGAGGAGGGGGAGGTACCTAAACCAAACAAGAGAAACACTATGAAGATGGGGGTCGATACCGGTCCATTTACAGAAGAAAGGGTTCTGAAAGAACTAATAAAATTGAAGGTGGACAAAGCAATGGGGCCTGATGGGATTCACCCAAGAATTCTAAAAGAACTAAGGGTAGAACTTGTGACACCGCTGACTACTCTCTTTAACAAATCATGGAAGGATGGGGTGGTACCTGAGGACTGGAGGAGGGCAGATGTGATTCCTCTTCACAAAAGTGGGAGCAGGACAGAGGCAGGAAATTACAGACCAGTTAGTTTGACCTCAGTGGTAGGGAAAATGATGGAATCACTTTTGAAGGAAAGAATTGTTGAGTACCTAGAGGCCAGTGGGGCACAGCACCCAAGGCAGCATGGATTCATGATGGGAAGGTCATGTCAGATGAATCTAATAGATTTCTTTGACTGGGTGACTGAAGTAGTAGACCAGGAAGGGGCTATGGACATGGCCTACCTAGATTTTAGTAAGGCATTTGATACAGTTCCACATAAAAGATTAATACACAAGTTAGCCAGCCTTGGAGTGGGTCCCAAGGTGATAGCCTGGATAAAAAACTGGCTAGACAACAGGACGCAAAGGGTAAACGGAGTCCACAGTGAAGAAAGGAGGGTTACTAGCGGGGTATCGAAGGGTTCAGTACTGGGACTGGTCCTTTTTAATGTCTTTATAAGTGACATTGCAGAGGAACTGGAAGGAAAAGTATGTCTCTTTGCAGACGACACAAAGATCTGCAACAGGGTTGATACACAAGATGGAGTGAAAAGGATGAGAAGGGACTTGACAAGGTTGGTGGAATGGTCAAATGTATGGCAGCTCAGATTCAGTGCAAAGAAGTGCAAGGTAATGCACCTGGGAAACAAAAACCCAGGGGAAGAGTACACAATGGGGGATGAGATACTGACAACAGTAAAAATGGAAAGGACTTGGGGTAATTATATCAGATGACCTAAAGGTGGGCAAGCAATGTGAGAAGACAGTAAGGAAGGCTGGGGGATACTGGGATGCATAGGAGAGGCATCAGTAGTAGAAACAGGAAGTTGTTATCCCTCTGTACAGACAGTTGGTGAGACCCCATCTGGGATACTGTGTGCAGTTCTGGAGACCCCATCTCCAAAAAGACATAGACAGAGTGGAGACTGTCCAGAGGAGGGCAACAAAAATGGTGCAGGGTCTGCACCAGAAGACATACGAAGAAAGACTAAAGGAGCTTAATATGTATACCCTTGAGGACAGAAGGGAGAGAGGGGACATGATAGAAACTTTCAAGTACCTCAAAGGAATCAACAAAGTCCAAGAGGGTAGCATCTTTCAGAAAAAGAGATGTGCAAAAACAAGGGGGCACAATTTGAAGATAGAGGGGGGACGTCTCAGAGGTAATGTGAGGAAGTATTTTTTCATGGAGAGGGTTATGGATGCATGGAACAGCCTCCCTGAGGAGGCCGTGGAGACAAGAACAGTGGGGGAATTCAAGAATGCATGGGAAAGACATAAGGCAGTCCTAGTTGGGGGGATAGGAGGAAGGAAGCCGTTGGTTAACTAGGATCTGCAGCTTATCTGTTAGGTAGGAAAATGGGCAGACTAGGTGGGCCAAGCAGTCCTTATCTGCCATCAAATTCTATGTTTCTATCCACATGCACTGAGAAATCATGATGCTGGCCCAGCCAGACTCCGAGGTACTTCAATGAGGGGACATCCTCGATTACTGCACCATCAAGGGTATGGAAGGAAGGGAGAGGGGCGAGGTTGGTGAGTCTCTGCCTAGTGCCAAAGGTCAGAAAGACTGCTTTCTTGGTGTTGACAGACAACTGGCTTGCCAGGAACCAGCGCTGGACTTTACTATAGTCCTGTTCAAGCCTGACCTGGACCCGGAGGCAAAGAGTACCATGTTATCTGTGTACATATGAATGGATGGAGAGGGACAGGCAGCAGGGAGGTCATTCAGGAAGATGTAGAAGAGTATTGGTTCAAGGATGGACCCTTGAGAGTGCCCGAGCATATAGGGAGTCGGGGGGGATATGTTAGAAACCTTCAAATACATAAAGGTCATAAATAAAGTACAAGCAGAAAACCTCTTTCACCGAAGTGAGACCACACAAACGAGGGGGCACAGTTTAAGACTAACAGGGGGTAAGTTTAAAATCAACATTTGTAAGTTCTGCTTCACAGAAAGAGTGGTGGATCCTTGGAATAACTTATTACCAGAGGTTGTGGAGGCCAAAACAGTCACTGCTTTTAAGCTAGCGTGGGACAAGTACTGCAGTAATCTTGGAAGAAGAACAGAATAGTGGGATAGACAATCTGGGCAAACTAGATGGATCATACAGTCCCCTTCTGCCGACACAGTCTTATGTCCTAAAGGCTTTGGGCAAGTTGAAAAAATGCTTGAGGTGACGAAGCCCTAATCCATGCCAAATAGAATGGAGTCAGTAAGCCAGAGAAGGGAAGTAGAGGTGGAGTGCGACTTCCAGATGTCAGACGGGAAACGGTTGAGAGACAGAGCTGAGATAGCACAAGGTGTTCTTGGACCCTAGCCAGAGTACGGAGCAGGGAGATAGGGTGGTAGTAGCCATGAGATGCTGAATCACCCTTGTTGGGAGGAGGGATGGCTGTGGCCTGTTTCCAAGTGGCAGGGACAGAGGCTAAAGGGAAGGAGAGTCTGAGAAGGTCATGGCAGAGGCAGAGAGAGAGATGGAGAAGTTTGGGGTCAAGACCATCAGGGCTCACACCCTTGTGGAGGTTAATTGCAAAGAGGGCCTTAAGGGATGCAGCAGGAGTGGTAGGAGAAGGGGAAGGGTGAGTGTGGGGTGGAAGGAGAGGGGAAGGGGAGGAGGAGGAAATGAGTGAGTGAGTGCAGAAGGTGAAGAATGAATTGAAAACTGAGGCAACAGAAGAAGAGTCAGAAGTAGGAGTGTTACCCACCATTAAGTCTGGGGAAGGGGACTGGGTTGGCGGGGGAGAACAGGGTGTGGAAAACCTTCCAGAACTTAGAGACGTGATTAAGGTTGTTCTGGAGTGTGAATGCAAAGTATTTGGACTTTGGAAGCCTGGTAGCTCTGGTGGAGACATTGAGAAGGGTACAGTACTTAATTAGGTTAGCAGGGGAGCTGGAGGACTTGTGGTTCATCAGGGAAGGCCAAGTGCATGGAGGCAGGCTAGTAACTCAGCAGAGATCCAGGGGATGTGGGAAGAGAGAATCTTGGATTGTGGTTTTGCTAACAGGGGCATGGAGATCCCATGCTGACATAACTAACCGACACTGAAATAATGGAGGGCAGTATTTATGTTGCTGGCTGTAGCGAGGGGTGATTAGTCAGTAACTCTCAGGTCTGCACGGAGAGAGGACAAGTCCAGCAACCTGAAGGACTGGATCTGAAAGGATTTAGGGGGTGCTTTGGGACAGGGAATCTTGCTCATGCAGTAGACCATGTGGGAGGATAACAGCATCCAGGATATGGTGGGGGTGGGAGGTGAGAACCCAGTCCAGAAGGGAGTGATTGTGGAATCTGTGATTGTGCCGGGCCGGGTCAGTGATCAGTTGGGTAAGTTGGAATGACTTCATGTTTTGGCATAATCTATTTACAGAGGGGAAGAGCCAACTGAGGTTAAAATCACCAAGAATGAGCAGCTCACCACAGGAGGCATTAGGGGAGGTAGTGGTGAGGAGCTCGATGACTGAAGGTGGGGAGCAGTAGACACCAGCAACAAATATTGGGACAGAGAAGGAAGGGGGGCTTGAGGAGGACCAACTCACAGGCAGATGGGGAGGTGACAGAGAGTACAGGCTCAAACTGGATGTTAGAGGAGAGGTTGACTGTAACTCCGCCACTTCTCCTAGCATGATCCTCCCCAATGATAATTGTGTACCTGGGGATGGCAACTGCAAAATCAGGAATCTGGGGGGATAGCCAAGACTATGAGATTACCAGGCTTTACAATATCCATGAGTGGTTGTAGCTGATCAGCCTTTGGGAGAAGGCTTTGGATGTTGATTTGGGTCATTCTCAGTTCTTTGGGGAGATGAGAGGGAGATGACTAGGCAGGGCAGGAACCAAATTCAATATTACCTGCTACTAAAAGCAGCAAGGAGACAAGGAGCTTGAGGGAGGTCTATGAGTCATTTATGGAGAGTGGGAAGGCATGTGTGGGGAGGATGAGAGGGGTAAGAGGGAAGGAGGCACCTTGGGGCTTCAAGGTGAAGCCAAGGAGAAGGGAAGAGACTGCACCCAGGTTTCCAGGGGGAATGGGATAGGGTGGAGAGGCTAGAGGAACAGATGGTCGGAGAGGGGGATGGGGTAGGGAACTGGAAAGGAGAAGGCAATAATAAGCAATAGGGGAGAGAGGTAAGGGAAAACAGGAGGGGAACGAGTGATAGAGTGAGAAGCAACATTACTGCGAGACAGTAAGCAGTTGTGCCCCTCTACTTTGTCAGTGTAGGTGGTGGGGGAGTAAGCTACACTTAAAGTTTGCAGGGTGGAAGTTGGGCAAACTCCCTTGAGGACTCCCACTCCTGCTGTGCCACTCACATTAGACTGATCCTGCAGAACCACTAGAAAGGCAGTGATTAAGAGAGGGTAGATGCACTGGGTGCCTCCAACTGAGTGCACGATGCTCCAGTAGGTGCAACCCCCCCACAAATGTTCCAAATCAGGAAAACAGCTCCCGCTGCCTACTTCCTTATGCTGCTGATTCTCCTGTAGCTGGCAAGCAAAAGGGGAGTCTGGAAAGTAAAGGCTTGTGACTCCAAAGATTGTGTCCCTCCTCCTCCTCTTGGCCTGGCTGGCAACTAAGTGAACTGTTGACCTGGCAGGAGCTGCAAGGAAGATGAGGTGACAGCATGGGTTAGACCTGCCTCAGAATGGGTGCACGGCACTCCAGTATGTCAAATAACCCACAAATGTTCTGAATCAGGAAAACAGCTGCTGCCATGTACTCTCTTGTGCTGCTGATTGTCCTGGAGCTGTCAAGTGAAGGGGGAGTTTGGTACATGGAGGCTCGCAACCCCAAAGATGGCATCCCTCCTCCTTGTGCCGGCAAATGAATTTAAATATATATATATATATATGTATATGTATATGTATGTATATATATATATATTTATGCAATAGGCTGGGACACAAGCAGCTAGCGATAACTGTGTTTATCAGAGCAGCTATATGTATAAATGTAGAATCCTACCTTTCTATGTATGGTAACTATGTCATAGCAAATGCAACTGTATGTATAAATGTAGAATCCTATATTTCTTCATATGGTAACTATGTCATAGCAAATGTATACATCATGGAGTCTATGCACAAAGCTTTGGATTGCCTACGCATATGGTAACTATATCATAGCGAATTTGTACATCACGGAGTCTATGCTCAAAGCTTTGGATTGCTGTGTGCCATGTATTTGTGAAATGTAGGCAACCCTAAGTGAGAATGTCATGCAGCATGAGTCCAGCAGACTCTGGTGGCATTCATGGCAGGGGTGCGAGCCCCTTAAGCACAAGATCCTCTGGCCAATCATGCAGCTACGTGCCATGAGTGGTCTGGGGGCGTGTAAGGGGGCATGCCCACACTCCATACCATTCCCTAAAGTGCGGAGTGGGCATGGGGTGCAGGATATGGCACTGGAGATCCTGCCTTATCTTTTGCATGTGCCCCCAAGGACACTGCCGGCTGCTGTGGGACAGGAACTCCCTCCACCCTGCTGCCCCTGCCCACCAATCTGATGGGGTGGGGGGGCAGCCATTCAAGCATACCTCTCAACCTCTTGCCTCATAAATCAGGGACAAGGCTTGAAAAAAATCAGGGACAAAGACCCCAAATCAGGGACACATCTTAATAATTGTTAATATTCACTCAAAAAGCTGGCAGAATGAGGGGATTAGTATAAGATGCATTTTGTGAAGAACAAGTCTGTAACCGTAATATCTGGCATTATTTTGTGCTTACAATCCCCACTGTTCAGTCACAAAAACACAAATTTTATGAGGGACACAGGAAAATTCTGAGACAAAATTAGGGACATCCCTGAAAATCAGGGACAGTTGAGAGGTTTGCATTCAAGCATGTGCCAGTACCTTGTTCAGAGTCCAGTTCCACACCTTCCCAGAATCCCTTGCTCACGTGCAGTAGGGGATCCATTTTGGGATCCAGGATGGGCAGCCGATTGGATGCTTGCTTGTGTCCCTCGAACCACTCCTCTCTGCGCAGTTATGCACTGTATGCCATTATCAAACAGTTATTTTTTGCCTTTTCACACCTCTATTCATTCTTGCTTACTCACTCTCTGATCGGTACTGCTCTTTAAGTTGTATTTTGTCTAGCCTTGCTGTCACAAAGTGGAAGAGAAGACTCTGAAGTCAGTGTCAGGTTCTTAAATTACCAAATAATTTTATTAAGCCAAAAAAAAAACTAAAACAAACAAAGCAAAACCAGAATTCAAACAGAAAAGCCATGCAAGGCATTCAGGCAGGAAATATAACGGTCAGCATCACCTGGAGTTCGCCTAATGCCTGGTTCCAGCACCAGCACAGAGCTCTGTCTTGGTTGCAGCTGTGTCACGAATTAACTGATGAGACTCAGGAGAGGTCAGCTTTATATAAATCCAGGTGTTACATGATTGATTTAAGGTCTGTCAGTGACAACATATAATATTTTAAATTCAGAGTGTTAAAACCATTTACAAATTAATTTCAGACCTTTGTAGAGGTAAGACAAATATATACAATAGGAATGTATAATTCAGGTAAGTATATTTAAAAATTGAAATTTTTTTTTATAGCTTAACTCCGCCTTTTACTAGGAGTTTCCCCCATCCCAAATCCTGCCCAAATCTAGGGTAGGTGTGGCCAGCCGGTCCCTAGAAACAGGGCACAAGGAATTGGAGAGGCACACCTAAGAGAGCAACTAAGCATGAGGCCTACAACAAAAGTTAAACAAAAAATAGCCATTTTCTCTCTTTACGTCAGAGTCCTGACACAAGTTACATGCATTTTTAGCTTCAGCAGTACCGCTGTTGAACATTTGTGTTATTTCAGAAAAAAAGGGGGTGAAAAAGTTATGATACCTGAAGGTAACAGGAAGGGGTTGGAGAGAGAGAGAAAGAGAGAGAGAGTCTGAGAGGCTATGAGTTTTATAATGCCTCCTTCAGTCATGGAAACAGACTGCTATTCCAAATGACTTGCAAAAACAGAGAAGGGAAAAACATATGTAGGAATATTTTAAGCAAAAAAAAAAAAGAGCATAGGAACCAGCCATTCCTCAGTATTTCTTATTCAAGTACGTTTTTATTTGCGAATTATATGGCAGGTAAAGATCCTCATCCTAGGCCCAACATTTCACCCCTCTGGGCTTCTTCAGGGAGGCGGATCCTCGGCTATGAAGTACATATCAAATTTACAAATTCCACTTTGCACTTTAAATTCTCTTAGCACAATACCTTATATATAGAAATGATGTATTTTTCTTCCATGTGTTATAAATCTTTCTAACCTTTTGGTTTTTGTGTATGTGCGTGGCAGCCAGCAAGAGTAAACTATGAAGGCAACCCAGGTTAGGGCAGTTACTTTTGGTTACTTTTAGTTTTCCGACTTGTTTACAGCTGCAGAGAAAAAACAGGCAGGAAGGCAACCTGTACTTTCTGGCTCCCTGCCAGCATGACTCTGGAAGCATTACTACACAGCAGTTTAGCGAAGCTTGTTTGCATTTGGCTCAGGAAGAGTTAAGGCTCAAATCAGGCACCATATACCACTCAGCAGAGGTTCTGCAGAGCTGAGCTGTTTAATTCACTGCACTTAAAGGAGAAACAGCACTGAAAGAGAAACAAACAGGAAAGAGCAAGATAAAGATAGAGAAAACTTCTACATACATAACAGAAAAAGGGACAAAAAATACAAGCATAGCAGTTCCAAACAAAAAGAAGAGGGGTATTTTAGCTTTTAAACATTAAGGCTCTTAAGGCCTGCAGGTCCACCTCCCCTCTATATAGTGATGCAGCTACTGGCAGTATATCATAATAATGGAAAAATGCTGCATCTCAATTATCTAGTTCTTTCTGTTAGCATATAGAAAATATTTTTTAATACCTCTTTAACCATAATAGGGTCAGAAAATCTGTCCTCAAACCCTAAAGGAGATCACAGGCATGGGGGAGGAGTTCACAGACCTGCAAAAGGTGACCTCCTCACACTCGCCCAGCTCAGAACACTGTACCTTGTGCAAGTTTCTTGTTTGCATCTCCCTTCTCCTTTAGGGCTGTATTTCTTGCCCAAACTGCCAGCCCTGCTGTCTCCACTTTAAACATTCCAGGAAAACAAACCACTGTTTTTCTTCTTCATTCAAACATGCATCCGACTGCCCTACTGACAAAAGTAAATAGTAGTTTACTTTTTTCTACCTCTATATACATCGAAAGTGCAGCCTCGCTCCTTTGCTGCATCTGCCACCACCCCCGAGCACTCAAGCACACTCCTCAACTGGCACGAATGAAATTGGGGAAAAAGAAATAAGAACACCATTCCTTTTTCACTTATTTAAAACAGAAAACTGACAGCAGATGTAATACTAACATACTAAAATGCCAGCAGAATAGGCCTAATGGTCTTTCGCATCTGCTCGTTTGGTCAGCCCCCAACCTGGGAGCTGACCTTGCTGCCCCCTCGCCTTCTCTGGCTTCTCCCTTCCCAGTTCCGGATATTCTCACTGCATTGGATTTTGCTTCCAGAACTCTTCCCCTGTACCTGTCCCACCCCCTCTTGAACCCCTCCACTGTCTCTGCCTCCACCAGCCCTCTAGGCAGTGCATTCCATCCACCACCCTCTCAGTGAAGTAGCACCTCCTCCTTTCTCCCCTGAATTTTCTCCCCTCCAGCTTCCACCCATGCCCTCTAGTGGCCCCCCCTCCTTCCTTCGAAGCACCCTGACTGCTCCTCCCCTATTTACCCCATTCATGTACCTGAAGACCTCTATCATGTCCCCCCGGTCCCTTCTCTCTTCCAATGTGTACATATTTAGCTCTTCGAGCCTCTCCTCATAGGTCCTGTCTCCCAAGCCGCAAATCATTTTGGTTGCCCTCCTCTGGACCCTCTCCAGGAGTTTAATGTCCCTCTTTAAGTGTGGCCTCCAAAACTGCATGCAGTATTCAAGGTGTGGCCTCACCAAGCAGTTATACAGAGGGAGCATCACTTCCCTCCTTCGGGAGGTGATCCCCCTAGCGATGCATCCCAGCATCCTGTTGGCCTTGGCTGCTGCCTCCTACAAGTCTCCCAGTTGTTCATTTTGACATCTACTACCACCCCCAGGTCCCTCTCAGCCATCGAGACTTGTAGCATTCCCCCCCCCCCAGGGTGTACACTTGGCCCGGGTTTCTGGCCCCCAGGTGGAGTACCTTGCATTTCCCTGCATTGAACCTCAGCTTCCACTTTCTAGACCATCTTTCCAGAGCCTCCAGGTCCCCCTGTAGGGCCACCCTCCCCCCCCTCCACCACTGCCCCCAGTTTTGAGTCATCTGCAAAGAAACAGTGGCGAAGCACAGCCACGTACACTTGCTACACAAGCCGCCACTCCACTGCACTTGGACTCGCTCCACCACCTCCACCAACAAAACTGTAGTGCAGCGCAAGAATACTTAAGCAACAACAACCAAGAAGCCGTTCATTTCCAAGGGATTAATGACCAGTTGGAGGATGGGTGGCCCAAGGCGCAGTCGGGGGCTACCTCCTTCCAGTGGTCATTAATCCAGGGAAATGACCAGCTCCTCATTTGTTTTTGTGATTATAAGTCTAATTGCAATATAGTTTTCTTTTTTCCCATTTATTTTGAACTTAATTAAGGTTTTAAGCACAGTGGCGCATGCAGTGTGTGTCGCACTGCGCCAGTTGGCAGCCGAAACAGTCCTTTCTAAGATGTTAATGACCAGTCCAGTAGCCAGTCAGGAGCCTAGCTTGGCTCATGAATAACTGGTTAGACTTATAATTCTATTTATTATAACAAAAAAGATGGCATAAGTAATTAAGCAAAGCTGTAGAAATACAAACCGCAGCCAACTACTGCCGCGCTCCCTCGTGGCAACTGGTGCTGCTCCCCAGCTCTTGGGCTTGCTCCACCAGCAGCAAAGAAACTGCAACACAACAAACATAAACATACAAGTCCTTTAGTTATTTTACAAATAATTTATTTAACACAAAAAAAATGGAATTACACTAATAAGGCAACATACCTCTCAACAAAGTACAGTTATGGGCTACATTCATGCCCACTTGCTTACAGGTGATGCCATTTTTCATCAATAATTATTCATAAAACAACTGGGGTACAAATCAAATCACACATCGGAAGCATTATGAGTGTCATGGCATCCAAGTGTCCCTAGCAACCACCTAGCAACGTGCTGCTAATGTGGATTAACACAGGAAAAATCACAAAAAAAAGTCAATTAAATTTCTTAAAAAAAATAAACCAAAACAAACTCTGCCTGCACTATCAGAACAAGTGCCTATTGCATAAATCAAATATGAAGAGAGGACCCTGTGTGATAAATGATTTATCTGTGCTCATGCTGGTTGACCTTGGACACCTCACTCATGGCTTAGACTACTCATGAGGTCAGCTGCAGTCAAACAGCACTCATATAGATAAATCCTTTATCACACAGGTCACTTCTGCATATCCCTATTTTATCTATCTATATATCTATCTATCTATCTATACACACACACACACACACACACACACACACACACATATATATATATATATATATTCCCCCCCCCCATTGGAGTTCATTTTTTTTAACTAAGCTACATCAAAGGGTTTATGCATTCCTCCAATATCTTGTAGTCAGAGATGACCACCCTCTTCCATTTAGTTTCTGGGTCATCATTACTCTTATCCCTTCCCTCCCTGTCCCTTTCATATCCCCCTTCCATTTCTATTCTACCTCCCATTTCCCCTTCTCCCATACTCTTTCTTCCACTCTGCCCATCTCCCTCCTCCTGATGCTCACCCTTTCTCCCTTATTACTAACTCATGTCACAATTATATTCTATTCTCCATTATTAAACTTTGTATCAGATCCCAAATTTTAGAAAAAAATTTGAGCCTGTTCTTGACTTGTGTAGTGTAAGTTTTCTAATTGCACACATTCAATAAATACATTCTTCCATAGTATATATTCTGGAGGTTTTGTATCTTTCTAGTACCTAGCTATACATCTCCTAACATTGATTTGAACTAAGTTCATGTTTTTTTTAATGATCCCCTGAGTGACTGTTGAATTGGTGAAGTCCCTAACACACACAATTTCGGTTCATATTTCAAAGAAATTCTTGTTATTTTATTCAGTGCCTCTAATACTCTGTTCAGAGTGGTATGATGATTTTGCAAGTTGCAGTTACATCTGTAAGTGTACCTCTTTGTGTCCCGCATGTATTACACATTGGGAATAAACCTTGTTTCATTTTGTTCAGTAAATGTGGTATATAGTATATATAATGAAAAATATTACATTGTATATGCTACTGATTGAAACTGCTGTATTATTTATTATTTCTGTCCATTTATTGTCTTGTATTCTATTTCCCAGTTCTTTTTCCCAACTTTACTTTAGTTTATTTAGATTTTCTGGTTCTGTTTCTAGTAGTTTATTATA
The DNA here is from genome assembly GCA_016271365.2 of Neoceratodus forsteri. Taxonomy (NCBI): domain Eukaryota; kingdom Metazoa; phylum Chordata; order Ceratodontiformes; family Ceratodontidae; genus Neoceratodus; species Neoceratodus forsteri. The sequence continues at coordinate 5,611,970 of CM057458.1, forward strand.
CATTTTTATATTTTTTATTTATTTCCCTATTCATTATTAATTCTTGTGCAGTTGTGGTCTTCAGTATTTGCAATTCGGTTCCCAAGAGTTTGATAAAGTAAGACCTTATTTTTAAATGCTCATAGGCTTATTAAATAGTTTCCAGCCCCAAAGGGACAACTTTGAAAAAATATATAATAAGTAAACAGCATTACGTGTATATTTCATATGCATACCTTTTTTTCTAAGACTTTATAACTTGGGAGATTTTTGTGAAAACAGATCACTTCTGCTTGGTCTTCATCTTCATTGCTGCGTGTCTACAAGTGGCATCATCATCCTCTGCTTGTGACATCACAACTAGTTGCTGCAAAACTTCTTATGGTGTCATAAGCAGAAGATTCCCATGCCACTTGTAGACATGCAGCCAAAGCAGATGAAGGCCAAGTGGTGAAGAAACTTGTTCTCACGTAGTTGTTCCAGTAATAAAGAATAAAATGAAGGGAGATCCTGGAGCTACAGTATCTGAATTACAAGTTGAATTTTATCTAAATATTTTGTTTTCAACTTCTTTACCTTGATGTCAGGGAGGGCTTGTAAATGGTCTAAAATGTAAATCAAAATAGCTAGAAACACGGACATTTATTTTTCGGCCCCGTTAAGTAGAATTCAGTTCCTCAGTGTATTTATGAATATGAGAGCATTAGTGGCTTTAAAAAGCTTTTTAAAAACATATCTATTCCAGTGCTTTAACATGTTCTGTGATCTTTTTAACTGGACTAAAACGTACATTGTCTGTTTCTGTGTTTGTAAATGTTTTTGATCAGCATTTTGATATTTTTGAAAGGCACTTCATCTGTAAATAAAATAACAAAAGATGTTTTCAGGCATGATTGACAGTACTGCTGAAGCATAAATGCCTTTCTTTTTTTAATTCTGGAGCTGTGGTTTCATAGATAATGTTAATTAACTAGTTTACTGTTTGAAAACTGCAGGGCTTACATACCCCCAACATCACAAATGGAAATATTGGAAAAACTGTATTTGTATGTAGATACATTCCAGTTTACAGTTAATATTTCTGATTTATTTACCCCCTCCTAATTCAGAACACAAGCTAAAATGGATGTAACAATTGTTCCCCCCCCCACCAATGTTTCCGCAAGATATCAGGGGTTCTGTAAGGGATGGTTCCCCTACCACTGACAATGAGTAATTAAGGTTACCAGTGTTTTCACCAAAAATACATTTAATGCATCTGTCACAGTTAATATATAAGAAAATTAAATATAGCCTATTTCTAGAAAATATCTTCTGTGGAACATGACAAAATAATATTTGCATTCATAAATGCAACAAAACTAGCATAAATTATAAGAATGAATAATATTTCCATCTGTTGGACCTGTAGAAGTAATATCAGATGTTGTAGGGAATGTATGTACTTCAAATGGAGTTATTTCAGTGTTTACACATCAGTTTATGGTTCTAAAATGAAGGGTTTTATGGTTATTGCATATTGTTGTAATTCTGGCCTTTTTGGAACATAACGTTCCTACAGTACCTCTCAGCTGTTATCATGAGGGATGTTCCTAATTTTACCTCTCAGAAGAGGTTTGCCCTTATGGAAAAGGTGCAATCCCACAGGAAGAAGGGGCTGCATCACTTTGTTAACTCAAATAAATTCCTAATAATCCATAGAAACGTTGCCCAAATAAAAGCCCAGGTCTCCCTCTCCCCAGGATTTGATGATGAGTCTGACATTTTGAGTGTCAGTGTCTACATGTTCCCACATTCTGAGTGTCATGTGTCTCACATCCGAGTGACAAAAGGTTCAATAATATACATATATTACTTAAATACTTCTTTACTTCTTAGTGTGTGCTTTTTCGTCTGCCTCACACTAGTGTCATTCACATAGTTACAGGCACGTTTGGCATACATTTCTGTCATTTGTTGTAGGTTTCTTTTCAATATGCCTTACTGGGAATTTGGGGAATTAGTTGAAAGATTGAAGAAAGCACAGTTTCAGTTTGTCGGTGTTGCATTGTAGTGCTCCAGAGCTCTTTCTGTTGTTCTTGGCCTTACGGGTTGTGGCAGAACAATTCACAGGAAAAGCTTAGACTTTGAGCTTGCATGCTCCTTGACTCCATTTAAGCCCTTTGTTCACACCAGGGGGGTATTTTTTCACATGGCATGTGGCAGCTTTGACTGTGATCTGGAACGTCTTATAAAGCCTGAGCCCCTGCTTTTACATTCACAGTTACCACACGAACTGTGGCACATTTAGGATTCCTCTTTTCTAGCAATTGCATACAGAAGATATTAAAATTAGAGGTTGTGTGTTTTATAGAATACAGCACAGTACAATTTAATCTTTAGTTTTGTACAGCATCTTTCATACAAATTGCATCCCAAAATGCTTTACAGGATTTATAGAGCAGAAAAACAGTTCAAGAGTGATGGAGTAAAAAGGTACCAGTGCAAGTTTACAATATAAAACACTTAAAAATGTAAACATTTATTTAATTATTTGCCTGATAGTACATCATTTTTTGTAATGCTGATTACGAAGAAAATGGTAGTGGCAATGAACTATGTTAAGACTGTAGACCAGTTATAAAAGTTATATAGTGCTAAATTACACAGGTACTAATAAAAATATAAAGACAGCGTACAACAAAAATATTGCAATAATGGATCAAAATACTTGTGCTGTATGAAATGGCTGTCAGAAAAATCTCTAAAGAAAGAAAGAAAGGGCTTTCTCTTGAGGTGGCTAAGAAAATATTAAATAAAAAAAGTTGCAAAACAAAAACAATCTCTTAGAATAGTATGTACTGTACAGTGTTTTAAATATTACCTTTATCTGGTTTACTTTATTCATAGTCAGGCCAGACTATCGCTTTGCAAGCTACAGTTTACAGATACCTATTTATAATATGGGAATTCTTATTAAATAAAGATGTTTTGGCATATTGCTATCAAAAATAAAGGTTGATAGTTAACATCTAGCATGGTAGAACATGTTTACATTTTTAATGCATTTTATGTGCATTGAGTTTTTCAGTACTAATAAATGAAACTGTTAAAAATCAGTTCTTGCACACTATATTTTAAGTGAAAATGTATTAATTGTTAATAATGAATTGTTAATGCTGAATTCTAATTATTACTCATTTTGTAGTCCCTATATTTTGTGTACTATGTTTCCTGTTTCATCATTTTACTCCATTAGGAATTGTTTTGCATTGCCTTTTATGAAAGATATTATACAAACATATAAATCGTATTGTAATATGTGTGTATAAACATGTAAATTAACATATTAAGTAGGTTTAAATGCATTCTTTAAAAAAGGTTTTCTATAAAATTAGATACTCCTTCAATATCTTGAGGTATTGCATACATTTGTAGAACACAGCATTACGGACATAAAACCGACTCCTATTCCATTTTTTTTTTGAATTTCTCCACACTTTTAATCAACTAAATATATCAGAATTCCAATTTTTGTAGGCACCAAAACGTTTTTCTTTTTTCTTTTCTGTGTTTTTATATGTGAATATTATTTTAGCAAGGAATCAAACCTCTATGACATTGTTTTCACTTTGTATCTAATTTGCAAGATAATGCTCATCACAGGGGCTTTTGTAATTAGAAACTCTGCAACATTACACAAATGATAAACCATACGACACATGACCAGATTAGCAACTGCGCAAATTCTTCAGTTCCCCAACATAATGCACAATAGATCTTCTTCTTTACATCTTATTTCTTTTCAAATATGTTCATATATATGTGTGTATATATATATATATATATATATATATATATATATATATATGAGCTTTTTGCATTCGTAGGCTTTAAAAAACATTATATTGATAATCCAGTGAGAATAAAAGTTTGCCATATTAATTGAAGTGGGCTTAGGCCAGCTACACTCATAACCAAAGCTAAATTGGACATGCACTGGAATACAAAAATCTGGTAGTCGGTCAAACCCACACGGACAAAACATCTTATATCAAAATCAGTCCTCTAAGGCATTAAATTGTGAAAATGGTAATTGCTTTTGTAAGCTAAATGCATTGAAATATTATTTTCTCACAGTGTCCTAAGTAACATAATGTACTACAGATTTAAGTTAAGTAATGGTGCACAAAATACCTTGCATTTAGTTTTGTGTTCTTGGGTTACTGTTTAAACACATTTTAATTATACAGCAGGAAATTATGAAGTCTTTGATTGATGAATAAAGTAAGTAGTTACCTCTCAAACATCTCCCAGTTGTTTTATTTCTAGTGGAAGTAATTTTGTCTTATCGTTCGTCTGCTAGTGTGTCATAGTAACGAAATGCCGTGTAAACAAAATAAAACCTTGAAATGTTGTCTTAAAATATCGGCAGCTCTGCCTTATATGTCTGCAAACAGTGTATGGGTGCAAGAAATACAATTTGTAGAATTGTTTCTTGGTTTATATATACGCATGAACATTAATGTTTGTATATGTATGAAACTGAGACTAATGAACAAGAAATGCACATTTCCTCTAACTATTTTTTATCATAACATGTTTTATTTCACTATATTATGTAAAATTTGTCTTTCCGTTTTAAACATATTTTACTGTAAAGTAGGAGGATAACTAGAACATCCGGGAGGTAATTCAAGTGTATGCCACATTTATACTAATTATTTAAAAATCAAAATGTAGTTTGTAGCTTAGCAGGTTAATTTTATGACTTGCTGAGTGTCAGTACAATTGCACCAACATAAATTTACCCTTGCTATGCAGACAGTGTGCTGTTTTAGTCATTTATTTTTGTGAATGCCATAAACCATTCGGTGAAGAAAAATAGTACATGTTAATCAAAATACATGGATGCATTCAGTTTTAGTGGAATAGAAATTTTAATTAAGTGCAAGGGTCTTACCAAAGAAAATAAATCATTTAACAGGCATTAAGTATGCACTGCATTGTATATGTTTTTGAACAATAGACTGTATGTGTTTACATTTGGTAATTGTATTAGCCTGTTGTTTTTCTAACTAGATACTCTTAAGATAGATATTCAACAAATACTGAATTACAGAAACTGTTACGTGTCACCTGCTCATTACCTAAAACTTCATCATAATTAGATGCATCTATATTTAAAAACACATTTAATTGATATTTAGAATAAAAATGTTCATTTTCAAAGAATATGTGCTTACACTTGGTATATGTCTAGCTTGCTAAATAGAGTGACAGACAGACAAACTGACAGATAAGACAGATGGGTAGACAGATATTCAACAAATACTGAATCAGAGAAGCTCTGTTGTATGTAAATCATTTGCTTACTGCCTAAAACGGTGAAGTATAAATACACAGGAGGAAAAAATACTGTACTAACTTGACTGCTTGTTTTCAACCTTATTGTTATTACAGAATGATGAAACTATGATGAATTTTCCTCTGACTACTAAATGAATTCATTTATGCCAAATGTACATAAACTACATATTTAGGAAGTATAAAAATTAATATTCTAAAGGTGACAACAGAAACGTTACAGTACTGTTAAAGTGACAATATTTTTATGAAGTATTAATACTTTTATGGATGAATTCAAAACAGTTTATTACAGTTAAGTACTAAATATAACAGCATTACAGGGAAAAAACAAATCCTCCTCTTCTAGACCATGAAAATCAAACCTCTATTGCTGCAAATTATCTAGCCTTTTCTCTGTGGACTCTTCTTAACATGTCTTCAACTTTGCAAAATCTTGAGTAAAATCATAATTGGTGCACACTGCCTATAAGTCTGTGGCCTGTTTTATATTACTAAAATCAGGTCATATGGACTACCCTCAAATTCAGTTTGACTTAATCCTCTGCTACTTATAGCTGAATGAAAAGAGCACTCCTTGTGAATTATGTTTCACCTGCCACAATAACCTTCTTTATTCTTTACTGCACCTCCCCCTCCAGCTGCCTGTGGCAATTAAGGAAAATATGTATACCTTTAAATATGAGAATGAGGTTCCTCAAGAACTCTCCTGTTGACAGTTGTGTATACAGCTCCTCCTATGCAACACACTGAAGAATATATTACAAGCTTTCTGTCTTAATGCAATCAAGATTATATTTGAGAGTCATCAGAAACAGAAACAAGTTCCAATGAGCAGCCTGCTATGGCTGTCAGCAGAAGATTGTTGTTGCTTTTGACAGACAGTAGCCAAAGGGGTTGTCATTCTATCACAGAAATAATTAAATATATTTATCAGTTAATTTATGTTATATACTATGAGACCAATTTATTTCCTTAACAGTATGCCTATTTTTTAACAAAAATGATTTCCTTTCATGCCTGGCTACTGTTACTGCATTTACAAATTGTTGAACCTGGTGTTTAAATTTTCTTCTTTGCATTTTGTTTTGTTTGTCAGTTTATGATCCTGACCATGCCTCTTTGCGTACACATTTATGTGTTTCTAGTTATGCAGTAGTTAGATAAATTTACAACAGTGAAACAATTGTTTTAATAAGTCATACATGTACATTGTGGTATATATATATATATATATATATATATATATATATAGATAGAGAGATAGATACTGTCAGTAGATAGATATATTGCTACATGAGATAGAAATATCTCAGGATGTTATGCTATTTCAAAATATCTACATATGTTATTACTAAATCAATATTTTGAAATGGGCTAGGAGAGAGATCTTGTTCTATGCTGTATTACTATAATAAAATATCAACAAAACTCCCCTGATTACCAAACAAATACCTAAGAAACTTACAAACATTTGACGTATAGAGCACTTCTTTGGAATGGGGAGTAAGTACTGTATATTAGTAAAACATTACTGTATGAGTTATGGCCATTGGAATGCAAAGGAGTTTCTAATCACCAAAACTGAAACATGCAGCACTTCCAAAAACAAACTTTTAGAACAAAATTAAAGAGCACTGTAAGTTCAAAGTTGTCTGCAGTTCCAAGTGGTAGCAGTTAAACTGCATTTGACCATCATGATGTCTGTCCAAAATAAGCTTTTAATCCAGTGCAATGAAAAAGGAATGAATGCATTCTAATGAAGACCACTTAGGGAAAAAAGAAGAAATATTTGGCCCACAGTACAGGTTTGGGTTGAAAGTGCTTGCTAAGCTATCTGCTTCACACATGCAACGACAGAAGGTTCGATATTCATTCGATCGATGAGTGAAAAGGCACAATGGCAAAATTGGACGGACTTCTTTTCAAATACAGATCTCCAATGTCCCCCCGCAGTCTGCAGTCGCACGGCTGGTGGTGTGGCACAGACGGAGCAAGGGTTACATCAAGGCTGCTCTGTGGACCATGCAAACAGTCTACACCAATGACCTGCTCCATCGTACTGTTTGAAGAAGAGACAAGTTTGGTCATGATGAAGAAAAATCAAGGCGTACCCCTTTTAACAATAGGGAGCAGCCCATGGCTGCAAAGAGGTAAGCGGGTGAGTGAAGAAGGCATCTGCTTCCATGGTTACAGGCCAAGTATGAGGACCTTGCTTTTCAGGAAGGTCCGTTCTCATGCTCTCTTGCAGGCAATGTCATGCATTGTAAGCAAAAGCAGGTTGAGCTCAAATACGCATAGTTATTTCAGTGTGAAATGATACGTGAGCACATGGCTGTTAGAAAATAAGTCACATGACCATAGTGAAGCTGACTTGAGTTCTTTCAGAAAAAAAGGCAATTTCACTGAGAAGAAGAAGGTAAAAATGGGAAATGTTTGAGCAAAACAAACTGTGAAATGATAACATGGAAAATGCTGCTCTGGTTCTTTGGAGTGGAAAAGGTCAAGGGTCAAGGTGTTTGTGGCAGGGCCACAACCCCTTTTGTTAAAAGTTGCTTTGCTGTGAACACCATTTAAAATAAGATGCTGTCTTTCTTTCCATGTTGCTGGGGCCTGAAAGGAATTAATTTCTATCCGTCTGACCTTAGTCTTCTTTTAGGTTTGGCGTTTACTTCATAACGGCATAAATCTTTTCCAAGATTTAGTTCTTGAGAGCATTTTATAAATACAAGAAGGCGACTGACAGATTGCATTGTTGCCTTTCAGAGAAAATTATCCTTGCTGCTCTTTCCTCTTAGCCGAAATGTGATCAGAGCCAGCATGAGCCAACCTTGTAACCATTAGCCCCTGAAATGTTTTGCCTTAGTTAAGGGTCTAAACCTGAAACAGAATATCTGTGCTCTGTATGTGAATAAAATAGCCCAGTGCAGGAGTAACACATGGAAAGAAGGAGTCTGTTAGAATAATATTGTCACAGAAACAACAATAGGCGGCATGGGCAGAGACAATTACAATAACAATAAAATAGTTCTTTCATTATGGGAACCATGCAGCTTGGACTCATTTCAGGAATCACCTACTTCTCAATGACAATGTTTCTACATTTATGGCCAAGAAAAATTACAGATATATTCAGAATTTGTACTTTGCTAAGATTTATTCTGTGCCCAGTGCATTACACCTGATGGATGCACCGTAGTTCTAGAGTTCATCTTTAAAGAACAGAGAAAGAGGCATTTTTTTTTCCAAATGCCCTTCCAGCAAACAAGTTCAGTCACAGACACTGAATCATATAGCTGGTAGCACAGAGGAAGCAGAACTTTGGCAGATTTGCAGATTCCAACTGCATTCCATATTCGCAACATTATTGCAGTGAATTTTATTTCCTGAGGCTTGTAAGGTGCACCTGACTTTTTCTATAATAGTTTTCTTGCTTGTTTTCTGAAAAAAAAAAAAAAACTTCACACATTTGAGCAATTATAATGTAAATACCAAGTGCAGTTTTGTGGCAGCAACAACCCCCAGGTGATACCAACTCAGCTTGCTCAATTTGTAAGTATTTCTGAATTCCATTTTCTAGACACGGACAGGAATTCAATTTCTGCTCAAAGAAATTGCCAGAAAAAAAAATTAAACTACAAATAAGCAGGGAAGCAATATTACCTTTAGTATTGGCTCTTCCATTTAAATAAATTATGTGCGTACTACAATATTACCCCCCAAATGTGGCTTTATAACCCACATTAACTGTTTTTCTTGTTCACAACTTAATCATTTTAAATACGGAATGGATTGCATGTATTTGTGTATAGGCTTCAATTTAATCATTCTAAATAAGGAATGGAGTGCCTATATTTGTGTTTAGGCTTCTACAAAAACATGCTTTGAAGACTAGTATTCCAAAAACAATATTAAGCAAAAGCCTACACACTGCTCACCAAATAATGAAGTGGTTGTTGAAGTAAAACACATCATTTCCTTAATTTATTAGGTTATTGCATTCCTAATTTCAGCTAACATTATACAATTCGACATTTTGTAGTAATAAGCCAGCATGCAAACAGTGAACGCCCTCTTGAAGATGTACCTTTTTCCCAGTATCCAGAAAAATATATAAAATATAAGTAGCTAGACACAGTCTGGCATATAACTAATTAATTTTCTACATTTATCTTATCCTTTCTTTGTCATGGAGGGCATTTGCATGTAAATAGAATCTCTGTGTCTCAGATGTGATGTCATCCTTGTGCCTTTTCCTGCGCTGACGTCTTTCTGTTTCTGCGAACACAGCCATTTCCACAGCAACATGCAGTATTGTGATGTCACAAACAGAGTCAGAAGTTGAAGAGGCAATGCATGATAGCGGTGCAAATTGTGACCGATACTGTTTTGTTCTATTTTAAATTGCCCCTTATCTCCTGACTTGTATGCTACCCTTCTTTCCCCATTTTGAGTTGACTTTTGCACTTTTTTTTTTACATTAGAAATAATAAAAGGAGCACTCCTTTTAATATGACTAGAACTAGGCTGTTTCACCAGTACTCGCAGTTGTTTTTGTGCACCTGTTGTCTAGTAAGGTCAGGCAGCAGTGTCTACTGTCTGCTAGTTCATTATAGTCACAAGAAAAGTAATGTTAATCAATGGGAGTTCAGAAACAACAGAGCAGAATGCAGATGAAAACTGGTTATGTTATTTATTTACTTATAACTGATTTGGATTACAAGTACCTTTGAGATGAGAGCTCTTTCACAAAGGTTCTATGTCAGAGGGCAATGAAGACAAATCCAGATAAAAAGTTACAACTAGGACAGGGCAGAAATTACAGTAGGAGGGAATTACAGCATTTGGAATTACAATAGGAAGGAGCTACATCATTTTGAGTACACATTGTACAAGAAGACACAGTATAAATATTGAGGCAAGATCACTGAGAGCAATACACAGTCGACTCGGAGTCTAAAAGGCAAGTAAGTTTCAAGGTGTACCAGATACTTGGCATGAAGTCTGGGGGTAGGGCAGGTCAGCCAAAGGAGGCATCGTTAAGTGAAGGGGGTAAGAAGGATAGTAGGGCCAGAAAGGGACAAGTGTTGAGGGACTCAGAGGAGAGAGGAAGGCAGGTTCTGGGTGGTAGAGATAGACAGGGTGATAATGACAAGGATTCAAATGCAAAGATCAAGTCTAGAGTAGTGCAGTCCGAGGTGCCCTAAGTTGGGCAGTCACAGGTACAGAGTGCTGAGAGGTGCTGCGAAGCTTATGTTTAAAAGGCCCAAACTTAGATTCAACAAGTACAACACAACCAAGAGAGTTGAGCCAAGTGGGGGCACGGTACTCAAAAGATCTCTGCCCTTGCGAAGTGTGGCAGAAAGGGACCTTATAAGGCTTACTGTAGGTACTTCTGGTCTGGTGGGGGTTCATTGCAAGGCTTAGGTGATTCTGGACCACTGATGGGGTGAGCTCTAATGATGTTTTTTTGGCCCAAGCCATATTAAAAGGAACGTTCCTTTTATTATTTTAACCATAAAAAAATGTGATTAAGCAGACTTAAAATGGGGTAAAATGATATCATAAGTTGGGAGATAAGGGGCAATCTAAAACAGAATTAAAAAGTTTAGGTCAATATTTTTACCACTGTCATGCACTGTTGCTTTCAGAGGGTGACGGGCTGGTGGGGGATGTGAGAGGAGCAGATAAAGACAACAAGAAAGGTGATGTATTCGTACTACACACCCTCAATACTAAAGAATAAGGGAACACAGAAAATTACAAAAATGTAAGTGTAACTGCATCTGAATATTAAAAGATAAAATGTTTCCCGAAAGCCGACCCCCCCCCCATCAGCACAGAGGTAGTGCTACTGTTCATGATGCCAACGACCCAAGTTGGGAAGCAAATGCAGGGCATTGAAGAGCTGCCTGGGGGGGGGGGGAGAGAGGAGGATCACATGCCCGTACTACTCCCCTCTTTTGAGGGGGTGAATTTCAGAGACCGGTGTTTGCCTGGCGCCCAGAAGAAGCTAGGGGAAAGGCACCTGGGACTGCCTAGAAGGCAATGGGGGTGTGTGGCAGATGTCGACGCGTTGCGTGAGGAAGCATGTGGCACACATCATGGCTTCACTGCACACCACGCCACTCAGAGGGGAACTAGAAAAAGGTAAAAAGGCAACCTGTAGCAGGACAGCACCTGGACACCCACTGGCTCCGCACCTGACCAGGTGGGCTCACCAGACCAGGAACTAGATCCCGTTGCCAATGGGGATCAGGGGGCCCCATCAACCTCACTGGGGGGGGGACAAGCCCTGGGTATAGACTGGCTGGCAGGTAAGTCCCAGTGGATGTCATGGTGCTGGGGTGTCCCGGCAGATGAAGGCTTTCTGGTAAGGGGCAGAAACAGAGAATAAAAGAATAAGTTTTGCTGGATATTGGAAAAAAAGCTTTGAAGCATTACTGAGATTATAGGTGTGAAAACTTAGGAGCTGAGTTTTCCTTTGCAGTATTGGCATACGCTACATGACAGTTCACTAATCACCAACACAAGCAGAGTGGTAGATTCACCTGGTGTCTTGCAGGCAGCTGTAAATTGAAGCTATCCCTGCCTTAGCAAAACAGTGCATAACTGATTTGACGATTATGGTTGTTACCTGCCATTTAGATTTCTGAAGGCTACAGAAAATCATGCATTACATATAGAATAAAGCATGGGGTGGGGTGGTGTGTGTAATGAGAAGTTTACACACAGCCAAGGGGTTAGATGCTACATAAACCCCAAAAGTGAAGCTCGAGGGGGTTGTGAAAAGACTTTAACCCCAAGGGTGTGTGTAAACTTCGAGTTTACACACACCATCCCGTATTTTATTTTATATAATTGCTGGGTCTTCCTTTTTTGCCACAGCAGTTATATAAAATAAAAAAGACGTTCCTGTGTGGCTGCGGTCCATGGTCTGAGTACACGGTACGCGGTTGTTTTATTTATTTATTTCAACTTTTATTTAAGCCATTTATTTCTGTCTGGACCTGGATATGTTTTTTATGTTATAATTTTTTGATTTTGTTTGTGGCAGTGACTTATGTCCAAGTGGTGGTTATGTCTCCCGTTGAAAGACGAGGCAGCCTGTGGTCCGGGAGGAAGAGTTGCAGCAGGCGCATGCGCAGAGCGATGGAAACCATGTGCATGTTTGCCGTAATAAACACTCTTTTATTATGGCAAATAATGCTATGGTTTTCCTATGACAAAAAGGAAGACCCAGTTACTTTAAATAGAATAATACATAGGTGGCTATGTATAACCAGAATTTTACACACATGGGGGTTACATAGACCCAGCGCAAAGCTCAAGGGGTTATAAAAGATCCCATTCCAGGGTGTGTGGAAAAATTCTGGTTTACACACACTCACCCATTTCCTGTTTTTTATAATTATTAGTGAGCATTTTTAATTACTAACATACTAAAAGCCAGCAGAATAGGCCAAATGGTCTGTCTTGTCTGCTCGAAAGCCAGCAACCTAGTGGTTGCACACCTTACCACCCCCCTCCAGCCCCCAAGAGGGTCTTCTTTAGTTTCAGTTTCCACTTGCACCTGTCCCACCCCTTCTTGAAGCCCTCCACTGTGCCCTCCTCCACCAGCTTCCCAGGCAGCGCATTCCACAACTCAACCACCCTCTCAGTGAAAAAATGCTTCCTACGCTCACCCCTGTAGTTTCCCCCCTCCAGCTTCCACTCGTGGCCCTGGTTGTTCCCCCCTTCTTTAGCCTAAACAGCTCCTTAGTTCCACTCCCGGTTATTCCTCTTACATACTTGAAAACCTCTATCATATCTCCCCTCTCCCTCCTCTCCTCCAGTGAGTAAAGCCCAAGCTCTTCCAGTCTCTCCTTATAAGGTCTCCCCTCCATGCCCTGAATCATCCTGGTCGCTCTCCTCTGGACCCTCTCCAGCAGTGCTATGTCCTTCTTCAGAAGAGGTCTCCAGAACTGTACACAGTACTCGAGCTGCGGTCTGATCAAGGCATTATATAGAGGGATGATCAGCTCCCTCCTTCTGGACATAATTCCCCTGGCTATGTAGCCCAGTACCCTGTTTGCTTTGGCTGCAGTTCTTCTACAATTTTCAGAGTTATTCATTTTGACGTCTATCACCACCCCTAAATCCCTTTCTCCCCATGTGGCTTGCAGTGTGACCCCACCAGGGTGTGTACATGGCCCAGGTTTTTGACCTCCAAATGAAGTACCTTACATTTCCCGGCATTAAATTTCAGTCCCCACCTCCTTGACCACCCCTCCAGGGTATCCAGATCCCCCTGGACCGCCTCCCTCGCTTCTTCACAATCCACCAGTGCTCCCAGTTTTGAATCGTCCGCAAAGAGACTCAACCTATTCCTAATCCCCCTCCCTATATATGAGACTTATGCATTGAAAAAGAGTGGTCCCAATACCAAACATTGAGGGACCCCACTGATTACCTTCCTGGGGAAGAGAGTATCCCACCTACCATTACCCTCTGTAAAAGCCCCAAAAATCAATTTTCAACCCAATTGAGCTCCTGTCCTGCCACCCTCATCTCCCCAATTTTTGCTATCAGTCCATTATGGGGCACCGAATCAAACGCCTTGCTGAAATCTAGGTATAGGACATCCACTGGCCTGTGTCTATCCAAGGCTCCGGTCACCCAGTCATAAAACTCTACGAGGTAGGTCTGACACGATCTCCCAAGACAAATTCATACTTTTTATCATCCTGGTGTCCTAACCTTTCCAACTACCTCCCAAGCCTCTCCTTGATAAATCCCTCCATTACTTTGCCTACCACAGACGTCAGACTGACAGGCCTATAATTCCCCATGTCCTCCCTAGATCCCCCTTTATGTATAGGCACTACATAAGCCACCCTCTAATCCTGTGGCACCCATCCCGTCTGCAGAGAGGTGTTAAAGAGTGCAGCCAGTGGAGCTGCCAGCACCTCCGCCAGTTCCATCATAACCCTCGGATGTAGTCCATCCGGCCCCGGCACCTTATCAGTTTTTAGCTTCCAAAGGGCCTCCCTCACCCTATCCACTGTGATTTCTCCCCCCCAATCCACTCCCTCATTCAGCCTTCCTACTCCTTCTTGGTCTGGCCCAGTCTGTACCCTAGCCTCTTTCCATCCTCTGGTCTCAGACTGAGACTGATCTCTCGCTTTTGCTGGCTCCTCTTCTCTCCCATCAGGCTGTAGGGATCCCTTGTCACCCTCTGCAAAGATTGAGGCAAAGTACTCGTTTAGCACCTCTGCCTGTTCCCCTGCTTCCTGAGCCCATCCCCACAAAATCTTAATCCTGTTGATCTGTGTCCTCTCTTTTCTCTTCTCTCTTATATATCTATAGAATCCCTCCCCCCGGATATCCCTAGCCAGATTTTTCTCCATCCCTGCCTTGGTGCCCCTCACCACTCTGGTGACCTTCCTGGCCAATAGTTCATACTCCTCTCGCTCCTTATCCCCCTAGAACATTTGAAACATGTGTAGGCAGCCTTTTTATCCCTCACCACCTCCTGCATCTCCCTGGTGCACCAACATGGCCTGCTGGTTCCACCATGCTTACGCCTTACTTTAGTACAGGACCTAATAGGCTCTTGCACCCCTTCTTTAATGGTCTCCCACAAGCTTCCAGCATACATGTCCGGCCTAATCATGTCCAACCTCTCCCTTAAAATCCTACCCATACCCACAAATTCTGCTCCCCTGAAGTCTACCACTACTGTATGAGTGCGGTCCCCCCCACCCCCACCCAGACACAGCAGGAACCAAACCATGGCATGGTCACCACCCGCCAGTGGACTGCACACCTCCAGGCCCCTTATTTGTTCACTGTCCGCTAGGACAACGTCCAATATCTGCCCCTCTCTAGTAGGTTCCCCCACCTGTTGGACCAGGAAGGCATCCTGAAAGACATCCATCAGTCACTGTTCCCTAGTTACGGAGGATATCATGGTGTGCCAGTGCGCCCCCGGCATATTAAGATCACCCATGACCACCACCCTACCCTTTCCAAGGTCACAGTGACCCTTGATGTTCTCAATCAACTTATCCTCCAGAGTCTCCTCTATTACAGGGGGCCTGTATACCACCCCTATCGTCAATTTCTTCCTTCCCCTCATTTGCAGGGTTACCCAGATCACCTCCACCTCCCAGCCTCCTCCACTCCACTAACTATTATGCCATTTCTGACTATCAGCGCAACTCCCCCCTTCCCACTACCCTATCTTTCGTGAATATCTTGTAGCCCTCTAAGTTTAGGTCCCAATCATTTCTCTGAGTGGCCCATGTCTCTGTAATTGCTACCACATCTGCTGTACCCTCAGCCAACATAGCCTGGAGCTCGGCATTGATTAGGACTGTCCTCCACCCCAACCTCTCTCCCCTCTCCAGTCCCCCCAACCCTGCACAGTCCCTTTTCTGCCCAGTTTTCCTTGAATTTGCAACGTAGTCCCTCCCACTCCTCATGTGCCCTAGGCCTGGAACCTTGGACAGCCCCCCTGGGATCTTTTTATTATTTGACCCCCCCATTACAAGTTTAAACCCCACCTCTCGCCTATAAATCCAGCAAGTTTTAATTTCAAGATCTCCCTCCCCTCCATGTTGAGGTGTAACCTATCCCTGGCATATAGCCCCTTATCCTCCCAAGTATCCCCCCAGTCACCTACCAGCCCATACCTCTCTGCCCTGCACCAATCCCTGAGCCACTTGTTCACCCCCCTAAGTTTTAGCTTGGTCTCACCGGTTGCCCTTGGTACCGGCAGAATCTCCGAGAAAGAAATTTTGCTTCCTATAGAGTGACAACCCCTAGCCAGCTCCCGGAAAGTAGCCTGTTTTTCTAGCTCGCTATTCCCTTCCAAGTCATTTGTCCCCAGATGTACTAGAAAGTCTGGGGATCCCCCTCAATCCAATGCCAATGAGTATAGGTGGAATTTGGCCTTGTGTACGGATAGACCTGGCATACATTTAGCCTTGACAGGGCTGCTTTTATTCTCTGCCTCCCCCTCCCAATGGATACACCTGGTCATGGAATCCCCCAACAATATCGCCTTCACCTCACCCCCCACTTTATTAGCCCTCTTTATTCCTTCCAGACTCCTCCTTCTATCATCAAACCCTTGCTTGCTCCTATCTCTCCCATCAGTCTGAGGGTCTTTATTAGCCCATTTAGTACCTTCCAGGCTCCTCCTTCTGTTGTCGACCCCCTGCTTGCTCCTCCCCTCATCATCATCCGGGGGGGGTCACCCTCATTTGTGAGCCCTACCTTACTCCTTCAGCCTGCAACTGCCAGTTTACTCCTTGCCCCCCCCCCGAATCTCTTGGATGGCCAAAGTTCACCCCAATACCACCCCCATCTCCCTTCTTGAGCTATAATCCTCCAATCCCCAACCCGAGTAACCTCCCACAGCTTCCCCCTTGAACCTACACCTCCCACCCCATCTACTGTACTTCTCCCTACCCTATTCTCCGCCTCACCCAGTGATTCATGTCTTGAGGTTGACCTGATTTACTGATTACTGTGGCAGTAGTGTGACTAGTGCTCAGACCGCTGACAGTGCCAGCCTGACTGACAGGGAGTGATTACAACCATCTGATTGTAACGCATAAATACAACAGCCTGGTTGTAACACATAATTACAACTGGGCTGTTGTAATGCACTTTTACAAACTGGTTATATGAACATCAAAAATGCTCACTAGTAATTATGAAGTATTTTAGAAATTTCTTTGGAGCGAATTAGTCAGTCTAAATTTTATTTACTCTGTGGGGTATGTAGTGTAACTACCCCTGCATGTGCACGGAGGAATATATTGAGCTGTGAGAGATCTGAGTTTTAGACATCTTTGTATATGAATAAGTCCATTTTGTTAAACTGGTAGCAAGAGTTTACTAGTGGTGTGAGACACAAGGAACAGTTAATTGGTAGCAACAGTTCACTAACCATGTGAGACAAGAAGGATTCAGTGCATTCTCGTACACTGATAGCAAGTTTCCCAGCTGTGTGAGACACAAGGGATAATTTGTGCACTCCGTTACACTAGTAGTAACAGTTTGCTAGCTGTATGAGACATAAAGGATAATTTGTGCATTCTGTTACAACAGTAGCAACAGTTTACTAGCTGTGTGAGACACAAGGGATAATTTGTGCATTCTGTTACACTAGTAGCAACAGTTTGCTAGCTGTATGAGACACAAGGGACAGTTTGTGAATTCTGTTACACTAGTAGCAACAGTTTGCTAGCTGTGTGAGACACAAGGAATAATTTGTGCATTCCGTTACACTAGCAGCAACAGTTTGCTAGCTGTGTGAGGAACAAGGGATAATTTGTGCATTTTGTTACATTAGTAGCAAAAGTTCCCAGCTGTGTGAGACACGGGATAATTTGTGCATTCTGTTACACTAGTATCAACAATTCGCTAGCTGTGTGAGACACAAGGAATAATTTATGCATTCTGTTTCACTAGCATCAACAGTTTGTTAGCTGTGTGAGACACAAGGAATAATTTGTGCATTCTTTTATACTAGTAGCAACAATTCGCTATCTGTATGAGACATGAGGGATAATTTGTGCATTCTGTTACACTAGTAGCAACAGTTTGCTAGCTGTGTGAGGCACAAGGGATAATTTGTGCATTCCGTTACACTAGCATCAACAGTTCACTAGCTGTGTGAGGCACAAGGGATAATTTGTCCATTCTGTTACACTAGTAGCAGCAGTTCTCTAGCTGTGTGAGGCACAAGGGATAATTTGTGCATTCTGTTACATTAGCAGCAACAGTTCACTAGCTGTGTGAGGCACAAGGGATAATTTGTGCATTCTGTTATACTAGTAGTAGCAGTTCGCTAGCTGTGTGAGGCACAAGGGATAATTTGAGCATTCTGTTATACTAGTAGTAGCAGTTCACTAGCTGTGTGAGGCACAAGGGATAATTTTACATTCTGTTATACTAGTAACAACAGTTCACTAGCTATGTGAGACACAAGGGATAATTTGTGCATCCTGTTACACTAGCATCAACAGTTCACTAGCTGTGTGAGACACAAGTGGTAATTTATGCATTCTGTTACACTAGCGTCAACAGTTCGCTAGCTGTGTGAGGCACAAGGGATAATTTGTGCATTCTGTTATACTAGTAGCAACAGTTTACTAGCTGTTTGAGACACAAGGGATAATTTGTGCATCCTGTTACACTAGCATCAACAGTTCGCTAGCTGTGTGAGACACAAGGGATAATTTGTGCATTCTGTTGCACTAATAGCAGCAGTTTGCTAGCTGTGCAGGGCACAAGGGATAATTTGTGCATTCTGTTACACTAGCATCAACAGTTCACTAGCTATGTGAGACACAACGAATAATTTGTGCATTCTGTTACACTAGCATCAACAGTTCGCTACTGTGTGAGGCACAAGGGATAATTTTTGCATTCTTTATACTAGCATCAACAGTTTGCTAGCTGTGTGAGGGCACAAAGGATAATTTGTGCATTCTGTTACACTAGTAGCAACAGTTCGCTAGCTGTGTGAGACACAAGGGATAATTTGCGCATTCTGTTACACTAGTAGCAATAGTTCGCTAGCTGTGTGAGACACAAGGGATAATTGTGCATTCTTTTACACTACTAGCAACAGTTCACTAGCCATGTGAAATACAAGCGATTTAGTCCATTCTGTTACTGGCAGCAATAGTTCACTAGTCATATCAGACACAAGCAATTTACTTCAGGCTGTTACACTGATAGCAGCAATTCACTAGCTGTGAGAGACAGAAGGAATTTAAGCGCATTCTGTTACACTGGTAGTAACAGTTCATCACTAGCCACGTGAGACACAAGTGATTTAGTCCATTCTTTTACACTAGTAGCAACAGTTCAGTTTTACCTGGATTTACTTGAATGAAGGAATATGCTTGCACCATGCTTCTGACCAGCGTTTGGTGAGTCTTTCCACTACCTTACACAAATGGAAAGTACTGTGTGTAGTACGTTACTTAGCTTGGACAGGCACCGATTCCTCTGTTTTTCAGTCTCCACTGCACTTTGAATTATTGACCGTGGCACTGCCGCTCCTAGGTGCAGTTGTTTTCAGTTGTTTGCATAGCAACAGTTCACTAGCCATGTGAGATGCAAGGGATGTTATCCATCCTGGTACATTGGTAGAAACAGTTTGTTAGCCTAGTGAGACATAAGGGATTGTATTTGCATTTTGTTACATTCGTAGCAAGAGCTCCTTATCCACCTGAGACACAAGCAATTTAGTGCATTCTGTTACATTGGTTGTAACAGTTCACAAGCCATGACAGACGAGGAGGGTCACATGATGTAGAACAGTGGTAAAAAAGCAGTGAGCAGTTGCTCTGTCCACAAAACTCACTATTCGAGGAAAACTACTAACGACCTTTGTAAATCGTTATCAAAATACCTGAATGTAATGCTATAGCACTTAGACAAAGACCGGATTGAAGATTTTGGACAGAAATTTTACCATGAAGGAGCAAAATGCTGATATCTGCATCACGCCATCACCAACCTGCGCTCAGGCCTTTAAATGTAGTAAACTGTCAGCATCACCTGATGTGTTTCTGTAACAGTAATACGAGACAGCCCGAATGGACTGTTTCTTTGAAGAACTGGCAAGGATCAAGAGTGCTATTCTTACCCTTGCTGGAGAACTTAAAACAATAAAACTTTCTTTGGACTCACTAACGAGAAGAATGGGAGACGCCGTGTGACACATCAGCTCACTTGAGCAGAGCGGCACGATAAAGACATAAACCAGTCACACAGGAAGGTGGTGACAGCAGGTGTGGATGGAAGACCAAGAGGGACATAGCAGGTACAATAACATGGTCATATTAAGGCTGCCAGAGAAGGCTGAGGGGCCGGATACCATCAAATTCATACCGCGGCTATGTGGCAAGATTGCATGGTCCTCACCAAATGGGCCCTCTTACATCATTGAGCTGGCTCACCGGGCGCTATGGGCACCTCAAGAAGAAGGGGAAAAACCCAGAGTCGAGTTCTGATATTGAAATCATTGAACTGCCATGATAAAGTAGACATCCCTGCTACAGCGAGAGCCCTACTGTCAGTGGAATGGAAATTCTAATCTTCAGTGACTTACGTCCACAAATGCAGCAGAAACCAGATGCATACTGCAGTATCAAAAACAAACTGCATGCTGCAGGAAGGAATCAAGTTCAAAGTTGTCTGTCCTGCCCACTTGATTGTCACACTGAGGAATGGCAGTCAACTGTTCATTCCAGTGGAGCAGGCAAGAAAAGAACTGCCTAAATTCCTTGGTAGCCTGTGATGACGGCGACCGCGACCGTGATTGAGCGCTTTCAAAAAATGTGACTCAATCACGGTGCCTGTGTACAGGGCTACCTGGCAGGGAGGGTGACCGGATCAGGGGTTCTGCGAATATAACGACAGGATATCGCTATGTATACACATGCATGGGGTGGGGTGGGGAGGGACCCGCTGTGCAACATGGGTGGAAGGAGGAGGGTTTGTGGGTGTAGTGCGGCAGTGGGCTGCTGAGCTGGCCATGTGGCATGGTGGGTTGAAGGCAGGCTGGGCTTGGGAGGGTGCCAGGTTCAGTCCTGGTTTTTGTGCCGGGTCAGGTTTTTTTTTTTTTTTACTTTTGCAGCCCCTTCTCGACATGTACCCCTCCTGGAGTTGAGAATCCTTTAGTAGGGGGTGCTGGGGGCACAGCCCCCCCCACATAAAAAACAGAATTCTAAGTCTCAGGTGCCCTCTTGATGTTCGCCACGAGTGTATATTGCCGAAATTGATGTTTGGCGATGTACACTTGCCCAAATGGCGAACATCTTTCTGCAATCACTGTTATCACATGGAACCAATTCCTTCCTAACCTGCTCTCTCCAGTGTCTGGACAAAGTGGCAAATGACCACAGGGAGAGAGAAAATAAATTAGCACATTAGATAAGCAAACTGGCTGGGTGAAGTGAGAACTGAACTCTGTCCCAACAATGCTCAGTTTGAAATGTGACCGGCTGTGTTTTACATGGGACTGAGGAATGATGCATACTTAAGGACCCGCCAGACTTGATGGATGGGCCATGTGAACTTCGTAGCCCATCCTCTCCTCAAATCCATGACCCAGAAGTGCATGGAGCCTTGTGGTGAATACAGACACTGGAGCTCAAGTAACAGAATTTGGGCTGAACATGTGACAGCCTCAGCCAGGACAGTGGCAGGATGGTGGCAGAGTGGGAAAGTAACAGTGAAGGGCTACATCTGGGACTGAAGGCGTGAACCCACCACATACAGAATACTGGCTGAGCAACAATGCACAACCAGCCTGTGCTGCCGCAGAGAGAACTGGAGTCCCCACGTGGCAACACAGGCTGGTTGTGTGAAGAGTTGCATGTCCAGCATCTCTTATTGTGTATAGAACCCAAAAAAAGTAAGGCATTGTGAATTTCAGATAGAACAGATACTTTTAAAAAAGCCGCTGTCGCCACTGTAACAGTTCACTTTCTGTTTCGGCTGTTAGATGTGCACACAGCAGTTCTAGTGTTAGAAAGCAGGTAGCCCATGGATTTATGGGATGTTGTTGTACCACAGAAGGGTACAACTGCATTCCATGACCTTTGGCTGTGGTACAACAACGTTTCAGCTGGCATGGAAATCCATGTAAAGCAACCCCCTACTATACACCATAAACACACATTACAGATGCAAAAGGAGTTCTTCATTCCTTTATCCGCCCCTCATCATCAGTGAATGTGTCACAGGGAACTCAATCATTATCGATTTGGAGGCAGGTGAGTACACAGTATGGTCTTTACTAGGAGGAGAAAGGGAAAGGGTGATCTTTCGTGGAATGAATTCCAACTCTAAATGGGGTACAGCTGAACCTGAGATCCAGTAACAATTGGGTGCGGCCCCCTCACCCGTCATGCTACATGGTATAAACTTTTTGCTTGACCACTGTGTGCACGGCAAGAAGGTACGTGCAGGCTCGAATGAGAATCCCAGGTACACTAAAATGAAGGATGACAATCCCCATGAATGTGAGTTGGAACTCAACTAGTAAACAGTATCTCCACACTCTCAGTCAGCCGCAAAAGCAGAGCAATGTTGGGAACTAACTATTTGGGGAGAAGCAAGAGATGTGGTGTGGAGTGGGAAGGAATAGGGAGTGGGTAGCAATTGTGGAGTGGAGGCCTTTTGTGGGGGGTTGGAGGAAAGAGCTAATGGGGGATTGCAGTCAGCACAGACAGTCCACACTAGTAAGGTACCTGTGAAAACAGAAATAAAACTGGCTACAAACAGGAGATTAGCTTTTGTTAGTTACCGAGTAATATGTTATCTTCTAGTTAAAGAAGGGTTATGGTCAATGACGTATTTGGCAGGACAGCTATCTGCTTCCGTAATCTTACATAGAAACATAGACTTTGACGGCAGATAGGGATCGCTTGTCCCACCTAGTCTGCTCATTTTCTTACCTATTGGATAAGCTGCAGATCCTAGTTAACCAACAGCCTCCTTCCTCCTACCCCCCACTATAATTGCCTTATGTCTGTCCCATGCATTCTTGAATTCTCCCACTGTTTTTGACCCCATGACCTCCTCAGGAAGGTCATTCCATGCGTCCACCACACTCTCCTTGAAAAAATACTTCCTTAAGTTGCCTCTGAGCTGTACCCTCTCTATCTTCAAATTGTGCCCTCTTGTTCTTGCACATCTCTTTTTCTGAAAGGCGCTACCCTCTTGGACTTTGTTGATTCCCTTGAGGTGCTTGAAAGTTTCTATCGTGTCCCCCCTCTCCCTCCTTTCCTCGAGGGTATGCATATTAAGCTCTTTTAGTATCTCTTTATATGGCTTCTGGTGCAGACCCTGCACCATTTTAGTTGCCCTCCTCTAGACTGCCTCCATCCTGTCTATGTCCTGGTGGAGATGGGGTCTCCAGAACTGTACATAGTACTCCAGAAGGGGTCTCACCAACTATCTGTACAGAGGGATAACAACTTCCTGTTTTCTACTGGTGATGCCTCTCCCTACGTGTCCCAGTATCCCCTCAGCCCTCCTTACTGCCTTCTCACATTGCATGCCTACCTTAAGGTCATCTGATATGACTACCCCTAGGTATCTTTCCATTTTTTTTTTGTTGTTAGTACCCCCCCCCATTCTGTATTCTTCCCCTGGGTTTCTGTTGCCCATGTGCATTACTTTGCACTTCTTTGCACTGAAATTAAGCTGCCATATTTTTGACCATTCCTCTAACCTTGCCAAGTCCCTTCTCATCCTCCCCCCCCCGTCGTGCATCAACCCTGTTGCAGAACTTTGTGTTGTCTGCAAAGAGGCATACTTTTCCTTCCAGCCCCTCCACAATGTCACTTATAAAGACATTAAAGAGGACCAGTCCCAGTACTGAACCCTGTGGTACCCCACTAGTAACCTCCCTTTCTTCAGAGTGTACTCCATTTACTGTTACCCTCTTTGTCCTGTTATCCAGCCAATTTGTTCCCCAGGCTACCACCCTGGGACCCACTCCCAGGCTGGCTAACTTGTTTATTAATCTTTTGTGTGGAACGGTGTCAAATGCCTTGCTAAAGTCTAGGTAGGCCATATCCACAGCCCCTCCCTGGTCTACTACTTTGGTCACCAAGTCAAAGGAATCTATTAGATTCGGCTGACATGCCCTTCCTGCTGTGAATCCATGCTGCTTTGGGTCCTGTGTCCCGCTGGCCTCTAGGTACTCAACAGTTCTTTGTTTCAGAAGTGATTCCATCATTTTCCCTATCACTGAGGTCAAACTAACAGTTCTGTAGTTTCCTGCCTTTGCCTTGCTCCCACTTTTATGAGGGGGAATCACATATGCCCTCCTCCAATCCTCAGGTACCTCACCATCCTCCCATGATTTGTTAAAAAGGGTAGTCAGTGGTGTCACTAGGTCTCCCCTTAGTTCTTTTAAAATTCTGGGGTGAATCCCATCAGGCCCCATTGCTTTGTCCACCTTGAGTTTTAGGAGTTCTTTCAGGACCCTTTCTTCTGTGAATGGACTGGTATCGACCCCCCTGTCCAAAGGGCTTCTATTGTTTGGTTTAGGACTCTCCCCCTCTTCTTCTTTTGTGAATACTGAGCAAAAGTATTTATTCAGTATCTCTGCCTTTTCACTGTCACCCTCTGCCCACCTCCCCCCCCCTTTATTAAGCCTTTACTATCCCTCCCTTGGTCTTTCTTCACTCCCTAATGTACCTATAAAAGGTTTTATCCTCCTTCTTAACTGATTTGGCTATCTTTTCCTCGGTTTGGGCCTTCGCTGTTTTGACAGCCTTCGCTTCTCTTTTAACTGATACGGTTCTCTGTCCTGCTCCTTCTGTGATTCCTTATACTTCCTGAATGCTATCTTTTTCTCCCTAACCTTCCCTGACACCTCTTTTGAGAACCATAGTGGTTTTTTACTTCATTTTATTTTGTTTATTTGCTTTCCACAAAGGCTTGTTGCCTCTATGATGGCAGTTTTGATTTTTCCCCATTGTTCTTCCACTCCTCCTTCCTGTCCATTTACTAGTGCATTCTTTAGGCACTCACCCATTTTGCCAAAGTCACCCCCCCCCCAAAGTCCGGTACCCTTGATTTTGTATGGCTTGACTCTACAGCTGTGTTTATCATGAACCACACTGTTTGATGGTCACTTGTTCCCAGATGGCTACCCACTTCTAAATCTGTGATCCTCTGTCTGTTCTAATTTGAGAGTAACAGGTCTAAGATTGCTCCCTTCCGAGTGGGTTCCAACACTAGCTGTCTGAAGTATGCCCCCTGTAGGGCATTGAGAATGGCCCTGCTCTTGGATTTGGCTGCTGAAAATGTGCTCCAGTTAACATGTGGCATATTCAGGTCCCCCATCAACAATATCTCTCCTTTTTCTGCCATTCTAAGGATGCCTTCTAATATAATTTCCTTGTCCATTTCCTCTTCCTGAGATGGGAGTCTGTATACAACCCCTGTGTGGATTGTGGTGCCTTTTCCTGTCTCTAAGGTGACCCATAGTGCCTCCTCTCCTCTCAGTTTACCTTTTAGTTCCGTTGCTTCGATTCGTTCCCTTACGTAGAGAGCTACTCCTCCTCCTCCTCTTTTACCCTCCCTGTCCTTCCTGTAGATTGTGTACCCTGATATGTTGACATCCCAGTCATGGTTCTTCGAGTACCATGTTTCTGTGACTGCCACGATATCCAGGTGTCCCTCTTCCATCAAGGCCACGAGTTCAGAAAGCTTGTGTACTCATCGCCCTCCATTTGTTGTTGTTGTTAAAACTTTTTATTGTTTCCAAAAAAATATACTGTATATAACAATACATACATGTAAGCTGTATGCAAGCGACACAGCCAATCACCATACATCAAATATCACAAGCAGCACAAGAACTATGAAGGGATGTGTCAGGCTTAAACTCATACCTTATATTGGTAAAAAACTGTAGGCATCTAAGCATGTCGTGTTAAAACAGGATCAATAATACAAGGCCTGCCTGATATGGCCCAGAGTATCATCGCTAAGAGGTGATATTCGAAGTGATGCATACAGTTCCAGTGTGATCATGGCGCCCCTACGATCACACCTGCATTGAAAACAAACAAATATAACACACACAAAGCATCTGGAAGGTCCTTAAGTAGTAGGCATATACCAACTCAAGTACAAAGAGAGTATAATTACACATATCACATACAACATATCACTGCCACAAACCATATAAAAACTACAAATAGATATCTGCCTCTATCTCCAAAATCAAACAAAGGGGCAGAGGACACTGCAGAGCAGGACACTGCAGCACAGGAGCTAGCACAACAAAACTCGCCCAAAACAGGGACCAAAACAAAAAAGCAAAAAGGAAATCCAAAAAACTTCTGATCATAGGAGACTCCATGATTTGGGGAGTTGATACCTATCTCCAGCCAGGGGTAATGGTCCGATGTCTCCCAGGTACATCAGTGTGGAGAGACACTGACCGCATTGTTAAAATTATTCAGGAAACAGGAGAAAACATTGACATTCTGGTACACATAGGGACTAACAATCTTGTCAGCCGGTCAGTTGTGGAGACCAAGGAAAACCTGACCAGGCTGGGTGACAAACTATCATCCATTCCGTCCAGCATCTCCTTCTCTGAGATCCTGCCAGTCTGGGAGAGGGGGGGCAGATGGATGGAAGGTCAGAGAAGGGGAGATAGGGGAGCTAAACATGTGGCTTAAGGGCTGGTGCCAGGAAAAAGGACACAAATTTGTAGGGAACTGGCAACAGTTTTGGGAGCGAAAGTTCTTTAAATTTGATGGACTGCATCTGGCTAAGGAGGGAGTCAGTGCATTGGGGCAGAAGTTTGACGTCTTTGCAGAATATTTAAACTAGCAAATGGGAAGAAGGGTGCAGCGCCCCATATGTCGAATGGGAAAACCCCCCCTCCCCCCTCAGCTAGTGGTCAAACAGGAGTTCAGCATGTTTGTAGTTCATTTGCATCACCAGGTAAGGAAAAAGGTCCAGCTCCCTATACAACACACAGGGGAAACACCAGACCTTGCCCAGCAACTAACATACCAAAATCTGGCCAATAGAAAATCATGTACACAAATGTTCTCAGTCTGGGAAACAAGATCCCAGACCTGCAAGCACTAATGACAGAGGCTAAACTGGACATAGTAGCCATTAGCAAGACATGGTTTACCAGTAACCACACTTGGGAGACTTCAATACCTGGCTATGTACTGTTCAGACGAGACCGAGGTGCAAAAAGTGGGGGGGGTGGTGGAGGGGCCCTTTATGTCAATGAAAATCTCAAAGCTGCAGAAATTCAGAATACATATAAGGAGCCAGAAGAACTGTGGGTCACCCTGGAAACAGGAAATGGGACAGCCATACGAACTGGGGTTGTGTACAGGCCTCTAGACCAGGGGGAAGACGTAGACACATTACTGTTAGAAGATATACAAAACATGACAGCTAAAGGAGAGGTTCTGATAATGGGAGACTTCAACATGCCAGATACAGTTTGGTCAATACTAGCAGGAACATCTGCCAGAACTAGACACATGATGGATTCCCTGCAGGGGAAGGGCCTCAAACAACTGATACAACAACCCACAAGAGTCAGGGGCAATCCTAGATCTAGTACTGACTAACAGGGAAATGATTACAGATCTCCAGGTAGAAGGTCACCTGGGGGTCAGTGACCATCACATGGTATGGTTCAATTTGGCTACTAGAACTAAATCATCCCATTCCAAGGCAAAAATGTGGGACTTCTGAGGAGCTGACTTTGATAAGATGGCCAACAGAGTTAAGCTAGCCCTGGCAAAAAGAAATACAGGTGAGGGGATACAGGCAAAGTGGGCAAGCATTAAGGATGCAGTACTTGAAGCAACATACCATTGTGTTAGAGAAAAAAGGAAGTGCAAAAGAAGAAGGAAACCAGTTTGGGGTCTCAAAAACAGTAGCAGAAAGGGTCAGAGCCAAAAGGCTGGCCTTCAGGAAATATAAGGGAACGCAGCAGGATGAAGATAGGGAGGCATACTAAACTTCCCTAAGGGAATCAGGGAAGGCAGTAAGGTAGGCAAAGGCCCAAACCGAGGAAACACTAACACAAACAGTAAAAGAAGGTGACAAGACTTTCTATAGATACATTAGTGAAAGGAGAAAGTCCAGAGGAGGTATTGTTAAGATCAAAGGGGATAAGGGTGTGTGTGAGGAGGAGTACCATGTAAAAGCATCTATCCTAAATAGATACTTCTGCTCAGTATTTACTGAAGAGAAGGTAGAACAGGGCCCACAGCTCAGCACCTTGGACATAGGGGGAGAGGGAGGTGTGCACTAGTCCCTTCACAAACGAAAGGGTCTTACAAGAGCTCGATAAGCTCAGGATGGACAAGGCAATGGGACCTGATGGCATACATCCCAGGGTACTAAAGAAGTTAAGGGTGGAACTAGCAGAGCCATTATCAGAACTGTTTAGTGAGTCTCTGAGCACAGGAGAGCTCCAGAAGACTGGAGAAGGGCTCATGTGATCCCACTCCACAAGAGTGGTAGCAGGGAGGAGGCAGGGAACTACAGACCAGTCAGTCTTACCTCAGTAGTGGGCAAGATTATGGAGGCACTCCTTAAGGAAAGGATAGTGCAACACCTGGAATCCATAGGAGCACAGGATCCAAGACAGCATGGGTTTACAAAAGGAAGGTCCTATCAAACTAATCTCATTGATTTCTTTGACTGGGTAACCAGAGTGTTTTGACTGGGTAACCAGAGTGGTGGACCAAGAGGGAGCAGTTGATGTCTCCTACCTTGACTTCAGCAAAGCTTTCAATACTGTTCCACATAGAAGATTGATTAATAAGCTGGGTAGGCTCAGGGTGGGTCAGAAGTTGGTCAACTGGGTGGCAAACCAGTTGACGGGCAGAAAACAGAGAGTGGTGGTAATCGGTATACAGTCAGAAGAGATGCAAGTCACAAGTGGGGTACCTCAGGTATCAGTTCTGGGACCAGGCCTCTTCAATGTCTTCATCAGTGACATTGCAGATGGACTGGAGGTTAAGGTTTGTCTGTTTGCAGATGACACCAAGATCTGCAACAGAGTAGATGATCCAGATGGGGCGGGTAGAATGAGAAGAGATCTGGATAAACTAGCAAAATGGTCGGAAGAGTGGCAACTGGGGTTTAACGCAAAGAAGTGCAAGATCATGCACATAGAGAAGAGAAACCCTGAAACCATCTATAGGCTGGGAGGGGAGTTGCTGGCAGTCACAAGGGAAGAAAGAGACTTTGGCATCATCATCACCGATGACCTGAAATCATGCAAGCAGACCACTAAAGCAGTAGATAAGGCTAGGGGGATGTTGGGGGTGTATTAGTAGGGGTATCACAAGTCAGAAGAGGGAGGTAATAATCCCTCTTTACAAGACACAGGTTAGGCCACATCTGGAGTACTACATGCAGTACTGGAGGCCGCACCTTCACAAGAACATTAACCAAATTGAGGGAGTCCACAGAAGGGCAACCAAAATGGTGCAGGGACTGCATCAGAAAACATATGAGGACAGATTAACAGAGCTCAATATGTATACCCTAGAGCAAAGGAGGGAGAGAGAGGTGATATGATCGAAACATTCAAACACCTTAAGGGCATTAACAAGGTGAAAGAAACTAACATGTTTCGATATAACGATATAAGAAAAATAGCAGGACAAGGGGACACAGCATGAGATTAGAGGGAGGCCGATTAAGGGGTAATGTGAGGAAGTTCTTTTTTCACAGAAAAGGTGGTGGATGCATGGAACGGCCTACCTCAGGAAGTGGTGGATATGAATACAGTGCAGGGCTTCAAACAGGCATGGGATCGGCATAAGGGAGCAATACAGATGAGTATGAATAGATAGGCCATTGACAGAGCAAAGGCCGATGGCACATTCATAAAGTAGAAAAAGAAATAGGCAGACTGAATGTGCCTTGCAGTCCTTATCTACCGTCAATGTCTATGTTTCTATTACAGTGTGCCCACAATTCCTATTATTCGCCCCACACTGTGGCGAGGGAAGGGCGGCGGACAATGCCCTATTAAGTTCTCTCAGCCAACCCCCTCTCTAGGTTTAAGGAATGTAATGAAGGGGCTCCAGAGGCTATTATACAGGGATAAAGTGTTGCCTACCACATGTGGCATCCTTGCCAAGTTGGCAACTTGCATTACGTTATTTAGTATTTCATTTATGGATGAGAATTCTGATGTTCTCCATCTACAGAGGAGAAGCTTCTTGGCCTACCTACTCAGGATGGCCGTCCACTGCTGATCTTGTGGTGTAAATAAAGGTTTTTTTGCATAGTTGCTGAGAAACAGCACCTCCGGTGGGGGCAGTGGTTTCTGGAGTATTTGGGATCCTATATTACATACATACTGCCACAGTGGCTTGATTGCTGGGCACTCCCATGGGATATGGAGTAGGTCTCCTTTGTGAGATTTGCACCTCCAACAGAGGTCATCCTGGATAAGCTTGGCCTTGTAGAGCACCCCAGGGGTCCTGTACCAAGACTGGAAGATTTTATTTTAAATCAGGGCGCTTCTAGGGTCAGGGTAGACTTTGTGGGCCAGCCTCCAGCAGGATCTCCAGTCCGAGTCGGATATCTGGATGTTCAGCAGGCTTCCCACTTAGCTTTGGCTTCCAGGGATTGAGAGGGGAGTTGGGCTCTGAGCACTGCATAGATCACGCTGGCCTGACTTCTCTTTAGGGTCAGCCAGTGGGTGACCTGTGATATAGGTTTATCCTTGGAACCCAGGTGGGTATAGTCAGTGATGGCATGTCTGAGCTGCAGAGATCTCCAGAACTATTTTGGAGAGATATTATGGCTGATGCACATGCCTCCGAACGAGTCCAGGGTGGTGGTCACTGGCAAATAAGTATCTCCGAGATTACGTAGCTCAGTTGCCACCCAGGAGGCCTAGTAAACTGGTCTGTGGTCCATTATGATGTTCTTATTACCCCACATAGGTGTCAGGCTGATGGGGGTAGGACTGGAGTTCAACCTTCTGTGCAGTTTCCCACACTATTCTACAGTGGGGCCAATTGTAGGGTCAGTTAGGATCCCTCGGGAGGAGGTCATTATATAGCAACAGGGATAAGTGATTCACCTTACTGTATGCCAGCTCTATGTGTAATCATTGCGGGGCATCGGGCGGGGGGAGGATGAAAACCACTTTAGCATTTGGGCTGCTTGAAATGCCCACTTGTATCCTTCAAACCATGGTAAGCACCAGCCTACCTCTCTCCAATTGACTCGCAACTCCTTGCGACTATATCTGGGTTTTTTTCTCCTCCCATATAAAATCCCTCAGTAATGAGTCGATCTTACTGTACCATCCTAGTGGGAACTTCAGTGGGAGGTGGGACAGGACGTACAGGAGCTTGGGTGAGGTGATCATTTTAATCGCTGAAATTTTGCCCATAAGCGTGAGCTGGAGTGGTCTCCATCTGTCCAGCTCAGTACGGATAGCAGCAAGCAGGGGTTTTAGATTTGTCTCCCAGATTTTGGCGAGTGATGGCATTATCACTATCCCTAGATAAGTAATCCCATCTGGGGCCCAGCGAAGGCTGAAGGCCGAGACCATATTCGGGGTGCATTTGCCATTTAGTGGGAGAACCTCAGTTTTAGTTGGATCAAGACGTAGCCCTGAAAACCCTGCAGTCTGACAGGGTAGCTAGGGATCAAGGCGTAGCCCTAAAAAACCTGCAGTCTGACAGGGTAGCTAGGAGGGGTTGGATGGATGACTCAAGGTTGGCCAAAGGGACCAGGAGGTCATTGGCGTACATCAAGGTGGTGTACTTCATGCCCCCCACTTTTAGACCCTGAATGCGGGGGTGCTGCTTTATGGCTGCAGCCAGAGATTCCACTGCCAGCATGAAAAGAAGTGGTGAGAGAGGGCAGTCTTGGCGAGTCCCTCTGCCCAGAGGGAAGGGGGGGACATTGTGGCATTGGTCAGTACTCTGTTGGTAGGGGACTGGTAAATTGCCTGAACCCAGGCATGGAAGCCCCCTCCAAAGCCCATTGTCTGCAGGACCTGTTGGACAAAATCCCATTCAAGGGAGTCAAACGCCTTCTCAAAATCAATCGTAACCGCTGCAGCGGGGATGGTGAGCGTTATAGCTATATGAATCAGGTTCATTAGTGATCTGATGTTGTCTGTACCGTAGTGGCCCTTCACAAAGCCCACCTGAGAGGGATGTATAAGGTTGGGTAGTAAGGGATTAAGCCTGGACGCATGTAGCCTGGGCAGAGTTTTGCTATTGGCATTCAACAGTGAGATAGGCCGGTAGCTGGAGGCTTTCTGAGGGTCCTTTTCCTTTTCCGGAAGGACAGAAATTACTGCCTCCTGGAAGGAAGGGGGGAGTGTTCCTGCTTCCAGGGCCTTAGTATAGATGTGCTGGAGGATCGGGGAGACTGTGTGATGTAATAGTTGCAAGACTTCCAGGGGGAAGCCATCCCCACCTGGAGCCTTGCCTGCCTGTAAGGTCTTCAGGGTGGCCTCCACTTCCTTGGTCGTGAGGCGGGCATCCAGAGCTTGGGCTTGCTGCGTGGATAGCTTGGGAGATTCAGAGCTTGCAAGAAAGGGACTGCCCCTTGGGGGTTCAGGGCTCTGGAAGAGGTATATACAGTAGCTTGGCATAGAAGTCAGCCATTATACTGTTAATATTATCAGACTTGGTTTGGACTGCCCCTTGCCCATCAGCCAACCTGTCAATATGCCTGTCTGCTTGTTGTTTCCCGGGACAGTAGGCAGGAACCCTTCCCCCCTTCCCAGTACTTATGTTTGAGACGTAAGACGCAGACTTCTGCCTTTCTGGAGAGCAGCTTGCTAGCCTCCAACCTGGGGACAGCCACAGCAAGACCACTTGGGATCGGAGGGATGGAAATGTCAAGGCCTTGAAATGGGCTTCTGCTTCCTTTAGATGCCTCTCTAACTCTCCAAGGTGCTGCTCTCTTCCTTCTCCTCCAGCTGGCATATCCTGTTATGGCCACCCCTCAGGGTGGCCTTAAAAGCCTCCCAGGTGTTACCGGTGGACGTATATGAAATGGGGTTCTCCTGGAAGAACAATGTGGTCTTCTGCTGGTGCCAGGGGGCAAACTCAGGGTCCCTCAAAAGAAGGGGGTCTAGCCACCAGGAGGGGGATGAGAAGGAGGGGGGCCCCAGGAGAAGCTTAGTTGTACCGGTGCATGATCAGAGATTACCATCTGCTGGATGGTGGCTTCCAGAGCCACCTTAGTACTGTCCGGGGAAGAGATCCAAAAATCTGTTTGGCTGTGGGAGTTATGAACTGGGGAGTGGAATGAATAGTCTTGGTTCCTGGGGTGGAACACCTGCCAGATGTCCGTGAGGGCCATGCTCTGCCGTAGTTGCTCAAGCGCTTTTGCCCCTCTGACATGTGATTCTATGCTGGACGGACATCTATCTATGAGGGGGTCCAGTGTGAGATTGAAATCCCCCCAATAAGCACAGGGACATTTTCCCTGGCAAGGCCTCCCAACTCGTGAGCCAGTTTGTGGAAGAAGGTTGGGGTGTCTTCATTAGACTGTATATGTTCTCCATTAGTAAGGGGCCCTCTGGCATAGACATCAGGGCAAGTACCCATCTCCCCTCAGGGTCACCAATCTTTTTGGAGACTGCCCAGTGGAGCTTTTTACCGATAAGTGTAGCCATACCTCTTTTTCTGGTAGGGGCGGAGGCATGGATCACCATTCCCACCCAATCCCTGCACAGACTGTCATTCCCACCCAATCCCTGCACAGCCTGTCATGTTCTCAGGGCTCAATTTGGTCTCCTGTATGAAGGTCAGCCTGGCATGCAGTCTCGTCAGGTGAGATAACACCCACTTTCTTTTTACAGGGGTGTTCATCCCCCTCATATTCCAAGTATATCCAGTGATATCACCCATTAAGGAATTCCATGAGAATCAAGTGTGAGTAGAGAATAAAATACAGAGCCAGTACTTCGATTTGGCTGCTGGCACCCATTCGAAGCACCGGGGATGGGACAGTTAAAGGCACCTCGTGGTCTGGGATATTGGCAATACCTACTTTCTTGTTGTGTAGCTTTTCAGGTGTGTCACAAGCAGTAAACAACAGTGCAACAATCAAGCTGTTTATATTCATATACAAAAAAAGAATACAGATGGGATGCAGAGGTGGTCTGCTGGCTGCACCAAACTGCTGAAGGCCCACCTCTGCCCCCTGGGCACTTCTGGGAGATGCCCCCGCAAGAACAACCAGAGGGAGACCCCATGATAGGGGCATCCCAGATGTGTGTCCTTGCAAGGGGGTGTAGGTCCAAAGGAAAATCATCGGCTACTCAGCATACGAGGGAAGGTTGAGGATATTCCTCTATGAAACTCTGCCCTGAGGCCTAGCATATGATGTGGGGTAGGAATCAAGAGGGGAATGTCAGGGATGAGGGTGCATAAAACGGGGACTGGGATAGGACATTGATAAAACAAAGCCCCATACCTTGGCCTCAGTGGGTCATCACTCATGGAAAGAGTTTCCCAGCCGGACCAGAGGAGCACATCCCCCCCGAGTGGGGGGGCTGGTCAGCATGGAAGAAGGCAAGGACAGTCCCAAAACAAGCTAGACATGCACTTCGGATACCAGCAAGTCTGTCCCATGGCCATGCACCTGTGACATTTTAAACAGTGAAATAGCTATTAGTCAAGCATGCACATGACATGAGGGCACCCAAGGCATAGGAAGGTCCATATGGCCGGTACAGTCCACATTTCAGCTCAATAAGGATCCCCTGGCCTGGTCATCCTTCAGCTGCGCTGTTGGGGGGGGGGCAAGTCTCACATCCATCCTCTGCCATCCTGGTGAACTGAAGCACAGCAGTCCATCCTCTGGCAGCTGTACCGACCTGTAATGTTGGGGGGGAATCGTTTGAAGCATCATGCAGCAGGACAGTCTCTGGCCCGGACCCTTATTGTAGGAGAGCATACAGTTCTGCCATCTCTCAGCGAATCCCTCCCAGTATGGGAGCGTGGTAAATGCCAGTGGGTGTGAGCAGTCTCTCAGTCAAACATGCGACTGCTTAAAAGGTAACACAGGGAGCCGAGCAAGCTCCCCTGTTTGCTGAAGGCTGCACTTTTGCCCAGTAAAAGGAAACCTGGGGGGAAGCTCAATCAACAGAAGGTAAATACAGAGGCAAAAAGAGCCTCCCCAATCTGCACTCCACGGCATATGAAGATATGGGGACATGGGGACAAACTGACCATGTGCCCCTGAAATCCCTCCCAGTATAGAGTGGGGCAAGCATATGTCAGCGACATCATGGCACCTCCTCTGGTGGAGATAAGAGGGGTGGGGGGAGAGGAAGAAAACCTCCCAAGTGGAAGGCCCAAGAACCGGCAGTATGCGTGAGTGACACAGCAGGGCCTTGACAATTGGCCTCCCTCGACTCCCTTAATCCCCATCCCTTTCCGGTCGAACATCAAGCAGAGCAGAAGCATACACTGAGAGTTATGGGGCCACAATAAACAAAAGCACTTATCTGACTATTTGGGGGTAGCCTCCTTCAGAAGTGGAACATCTCAGCTCATGGGGGACGCAATTCTGGGGTTGCCACCATCTTCCTGGAGATCAGATGATGCACTCTGCAGTACATGATATTCCGGTCCCTCCGATGCAGTGGTCAACTTGTCAAAGGCCAGGATCTGGGCTGCCCACGATCCGGATAGTGATGGCAAGTGTGGCCGTTGACGGTGCAACTGGAGGGTGTTGGGAGACGCTCCGGAGGTCTTCAGTTGCTGCTCTGGGGGGGGGGGGCTCAGTACCATGAAGCAGTTCTTCATAAGGAAATTCTTCAGCTCATCCCTGACTAATGTTTCCATCTGGGTACCCCTGGGCTGGCCGTACGGGTCCTTTCTGATGGGTGGTCTCATTTCCCATAGCAGAGAGTGATATGGTGCTTCCTGTTACTCTGGGAAGGGAGTTCCCACTGATTATCTGGTTCAGTTTGCCATGTCCGGTCCCTGGGTACATGCACAGGAGACCACCTGTCCAACCGCTCTGAATGGCTCCTCGAAGGCTCAGGATGCGACCACCACAACCCGGCCTCACCTTGCTAGTTCCTCTGCAAGAACTCCATCAAAGCGTCTGGAGAGAAGAACTGAAGAGGGACTCCATTATGAACCACTCGCATGGTGGTCGGGTACCGTAAGGAGAAGGTGAGTCCAATTTTATGCATTGCGTGGTGGGCCTCTGTGTAGGCCCGCCGCTTGTCGGACAGTTTTTTAGAGTAGTCGGGGTAGATATTTATGCGGTGGGTATGCTACTGCAGCTGTTGCAACTCTATGGATTTCGCCATCACCCTTTCCTTGTCCCGGTAATCCAGGAACTGGGCAATGATTGGCTGTGGTTTTTCCTGGCCCTTAGGCATGGGGGCTAGAGTGCGATGGGCCTGCTCCACCTGCAGGCTGCATTCAGGGCCCAGGTGTAGGATCTCGGCCAGGGCATTTTGTAGAAAGAGTTCTGTATTCCAATCTTCAGCCTGCTCCGGGAAGCCTAGGAACCAGAGATTATTCCTTCGCTTCCGGTTCTCTAGGTCATCAGTTTTATCCTGTCATTTTTGAAATAGTTGGCGAAGCTCCTGGAGCAGTGCTGAGTGTTCCGCACGTTAGTTTCACTAGCTGCCAAGCGATGCTCCAGTTGAAATATCCTTGCCTCAAATGCTTGCAGAACCTGAGTGTTGTGGTTTGTGGCCAATGTCACTAGGGACATTGGTGCTAGTAATTGTCTGAACATCCCTTTGACTGACCCCTGGTCCCAGGCTGCAGGGTGTTGAGGAGGCTGTGCCATGCTGCACGATGAGGCCAAAGTAATATGGCTAAAGTTCTCAAGCAAACTGCTTCTGGCAAGACAGAAGATGCCTATAAATAAGAAAATCCTAGGAGTCCTTGTAGTATAATGCACAGCTGGATGTCTTCAGATGTGCAATATGAGTAAGGATAAGACAGGATAGTGATGGATTAGTCCCTCTAGGCTAGAGAGCCTGTGGCTCAGGCTGCCATCTTAGCACCCTCAGGGGCAGTCCCTCGCCCTCCATTTTTTGATTGTCTTACCCCTTTTACCCCATCCCTGCCCTTACTGCCTTGCCTTTTTCTCCATTTACCCCTGTCCTGCTCCCTATTGACCTCTCTACCTTGGTGTTTGCCTCACTAACTACCCTGTTTTGTGGGGAGGCTGGGAATCCCTTGCTTCTTATCAGTGCCTCCCTCCTTGGCTAGTTTAAAAGCTTGCCAATGAAACATTTAAACCTGTCACCTAGGAGCCTGGTTCTCCTCCCAGGCAGATGCAGACCATCATGCCTTGTGCAAACTTGGACCAAACAGCAGATGAGAACAGTGGTGGCAAAGAGAAGAGGTCCACCTTTCACAGAGGACAACTTTTAGGTCACCAAATTTCTAGTTCTTTGGGGAAGGCCGCAAGTGGCACCAGTTTAAATAGAGGTGGTTTACAAGCTCAAGTTGCTAATGGCAAGGTTTTTTTTGTTATCACTGTTAATGTTACTGGGTAATGCTGAAGTGTATTCACCTTCTCTGTGGATTATTGGGGGAATCATAAGAAGTGGGGTTTCTGTAGGAGTGAAGGGAAGGGGGATACAGCATGTTAATGACCCTCAGATTAAAGTATCATTCAGTAAAGGTATCATCTAGAAAAGAATTTAAATGACACAGTATATTTTTAAAATAGGTTAAATAGGTACGCCGATTAAGTTTATGTCATGGAATATTACAGGAGGGCAATCAGTCTGCAAAAGATAGAACATTTAAACGCACATAAAACAAATGGGCACCAACACTGGTGTCCTAGAGGAGACACACATTACAAAATGTCATCTAAATGTGTTCTGCAGAAATAGGTTGGCCAGGTGTATGGGTCAGGGCAGGATAATAAGAAACATGCATTTGTCAATGCTGAAAGTTTCTTTGTTGTGCAATAGAGCTAGGAGTATATATACGTCCTGAATCTATATATGTCCAAATATATTTAGCACTTAAATAATTAAAGAGCCCCTGTAAACAACTTTAAAAAATACAGAAACATGGATTTTGTTGGCAGAAAAGGACTGTAGGCCCACCTAGTCTGACCCTTGTCCCAGCCTATTCCATCACCACTGACCCTAGCTGGTCATAGGTGTCACTCCCTCCCCTGTTCCTCTACCTAATATGCCTTTGTGCCTATCCCATGCATGTGTGAAGCTCCCCACAGTCTTTGCCTCACTACCTCTTCTGGCAGGCTGTCCCAGTCATCCACCACCCTTTCCATGAAGAAATATTTTCGTGCATCTCTCCTAAACCTCCCCTTTAGCTTCATGTCATGTCCCTTTGTTCTAGTGTCTTCCTTTATCTGCAATAGACCCTCCACTTGCACCTTGTTCACACCTGTGAGGTTCTTGCAGGTTTCAGTCATGTTCCTCTCACTCTCCTCTCTTCTAGGTAGCACCTGTTGAGTTCCTGCAGCCTTTTCTTGTATGGCTTCTCATGCAGCCTCCTCACCATTTTGGTTGCCCCCCTCTGTACTGCTTCCACCCTTTCAGTGTCTTTTCAGAAGTGTGGTTTCCAGAACTGGACACAGTACTCCCAGTGTGGCCTCACCAGTGAGCAACAGAACAGCAGCAGCACCACCTCCCTCCTCTTGCTAGAAATCCCTCCCCAGTGCACCCCAGCATCCTGCTAGCCTTTCCCACTGCTTTATCACACTGCTAAGCCACCTTGAGATCATCAGATATAATGACCCCTAGGTCCGGTTCTTGCTTGGGGACTGTAAGCTCCACTCTCCCATCTTATACACAGCCCCTGTGTTGAGCAGCCCTAAAGCATAGCCTTGCACTTTTTGGCATTGAAACCCAGCCGCCACCTTAGCGATGGGGAAGAGAGGGTAAGCCATGGACCAGCTAGGATCTGTAATATATGCAGTAGATTGGGAAAATGGGCAGACTAGGCGGGCCAAGCAGTCCTTTCCTGCAAGCACATTCTGTGCTTCAATGCCACTCCCGAGACCATTCATCTAGTTTCCTCAGATCACTTTTCATTCTGTCCACCCCTTTCTGAGTGTCAACCCTGTTGCAGATTTTTGTATAATTTGCAAAGAGGCACGCCTTATTATCAAGCTCCTCCGCAGAGTCAGTGTTGCTTTTGAAGACAATGAAGAGGACCGGTGCAGCACTGACCCCGTGGCACCCCACTGATCACTCTCCTATCGCCCAAGTGGCTATCATTTACTATTTTTAGATACGAGTTAGCTTATAGTTTACTCTTTTTATGTTCGCTGTGCCATGTGCAGTGAACATTTTGTTATGAGAGTGAGTTTTGAGAGGTGTGACACTGTCAGACCAATGCAGAGCAGTCTGTAAGGGGCTCAGCAGTGTCACACCAATCCTCAGCCAGGCTGGTCATTTATTTAGTTTTGGTTTGTTGTCCGGGTGCGTACACTGATCCCAGGGATCATTTTTAAGCATAACCCTGGCCATTACGATGGCACATCAAAGATGGTACAAGAAACATTTAGGTAGGTACGAGAAGATGAGCACATTAGCAAAGCCATATAGTTAGTGCTATACAGTTGGAATGCCGCTACCTTCCTCCCTCCCCTCTTCTACCTCTCTCCCCCTCCTCTCCACCACTTGGTACTAACTCCACCTTTATCTTTGCCTTCTCTGACCCCTGGCAGGGTTCTCAGCATCATAAAGGGGTCAGAACTTGAAAAGCCTCTTTCCTCCCCTTACCTCCTTTCTTCCACCCTTTTCTACCTTCCTCCTCCTCAGTTCCCTACTTTGCACTCAACCATACCTCTATCATTGCCCTGATTTGACCCCTGGCAGGGTTCTCAGTATCCTGAGGGGGTTAGATCTTAGTATGCCTCTCACCTCCCTCCCTCCCCTCCTGCCCTCCCTTTACCTCCTTTCCTCCCACTTCCTCCTCTCCTCTATTCAGCCCTACTACATTAGCCCCTAAATCTCTATTACACTTGTAGATTATTTGCACTTCTGGTGTACCATAGCTAACTTGTACTGTCTGTGCTACCCCATACTAGCTTGCCCTAGATCAAAACTGTTAGAATTCCATTCAGTCATTGTCTACTTACACAGTCTACAAGCTTCTTAGTTGTTTGAATTGTGTGCTATTGTATCTATCTCAGTAGTATATCATCCTGCTGCTTAGTTCAAAACTGTTAGCATTCCATTCTGTCATTACTTACTTTACAGGCGTCTTATTTGTATGTATTCAAATGTAAATTTTGTGTTATTGTACCAAATCTCTGTAGTCAATCCTCATGTTCCCTTACCCCCCTGGTCACTCTGTGAGATGAGCAACTTGTTGTTCAGTGTGCCTTCCTGGTGAAACATTTCAATAAATAAATAAATAAAGTGGAAAAATAGTGCAGGAAGTGATGACAGTACATACAATTGAAAGTGCACAGCGGTGCCAAGCAGCACAGGCTCGCAATAAGACATCCCATAAAGCATGGACACATTATGCAAATGTAACCCCTAGATGGCGCTATCCCAGGGGCTACTACCCCTGCCTGATTTGCCACTAACAGGTTGAGGGGCCTGGATCCAATGGCGGGTGCCTCCACCCAGAGGTCAGGGTTTGCAATAGTTAAACTAACTTGGTCACAGCCCTCTGGGACACTGCAACCCCTTTCTTCCCACTAGTGGCCCACACAATATATCAGAATTACCTTCACAGTATACACTTACCCCAGGTCTGGTTCCGGCACTGGGACCTCCTGTGAAATGAGATACAGTGCAACAATCACAGTACAGTACTTTAACATAGACAAATACCTCAGGCAGTATAACTTTGCTGAAACAAGCAGCTCTGATTTATTTAGGGATATAACAAGGACAGGGGAAATCAGGTTAATTAGCTTATCACTCTAATAATCTACCTATGGCTCTGTGCACAGGCCTATCCCTATCAGATTACTGTCCCTGGGTACCCAATCTCAGTGGCTAGTCCAAACCGTGGCAGCTGGTAGGGGCCTTTCACACAGAGAAAAGGAGAATTAAACAGTCAGCAGTACAGTAATTCCATTTGGATTTAATTGGCAATTCAACAGGAGCACCCTGAATTAGTGCACTCACGACCTCCAAATAAGATAGGGTCCTTCAATGTCAGCAGGGCTCACTTGAGGTACACAAACCTCTTCACACATCCATATAAAAGAAAGCACTATACCAGGCAGGCTGCATCTGTATCCCGACCGCAATTACTGCACAATACCCGGAGAACACACAGCAGATTCAGTTCCTGACAGACCGAAGTGCAATTTTCAGCAATTCCTCCAGTCTTCTACAGGGTGAGCCTGGTTTCTACTCTTCAGAGATCCTTTGATTCTTTTCACAGGACGGATTCAGTCCTACAAGCTGTTACACAAGCTGCAGACCGAACTCTGGGCCTTACACACGCTTTTTTGACTAAAACTGCACACTGAAAAAGCACAGGGCTCCTTCCTTCTTCACTGCCAAAGCTCAACTGAAACTCCAACCGACAAAACTGGCACTTCCTTTGAGTTCCTCCCAGTTCTTGACTGGATTGGCTGTCACTCACAATAGACTGCTGCTGTTGGTCCAAAAGGCACTGAAGTCTAAACTACATCTCCCAGAGTCACTGCCCATACAATCCTCTTGTGGCTGGCTCAGATTATGAGTCCAAGTTCTGATTCGGTCAAGGCACCATTTTAGAGCTAGCTTACTCCACACTGATTGGTCCAGTTCAGCAGTTCAAAACTAGAATGGGGAACTAGCAGACACAGTTCTGACTGCAAAGAAAGCAGGTTAGACAAACTGTAATTTCATTATTACTCTAAATAATTTCTGGCAAACAGTTACATCTTTCAGATAGGTTCCCTATGCACTCTAGTGACTGCAAAAATGAAGTGAATTGGCAGCAGCTCGAGTGGTACTCAGAGAAGCACACAGTCCCCCCATACAAACTAATTATGTCTGCAAGCAGACAGCTCTTAAAGAGACAGTACCAGAGGCTCTAAAAACACTCACTGATAAATGGCTTAAATGCCAAACACCATTCAGGCTTGGAGCATTCAAGCAAGCTCCTGGAAGTCTTTTGGGAACCCCCATTTGCAGGGGGGTTACACAAATATGCTAGCAAACCCAGAACAGAGTCGATATTTTAAGCAAATACATACACAGAGAACATCAGCAGCTCTTAGGCGGGGCGGGGGATCAGTCAGCGTGAAAGCAGGAGCACAGTGACACTGGTCTGGCTTTGTGTAGTTCAAAGGAGACAGCTGACCCAGTCATAGGGTGGCTCTTTCCTTTGATCTATGTAACACTTCCCAGCAAGCACAGCTGATCTATCGTGATCAGCCTGCTGTAGTCACTTCCCCCCAACAACATAATCCCCAGTGCTGGCTACAACCCCTCCGCCCCTCCCACTTTCATTGTGCGACACCAGGGAGATCACCACCCATGCTGCCTAACATAAAGAAAACCCTCCCTCAATATCTGCCGCACCATTTTCTGGCACAGGGAGGAGTCAGCCCCAATGCTGCCAAGCATAGTGAAAAATCTCCCCTCTCGTGTGACACCAGAGAGCCCACACCCGGTGCCATCTCAATGTCTCCCTCCCCATTCTCTGGCATGAGGATGTGCAATCCCCTGTGCTGGCTGCTACCTTCCACCCTGCCCATTTTGACTGTGCAACACCGAGGAGTCCACCCCCTCTGCCGCCAAACATAACACCGACACTGGGGTGCCCAATCCCAGTGTCAGTACACGAAATAAAGAACGCCATCCCTTGTAGTTGTGTGTTTTGTACTATGCTATTAGTGTCCCTCCACCCAACCCTCCCACTCAGCACTCACCACCCCACACACCTCAAAGCCCTTACTTATCTACCGGGGGGCCAATGCTGTATGGACTGGAGACACGTCTTCACTCTTCTACGCTGGACTGTGAAAAGAGACCTTTTTACAAAGGTTCCACGTCAATGAAAAAGGAAAAGAAGGTATAAACATAACAAGGATTTTGACCCCAACTTTTCAACATTGCAATTTTTTTACACCACCTCATGAATGCGACAGCTGTCATTTTTCAAATCCTGTGTTTTCACACTTGTGCAAAATCATGTTTTGGGCATGATTTGAAAATGTTCTTTGCCCTTGTTCCCGAGAAAGGTCATAAGAAGAGTATGTGGGGTCATAAGAAAGCTATGTTGAAAATTTGGGGCAAAAATATTAAAAATAACAAAATAATTATGAGTGTACGTTGACATTTTTCAATGCACACTCATAACTGTTGTAATTTTCATTATTTTGACTCCAGATTTTTAACAGTCATTTTTTCACACAACCTCATAAATGTGACAGCTGTAATTTCTCAAACCCTACCCAAAATGTGTTTTCACACTTGTGGCACAAAATGACATTTTGGCCATTGTTTTATAAACGATACCTGTCATATTCACAAGGAATGGGCATAAAAATATTATGTTAAAAATTTGGGTAAAAATATAAAAAAACAACTAGCTTACGAGGAAACATTGAACTGTTCCAAAATGTACTCATGACTTTATTTTTGCAGATTCTGGCTCCTAATGTTCGAGATATCCCTTGTGTTACCCCACTTCCTGAACATAGCAGCTGTCCTTTTTCAAATCTCCTCTGAAACTTGTTTCTATAGTTGCAGTGAAATCTCCTTTCAGACGGGATTTTAAAAATTCCACTTGTTTTGATAATAATGTCAGATCATAAAAAGACTTAGACATTTGAGGTCAAAATGTGGGAGTCCAATTAAAGTAGAAATTGCTTCTCAGCTGCCCAATCCTGGGTAATTTCAATCTTACATTATACAATTATTCTTTAAAATCCACAAATCTGATTGGCTGACTGGCACCTT
This sequence comes from Neoceratodus forsteri, assembly GCA_016271365.2. Taxonomy (NCBI): domain Eukaryota; kingdom Metazoa; phylum Chordata; order Ceratodontiformes; family Ceratodontidae; genus Neoceratodus; species Neoceratodus forsteri. The sequence goes on from CM057458.1 coordinate 5,655,714, forward strand.
TCAAGCGTGGTAAATCCTAGCATTACCCATGCAAAAGGTGCCAGTCAGCCACATCTGAATGGGACACTAAAGAAATCACGCCAACACCCCAAAATTCAACACATAGAAATCTCCATCTTGAAGTGCAGGTAAACCCCAGTCTGATCACAGCCCCTCAACTGTGGTAAAATGCTTATGGTACAGGGTGACTATCTCGCATGGGGAATGTCTCAGAGAAAAACCACACAACATGAACAGTGCAAGTCGAAACAACTACAGGGTACACAATGCTGCACAACACACATATTGTGTGATCTTGTAGCTGTTTCAGGGAATGAGGATAGGAGCTCTGCTGGAAGGGGGTATGCCAAACAGCTACCGTGGCTCAGGGAGTAGAGCCATCGGCATTGGAGGAGAATGGAATGGCTGTGGACTGGGGTTCTGTTCTAGGTACCAGCGCTGATTTTTTTTTATTCCTTGACTTTTCTGCAGTTCTTCCATGTTTTACCCTGTCCCTGTTGCTGCCCCCCCCCCCGAGCAGGTTATTCTAATAGAAGGGGGGGAGTGCAGCCCCCTGTAACAGGGGTGTGGGGGGAAGAGCCCCCACAGAAAACAAGGATTTTTGTGTGTTTCCTTCTGTTCGCTGTTTAGACAGTGCATTATAGTGCCGCGCTGTTTTGACATGTGACAACATGGCCCCGTACCAATGCTTATGCATGCCACCATGACGAACAAAATTAAACTGCTTCCCGAAACAAGTCGATGGAACAAAAGTATAAAATTCAATACTTTAACAAATTATGGTTGCTCCTTCCTGCTTCTGGCTCCTCTGACACTCTCTCCATCCTGCCTCCGTTACAGTCATTCAGCTGTCCTGTAACACTCCTCCATCCTCCGTAGCGCTGCTGTTATGTGCCCAGTTTTACTATGACAGTCCCATCCTCTATAATTTTCAAATGTTACGGACAAATGATATAATAAAAAAAAGACAGCTCTCAGTACAGTTCAATTCTAGTGCTCCAGGCTGCCGCACATGCGCACAGTGGGCAAAAACAGAGCCAGTGCTCACTGCTCCCTGCTTCAAACTAGCACTGCGCACCAACTTCAAAGCCTGTCCCGGCTTGTAAAAACAGAACCTGAGCTGGGACACAGTGAACTTGGTTCTGGGGATAAAAGAATCAAACCCAGGTCTATTGGATGTACCAAGGTCATATACAGCTTGTTACTCTAACCACTAGGCTATACTGCCAGTCCTTACTCTAACCTCTAGGCTATACTGCCAGTCCTTACTCTAACCGCTAGGCTATACTGCCAGTCCTCTGGCAACACAGCACTATTTTTTGTGGCACAGCAATAAATTTCCTAAAAAATATATAGAATGGGGAAAAACTTTCTCTTTATTTTCTTTCTGTCTCAAAAAAAGGGGGACATTGTATTATCACAATAAATCACTCAAGGGTGTGGGTTATGCTGGAATTTACCCACTTCTGGTGTGGTTTACTCACTCGGCCTGCTGCCTCGCTACTGAACTACACCAGGTGTAGGTAAATCCCAGCATAACCCACACCCTGTCATGATTTATTGTTTAAATGTGTCAAAGCAGGACACCACTGAAAATAAGACATTGCATCTCATCTGCTCTAACTTGGGTAAATGTAGTGTAAAATTGTGTACAAGTAAGACTCGGTACAACAGCAATACCAGTGGTTGACATTTGGCATTGACAAATGCTGGTTTGCAACTGTCGCCCTATTTATTTGCATGAAAACAGGATCTCTGCCCTATTTGCTCTGTCTTCTTGCCTACTTCTGCAGTCACAGTTCTGTTTATGACATCCCAGTCTGTTGCTGTGGATGTGATTATGATATCATAAACAGGCCATTATGATGTCATGTGTAGACAGGCAGCCAAAGCAAATAAAGTCCAAGGAACAGTAATCTTGTTTTCAACTACGCCGACGTATTCTTCAGCGCAGCCCCTGCCACCTCCCTTTCCAAACTGGACATCCTCTTCAATGCCTTCTGTTGTTTCGCCTCAAGTTCCCCCCTCTGACACATCAATGTGACCTCTACTTCTCCTTATCCCTCCAATCCCTAACGCAGTGATGCACGTCCCACTGCTCCACTTTCGTCTCCAAATATTGATTGGAACACTTTCTCTACCTCTCCTCTCTCCTAACTCTTTTCTACTCCTCCTCACAATGCGCGACAAATTGCCTCCGCCTCCCTTGCTCTCCTATGAGTACGCACCTCTGCTAGGAAATTAGCATTCTCCCATAGACTCTCCTCCCTCCTCCCTCCCTCCCTCTGGAACAACCTCTCCCCAACCGCCTCCTCCTCCCCTTTACTGTGCTTCAGCGCCTCCTCAGGCCACCTCCAGCTATAGCCTTGCAGCTGTCCAACGCCCTAATCCTCACTCATGCTACTGGCTTCCCCCCTCACTTCCATTGCCTGTATTAACTTGAAACCATGTACAATATTCTGCAATTCAATCTTATAATGTAAATTTTTTATTTCTGTTTGTATTATACTGTATAGAAAAATGTATTCTATACTGTTTATTTCTGAGTTTCCTGTATTTAGCTGTGTTGGATTGTGGATATCCCTCTGTTGTATCTGTCCCCCTTGTCCCCAGGTCACACTTGGAAACAAGCCTTGGCTAAACGTGCTTTTCCTGGTTACCAAATTTTAAATAAATAAATATAATTTCTCTTAGTAATAATGAAAAAAGATGAAAGAATTATAATGATATAGTTCTGGCTGAATGGTGCCGAGGGTAAAAGCAAAAAACTGTAAAACAATAGTCTGCGAGTTCAGTCCCATTCATTGCACAAACAATACTGTCTAAGGAAATCTAAACTAAAGTAAACTTGTAGCTGACCCAGGGGCACGGAGAGCTGAAGCACCAGATACTTTACTGTCCATTATCCCAGCAACTTAGGTTCTGGAATAGGCCAGGGACACTCTGGGCTGGCGGGGGTGGGGGGACTGAGTATTCATCAGTGGCACTCTCCTTTGGGGGGCAATGTGTACTGCTGTAGGCTGCCACCTAGTGGAGGCTAGGTGATCAGCAGCAGGCACCAGAATTGAAAGCCGGAGGTGGGTGATGACAGCATGCACCGACTTCGCATCTAAGTTAACGTCATTGCACGATGCTGACCCTGACTCAAGGGGAGTAGTGGTGGAAAAGAACCCCTGTCAGCAAGATGATACTGCAACACTAAGGGCACTGTACCACCACTGTCCATGGTCCCCACTCACACAGTGAGGTAAGAAGTAGATGGGGTAAGTCCTGGAGGTGGGTGATGGGGCTGAGGGGCTGACAGCAGAAGGGGGCCAATGGGGAGGGGCAGGAGAATAAAGTCCATATAAAAAATGAATTTCAAAAATATATTAACTAAAAGGTGAAATGTGTCTAAATCTCACATTATTCAAAGTTATCCAACTGGTGTCAGCGGCTCTTTAAAAGGAACGTAAACGATATGTAATTTACATCAATTATTTCTGGTGTTCTCTGTTCATTATTCACATGCTGTTAACATATTTGATGTATTATATTTGCATTCTGCATGCTGAGTGATTTTTCCCCTACTCTGTTTAGTGCTTTCAAGAAGAAATGTAACAAAAAGGACCCGAACGCGGAGTCAGGTGCTCACAGCAAAAAACAGAGTAAGACACTAGTGGTAAAGCCGGGCACTCACTTCCACAGGAACAGATATGGCAGAACGCTGATTGTCACTGGAAAACCTTTAATTTTGATAAAGCATCTAGTGATGTGAAATATGTCAGGTGACGCAGCCTCCATGGTATGGGATCTGCAGTTTTTGAACTGATGGCACTGTTTGTTTTTAATGAATTGAATTAAAGGTTTTCCAGTGACAATCAGCATTTTGCCTTATCTGTTCCCGTGAGGGTGCGTGCCTGGCATTACTACTAGTGTGTTGTTTTTACTCTCTCTAGACTCCTGTCTATAACTAGGGGAAACCACTAAAAGTGGGAAACATACACACACACACACCGTGAAGCCTAAGGCCAGATATTCAAAACACTGCCCAGGTGCAAATCCTGGTTTGCATGCACAAACTGGGCTTCCCACAGATTTCCTATATTCGAAAGTCTAGTTTGCACACACAAATAGGGTTTGCACATGGGAAACTTGAAGGGGGGGTACAGTGCAAATGGGGGTGAGGACCTGAACATTGACACAGTCTGATAGTCTGAGTATTGTACCATGCAAGGGTGTTTTGTGCGGTCTCCCTGCGCGGTGAAAATACTGCCGACAGAGACCAGGACTTATTCCCACTCAACCCTAGCGGTTAGCAAAGGAAGTGTGGCAGCCCTCCTGCATTGTTCCTGATCCACCAAAACAGTGTTCCTGGTGTCCATTATCTATAGGGTAAGTGCCCTATAATTAATCAGCACACTCCCTGCTTATGTCAGATGGCAGGCGGTCAAGGTGGTATCTGGGCGGCTGTGTCACTCGCTGTCGCTACACCACGGCACTGACAGTCAGGTATGGGAGACTAGGGGTTGGGGGTTGGTTGTCTATGCCACGGGAGGGAGGGAGGCCACCAGATACCAATGGGGAATGGACTGGGTGGAGATCGGGGGACTGGTAGTTTGGGCCCGATCTGTGTTGCTGGGGGGGGCATTCATTGCACCACTATAACCGGTAAGGGGGACAGGGCTCCGACAGAGACAGCAACCACTGGATACCAGGGAGAATATTCTTAAGTAATCAGGCAGGGCATCGGGTGGGGGAATCACTAGAAACCAGGGAATATGGTGTAATGTACCAGGCAAGGGATCAGGTGGGGGGAGGGACCACTTGACGCCAGGGACAGAAACATAGAAACATAGCCTTTGACAGCAGATAAGGACCGCTTGGCCCACCCAGTCTGCCCATTTCCCTACCTAATGGATAAGCTGCAGATCCTAGTTAACCAACAGCCTACTTCCTCATACCCCCCCCCACTATAATTGCCTTATGTCTGTTCCATGCATTCTTGAATTCCTCAGAACTATGGCACATCGGACAGTGGTGCGGGGGGGGGGGGACCACTAGACACCAGGAAATATGGTGTAATATACCAAGTGAGGGATTGGGTGGGGGGAGGGACCACTAGACACCAGGGACAGAACTCTGGTACATCGAACATGAGTGCTTGTGGGGGGAAGGACCACCAGACACCAGGAAAATGATGTGTAATTCATGGGTGTCAGATCAGAGGAAGGGGGGCACCACTAGCACTAGGGAAATGTTGTATTATTTACTGGTTTGGGCTTTAAGGGATGGGGGAACCACTAGCACCAAGGAAATGATGTATACTTAACGTGTGTGGGATCAGAGGGAAGGGGAAACATAGACTTTGATAGCAAACAAGGATCACTTGGCCCACCCAGTCTGCCCATTTTACTTCCTATTGGATAAGCTGCAGATTCTAGTTAACCAACAGCCTACTTCCTGCAACTCCCCACTACAATTGCCTTATGTCTGTCCCATGCATGTTTGAATTCCTCCACTGTTTTAGACCCAACAACCTCCCCAGGAAGGCGGTTCCATGTATCCACCACTCTCTCCGTGAAAAAAAATTTCCTCACATTACCCCTGAGCCATCCCCCCTCTATCTTTAAATTGTGCCCCCTTGTTCTTACACATCTCTTTTCTGAAGGATGCTACCCTCCTGGACTTTGTTGATTCACTTGAGGTACTTAAAACAAGGATTTATTTAACTCCAAAAATTGATTAGCATTTTGCTCATAAAAGTGCTAAAACATTGTGAAAATGCATAGCACTTGCCTCACTGTGTTTAACAAACATTACACTTCTTGAAAACCTATATAAATACTTTCTGTACAGTTAGCATTGTCCCAAGAAAAAAACTGCTAATCAATTATTTAAAACACTGTTAAAAGTTTCTATCATGTCCCCTCGTCCCTCCTTTCATCAAGGGTATACATATTAAGCTCTCTGTCTCTCTTCATATGATTTCTGATGCAGACCCTGCACCATTTTAGTTGCCCTCCTCTGGACTGCTTCCATCCTGTCTATTTCCTTGTGTAGATGGGGTCTCCAGAACTACACACAGTATTCCAGACGGGGTCTCACCAACTGTCTGTACATAGGGATAACCACTTCCCTTTTTACATTCGCTTGCGCGCATGCGCAAGGAACATTTTTGGAGAGTAGCACACTTTGTAGGTGTGCCTCTCCCTTGCAATCCACTGCTCAGTTGAGCAGGTGTGGCGGTCCTGCACCAATAGGTGCGGGAGCTGTGTATGACAGCGGTGATCTTCACTTCAAAGAAAACCACCACTGTCATACACACAGCACCGCACACACCCCTCGCACGCCCCCCCAAAGCTTTGGTACCATGCTGGGAGCCCACCCCAGTGTGGCAAGCGCCCAGCGTTGTTTGCCGTGACGGTGCTCAATCCCCGTCGGCTCCCGGCCCCCCCCAAACCATCCTTCTGCCATGCTGGGAGCCCACCCCAGAGTGGCAAACGTCCCAAGTAGTCTTTTTTTTTTTTTCACCTGTAAAGCGAAAACGGTCCCACGGCGCTTCTCCCAGTACCCCCTCCCACAACCCGCACCAACCCACTGCCCACCCAGCCTCCCCACACACCCCCTCACCCCATACTTACCTCCGGAGCTCGGCGCGACGATCTTCGGTGGACCGGGAACACGTCTGCACTCTTCAAAGCCGACTGCGAACTGAGGAAATGCCGGTAAGCTGTATAATGGGCTAGATAGGGGGTTTTCAACTTTATTGCATATCTCAGGCATTTTTTGGAATTTTTGCACCAAATTTTCAACATGGGCTTTTTGGGACCCTTCAGTGAATGATGTCACTGTCGCATGGTGTTATTCGGGCTCATGGTGATTTCACAGTCACTGTGCAGTCACTGCACTCCAACACACTTTGGGCCTGAATAACGCCATGACAGTGACATCATTCATGAGAAGGGTCCCAAAACCCCATGTTGAAACTTTGGTGCAAAAATTCCAAAATGACTATTTTATTTAGCGCAGTGTTATGCAGTTCCTACGCAGGCTCGTAAGTTCGCAAATTTTCAATATTTTCACTCCAGATTTTCAACATTGCCATTTTACCACACCTCCTTATGAGCAGTACAGCTGTCATTTTTCACATCCTGCCCAAAATGTGTTTCTGCCCATGTAGCGCACAATGGCGCAGTCGGTGTGTGAAATCAATGTATGGGACACATTAAGAAAATCACAGTGACACTGTTCATGAGCAGAGGTCTTAAAATGGCTCTGTTGAAAATTTGGTGAACAAATTCCTAAAAATAACTGTTTCTGACGTCGTTGTGCAGTTCCTACATGCGCTTCGTAAGTTTGAATTTTCAATATTTTCACTCCAGATTTTCAACATTGCCATTTTACCACACCTCCTTAAGAGCAGTACAGCTGTCATTTTTCACATCCTGTCCAAAACGTGTTTCCGCCCATGTAGTGCACAATGGCGCAGTCGGTGTGCAAAATCAATGTATGGCACACAGTAAGACAATCACAGTGACACTGTTCATTAGCAGAGGTTTTAAAATGCGAATGTTGAAAATCTGGTGAAAAAATTTCTAACAATGACTGTTTTACGAGCGTGTGTTGCACAGTTCCCACGCACGCTCGTAGGTTTGCGAATTTTCAATATTTCCACTCCAGATTTTCAACATTGCCATTTTACCACACTTCCTTATGAGCACTACAGCTGTCATTTTTCACATCCTGCCCAAAACGTGTTTCTGCCTATGTGCACAGTGGGGGTAACAAAAAGGTCATGCTGAAAATTTATTGTGCAAATACCAGCAATTGCACAGGGCATTAGGGTAAAGCACCCTGCATGCCAAACACCACTGCAAATACCTGCAAGCGAATATTCGGCATTGACAAATGCTTGTTCTACTTGTGATGCCCCGTCCTATGCATCCCAGTATCCGCTTGGCTCTCCTTACTGACTTCTCACATTGCTTACCCACCTTTAGGTCATCTGATATGACTACCCCCAAGTCCCTTTCCATTTTTGTTGTTAGTACCTCCCCTGCTATTGTGTACTCTTCTCCAGGGTTTAGCACCAGGGATAGCCCCACATCTGGGACTGGGCAGTTGTGGGGATGGCACTGCACTAAGTTGCCTCACTACCCATGCAAATGAGCCCATAAAGGACATGCAAATGGCCTCTTAGCACCTTGCATACCCAATGGGCTCATTTGCTTGGGTCCATTTGAATATTGCAAATTGCACTTTGGTGCAAGCCATTGTGATGGCGTATTTCAGGAGCTAAGTCGGGGCAGTGCTAAGTGGTTTAGCACAGGTCCAACATGGCCCTATATTTAGTTGAATGGCGCCGGTGTGCTATTCCACTGAATATAGCATCTTTGGGCACCCGGGCAATCACAAAGTGGAGTGCAAACATTTGTGCTCCGCTTTATGCATATTTGAATATTGGGCCCCTAATGTTTAACTTTAAAGCCCGATGATGATGTCTGTTAGTTAGAAATGGGCAGAAAATCAGTGTGATTGGTGGGGATGCATCCTTTGAACTATACAAAGTTGATGCCCATTGGTCAGCTGAACACTGTCATCATCAACCTTCTCAGCATTGGCTTTTGAGTAGCAAGCCTCCTGTATTTCTACATCCATTGACTTATACAGCACACACCTCCACAGCCCCCTACACTGCCTGAGCATCACCAGTATGTTTGCTTTGCACATGTGTGCAAGCAAGCATAAAAAGGTCCTTATCCTAATTGCCAGCAATGTCAAATTAACCCTTAAAAAGAAATTTAGGGATAAAGATGAGAGATACAGTATGTACTGGTGCAAGGGATATTCCAAAGTACACAGTCATCCTGAGAAATGGTTGTGGCCCAAACATAGACTCTCTTGCCTTCTCTGTGGAACTGTTGACGACCCTGAGTCCCTTTACACATATGCCTATTCTGCTGGGAGGGGACTGGAACCTGGTACAAAACATGGAAAAAGATAGAACAGGTAACAGGCAGCAAGGTTTGACACCGGCACAGAGAAGCTTAAGGGAAATACAAAACACATTGGGCTTAACTGATGTCTGCAGAATGCTGCATGTAAATGAAAGGGAATACACATTTTTCTCCATGCCCCACCAAACAGCATTCAGACTAGATTATTTTCTGGCATCCAGCGAATGGCATCATGGATTAAATGCATGTGAACCTGATGCCAGGGTTCGCTCCCGCCACAGGGCAAGACAGAAGTTGTCGAATTAATAACCAACTGGTTAAGGACAGCAAGGTGGGAGAACACCTGAAAGAATGTAATTCTTCACTTCCAACAGGGAATCAGTTCAGAAGGAGGACACCTTGTGGGCTGCCACTAAGCGCGGTATTAGAAGGAGCTAATAAGAAGGGTAGAGGGCAAAAAAAAGGAGCAACAAGGGAACAAAAACTAGGAGAACTTTTGGCCAGAATTAGAGAGCAGAAAGGACACTGAGTCCCTCCATCCAGGAGGCTGGCTGATTAGAACTCAGAGATAGATAACAAGAAGCACTTAGTGAGAAAGCGGAGCACACTGCATATAAAATCAAAGCTAAGTCTAGAACAAAGTGACAAGACAGAAGAGCCAATTAAGGGTTACAGACTGCAGTGATTGCATATTGAGGGGTGACTATGTGCATCCCCATGAATAGATCTCAGAATATTACTGTACTGGACTGTCAGATGGAAACCTAAAGCCCTAATCGATACCCCCATTGGTATAGCCATACACGTGCATGCTCAGCTCTGCCAGAGCCTTTAAACCCCCCATACTGATGCTGGCCAACCGACTATCTGCAACCCTAATATTACGATAGGTGGCAAACCAATCAATATGGAACCTTGGGCAAATTGTACATTGAGATATTTGCCAATAGGAGATCAATGCATCCCATTCCAGACTTTCTAAGTAAGGCATGGAGAGCTGAATAACAGCACTTTCAGTGTTCTTCAGTTATCCCATGAACTGGACCACCGCTTGGGTCCCCTCCCTTGGGACAACTAACACAGTTAAATGATGGCACGACTCAAACAACCTGCAATGTGCCCTAATGCCTTCTCCAACCTGTGTGCTGCTATCTCCAATTTATTCCTACAGGACCGAGTAGACACAGGACACTACCGGTGCCAACGTTGCCTTAGGTGAGTGTGGATGCGGACTGGTCCTAGAAGACAAGCAGGGAAAATGTAGATAAATACAATGAGACCAGGAGCTCGATTTTCAAACAGCTCTTAGCGTGACTCAAGGTGTGTCACTCTGGGGCTGCGTCGAACTCTGAGTGCATCAGGGACCATGCACCTAATTTTATAAAGGGGGTCCCTGCACCATAAATTCAGGAGTTGCTGCAGACCCAGGCTAGTGCCAAATATATGGCGCACCTGCAGGAATTAATGTAGGGATCCGGCCACCCCAGCCTGGCGTAGCACTAGAGGGGCTGGGATGGTTGGGGGGTGGTGAATCTGCTTGCCAGAAGAGGGCTGGGGGCAGAAGGTGCATGGGAATGCCATTGAGGGGAGTCAGAGAGACAGCTGGGCATGAGAAGGTGATCTGGCACCCGGTAGAGGTGCCATTTGCATATGCATACAGCCGATGGGATGGGACAGCCGGGGGGGGGGGTTTCAGGGACAGAAAGTGACATGGCACTAGGTGGGCATAGTCCTGTCAGCTGCCCCATAGGTGGCTACAAAAATGCTTTCACCCCGAGACCTGTGATAATTATGGGAAGCATTTGATGGGAATGCAAAAATACCATATTGCTGTGGTTGCAGTAATAGCCAAAAACATTATCCTAGGACACTGGCTAGAAACAGGTTCTGACATACAAAAATAGCCTAATGAAACACCGGCGGCCCTGTGAATCAAGAATGCTGCGAGTGAGAACAACAGATATTAAACCTATCAGAAGTGATGGGAGACGTCATACATTGGTCTCGCTGGATGGTGAGGAAAATGGGACAGGGGGTGAAAATGCCCACAATCAGTAAATGAATGTTACACAGTGATAGTTTATTCCAGTGTTAACCAAACTCCAATTGTACTATTATAGCCTGTATTAAGAATACATTGCAACTGTCATGTTGTATATAAAGGGTGAGGGTAAGGAGAGGGGTTTGTGTCTCGTGTCACATCATTTATGTATGGCATTATCATTACAAAACTCAGAAAAGTACAATACATTTAAAAAAGCCATGTGAGGCACAAGTGATTTAGTCAATTTTTTGTTACACTGGTAGCAACAGGTCTTTAGCCGTGTGAGACACAATAAATGTAAGTAATTGTACATTGGTAGCAATAGTTTGCTAGCCACGAGAGACAGAAGGGATGTAAGTGCATTGTGTTCCATTAGCAATAACAGTTCACTAGCCGTGGTGAGACACAAGCAGTTTAATTCAGGCTGTTACAGACAACAACAATTTGCTAGTTGTGACACACAGAAGGGATTTAAGTGCATTCTGTTACACTGGTAGTGACAGTTCACTAGCCATGTGAGACACAAGTCATTTAGCCCATTCTATTGCACTGGTAGCAGCAGTTCACTACGAATATATGAAATAGCCAGCAGAACGCTTTACAGTTTATCGAGTCTGCTCGATTGCGATGCCCCGATCCAGAGATTACTAGCCATGTGCCCCAACCCTCTTCCTGCCAGCCCTTTTATTTTGCAGTAAAAAGTTTAATTATTTGAACAATAAAACAAATATTACAACCTCAAAAGTAATGTACAACAACAAGATTACAAGCAATTACATATTTTTAAACTACCATAAACCTAAACACAAAAGTTATTTCTCTGTATTATAGACATAGAATGCAGTTCCAGAATTATTTACCATTATCATAAACATACGAACATACAAAGAAGCCAGCAGAAGAAGGCCATTTGGCCTATCATGTCTGCTCGTATTGCAGGGACAATAGCTTGAACTACTGTCCCTGCCCCCTCTCCGCACTCCTCCCATCCTCCCTACCCTTGACCCTTACCCTCCCCTATACCTGTCCCAGCCTCTCTTAAAGCTGCCCACTTTCTTCAATGAGTTTACCTCTTCTACTACCTCACTATCTGATCCTTGCAGATCCTTCTCTCCCTCATGTACCTGAAGAAGTCCTTTCCCCCATCCTTGATGCCCAGCGCCAGGCTCAGCTCCCTGGAAGCCTTTGCCGCCTGGCTAGTCTGGTTACCTCCTTGGACTTCTTCGCATTCATTTCTTACATACAGTATACATTTCATACAGGTAGTGCTTTCTTGCACTGTGTGGAGTGCTTCAGGTCATTAGTGATCATCACTCTCAGGTCAATAAATAGGATTAAAAGAGCAAGTGGGTTACATACAAACATACAAACCTATGAAGAAGCCAGCAGAATAAGGCCATTTGGTCTCTCTGGTCTGCTCGTATTGCAGGGTCATCTGCTTATGCTCCTGACCCTGCCCCCCAGTCCTCCCATCCATTCCATCTGCCGCTCCCATGACCCTTCCTTTCCCCTTATGTCTATCCCAGCCTCTCTGGAAGCTGCTCACCGTCTTCAATGAGACCACCTCTCCTGGTAGTACATTCCAACTGGGCTCCCCCTCTCCATGAAGAACTGCTTCCTAACCTCCCTCCTAAACCTCCACCCCCAGCTTAAGGCTGTGTCCCCACCTGTTATGGCTGCCACTTAGCTGAAAGGGATCTACAACACCAGTTCAACAGAAAATCTGTCGACCGCTGTCAAAGCGACAGCACTATGTCGACCACAATTGTGGTCAGTATTGTGCTGTCAGAAAAGTAATGTATTTTATTATAATCATGTCTGCATTTAGGAGGTTTAAGAAATCCGGGGGGAGGACTGGGAAATGAATGTGAAAAAGTCCAAGGAAGTAACCAGACTAGTCAGGGTGGCAAAGGCTTCCAGGGAGCTGAGGCTAGTGCAGGGCATCAAGGATGGAGAAAAGGACTTCTTCAGGCACAACACCCCGTGAGGAACACGTCAATGTCGTACAGGCAAAATTTCACCTGTTAACATTGAGGCTGTTGCTATGCCGAACTTCGACAATGGTGTTGTTGATTCAGCATAGGTAAGCTGGCATTCACCCCAGGGTGCTGAAAGAGCTGGCAGAGGTCTTGGCAGGGCCGCTGGCAGATCTGTTCAACACCTACCTGGAAACAGGATGTGTACCACAGGACTGGAGGATGGCTCACGTGGTACCCTTCCACAAAAGTGGCCCAAAGGATGAACCAGGCAATTACAGACCAATAAGCCTCACAACCATTGAAGGAAAACTAATGGAGACAATTCTGAGAGAGAGGCTGGTAACCTTTTTGGAAGTTACTGGACTCCAGGATGGTTAGCAACATGGGTTCATCTCAGAAATGCCCTGCCAGACCACCCTAGTTGAGTATTACGAGTGGGTGATGAAGGAACTGGATAAGGGCCAAACAGTGGATGTCCTGTATTTAGACTTCAGCAAGGCCTTTAATTCAGTGCCTCATGGGAGGTAGGGGGAAAAGTTGGAATATATGGAGGTGGGGATGAAGATGGTGAACTGGATCAGGAACTGGCTGAAGGGGGGGCAGCAACAGATGGTGGTGGTGGGGAACTCTTATCCCCAAGGGCTGTCATGAGTGGGATTCCACAGAGCTTGGTACTGGGCCCAGTGCTTTTTGGGATCTTCATAGCAGATATCTCACATAGCATCAGGAGAAGGGTCAGTTTGTTCACTGTCGATATCAAGATGGGGGCAGTGGTGGATGACATAGTAGGGTGACAGGGGCTGCTGGATGACTCGACTAAGTTGGAGGAGTGGTCGGAAATGTGACAGTTGGGGTTCAAGGATAAGAAGTGCAAGGTATTGTACTTCGGAGCTAGGAACCCTAGGAGGAGCTACCAATTGGGGGGTGGGGTGGGTCAGTTATTTATCACTGAAGAGAAAAAGGATCTCGGAGGTGGTTCTAATGGGGAATATGAACCAATCATCTCAGTGCAGGAATGTGGCAGCTAAAGCCAACAGTATGCTGGGTTGTATTGCAAAAGGTATTTCATCCAGAAGTAGGGAGGTGATCCTGCCTTTGTACAGGGCACTAGTCAGGCAACACCTGGAGTGCTGAGTGCAGTTCTGGCATCCATTTCTGAAGAATGATGTTAGATTATAGGAGGGGGTACAGCGCAGGTAACAAAGATGATGCAGGGACTAGAGTACAAACCCTATGTGGACAGGCTGAGTGACTTAAATATGTACTCCCTGGTGGAGAGGAGTGATTGGGGGATATGATCAAGACATTTAAATACTTGGCAGGGATAAACAAGACAGGTACAGAAAGGGAGGAACATGAGAGGGCATGGTTTCAGATTGCAGGGAGGAAGATATAGGAAACATAGAAACATAGAAACATAGAAGTTGACGGCAGATAAGGACCGCAAGGCCCATCCAGTCTGCCCATTTCTTTTTCTACCTTATAAATGTGCCATCAGCCTTTGCTCTGTCAGTGGCCTATCTATTCATAGTCATTTGTATTGCTCCTTATGCCTATCCATGCCTGTTTGAAGCCCTGCACTGTATTCATAACCACCACTTCTTGTGGTAAGCCATTCCATGCATCCACCACCCTTTCTGTGAAAAGAATTTCCTCACATTCCCCTTAATCGGCCTCCTCTAATCTCATGCTGTGTCCTCTTGTCCTGCTATTTTCTTATATTTAAACATGTTAGACTCTTTCACCTTGTTTGTGCCCTTAAGGTGTTTGAATGCCTCGATCATATCACCTCTCTCCCTCCTTTGCTCAAGGGTATACATATTGAGCTCCGTTAATCTGTCCTCATATGTCTTCTGATGCAGTCCCTGCACCATTTTGGTTCCCTTCTCTGGACTGCCTCAATTTGGTTAATGTCCTTGTGAAGGTGTGGCCTCCAATACTGCGCAGTACTCCAGATGGGGCCTAACCAGTGTCTTGTACAGAGGGATTAATACCTCCCTCTTACGACTTGTGATACCCCTACTAACACCCTAACACCCCTAGCCTTACCTACTGCTTTGAGGTCTGCTTGGATGATTTTAGGTCATCAGTGATGATGACGCCCAAGTCTCTTTCTTCCTTTGTGACTGCTAGCAACTCCCCTCCCAGCCTATAGGTGGCTTCAGGGTTTCTCTTCCCTATGTGCATGATTTTGCACTTCTTTGCATTAAATCCCAGTTGCCACTCTTCTGACCATTCTGCTAGTTATCCAGATCTCTTCTCATTCTGCCCACCCCATCTGGATCATCTACTCTGTTGCAGATCTTGGTGTCATCTGCAAACAGACAAGCCTTACCCTCTAGTCCATCTGCAAGGTCACTAATGAAGATGTTGAAGAGGACTGGCCCCAGGACTGATCCCAGGTACCCCACTTGTGACTTGAATCTCTTCTGACTGTATACCATTTACCACCACTCTCTGTTTCTGCCCGTCAACCAGTTTGCCACCCAGTTGACCAACTTCTGACCACCCAGAGCCTACCCAGCTTATTTATCAATCTTCTATGTGGAACAGTGTCAAAAGCTTTGCTGAAGTCAAGGTAGGCGACATCAACTGCTCCCCTTGGTCCACCACTCTGGTTACCCAGTCAAAGAAATCTATGAGATTAGTTTGACAGGACCTTCCTTTGTAAACCCATGCTGTCTTGGATCCTGTGCCCTATGGATTCCAGGTGTTGCACTATCCTTTCCTTAACGTGCCTCCATAATCTTGCCCACTACTGAGGTAAGACTGACGGTCTGTAGTTCCCGCCTCCTCCTGCTACCACTCTTGTGGGCGGGATCACATAAACCCTTCTCCAGTCTTCTGGGACCTCTCCTGTGCTCAAAGACTCACTAAACAATTCTGCTAATGGCTCTGCTAGTTCCTCCTTTGGCTCCTTAAGTACCCTGGGATGTATGCCATCAGGTCCCATTGCCTTATCCACCTGAGCTAGCAAGCTCTTGTAGGACCCTTTCTTTTGTGAAGGGGTAGTGCTCACCTCCCTCCCCTGTGTCCATGATGCTGAGCTGTGGGCCCTGCCCTACCTTCTCTTCAGTAAATACTGAGCAAAAGTATCTATTTAGGATAGATGCCTTTACAGGGTCCTCCTCCTCACATGCTCCATTTTCTCCATTAAAGCTTAGCAATACCCCTCTGGACTTTCTCCTTTCACTAATGTATCTATAGAAAGTCTTATCACCTTCTTTACTGTTCGTGCTAGTGTTTCCTCAGTTTGGGACTTTGCCTGCCTTACTGCCTTACCTGCTTCCCTTAAGGCAGTTTGGTATGCCTCCCTATCTTCATCCCGCTGTGTTCCCTTATATTTCCTGAAGAGCCAGCCTTTTGGCTCTGACCTTTTGCTACTGTATTTGAGAACCAAAGTGGTTTCCTTCTTCTTTGTACTTCCTTTTCTGTCTAACACAGTGGGATGTTGCTTCAAGTATTGCATCCTTAATGCTTGCCCACTTTGCCTGTACCCTCACCTGTGTTTCTTTTGCCAGGGCTAGCTTAACTCTGTTGGCCATCTTATCAAAGTCAGCTCCTCTGAAGTCCCATATTTTGCCTTGGAATGAGATGATTTAGATGTAGTAGCCAAATTGAACCATACCATGTGATGGTCACTGGCTCCGGTGACCTTCTACCTGGAGATCTGTGATCCCTTCTTTGTTAGTACTAGATCTAGGATAGCCCTGTCTCTTGTGGGTTGCTGTACCAGTTGTTTGAGGCCTCCCCTGCAGGAATCCACTATGAGTCTAGTTCTGGCAGATGTTCCTGCTGGTATTGACCAATCTGTATCTGGCATGTTGAAGTCTCCATTATCAGAACCTCCCTTTAGCTGTCATGTTTTGTATATCTTCTAACAGTAATGTGTCTATGTCCTCCTCTGGTCTGGGGCCTGTAGACAACCCCAGTTCTTATGACTGTCCCATTTCCTGTTTCCAGGGTGACCCCAGTTCTTCTGGCTCCTTATGTATTCTGAATTTCTGTAGCTTTGATATTTTCATTAACATACAGACCCTCCTCCCCCCTTTTGCACCTCTGTCTCTTCTAGAACAATACACTAGCCAGGTACTGAAGTCTCCCAAGTGTGGTTACTGGTAAACCACGTCTCACTAATTGCTACTATGTCCAGTTTAGCCTCTGACATTATGCCTGCAGGTCTGGGATCTTATTTCCCAGGCTGTGAGCATTTGTGTACATGATTTCCATTGGCCAGATTTTGGTGTGTTAGTTGTTGGGTGAAGTTTGGCATTACCCTATCGTCGTATGGGAGACAAACCTTTTTCTTACCTGGTGATGCAAATGAGCGGCAAACATGCTGAATTCCTGTTTGACCACTAGCTGAGGGAGGGTGTTCTTCCCATTCGGCGTATGGGTGCTGCACCCCTCTCCCATTGCTAGTTTAAATATTCTGCAAAGACGTCAAACTTCTGCCCCAATGCACTGACTCCCTCTTTAGTCAGATGCAGTCCATCAAATTTAAAGAACTTTCGCTCCCAGAACTGTTGCCAGTTCCCTACAAATCTGTGTCCTTTTTCCTGGCACCAGCCCTTGAGCCACGTGTTTAGCTCCCCTATCTCCCCTTCTCTGACCTTCCGTCCATCTACTCCCCTCTCCCAGACTGGCAGGATCTCAGAGAAGGAGATGCCGGACGAAATAGATGATAGTTTGGCACCCAGCCTAGTCAGGTGTTCCTTGGTCTCCACAACTGACCGGCTGGCGAGATCATTAGTCCCTATGTGTACTAGGAGGAGAGAGAGGAGACATTTCTTCATGGAGAGGGTGGTGGCTACATGGAAAGCTCTGCCTGAGAAGGTGGTATCCTGTGGGACAGTGGGCAGTTTAAAAGGGGATGGGATGGGATGGGGGGTAACTGTGAGGGGGAGGGAGGGGCAGCTGCAATGTAAGGGTGCTAGCTGCACATTCGAGCAGACTTGTTAGACCATAAGGCCTGTTGCTGCTGGCAGATTTATATGTTTGTACGTTCGTAATCAAATCCGAGTTGGAGCTGATTCTGGGAGGGAATGCAAGACCCGGGGAAGCCGTTCTGGGGTCCCGAGCTGATTTTAGTTTCAGTTTAAATGATTGCTCTCAGTCCAATTCAATCTAGGTCACTGGGGTATGATGCTTTGATTGAAGAGGGGAGACAGCAAACCTGTAGTCCTCTCTTTCTCAGTGTCTTGATGCTTTTTAATTTTATTATTGAGAGGTCTGGGGGCTCCTTTCCCTTTCCATGCCGCCTGTTATCAGCAGAATGCTGGTCTTCGCCGAGACCTTTGGCTGCAGCAGATTTCTAATAAGAGGAAGCAAAAGCAAATTGAATTAAGAACAGTTTTGAGGAAACTGTCAGGTTGCTAAGTTGATCAGTTAACCTGTAAATACCAAGTTATTTTAACTAACGAGTTATACTGCTCTTGCAGGTTAATACCTGAATGGAAGGGTTTTGGCCATTTGGTTCATTGCTTGTCAGGGACTGACTGATGCGGAAGAGCCATGGATCCACAAGTAACTTAAGGTAAGAAAACGTATGGATTGGGATACTTGTTTCTAAGAGTTCATTTGCATTTATATTCTGTTACCTGCATAAAAGGTACAGAAGGGGATAATTATGTGATCCCATATTTATATAATTTCAAGAGGATCTCCCTTCGCTATCTTTAATCACCCTCTTTTGATTTTATAGCTTAAGGGACGGATAAGGGAAGGGTTTGTTTATTCACAAAAGGACTACAAAGTGTTAAGTACAAGGTGCAAGAAACGTTAATCCGAGGGCTCCAGTAACATTTGCTTAAAGTTTTTCTTATTGGGTATAAGGTTTGCTTAACAGAAGGTGGGGCTTTCACATTAGGCTGTCTTTGGGACATGTTGTGTCACTGTTGGGAGCTGGGACTAGTCCGCAGTGGACTATACCCGACCTACTATACCACTTGTGTGTGTGTAATTTACTAATTATTATTTACGGTGTTTTCTCTGAATCTTAGGTTGTTCTATTTTATTTTCAATTCATACTCAATATAGGCTGCATGTATCGTAATTGTATTTAATAGAAAATTGATGTTCACAATACGTTTTGCTCTCTTTTGTTTCATAAGACATATCTTTTTTTTTTATCTAAGTGTCAAATTTAGTTTGTAGAGCTCACCGATAGTATCGTGGGTTGGTGTGTACTGTATATGACAGTGAATACACAGATAATTTTGTTATAAGATGAATTTAGGTTGTTTGTTAGTGCCAGGTTACTACATTACATATTATTGTTAGTATTCTAGGTAGGGATATAT
Source organism: Neoceratodus forsteri (assembly GCA_016271365.2). Taxonomy (NCBI): domain Eukaryota; kingdom Metazoa; phylum Chordata; order Ceratodontiformes; family Ceratodontidae; genus Neoceratodus; species Neoceratodus forsteri. Next base: position 5,674,978 of record CM057458.1, read on the forward strand.
AGTATATCTGATTTAAGAAAGTTCTCTACAAATAAGAATGTCCCATGGTAATACAAAACTTTTTAAGGTTGTTTCATGGAATATTAAGGGGTGTCATAGTCCTATTACGAGGACAAAGATTCTATCTTTTCTTTAATCACTGTGGATGGATGTAGCGTTCATACAGAAGACACATCTTAATGGGGAAGAACTACTGAAACTTAAAGCAGCAGTACTACGAAATCAGGAAGTGACCAATCAAAATTCTGTTTTTCAGCTGTAAGCATGCGGCCAAAGTTCCAGTTTCCATACCAGTAAATATTTTTTTCCCAGTCGTCCTTAGTTTTTTAGATATTTGCAATTTATTTGAAGTGTTGTAGCGCTACAACAAATATGGCGGCTGATTAATTTCAGCTGCGCTTTTTCTTCAGGTCGCATCACGTCTTTTGACAACAGCAGAGGGACCCTCTGCTGACCATTCCTGATGTCCCTGCAAGTCATTCAAATGTGCAGTTGGCAGTAGAGGGGGTTCCAGTGCAATATGCTGGGTGGCAGAAATGTAAACAAAAGCAGAGAATAACTGAGCAAATTACTCGGCGATAGTACAATGCCGACGAGAAAGAGTACCAGGTATATGATTAGCAGGGCACAGGGAATAAACTGACAAAAAAGCGCAAATTTTTTTTTCGTAGTACTGCTGCTTTAAGAAAATGTGACAGTAGTAGGTAATTCAGTTACCTACAAAAGCAGAGGAGTATGTATACTATTTCATAAGAATTTAAACTTAGTGATTAATTCTAAGGTAGAGGATAAAGAGGGGAGTTTTTTTTTTTTTAATTTATTAAGTTTATTAAGTTTCTTATTATTTCGGAAGACACCTTTGAGATTTATTATTATTGATGCTCAAACTGATGGGGTCAGTGCCACACTGGTTCATTTATATGCCCAAATGTTAATCAGGGTGGTTTCTTTGCTTCTGTAGCAGACAAACTGGAGCCATACCGTATAACACTAAGCCTTTTATTTTAGCCGGTGATATGAACTCTGCATTGGATAATTACCTAGACAGAAGTTCACAATTGTCTCCGGAACATATTAGCTCTTCTAAGGCCTTTGACAAATTCTGTGAGGGATTGGGCCTAGCTGATAGAAGGAGAATGATGCACCCTAAGGATAGGGATTACACCTTTAAATCTTGCAGGCAGAATTCATAATGCAGATTAGATTACACACTAGTGTCAAAGCAGCTGTTAACTGGCCTTGCTACTAATAATATAGGAAATCTGGTAATTTCTGATATGCACCAGTAACAACTGGTATACAGATAGAAGATATTGCAAGTTCTAAAGGTCTGTGGCAATTTAATAGTAATCTCCTGAAGGACAAAGACTTTATCAAAATGTTGAACACAGAAATGAAACAGTTTTTTGACTTAAATGACAATGGGGAGATGTCTGGTGGAATTCTTTAGGATGCTTTAAAGGCTTATTTAAGGGGTAGTTTTACGTTATTTGCTAGCCATAAGAAAAAATTACAAAATAAATTGTTGACTAAATCAGAAAGTGAAATCAACTTAAAAGAAATCCAGCTGGCCTGCCAGCGCAGCGGCAAGGTGTCTGTCTGTGGCGCCGACATCCCAGGTTCAGGAATGGACCCGGGAGTTGGAGGGCCAGCCAGGAGGAGAGGGATTGAGCATCCGGAGGACTGCTCCTCCTCTCCAGGGGGAACAGTGTCTGGCACTATGAGGACCCCTGGCGGAGCCTGAAGGTACCGCGTGGCTGGCACCTCATGCATCAGGGGGCAGGGCGGATGCTGGCATCATTGCATGTCCCCACCCCCAGGGAGGAAAAATTGCAGAAAAAAATTCAGCCATAAATAATGGCCCCGATCTGCTGCTGCTCCTCGCTCAGACTGATGTCCACCAGGGGGGGTCCACTCCCATTACTCCACTCTGGGGGGGGGCAAGCCAGGGCTTTACGACCCATGATCTCATGGAGGGGTCACCCACCCAGTGGCCCCATCCAGGGGAGAAGCCTGGAAACAGGGGGAGCGGTAGGTGGGGTCGGGGACAGGAAAAATACAGCCTCCCCAAAAGAAAATAAAGAAACCCAATATGTGCAATCTTCTTGTTCAGATTCAAAATTACTCTCAGAAATAGTAGGTTTAAAGTATGATGCTAATACCATTTATAATTGTAAAGCTGAGTAAGCGCTCTTCTGATTGAAACAGACGTACTGGGAATCTGGCGAGACTCAAGGGAAGTTACTAGTGCACAGGTGTCACAAAAGTACTGAAGCCACAAAAATTGCTTCAGTTCAAGTTAACAAGCACTCAGTGGTTCATTCGCAAACCCAGATTGCAAAAAGCTTTGAAAAATTCTATTCAAAACCATATGAATCTGAAGTCCCTCACAATGAGGAGCTGCTTGACTCCTTGTTAAGCAAAATAAAGTGCCTTCTATCTCTGAGAAGAACAGAATAGCATTAAACAAACCTTTTACCAAAGATGAAGTACTTAAAGCAGTCATGTCAACACCAACTGATAGGGCACCAGGCCTAGATGGATTTACAGGGGAATTTTATAAAGCAACAATATAGGATGTCACTTTGCTGTTGAATAGAGTTTTCAATGAGTCTTTCAAGTCCCGCACATTACCCCCTTCCGTGCGTGAAGCAGCCATAAGCACACTACCAAAAAGGAATAACGACCCTACTAGTTGTGACAATTACAGACCTAGCTCCCTGCTCAATGTACACCGTAAATTATTGCCAAAAAATGTTAGCAAACAGATTAAACAATCTTATGCCGCATTTAATTCACTCTGAACAAGTGGGTTTTGTTAAAGGCTGAAACAGTGCTGATTTGATTAAGGAGGTGCTACATACTATATACAATGTGAAAAACTCAGCCATTAAGCCCTTTTTACTGTCGCTAGAGGCTAACAAAGCTTTTGATAGATTGGAATGGGGGTACTTACAGAGTCTTTTGCCCAAATGTAATCTAGGAGATCAATCTTGTAGCTGGGTGAGAATTCTAGATAATCAGATATTGGCTAAAGTTAAAGTTAATGGGGTGCACGCAGATAAATCCTACATACACGTAGGGACCAGACAAGGATGCCCTCTATCACCTCTGCTATTTGTCTTGGCCTTAGAACCACTATTGATCAAAATTAGGTCACCTCCCCCCCCACTATTAAGGGAATAGGAGTGGGTAAGCACAGTAAACTCATGGCATATGCAGATGACCTATTGTTTACACTTTCAGAGCCGAGTAAATCATTAGGTCCCCTGATGGAGCTGATTCAATCATTGTCCCTACTCTCTGGCTTTAAAATAAACTTTGACAAATCTGAGATACTTCCATTATCTAAGCTAGAGTGTAGTAACAACTGTAATTAATACAACTTCAAGTTCTCCAATACCACAGCTACTTTTCTTGGCCTAGAACTATGTGCGGATATTAAAACGATTATTAGTCTTAATTTTAATAGAGTTAGACTCACTAAAAATAGAATTACAAAGATGGCGTCTGATGCTTATGTCATTTTGGGGTAAGATACAAGCAATAAACATGATTTTGGCTCCTAAAGTTTATTATTTGTTACGTCATAGAAACACAGAAACATAGACTTTGACGGCAGATAAGGACCACTTGGCCCACCCAGTCTGCCCATTTTCCTACCTACTGGATAAGCTGCAGATTCTAGTTAACCAACAGCCTATTTCCTGCAACCCCCCACTATAATTGCCTTATGTCTGTCCCATGCATGTTTGAATTCCTCCACTGTTTTAGACCCCACAACCTCTCCAGGAAGGCGGTTCCATCGTCCACCACTCTCTCCGTGAAAAAAGAATTTCCTCACATTACCCCTAGGCAGTCCTCCTCTAACTTTAAACTGGCCCTTGTTCTTACACTCTTTTTTTCTGAAAGATGCTACCCTCCTGGACTTTGTTGATTCCTTGAGGTACTTAAAAGTTTCTATCATGTCCCCCTGTCCCTCCTTTCATCAAGGATATATAATAAGCTCTCTCAGTCTCTCTTCATATGGTTTCTGATGTAGACCCTGCACCATTTTAGTTGCCCTCCTCTGGACTGCTTCCATGCTGTCTATGTTCTTGCGTAGATGAGGTCTCCAAAACTGCAGTACTCAGATGGGGTCTCACCAACTGTCTGTATAGAGGATAACCACTTCCCTTTTTCTACTTGTGATGCCCCTCCACATCCCAGTATCCCCTAGCTCTCCTACTGACTTCTCACATTGCATACCACCTTTAGGTCATCTGATATGACTACACCCAGATCCCTTTCCATTATTGTTGTTGTTAGTACCTCCTGCTATTGTGTACTCTTCTCCTGGATTTTTATTTCCCAGGTGCATTACTTTGCACTTCTTTGCATTGAATCTAAGTTGCCATATGTCTGACCATTCCTCCAACCTCACCAAGTCCTTCTCATCCTTTCTACCCCTCTTGTGTATCAACTCTGTTACAGATCTTTGTATCATCCATAAAGAGGCATACCTTTCCTTCCAGACCCTCTGCAATGTCACCTATAAAGGCGTTAAAGAGGACTGGACCCAATACTGAGCCCTGAGGTACTCCATCTATAACCCCTTTCTTCAGAATGTGTTCCATTCCTATTACCTTCTGTGTCCTGTTGTGCAGCCAGTTTTCTACCCAGGCTACCACCCTGGGACCCACTCCCAGGCTGGCTAACTTGATTATTAATCTTTGTGCGAGACTGTGTCAAATGCCTTGCTAAAGTCTAGGTAGGCCATATCCACAGCCCCTCCCTGGTCTATTACTTTGGTCACCCAGTCAAAGAAATTGATTAGATTTGTCTGACATGACCTTCCTGCTGTGAATCCATGCTGCTTTGGGTCCAGTGCCTCGCTGGCCTCTAGGTACTCAACAATTCTTTCTTTCAGAAGTGATTCCATCATTTTCCCCACCACTGAGGTCAAACTAACAGGTCTGTAGTTTCCTGCTTCTGCCTTGCTCCCACTTTTGTGAAAGGGGAATCGCATCTGCCCTCCTCCAGTCCTCAGGTACCACCCCATCTTCCCATGATTTATTAACAAGTGTGGTTAGTGGTGTCACTAGGTCCTCCCTTAGCTCTTTTAGGATTCTAGAGTGAATCCCGTCAGGCCCCATTGCTTTGTCCACCTTGAGTTTTAGAAGTTCTTTCAGTACTCTTTCTTCTTTAAATGGACTGGTATCAACCCCACTATCCAGAGTGCTTCTACTGTCTGGTTTAGGTAACTCCTCCTCTTCTTCTTTTGTGTATACTGAGCAAAAGTATTCATTCATTATCTCTGCCTTTTCACTGTCTCCCTCTGCCCACCTCCCCTTTCCTTTATTAATCTTCCCTATCCCTCCCTTAACCTTTCTGTGTTCCCTAATGTACCTATAAAAGGTTTTATCCCCTTCTTAACTGGTAGGCTATCCTTTCCTCGGTTTGGGCCTTTGCTTTTCTGACTGCCTTCCCACTTTTTCTGCTTTAATTGATACAGTTCCTATGGTGTCCGTCTGTGATTCCTTATACTTTTGAATGCAGCCTTTTCTCCTTAACCTTCCCTGACACTTCTTTTGAGAGCCATAGTGTTTTTTTATTCGCTTTGTTTTCTTTATTTGTTTCACACAAAGGCTTGTTGCCTCCATGATGGCAGTTTTGATTTTTCTCCATTGTTCTTCCACCCCTCCTTTCTGGCCATTTGCTAATGCATTCCTCAGGTATTCACTCATTATGCTAAAGTCAGCCCTTCTAAAGTCCAGTATCCTTGTATTTGTATGGCTTGTCTCCATGGTTGTGTTTATTGTGAAGCACACTGTGCAGTGGTCGCTTGTTCCCAGGTGTCTACTGACTTCTAAGTTTGTGATCCTCTCTCCATTTGAGAGTACCAGGTCTAATATTGCTCCCTCCCAAGTGGGTTCCACCACTAGCTGTCTAAGGCATGCTCCCTGTAGGGCATCAAGAATGACCCTGCTCTTGGATGTGGCTGCAGTCTATGTTGCCCAGTTAACATCTGGCATATTCAGGTCCCCCATCAACAGTATCTCCCCTTTTTCAGCCATTTTGAGAATGCCCTCTATCATTTTCTTGTCCATTTCCTCCCCTTGAGATGGGGGTCTGTATACAACCCCTGTGCGGATTGTGATGCCATTCCCTGTCTCCAATGTGACCCAGAGTTCCTCTTGTCCTCCCCCTTCAACTTACAGAGACAAATTATAAGTTACTAGACTCTGTGTTACTAAAATATTTATGGGAGGATAAACCAGCATTTATATCTAAGCTCAAACTTCAACAGCCCAGAAATGGGAAGGGGGGGGGGTAGTTTTCCAGATTTCAGAACAAGACATGACACCATTTTGGTGGCACAGAATATTCAATCTTTGTGGTTAAGGGACATAAATATGACTCTGGGATGGGTAGATATTGAAATATGATTATTGAAAGGAGCTAACCCTAGAGTTATCTTGTTTGGGGAACTTCCTAAAGAGGTCAAGTCTCTTCCATTCCTAAAGGCTATGGCATCAGCATGGCCTAAGACTGCCAGGACAATGGATTGGAACACAGCACACTCCCCACATTGTCCTATTTGGAATAACAAACGTTTTCGATATAAGGGGAAAATCTTGGTCTGGAAGAGTTGGATAGATGGAGAAATTTGTTATTTGAATGACTTATTTGATCAAAGTACTCTAACTTTGCTTCCTTTTTCAGATTTAGCCAGTAAATACAAATTGTCAAGAATGGATTTTTTTTAGATATTTACAACTCAGACATATTTTAAGAGAAAATATTAATGATTCTGTTATATTACCACACACACACACACACACACTCATTCTCTAGATAAAATATTTGCTACCTGTAAGGGTTATAAAATGTTATGCAATATGGTTATAGCTTCAAAAGAAAATCAAATTAAGTCTTTAATTCATAAATGGGAAGTGGAGTTAGGTACTACTATTTATTTGACCGGGAACAAAGCTTGTTAAGTATTCTTAAGGCCTGTAAGAAGGCAAAAGGCAGATTAGTACATTATAAAATTATCCACAGATGGCACCGCACACCAGAGAAACTGTTTAAAATAGGTATCTCTGACACTAATACTTGTTGGAGATGTTTAAATGATACTGGTACTATTACACATATTATATGGTCTTAAAAGACAAAGAACCTCTGTACGCAAGCACTGAGGCAATGGTTACCCCAAAGGGCATTTGGCCAGGAAGCCAAGTTTCAAAGAAATACAAAATCACACATGCCCCCATAATGCAAAGCATCATGGGCTGCAGATGCAAATCACCACAGAATATTATGCTGATTCACTTTAAGCAGAAATGCATGGTGCCGAAAGGCCTCTCACATAGTTTGCAAAGGATGCCAACAGAAGACATAGACACGTGTTTCATCCTACCAGGACTCATCAGTATGCTTCATCTGTTTAACACCCCAGTAGAATGAACCAGCTACCCTAAGATGGTCTATCTGGGTTATGTTGTGGTGAACCCAATTAAAACAAAAAACAATTTAAAAAACAAAGAACCTCTGTATGCAAGCACTGAGGCAATGGTTACCACAAAGGGCATTTGGCCAGGAAGCCAAGTTTCAAAGAAATACAAAATCACACATGCCCCCACAATGCAAAGCATCATGGGCTGCATATGCAAATCACCATATTGTCTTGTCCACTAATTCAGAGTTTCTGGGACGAATTATTTGGGGCCTGTGAAAAAATCCTTAACAAGAAGATTGTACCAACTGATAAACTGGTTATTTTAGGTATCACTGCAGACCTAGAACCTTGGTCTAAACCTAATATTTTATGGTCGGTAGCTGCTATGATCGCAGCCAAAAATATAATTTTTAGAGGTTGGAAGCTAATGTCTACCCCTACTCTGTCTGAATAGCTTGAAGAAGTTCCCACTAGATTGAGCTATGAAAGATTAGCGTTTGCTTGTAGTGATAGAACAGAGACATTTCTAGATATTTGGAACCCGTTTCTTCATTCTATGTTTTGTAAAAGTATTACCTAAGAATGTAACAGTACTGGACAGTATTGACAGATATGTTTTATTTCCAGTTTCAATATAATTTAATGATTTTATACTTTTGATGTACTATTATAGATATGATAATGTATGTAATGTTTTCTTGTTTGTCCATGGTAGGCAAAACTATATATATCAAATTGAAACTTCTGGTATTTGCTACATATATACAATTTCTGTATTAGAAACTTTGCATGCATACCTTATAGGGAAGCAGAGGAGCATTTGCTCTGGAAAATAAATATTGGGAATTTAAAGTTGAAGAACTTTAAAGTAAGTTATAATAATTATTGTTTATAAATCCCTAGATGTTACCATCTGATCCTTTGTATATATGTGTGTGTGTGTGTATATATATATATATATATATATATATATATATATATATATATATATATATATATATATATATACAGTTATATTTCTAGGGAGGCTGTATAGCACAGTGGTTTAAGGCTGTGATCTGCAAATCTGGTGACATCTAGCAGACCAGACCTTGGTTTGAATCCCACAGCTTCCACTTGCATACTGTGTGACCCTGAGCAAATCACTTAACTTCCCTGTGTTCCCAGATCGCTCCTGTAAAAAAGCTTTCAGCTTAGTGTGCTACTCCTGGTTAAACAACTAAAAAAATGCATATTCTTGGATGATATTATTGTTATTTGATCTAGTATATTTCTTATTTAAAAAATCTTTCTTTTTAATATGTATAGAATTTAAAAACTGGACTCCCTGATGAAGGAATAGCAATCCCGAAATGTAGGAACTTATTTGTCTGGAAGATAACGTTCATTTTTCTTGAAAATTAAAAATAAATAATATATAAATGGATAAATATATATGGGTGAGTGGGCCTATTATTCCAATCTATATTGCATATGATAATGTATGTAATGTGTTCTTGTTTGAATGTTTCAAAGAAAAAATCTCAATAAAAGTTTTAATTACAAAAAATGTATATATATCACCAGAGTGAGTGTGTGTGGATAATAAATATGTGCTGCCTGTTTTTAAGTAAATAAACTACTTATAGTAATGTATTTATATGCATAGGATAGACAATAATAAGAAAGAGGCTAATTGTTCATAATCTTGTTTTAGTAACGGGAAAAGCAGGGCTATGCCAAAAGTGATTATATATGCACTACATAGTCATCCACAGGCTCTTTAGTCACAGTCCGCATTTTTAAGGACCTGTTGTATTTAAAGGGACACTGTCAACCTTTTTTGTATCATATTATTTCTGGTTAAAAACCCGCATGTCATGATTGCTTACTTTCTCTAAAATTCATTAATGTTGCTGGTTGTTTTATATGGCTCCTTGCTTAGTAGAACTGAAATGCATGGCAATGTAGCGTTATAACCAACCTTGTTTCGTTTCACATCCTGGATCTATTTTTACAGCACACTTCCAAAACATTAGAAATACGCTCCGAAAAGTGCAGCGACTCATGATGCAGTAGTCTCTTTTACTCCTACTACATAATGAGTGGCTAGACTGTGTTGGGGGTGTTCCTTAGTCCAGGAAAGATGCAGAAGGAGTTGATCAAGGAATGTAAACAAATCTGTTTCTGTGTGGTAACACTAATGGGGGGGCAGTCTGTTTTTCTCTTTTAAAAGGCAGAAAAGCATCAGAATTACACAACTATCTGCATCAGCAGTCTCTGCAGAATGTGAACAATCATAACATTTTTTTTAAACTAGGGACATTTTGAGGCCTAAGGGGGTTGATAGTGTCCCTGCAGCTCCAAACTGCAGCGCAACACTATGCATGACGGCCTTGGAAGGGCTAGTTTCTCTGGCAGTCTCATGCTGTTGTCGTTAGCGGACAGTGAGTGAGGGTTGGGAGCAGTAACTCAAGCTGAGTCAGCATGCTGTTGTTTTTTTTTAAAGTCTTTTGCCTGTTATGGGAGTCATCCTCTAGTTCTTTGTCCACAACCTCCCTTCCTGTTCAGGAGTCTGACGGAAGAAAGTGGTGCCATTTTTGGCATAAATTGCTAGGGTAGCTGGGTGTCTCATTGCATAGTTCACCCCCCTTTTTTTGTAGTGCCAGTTTAAAGGGACATATCCACAACTGATCGGGCTCCACCTCAAGAATTTACACCAGGTACAGGGAAATACATGTAGCGACACAATAAAACAAGCTAGGAATGGTGGAAGAAGGTAAGCAGTGAAAGCAAATCTGGGAATGAGGCCACACCCTATCTGGGGTAAACGTATAAAGGAATTTACACCAGGTACAGGGAAATACATGTAGCGACACACAATAAGAGCAAGCTAGGAATGGTGGAAGGTAAACGGTAGGCTTAAATCTGGGAATAGGAGCCACACCCTATCTGGGGTAAACGTATAAAGGAATTTACACCAGGTACAGGGAAATACATGTAGCAACACACAATAAGAGCAAGCTAGGAATGGTGGAAGGTAAACAGTAAGCCTAAATCTGGGAATGGGAGCCACACCTATCTGGGAGTAAGCGTATAAAGGAATTTACACCAGGTACAGGAAATACATGTAACCAACACAATAAGAGCAAGCTAGGAATGGTGGAAGGTAACGGGGTAGGCCTCAATCTGGGAATGGAGCCACACCCCTATCTTGGGGTAAACGAGCAAAGGAATTCTACACCAGGTACAGGGAAACTACATGTAGCAACACACAATAAGAGCAAGCTAGGAATGGTGGAAGGTAACGGGAGGCCTAAATCTGGGAATAGAGCCACACCCTATCTGGGGTAAACGTATAAAGGAATTTACACCAGGTACAGGGAAATACATGTAGCAACACACAATAAGAGCAAGCTAGGAATGGTGGAAGGTAAACAGTAAGCCTAAATCTGGGAATAGGAGCCACACCCTATCTGGGGTAAACGTATAAAGGAATTTACACCAGGTACAGGGAAATACATGTAGCAACACACAATAAGAGCAAGCTAGGAATGGTGGAAGGTAAACGGTAGGCCTAAATCTGGGAATAGGAGCCACACCCTATCTGGGGTAAACGTATAAAGGAATTTACACCAGGTACAGGGAAATACATGTAGCAACACACAATAAAAGCAAGCTAGGAATGGTGGAGGGTAAACGGTAGGCCTAAATCTAGAAATAGGAGCAACATCTTATCTATGGTAATGGTATAAGGGGATTTACACTGCGCACAGGGAAACACAAGTAGCAGCAAATTAAAAAAAGGGATAGCCATGAACACCATGTCTAGGGTAAGGGTGCAGAGTTATTCCCAGATCTATGGGGAGTATACAAACTTTGAATTCTGGGAGTGGTGCAGTACAGCAGCTGTGGGGTGGCAGTTTTCAAAGAGACCTTCTGGAGACTGCGATGCTGTCCCATCTGCTCACACCTCTCTAAGTTGAAGGAGGAGGTGGATAGATTCCAAGATAAGATGGCTAGGATTTGGGGGACATCTTCTCCCACCCAGGTGCTACCAAGTCTGCCACCAGTACCCCAGAGGATGCCAGGGAGGAGGAACCACTGGACTAAAGTGGGGTCTGGAAGGGTGGCGGTAGTGGGTCAGAAGCACATTCCTTAACTTGTACCACTACATAATTCTTTCACTGCGCCGTGGCAAAAGCAGGACTGCCAGAAGAAGACACTCGTGGTAATGGTCAGGGAAGCTATAAAATATTCAGGTAGCATTCTATTATTATTTATTTATTAGAAAAGTCGAATTTACAACCTTTGAGTCATGGACTCATTTACAAAAGCACCTCGTCGTGGGGGGGTAGACAGAGTTACATAGTGTGGTTACAACAGTGAGAACAGTACATGTGCAGAACATTAAACATAGAGTACACATAGGTTACATGATAATGTTACTTATAATAGGTTACAGTCATATACAAGGTACCCAAGGGTTACATTGGGGGTACAGCCCTGGACATACCTAGATAATACCTGGAGAGGGTGGAGGTAGGGATGGGGAGTGGGATGGGAGGGAGGAAGAGAGGACAGGCTGTCCAGAGGACATTGTCAAGTCAGGGAGGCCTGACAGCAGGCTCCCACAGTGGGATTAATTAGGTGCATCTACAGCAATGAGTGTTGAAGAGATGGTTCCAGAGGGCGATTTTGAAGGGACCAATTTTGGCAATGTCTGTGATGCAGGGTGGGAGGGAGTTGAACCAAGCAGGGGCTTGGTAATGAAAGGACCTCTGGGCTAGCGAGGTCTTGAGTTCTGGGCACCAGAAAGGTGGCCTAGACAGAGCTGAGGTGGCAACAGATGAGGGGCCTTGCACATATGAGGGGAAGCCAGAGACCCTGGGGGAGAGTCCCAGAAGAGTTTTGCTGGCTAGCAGGCAGGTCTGGTAGCTGCAGACTCTCCTCAAAGGTGAGCAGGTTGGTGGTGGAGTAGAGCAGGCAAGTGTGAGTGTGGCTAGGGGCTCCAGTCAGGAGCCTGCAGGCCTTATTGATTGAGAGCTGGATTTTAGTCAAGACGGTATTGTCCACCGCAACATAAATGGGCAAGCCATAGTCCACTAGTGACAGGACAGAAGAGGTGATGGCCAGCCAGAGGGCAACTTGGGGGAGGCAATCTCTATGATGGTATGGTAGGCCTGTCCAAGAATTTATGGCGGAGGATAGGACATTGATGTGGGTGTGGAAGGTGAGAGCCGAGTCGAAAGTGATGCCTATATATTTGTAAAAGGTCACTTGCTCCAGTGGTTGCAGAGTGCTGGGGAGGATGAAGAGGGGGGCATTCTTGGCCTTGTTTTGGTGATGGGAGAAGAGCACTGACTTAGTCTTCTTTAGGTGAATGACAAGTCGGTTGTCAAGGAACCACTTTTCAGTTTGGCTGTAGTTGTGCTGGAGGGATACCTGGAGAGAAGAGGGATACCTGGAGAGAAGAGGGATTGGGGTGGGATGCAAAGAGAACCGCATCATCGGTGTAGAGGGTCATTTTCCTGTGCAGGAGCTGGGGAGCATGTTGAGGTACAGGCTGAAAAGAACAGGGCCCAGAATGGGAATTATCAATAACAATAAAATAAAAAAATAAAGATGTACAGGATAGCCATTTATAAAGGCAGCACAAACAGAGAAACCAAAGTCTGTCATCTGAGAGTCTGTTTTCAGTTTAAATCTCAATCTCTCTGACTCACCAAACAAAACATTGCACTCTTTGTGTAAGATGTTTTTCACTGGCAATTAAATTCTGCATCCTGTCCTTATTAACCTATATTTCCTGTTGTCAGACAGTGTTACAAGACTTTTTTCATTGACCTTCCTGTAACCAGCCTAAAGAGTACATTAGTCTTCTTAAAGGGTGCAGTCAATTAAGATATCCTGTCTCTGGGCTGATTTCCTGCTGACAGTTCTATTAACCAGCTTGTGAAAGGTCAAAAGGTTTCTCAAGTTCAACCCTCTGTGTTCCAAACTGCTAACTTCTCCAACAAACCCAAGTAGCTGTCTTTAATCATTTCAACAATATACATATATACATTTGAAAATTAGGGGATCTCTATTTCACATACAGATTCATATACATTTTTTAACCACAGAGAAGCAAGGGGAGAAAGAAAGCATAGAGCTAGCTAGAAACAGCAAGTGAAGAAAGTGAGATAAGAGGAGAAAATTGTGGGACCATTGGAGAGGTCATTTCCTAAGTGCCACAAGGGAACTTTGACTGCACAATCAGACAGGCAAGAGACAGACAAGTGGTAGAACAGGAGAGGAGAAAAATAGAACCTTGCTTTTAACTCTCTCTGTATAACAAATGGGACAGGGTCTTATTCAACCCTGTCACAGGATCCTCTGGAGTGGAAACCCTCAAGGAGGGAGGAAGACAATTCCAGAGGAGGAGGAAGCAACTTCTGCTTGGGGACTTGATTGTGAGGAGGATAGATTTGTGAATAGGAGGGGGAAGGGAGATTAGATGCCTATGAGGTGCCATGGCCTGGAGGGATGGGAAGCAGAGTGAATCCAGAGGATCACTAGGGCAGCAGGATGGGAGGCAGAGCTGAATGCTCTTGCCCACCTCGGGACTAATGACTTGGCTAGGGAGGGGGTTGGTATAGTGCAGGAGTTGTTTAAGGAGCTGGGGAGAGGTGCTGCTTGTCTAATCCGGGGGGGGGGGAGGTAGAGGGATCTCCACACTAAGTCCTCCAGCTCATGGTTGAAAGAATGGTGCAGAGAAGAGGGGTCCAGATACTCTGTAGACAGGAGATCCAGCTGAAGGGATGAGGGCCTTTACAGGGGTGATGGCGTGCATCCAACCTGGGAGGGAACTGCTGTCCTCAGTGGGTGGTTTAGATGTTACTTTGATGAACATTTAAACTAGCTGGGGGGGGGGACAAAAGAAATCAGGGAGGCAGTAAGTGCCCCCCCGACTGGCAGAAGTAGAAAGTAGGGAGAACCCAAGGGGATGGAATCCACCAGGGTGGAAAGTAATAAAGGAAGCAGGGTGGTGGAAATGAAGGGGGATGGAAACAGAAGCACTAAAAAGAGGGAAGGAGAGAGGGCAAAAAGGAGAGAAAGTGGTTACCAAGTACAGTGGAAGCAAAATCTGGAAACCCACATGTGTGAATGCTAGAAGTCTAGGAGATAAGATTCTGGACCTACAGACAATCATGGCAGAGGACGACCTGGATATTGTGGCCATTACCAAGTTATGGTGCACCGAAAATTATGACTGGGACACGGCCATACCAGGCTATACTTTGTTCAGAAAAGACAGGGTGAGAAAGAAAGGAGGGGATCTGGTGCTTTATTTGAGGAAGGCATAAAAACACAGCAATCCAGGGAAAATGGGGGCAGAGGTACTGTGGGTCACCCTGGAGAAGAGGCAGGCCACTATTCACACTGGTGTGACATGCAGACCTCCAGCACAAGGGGGTTAGAAAAGGTAGTGGTGGAAGTCATTAGCAAGACGACAGAAAAGGGAGAGGTGCTACTGGTGTGGGACTGCAGTTTGCCGGATGTAGATTGGAACCACCCAGCAGCAGCTTCAGCTAGACGTAGATATCCTGGACTCTGTAGGCTCAATTCTGAGGCCTAACTTACCAGATGTCCTGGTGAAATGTTAATTCTGTGGAGACTGGCCTAACAGTGCTTGACCTGTTTTTATAGTCTAATATAAGTGGAAAATTCTGTTCTGTGGTAATAGTGTAGGAAAAGAGAAGTGGGCAGACTGGATGGGCCAAGTGGTCCTTATCTGCTATCAGATTCTATGTTTTCATGTTTCTCTGTTTCTTGTTTTTATGAAGTATTTTATGTTAGTAGATTCCAACTTTTTAATTATCTCATGTTAGTATATTCTTGCTTTTTTTTATTTTTTTATTTTCTTCGTATACCCTCCTTTCGCTGCCGAACTCCTGCTCCTTTGGGAGTCTCTAGTGGCCTGATTCGTCACCGCTCCTACTGCCTAGCGTCCAGTGCAGTCCATCCCCCCCCATGGAGCCTCAGCTATACCCCCCAAGGCGGGTACGGGGTGGGACACATATGCCCCATGTCTGAATTTCATCGGGGGATGCTGGTACTGGCGCCGGCGGGGCATTGGCAACGTGGCCGAACCTCCATCTACCAGGGGCTCGGCGGGCATTTTCTGGTTTTCTTCCCCGCCTCAGGACATCCGTACGGTGGAGCCGGGCAGAGCATCGGACAACATGCTTGATGCCCCGCTTTCCGCCGACGCCCCCTCCCACCTGTCACATGCAGTCTCGCTGGACCTCCACCTGTGGTCACCCAGGTAGGCGTGTGCAGCGGGACTTGCACTCACCTCCCTCCCGGAAGGAGAGGCAGCAGCTGGGCTCAATCCCCACTACGGCGGCCTCCAGCTGCCGAGTCCATGCCCAAACCCGGTCGCTGGCGTTGCAAGCAGACCCTACCGCTGCGCTGCAGTATATTCTTGCTTTTAAGTATTTTTGGTAGATTTAGGTAGGAGAGCAAGCCAGCGATCGCGTGTGGTCTGGTTTTTGCAGCAGTAGGGAAAATAGGCAGACTAGGTGGGCCTTGCAGTCCTTATCTGCCATCAAATTCCATCAGTTCCTCATCAGAGAAGCCACGACTGTGGTGCAGGGTGCGTGCTGCAACACAGTAGGGGTAGCCAACCTCTTCAAGTTTAACAAACAAGTCCACAAATGTGTTGCACTCAGGAAAGAAACACTGAACACATACTTTCAATTAAGCTTATGGTTTATTACATCCATAAGTTCAGCAAGTTCAGCAAAAAACACAAAATGCTTCTGGCTATGCCGATTTGTTTGCAGGAACTACAATCGCCTACTGGCCCCGGCGCTTCGACTATCCCAGCCTTCCTCAGGGGTGCGGCTCGAATGGCTCACATGCTCCACTTAAATAGCCAGTACTTCATGACATCATATTACATCATAATTCATCATTCTAACAGTGTAAATAATATACAGAATAATTATACATGAAATCTAAAAAAGTTAAAGTAAGTACATATTAATGCTGGCTATGTGGTCTTTGTTACAAATATATTGTATTACTGGTTTCAGTTTAATTCATGAGACCCCAGTGCAACTGAGACTAAATAGCAAATGTTTTTTTCTTTTTTCTTACGATTAAATGTTTGTGATCTTATTATAAATCCTAAATGGATTCGATTTTACTTTGAGCGTAAGAAAAAGAACAAAAAGAATAAAATAAATGAAATCAAAATCTAAGACTTGGAGGATCACGTGATCACCCAAACGTTGCTGTAGATGTAAAGGGGATCTACATATTTCCAGCTCCAGCGATCAGATCTGATGAGAAGTAAGACCTGGGATCTACACAGGAGAGAAACAGAGGAGGACAGGGAGCGAGAGAGAGGGAGGGAGGGAGAGAGACAGAGAGAGAGAGAGAGAGAAGGACAGGGAGCGAGAGAGAGAGGGAGAGCGACAGAGAGAACGAGAGAGAGAGGATGGAGAGAGGGAGAGAGAGAGAGAGAGAGGATAGGAGAGAGAGAGGGAGAGGGAGAGGAGGGAGAGAGAGGGAGAGAGACAGAGACAGAAGGATGGAGAGAGAGAGAGGAGGAGGTGAGGGAGAGGAGAGAGACAGAGACAGAGGATAGAGAGAGAGGGAGAGGAGGTGAGGAGAGAGGGAGAGAGACAGAGACAGGATAGGGAGAGAGAGAGAAACAGAGAAGATGGGGAGAGAGAGAGAGAGAGGGAGGAGGAGAGACAGAGAGAGAAGGATAGGAGAGAGGAGAGTGACAAGAGAGAGAGAGAGGCGACAGAGACAGAAGGATAGGGAGAGAGAGAGGGAGAGAAGACAGAGAGAGAAGGATAGGGAGAGAGAGAGACAGAGAAGGATGTGGGGAGAGAGAGAAACAGAAGGATGGGGGGGGAGAGAGTATCAGCTTACATTTCAGCTGGCAAGGGTGTCTCCATGGCTTCCAATCCCATTTTCAAAATGTTTTTCGAAGGCTTATCCAAAATGCACCCCCCTCACAGGGAACCAGTGTCAGCATGGGACCTAAATGTCTGCATTGCCAAGCTTATGGAAGCCCCATTCAAGCCTGTGGTTGCAGCACATCTGAAATATGTGATCTGGAAAACAGTTTCCCTGGTAGTCATCGCTTTGGCCAAAAGGATTAGTGAGCTCCAGGCCCTGTGTACCAAGCAGAATTACATCTTTTTCCATAGGAACAAGGTGGTGTTTAGGACTAACAGAAAGTTCCTTCCAAAGGTAGTCTCTGAATTCCATTTGAATCAGTCTATCACTTTGCCAGTCTTTTTCATTGTGCATTCTAGTTCAGGTGAACACAGGCAACATAGACTGGATGTCAAGAGAGTTTTAAGCTACTACATTACTCATACCAAGGCCCATAGGCAGGATAAACATCAACTGTTCCTGACTTATGGTGATGTGGGAAAAGGAAAACCAGCATCTAAAAGGTCAATTGTTCTGTGACTCCAAAGCTGGTAAGGAGCCCCCAGTAGACATGAGGGCACATACCACGAGGGGCACAGCTGCTATGATAGCAGCTGCCTGGGATATTCTGCTATTGGAAATCTGTAAAGCAGCTACATGGAGAACAGTACATACTTTCACTAATCACTACTGCCTGGGCACCTAGTCCAGGAATGATGCCAGGTTTGGCACAGTAGTTTTGCAGAGCTTGTTTCCAAAATAGGTTCTGTGCCCACCTCCAAAGGTACTGCTTCGTAGTCTGCAACATAGAAACATAGACTGACAGCAGATAAGGACAGCTTGGCCTACCTAGTCTGCCCATTTCCCTACCTAAAGGATAAGCTGCAGATCCTAATTAACCAACAGCCTATTTCTTCCTACCCCCCAACAAGAATTGCCTTATTTCTGTCCCATGCATTCTTGAATTCTCCCACAGTTTTAGACCCCACAACCTCCTCAGGAAGGCTGTTTCATGCGTCCACCACCCTCTCTGTGAAAAAAATACTTCCTCACATTGCCCCTGAGCCGTCCCCCCATCTTCAAATTGTGTCCCCTTGTTCTTGCACATCTCTTTTTCTGAAAGATGCTACCCTTTTGGACTTTGTTGATTCCACTGAGGTACTTAAAAGTTTCTATCATGTCCCCCCTCTCCCTCCTTTCCTCAAGGGAATATATGTTCAGCTCCTTTAATCTCTCCTCGTATGGCTTCTCTTGCAGACCCTGCACCATTTTAGTTGCCCTCCTCTGGACTGCCTCCATCCTGTCTATGTCCTTGCGGAGATGGGGGTCTCCAGAACTGGATGCAGTACTCCAGATGGGGTCTCAACAACTGTCTCTACAGAGGGATAACAACTTCCTGTTTTCTGCTGGTGATGCTTCTCCTATACATCCCAGTATCCCCAGCCCTCCTACTGCCTTCCCATTGCTTGCCAACCTTAAGGCCATCTGATATGATTACCCCCAGGTCCCTTTCCATTTTTGTTGTTGTTACTACCTCCCCCTCATTGTGTAATCTTCCCCTGGGTTTTGGTTTCCCAGGTGCATTATTTTGCACTTCTTTGCATTGAATCCAAGCTGCCATACTTCTGACCATTCCTCCAAGCTTGCCAAGTCCCTTCTCATCCTTTCCACACCTCCTTGTGTATCAACCCTGTTGCAGATCTTTGTGTCATTCGCAAAGAGGCATACTTTTCCTTCCAATCCATCTGCAATGTCACTTATAAAGACATTATCCCTCTGTACAGACAGTTGGTGAGACCCCATCTGGAGTACTGCATGCAGTTTTGGAGACCTCATCTACGCAAGAACATAGACAGGATGGAAGCAGTCCAGAGGAGGGCAACTAAAATAGTGCAGGGTCTACATCAGAAACCATATGAAGAGAGACTGAGAGAGCTTAATATGTATACCATTGATGAAAGGAGGGACGGGGGGACATGATAGAAACTTTTAAGTACCTCAAGGGAATCAACAAAGTCCAGGAGGGTGGCATCTTTCAGAAAAAGAGATGTGTAAGAACAAGGGGGCACACTTTAAAGTTAGAGAGGGGACAGCTCAGGGGTAATGTGAGGAAATTTATTTTCATGGACAGAGTGGTGGACGCATGGAACTGCCTTCCTGGAGAGGTTGTGGGGTCTAAAACAGTGGGGGAATTCAAACATGCATGGGACAGACATAAGGCAATTATAGTGGGGGGTTGCAGGAAGTAGGCTGTTGGTTAACTAGAATCTGCAGCTTATCCAATAGGTAGGAAATGGGCAGACTGGGTGGGCCAAGTGGTCCTTATCTGCCGTCAAAGTCTATGTTTCTGTGTTTCTATGTATTAAAAAGGACTGGACCCAGTACTGAACCCTGCGGTACCCTACTAGTAACCCCTCTTTTTTCAGAGTGGACTCCATTTACAATTACCTTCTGTGTTCTGTTGTCCAGCCAATGTTTTACCCAGGCTACCACCCTGGGACCCACTCCCAGGCTGGTTAATTTAACTACTAATCTTTTGTGTGGGGCTGTGTCAAATGCCTTGCTAAAGCCTAGGTAGGCCATGTCCACAGCCCCTCCCTGCTCTACTACTTTGATCACCCAGTCAAAGAAATCAATTAGATTCATCTGACATGACCTTTCCGCTGTGAACCCATGCTGTCTTGGGTCCTGTGCCTCACTGGCCTTTAGGTATGCAACAGTCCTTTCCATCAGAAATGATTCCATCACTTTCCCTACCACAGAGGTCAAACTGACAGGTCTGTAATTTTCTGCCTTTGTCTTGCTCCCACTTTTGTGAAGGGGAATCACATCCGCCTTCCTCCAGTCCTCAGGTACCACACCATCTTCCCATGATTTGTTAAAAAAGGTAGTCAGTGGTGTCACTAGTTCTCCCCTTAATTCTTTTAGAATTCTGGGGTGAATTCCATCAGGTCCCATTGCTTTGTTCACCTTCAGTTTTAGGAGTTCTTTCAGAACCCTTTCTTCTGTGAAAGGACTGGGATTGACCCCCCTCTCCAGAGTGCTTCTGTTAATCGGATTATGCACTCCCCTCCCCTCCTCTTTTGTGAATACTGAGCAGAAGTATTTGTTCACTATCCCTGCTTTTCACTGTCCTCTTTGCCCACCACCGTCCATTCTATTCAGCCTCACAATCCCTCCCTTTGTCTTTCTATGCTCCTGATGTACCTATAAAGGTTTTAGCCCCTTCTTAACCAAGCTGGCTATCTTTTCCTCAGTTTGGGCCTTTGCTATTCTTCCCTCCTGCTTTCTTCTGCCTTAACTGCATAGTTCTCTGTCCTGCTCCTTCTGTTTCCTTATACTTCCGAAATGCTATCTTTTCCCCTAACCTTCCCGCCACCTCTTTTGAGAACCATAGTGGCTTTTCTTTCATTTGATTTGTTTATTTGCTTCACACAAAGGCTTGTTGCCTCTGTGATGGCAGTTTGATGTTTCCCATTTCTGCTCCACCCTCTTTCAAGCCTGTTTTCTAAGGCACTCTCCCATCTTGCCAAAGTCAGCCCTCCTGAAGTCCAGTACCCTCACTTTTGTAGCTTGACTCTGTAGCTGAGTTTATTGTAAACCACACTGTTTGGTGGTCACTTGTTCCCCAGATGTAACCCACTTCTAGATCTGAGATCCTCTCATTGTCCCCATTTGAGAGTACGAGGTCTAAGATTGCTCCCTCACGAGTGGGTTCCAAAACTAGCTGTCAGAGGCATGCCACCTGTAGGGCATCGAGAATGGCCCTGCTCTTGAATGTGGCTGCAGTAAATGTGCTCCAGTTAACATCTGGCATATTCAGGTCTCCCATTAACAGTATCTCCCCTTTCTCTGCCATTCTAAGAATGCCTTCTATCATATCCTTGTCCATTCCTTCCCCCTGACATGGGGGTCTGTATACAACTCCTGTGCAGATTGTGGTGCCATTTCCAGTCTCTAAGGTGACCCACAGTGCCTCCTCTCCTCCCTGTTTACTCTTTTGTTTCCATAACAGTGACAAAGGACAGATGGCAAGTACTATTGATGATGCTAGGAAAGGGGGGCAGGATGGGAGGAGGGGAAAAGGGTGGAAGGTGGTTACCTTTAATGCTAGGAGCCTTGGAAGGAAAACTGCAGAGTTACAGGTTCTCATGGCAGAGGGACAGGTGGACATTGCAGCCATCACAGAAACATGGGCCACCCAATACAATGACTGGGACCTGCCTGTACCAGGGTGCAGGTTATTTCGTAGGGACAGGGTGATTGAGAAAGGAGGGGGGGTGGCACTACATGTGAAGGAAGGACTGAAGTGTGTAAGGAAGGAAGGGGAGGAGGGTAGTACGGAGTCACTTTGGATGCAAATCCAGGATTCCAAGAATAGGATTCTTAGAATGGGAGTGGTGTACAGGCCACCATCTCAGGTGGAGGAGTTAGACAGGGAACTAGCAGGACAGATCAGGAGGATCTGTAAGAAGGGTAGTGTGGTGATTGTGGGGGACTTCAACATGCCAGGAGTGGACTGGAGTACCCCAACAACCAGGAACAGAAGGGAGAGGTACTGCTGGATGCCTTCCAGGACAGCTTCCTGCTGCAAATGGTCAGTGAACCAACCAGGTTAGGGAATACCCTTGACCTTGTGCTGGCAAATGGGGACTTTGTGAGAGAACTTACAGTGGAGGAACCGCTGTCAGGGAGTGACCACCACTCAGTATGGCTCACATTGGACATGGGCAAGGAAGGAGTGAAATCTGTCACTAGAGTGCTGAACTTCAGGAGAGCTGACTTTGGGAGGATGGGGGAAGTGGTAAAAGGGTACCTGGCCAGAATTCAATCTAGTATGGACACTAACCAGAGGTGGGAGCTCATAAAGCTGGGGATAGTGGAGGCAACCAAAACCTGCTGCAAAGCTCAGAGCAAGAAGGCTAGGGCTAAGAAACCGAGCTGGTTGAGCAAGGAGGTCATGAAAAAGGTAAGGAAGAAAAGAGCTGCCTTTAGGAAGCACAAGAAAACAGGGAGGGAGAGGACAGAGAGGAGTACTTGACAGAATCGAAGGAGGTGACAAGGGCAGTAAGGGGAGCCAAAGCATCTACGGAACTCAGGCTGGCACAAGGCATTAAGAAGGGGAGAAGGACTTCTTTAAATACATCAGGGAGAAAAGGAGCTGTAAGGACCACATAGTAAGGATTAGGAAGGAGGGGGTTGGGTGGAAGCAGGGTGATATAAGGCAGAAGCACTAAATGAGTACTTCTGCTCAGTATTTACTAAAGAGAGGGGTGACACCCAAGGTGGGAAATGGCAGAAACAGGGAAGGGGTGACAGATGGGAAATCATGGAGGGCAGAGTTCGAGAGGGTTTGAAGGCACTGAGGGTGGACAAGCGCCAGGCCCAGATGGCATCTACCCCAGGGTACTGAAGGAGCTGGCAGAGGTCCTTGCAGAACCTTTGGCAGACCTATTTAATGCCTCACTACATTCGGGGTGTGTACCTCAGGACTGGAGGATGGCTCATGTGGTGCCCCTCCACAGGAGTGGCCCCAAGGTGAACTGGGAAACTACAGACCAGTGAGCCTCACATCCATCGTGGGTAAGCTAATGGAGACTATCCTGAAGGAGAGGCTGGTGGCCCTCCTAGAGGCCAAAGGACTACAGGACAGCAGACAGCATGGCTTCATACGTGGCAGATCCTGCCAAACCAACCTGGTGGAGTTCTACGACTGGGTAACTAGGCAACTGGACAGGGGCCATGCAGTGGATGTCCTGTATCTGGACTTCAGTAAGGCATTCGACTCTGTGCCACATGGAAGGCTGGGAAGGAAGTTAGTAGGCACAGGGGTGGGTGCAAAGCTGGTGAGATGGATAGGAAACTGGCTTCAGGGAAAGCAACAGAGGGTGGTGGTGGGTGGGGAGCTCTCACACCCAAGGGCAGTGACGAGCAGTGTTCCACAGGGCTCGGTGTTGGGACCAGTGTTGTTTGGGATATTCATTGTAGATATATCATGGGACATCAAGAGCAAGATCAGTCTGTTTGCTGATGATACTAAGGTAGGCGCGGTGGTGAATGACCTGGGGGGGTGGCAGGGGTTGCAGGATGATCTGGCAAAGCTTGAAACCTGGTCAGACACCTGGCAACTGGCGTTTAATGCCAAAAAGTGCAAGGTGCTGCATTTTGGGATGAAGAACCCAAGGAGGAGTTACCAGCTGGGGGGAGTGCAGCTAGCCCAGACAGAGGAGGAGAAGGATCTGGGTGTGCTCATTACAGGGTCAATGAACAACTCGGCACAATGTAGGAAGACAACTGCAAAGGCCAACAAAATGCTGGGTTGTATTGCAAGGGGTATATCCTCGAGGAGGGAGGAGGTGATTCTGTCACTGTATAGGTCATTAGTTAGACCACATCTGGAGTACTGCATGCAGTACTGGCGCCCGTATCTGAAGAGGAACGTTAAGTTACTGGAGGGAGTGCAGCGCAGGGCGACAAAGATGATCAAGGGGCTGGGGGACTTATCATACGAGAGGAGGTTGAAGGAGTTGAACACGTACTCAATGGAAGAGAGGAGGGACAGAGGTGGCATGATTGAAACCTTGAAGTACATAAAAGTTATAAACAAGACGGGTACAGAGGGGCTGTTCAAAGTAAGCGGGGGAGCCACCAGGGGCCATGATATGAGACTGGAGGGAGGAAGGTTCAGGAGGGAGATGAAGAGACACTTTTTTACAGAGAGGGTGGTGGCTGGGTGGAATGTGTTACCTGCAGAAGTGGTATCCAGTAGAACAGTGGACTGCTTCAAAAGGGGATGGGACAGGACAAGGGGGAGGGTTAATGAAGGGGAAGGGTGGAAGGGAGGGGAAGCTGCAGAATAAGGGGTGCTAGCTGCACATTCGAGCAGACTTGATAGACCTCTAGGCCTTTATCTGCTGGCAAATTTCGTATGTTCGTATGTTCGTTGCTTTTATCCCTTCTCTTACGTAGACAGCTACTCCTCCCCCTCTTCTCCCCCCCATCTCTCCTGTAGGTTGTTTACCCTGGTATGTTAACATCCCAGTCATGGTTCTCTGTGTACCATGTTTCTGTGACTGCTGCAATATCCAGGCATCCTCTTCCATCAAGGTCACCAGTTCAGGGAGCTTGTTGCCCAGACTATGGGCATTGGTACTCATTACCCTCCATTTCTTGATGGCCTTACCCCTTTTTGCCCCATCCCTGTCCTTATTGCCTTTGTCATTTTCTCCATTTACCCCTGCCCTTCTCCCTATCGACATCTCTATCTTGGTGTTTACCTCACTCATTACCCTGATTTTGTTTTTGGAGGGGCTAGGATTTCCCAGCTCCTTTCCAGTGCCTCCCCTCTTGGCTAGTTTAAATGCTTGCCAATGAAGCATTTAAACCTATCACCTAGGATCCTGGTTCCCCTCCTGGACAGATGCAGATCATCACGCCAGTACAGGCCTGCAAGAGTTAAGCATATGGAAAAATTCCTGGGGTTAGAAGAAAAAAATTACTCACCTTAGTTATCTTGTTTCTTCCAAGGTATTCTTCAATATGCTGAACTCACGCTCCCTATCTCCCCTTCCAGAACCAGTGGCCTCTGTATATCAGCTGGATTTCTTTGTAGAAAAGGGATTTCTCCCTAGCTTATTATAGGTTTTTGAACCCAGCTGGGTGTTGTTTCCCCTCTTTGGGTCCTGTCTGACAGTTTGGGGTACTTTTTGTCATGGGGATTTTATTATTAAAATACTATTAGAAAATTGGATTTACAAATAAAGAAATCTGATTGGCTGGCATGGGGTACATTAACTTACAATGAGAGCCCTGTAAGTTAAAAGTACCAGCCATGCCAACCCAGCCAGCCTCATAAATGGTATAATTTTGCCCAGGCTGCTTCATCGTTGGCTGAAAGCACCAGATTGAATTCCATATTGCCGCCATCTTTTTCACTTGCTTACCGACAGCTGCCCCTCGCCCGTCGCTGACACCGATGCTCCTCAGTTCAGTGGCAACTGCCCCCTCGCCCGTCGCTGACACCGATGCTCCTCAGTTCAGTGACAGCTGCCCCCTGCCCGTCGCTGACACCGATGCTCCTCAGTTCAGTGACAGCTGCCCTCGCCCGTTGCTGACACGATGCTCCTCAGTTCAATGACAGCTGCCCCCCGCCCGTCGCTGACACGATGCTCCTCAGTTCAGTGGCAGCTGCCCCTGCGCCTCGCTGACACCCGATGCTCCTCAGTTCAGCGACAGCTGCTGCCCTCGCCGTCGCTGAGCACCAATGCTGCTCCTCAGTTCAAGCGGCAGCTGCCCCTAGCCGTCGCTGACACGATGCTCCTCAGTTCAGCGGCAGCTGCCCCTCGCCTGGCCGCTGACACCGATGCTCCTCAGTTCAGTGGCAGCTGCCCCCGCCCGTCAGCTGACAATCGATGTTCTCAGTTCAAAGTGGCAGCTGCCCACTCTACATTCCTTTTTTAATTTCGCTCTATTTTTTTTTAAATCGGCACCTGTCTTGTTCCATGACCCCTGACTCCCAATACTACGACTGTTGGTGAGCCGATGGTTCCGTACCTGCACAGACGGGCTGAACTGTTGCTCTGAACACCGCTCCTCTTCATACTCCCAGTCCTCAGAGCAGGCAGTGAGGACTGGGAACTAATAAAAAAAAAGAAAATAGTGAGAACTGACTCCTGGTCCTCGACGTAGGCAGTGAAAACTGGGACACAAAAAAATTTACTAAAAAATCCCCAGGACAAACAGCATACTTCTGAACACATTTCCTGCTTTTACGTGCAGCTGGGTGAAATAAGGTCACGCTGAAAACCGCTGCAGGTTTGGAGACTGAAAAAAAAACACATAAAACAGTTTTCATTTTTTTTCTTCCTACAATGACGATGGCAGCAGTCTGCTGGCTTGGAAAATGTGTTACACAGGAGGTGGTAAGAGAGGGCAAAAGACCATAGCAATGTACTCTAGAAGGAAGCAGACTACCACAGAAACGAGGGACTACTTTACAAGAAAATGACTAAAACTTCATTTTTTTTAATGATTTTTATTTTTCTTAACTTTTTAAAATCCCACATAAAACTGCCACTGGTAGCCCATTTTCTAAGCGCAATAATACCCTCCAGGGTGGGTGGTATGGGCAAAACTGGATCTTCCAGGGGCTATAAGGCCCTCCCCCTGTGGCGTCAGGCATCATTACGCCCCTGGACAGTCCGGTATTGCCCAATATCACCCACTCTGTCGGGTATTATTGCCTGCTTAGAATTATTATGATAGCTTAGTTTAGGGAGCCTTTCCTTGCAGGCTCCAATGAATCTGAGCATTACAAAATGCAGCAGTTTGAATGATGGCATGAACCAATGTGTGTTCCATTCTCTGGGCAGTTCAACACTAGAGGTTGACTGCAAGAGTTCAGCATATCTGAAGAATACCTTGGAAGAAACAAGATTACTAAGGTGAGTAATTTTTTCTTCCTGATGTTTAAGTATTTTATTGGTAGCTTCCTGCTTGTAAAGTATTTTATGTTGGTAGATTCCTGCTGTTTAAGTATTCTCTGTAAGTAGATCCTTCTTTTTAAGCGTATACCATTGTCTGGGTGCTGCGACTAGGGCCACGGAATGTGCGTGTCAGCATGAGGGTTTATGATACGCGGGTGTTCGGTATTTGTGGCAGCCCACTAATGTCAGCATGCTCACGTGGGCATGTTCTCTCCCACAATTTATGCCAGCTCGGGGGGAGGGGGGAATGCAGTGGACTTGACCAGGAGGGGCTAATCATAACCTGCAGTGTGTGATCTGGGTTGGGGGGATGACTTAATTGCCTGTCGCTCATCTTGCCAGTGACCTTTTGCCTGCGTTCTTATTTACCAGGCGCTGTTTGTTTGCACACTGGCGTGAGTGAACCCTTTTTAAGTATTTTGTTGGTAGATTCCTCCTTTTAAAGCATGTTTATGTTAGTAGATTCCTGGGGCCCGATATTCAAACAGGCACAAATATTAGCGCTGTGCCTTGCGGTTGCCCAGGTGTCCAAAGCTGCTATATTCAGTGGAATAGCGCACCTGGCCCAACTCTAAGCCACTGAGCCCCTGATCGATGGGGTGGGGGGGATGTTTCTTATTTGATCATCAGGGGGGAGACCACTGGACACCACGGAAATTGGCAGGGGTGGGGGACACTAGACAACAGGGATCACTATGTTTGGAGTCGGGGTGTTGCCACGCGTCCTCTG
This sequence comes from Neoceratodus forsteri, assembly GCA_016271365.2. Taxonomy (NCBI): domain Eukaryota; kingdom Metazoa; phylum Chordata; order Ceratodontiformes; family Ceratodontidae; genus Neoceratodus; species Neoceratodus forsteri. The sequence continues at coordinate 5,702,558 of CM057458.1, forward strand.
CTAACTACTAGGGTTGCGCGGGAGTCAGTCCAGGATTTGATCGGTGGTACGTGCGCCACACAAGGGGACAGTGCAGAATAGCCTTGCGTACCACACATACTCTGAATATTGGACTGCACCAATATTTAGGTCCCCATCCCTTCATTTACATTACGCCCCCCTCTGACTATTACCTGGGCAGAAACCAAGTTTGCTGACGCTAACTGGGCTCTTCAACATTGCCCATCCATGCTAAACCCAGTTTGCGTGGGCAAACTCGGTTTCATGCCCAGGCAGTTTTGAATATCGGGTCCCTGCTGTTTAAGAAAAGGGGGAGTTGTTTAACCAGGAAGGCACACTAAGCTGGAGCTTGTTTCCAGGTGCAACCTAGGAGCACATGGAAGTTAAGTGACTTGCTCAGAGTCACACAGTATGCAAATGGAGGCTGATGGGAATCAAACAGTTCCACATCAACGCCACGAAAAACAATGCAGCGTGGTAGAAAACAGGATGGATAAAACCACAGAAGTCAAAACCGCACCTGTCAGTGACAGCTAATTAAACAAGCATTTGTCGATGCTGAATGTTTGCTTGCTGGCATTGGCCTTGGGTAGCGTAGAAGTGACAGAGCTGCATAATAGGAATGGCAGTGAAGTATTGAACTGAAGCCAACCCCACCACCACTCTGCAGAGACTGACAGGCATTGGGGTGTGCCTTTGGTTCGTCAGGCATAACAGCCACGCCATTTCACCACACCTTACCCTGCAGACACTGACAAGTGTCACAATGGGCCTTCGGGTCTTTGGCCCTTATGCTCACCCCATTCCATCAGGAAATATGGTGAGACGGGTCCTGTACAGGAAAATGGGGTGAACTTTGGGGGTCAAAGAATCCATGGCACACTCGATGCCTCTCACTGGCAGCAGGGTGTGGAATGGTATGAGCATTACAGGCAAGAATCCCAAGTCACACCCTTGTAGTTGTTTTTTAACCAGGTATAGCACACTAAGCTGAAAGCTTTTTTACAGGAATGACCTGGGAGCACAAGGAGGTTAAGTGACTTGCTCAGGGTCACACAGTGTGCAAGTGGAAGCTGTGGGATTCGAACCCAGGTCTGTTCTGCTGGATGTCACCAGATTTACAGCTCAGAGCCTTAAACCACTGCACTATACTGCCTCCCAAATGATGCCACCCTTGATGCCTGTCAATCTCTACAGGATGGCGCGTTATGGTCAGAAACCCTAATGCCTCAGGTGTTTGTACGCATTTTCACTCCAAATTTTCAACAAGAGTTTTTGTGACCCCACCTTATGAACAGTGGCAATATCAGTTTGTTAGCCGAAAGCTGATTTCGCACAGTGACTACGCCATTTGGCACCACAGGTGCGAAAATACATTTCGAATAGGATGTGAAAAATGACAGCTGTACTGTTCATGGGGAGGTACAAAAAATGGCAATGCTGAAATTCTGCAGTGAAAATATTTAAAAAAATGGTGAAATCCCGAGCGTGCGTAGAAAATGCTCAATGCACACCCATAATGCAATTAGTCTGGGAATTTTTTACAGCAGGTTGTCAACACAGGGATTTTGGAACCTCTGCTCATGCACAGTGTCACCGTGATTTTCTTTTCTTTTTTTTTTGGGTATTATTTTCTCTCCTCCAGAGCTCCGGCTACAACCCCCGCCCTCCGTTGTTCCCCCCAGCGCTATCCCCGGACATCAGACCCCCTCCCTTGTGCACCCCGCAACTTACCCTTCGCGACAGGGTGGTGGGGAGCGACTCAACCCACCACAATGGATCCATGCCAGGGAGGTGCCCTTCCAGGAATGGTGCCACGGGGGAACAACTTCATGCTGCCAGGCTTGCTTTTTCGCTGTTTTCCTCCTGGCGGGTCATGGCGTGCAATGACGCCAGCGACTGGGTGCACGCACGCTAGCGTGTGTGCCCCAATCAAGTGTCTGCCACGTCCTGCCCCCCCATAGCTTGCAGCTACTGCTATCAACCCCAGCCTCCGCTGAGAGTCAGGCAAGCCCGGCCGCCCAAATACCTCCCGGAGATGGAGGCAGTCCCTTGGGCGAGGCTCAATCCATCTCCTCCCGCCCGACCCATGCAGCCCATAGCCCGTTCCGAACATAGGTCGCGGCGGGCGTGAGGTGTGGCCACCAGCGCCACCCCTCAGCGCCACCGGGCCGCTTACTGTGATTTTCTTAATCTGTCCCGAGCAGTGATTTCACAGCGCACCATGCATTTCGCGCAGGAAGTGTGAAAACACATTTAGGCCATGGTGTGAAAAATGACAGCTGTACTGTTCATAAGGAAGTGTGTAAAAATGCCAGTGGTGAAAATCTGGACTGAAAATATTAGAAATCCATGAAGTTACGAGGGTGCGTGGAAACTGAGCAATAGTCGCTCGTAACACAGTCATTTTATGGACTTTTTTCACCAAATTTTTAACATAGCCATTTTAATACCTCTGTTCATGAACAGTGTCACTGTGATTTTCTTAATCTGTTCCGAACATTGATTTCGCACACCGACTGCGCTATTGTGTGCTACATGGGCGGAAACACATTTTAGGCGAGATGTGAAAAATGACAGCTGTACTGCTCATAAGGAAGTGTGGTAAAATGGCAATGTTGAAAATCTGGGTGAACATATGTAAAATTAAACGAACTTATGATATAGTAGGAACAGCGCAATGCATACTCGTAAAACAGTCATTTTTGGGAATTAGTTCACCAAATTTTCAACATAGGGTTTTTGGGGCCTACCTGATGAACTGTGACAGTGTTGTTTTATAAATCGGTCCAAAAAAGTGGTTCCGCGCAGTGACAGCGAAATCATCTTTCAGGGCCGATTAATGCTATAACAGTGACAGAATTCATGAGGTGGGGTCCCAAAAACCCCATGTTGAAAATTTGGTGAAAAAATTCCCGAGAATGCTCAAGATATACACAAAAGTTGAAAAAAACCCCAATTTATTCCATTATACAGCTTACCGGAATTTTCTCAGTTCACGGTCGGGTTTGAAGAGTGCAGACGTGTTCCCAGTCCACCAAACATCGTGGCACCGGACTCCAGAGGTAAGTATGGGGTGAGGTGGGAGAATGGGAGGTAGATGCACAGAGGGTGGGCGCAGGGTGGGGGCAGGGGGTCAAGACAGTCAGTGATGGAAGGTTTTTCTTTCAGGTTTTTAACCCAGGCGGTGTGGGACTTGTGCCGCTGGGTGCTCCCAGTGTGGCAGCTGGAGGCTGTTTGGGCGTAGAAGTCGACGGGGATTGGGCACCCCATCAGCCATAGGAACTGTTGCCACGCTGGGGTGGGCTCCAGCATGGCACCTGATAGTCTCTGGGGTGGGGGACAGTGGAGCCAATGGGGAGTTAGGCACCCCATCGGCCATACAGACTGCTGCCATGCTGGGGTGGGGTCCCAGCGTGGCACCTGGAGCTCTGTTGGGGGCGCCTTGCAGCCAGCGAGGATTTGAGCACCTATGCAGCCATACAGGTGCATGGGGGCAGGCGCATGAGCTCACTTAATATGCATGCGTGTGAGAGTGTGTGTGTGTGTGGGCGCGCATGAGCACGCGATATCTCATCGCTGCTCACTGAAGCGGAGCTCTCCCTTTCAACTGTACGGCACTGCATTTTCAACTGCTGTCATAGACAGCTGCAGCATTCATTGGAGAACTGTGGCTGCGCCTGCAAACACACTGTCTGAATTGGAAGATGGGTGCCACACCTCTGAAAACTCGAATGATGGCACTATGTTTCTTGCACATGCATGCAAGCAAACATAAAAACACCTATTATAAATTTACTGTTATTAACACCACACCACCGTGGATCACCACTTCAGTAAATGTTTGGCTTGAGTGGAGATTTACTGTTACAACACCATGCCTCCATGGTTCACCACTGCTCCAGTGAACATTTTCACTTATGCTGTTTTTCACTTAGCTGTTATTGACAGGCACAGTTTTGACTTTTGCGGTTTTGTCCATGCTGTTTTCTACCGCGCTACATTTTCTTCATGTAGGTGACATGCTACCATTCAAACCCAGGTCTTCAGGTTTGCAGCTCTGTGCCTTTAATCACTATGCTATATTGCCTCCAGCTTCAAGTGTTCTATAGCATGTTAGTAAATTCTTGCTGTTTAAATATTTTGTTGGTAGATTCCTGCTTTTAAAGTCTTTTATGTTAATGTTTCCTGCTTTTTAATTATTATTATTTTTTTTTGTTGCTAGGATTAAAATTCCTTTGAACCAAAGATTCTTTCACAAAGGTTCCGAGTCAGATTCATATACAGAAGTTGTACATACCAAATTTGAATATTACATTACAAGTCAGGAAATCAGGCAGTTAACAAGACTCAGTTACATAATATACAGTTTAGTATGCTAGTTGTTATACACAGTACAGTGTAAGATTGCAGAAGGAATTCAGCCCGTGGGACAATTGCCTGAGTAGCAGGATAAGGAGGTGAGAGAGTAGGGGTGGTGCAGTCAGCTAATTATGACTTTGTCAGTCAGAGAGAAAGGACAAGCAAAGAGGGGAAAGTAAAGAGAGGATAGGGTAATCAAAGTAGAGGGAGGTAAAAAAAGGGTGCAGTGAAGCAGGCAACAGGTGTCCTTGTCAAGTTAGAGTAAAGTAGGTTGGAGTAAGTGCGGGGAAGGATGGGTGGAGAAGGGAGGAGGTTAGGGGTAGAGTGGGAGGAAGGGGAGCTAACCAGGTAAGGCAAGGGCAGGCCAAATCCTAGATATGAGCTGGGACTAAGTGTTGGGGGGGGGGCAGTGTCAACTGCTTTGTTGGGTGAGGTGCCGGCACAGATCAAGTTTAAAGGGGTCCAGGAAAGCGATGTTAATGATTTCTGGGGGGAGATTATTTAGCCATGAAGGGGCTCTACAGTGAGAGGATCGCTGTCCCTGGCCAGTCAGGCAGTAAGGGACCAGGTATTTCATTGACGATGCTCTGCGTGTGTTGCAGGGATTAGGGGCTGGTAGTAGCAGGGGACAGGACGCTTCGTGAAGCTTTGCTGACACTATTCTTTTTTTCATGAATAGACAAGTTTGGTAGGTGATCCTACTTCTGAGATTCAGTCAGTCAGTTTGCACGTACAGATCGCAGGTACGGTATGGGTGTACCTGTGAGCACCCGTAACCAACCGGCACAGCTTGTTGAGAGCAACAGTGGTTCATAGAAACATAGAATTTGATGGCAGATAAGGACCGCTTGGCCCACCCAGTCTGCCCATTTCCCTACCTAATGGATAAGCTGCAGATCCTAGTTAACCAGCTGCCTACTTCTTCCTACCCCCACCCCCTAGAATTGCCTTATGACTGTCCCATGCATGCTTGAATTCCACCACTGTTTTTGACTCCACAACCTCCTCCGGAAGGCCGTTCCATGCATCCACAAGCCTCTCTGTGAAAAAATACTTCCTTAAATTACCTCTGAGCCACACCCCCATCTTCAAATTGTGCCCCCTTGTTCTTGCACACCTCTTTTTTTGAAAGATGCTACCCTCTTGGACTTTGTTGATTCCCTTGACGTACTTGAAAGTTTCTATCATGTCCCCCCTCTCCCTCCTTTCCTCGAAGCTATACATATTAAGCTCCTTAAGTCTCTCTTCATATGTCTTCTGGTGCAGACCCTGCACCATTTTAGTTGCCCTCCTCTGAACAGCTTCCATCCTGTCTATGTCTTTGCGGAGACTGGGTCTCCAGAACTCCAGATGGGGTCTCACCAGCTGTCTGTACAGAGGGATAATAACTTCCTGTTTTCTACTGGTGATGCCTCTCCCTATGCATCCCAGTATCCCCCCAGCCCTCCTTGCTGCCCTCTCACATTGCTTGCCCACCTTTAGGTCATCTGATATGACTACCCCCAGGTCTTTTTCCATTTTTGTTGTTGTTAGTATCTCACCCCCCCATTGTGTACTCTTCCCTGGGTTTTGTTTCCCAGGTGCATTACCTTGCACTTCTTAGCACTGAATCTAAGCTGCCATACATTTGACCATTCCTCTAACCTTGCCAAGTCCTACTCATCCTTTCCACCCCCCTTGTGCATCAACTCTGTTGCAGATCTTTGTGTCATCTGCAAGAGACATACTTTTCCTTCCAGTCCCTCTGCAATGTTGCTTATAAAGACATTGAAGAGGGCGGTCCAATACTGAACCCTGCGTGGCACCCCACTAGTAACTCCCTTTCTTCAGAGTGGACTCCATTTACTATTACTCACTGTGTCCTATTCTCCAGCCAATTCTTTACCCAGGCTGTCATCTTGGGACCCACTCCCAGGCTGGCTAGCTTGTATATTAATCTTTTGTGTGGGACTGTGTCAAATGCCTTGCAAAAGTCTAGGTAGGCCATGTCCACAGCCCCTCCCTGATCTACTACTTTGGTCAACCAGTCAAAGAAATCTATCAGATTCGTCTGGCATGACCTTCCGGCTGTGAATCCATGCTGCCTTGGGTCCTGTGCCCCTTTGGCCTCTAGTTACTCGACAGTTCTTTCCTTCAGAAGTGATTCCATCATTTTCCCTATCACTGAGGTTAAACTAACAGGTCTGTAGTTTCCTGCTTCTGCCTTGCTCCCACTTTTGTGAAGGGGAATCACATCTGCCCTCCTCCAGTCCTTAGGTACCACCCCATCCTCCCATGATTTGTTAAAGAGGGTAGTCAGCGGTGTCACTAGTTCTACCCTTAGTTCTTTTAGAATTCTGGGATGAATCCCATCAGGCCCCATTGCTTTGTCCACCTTCAGTTTTAAGAGTTCTTTCAGAACCCTTTCTTCTGTAGATGGACTGGTATCAACTTCTGTATCCAGAGTGTTTCTACTGTTTGTTTTAGGTACCTCCCCCTCTTCATTTGCAAATACTGAGCAAAAATATTTGTTTAGTATCTCTGCCTTTTCACAGTCACCCTCTGTCCACCCTCCCTCCCCTTTATTAAGCCTCAGGATCCCTCCCTTGGTCTTCCTTCGCTCCCTGATGTACCTATAAAAGGTTTTATCCCCCTTCTTAACTGAGTTGGCTGTCTTTTCCTCAGTTTGGGCCTTTGCTGTTCTGACTGCCTTCCCAGCCTCCTTTTGCTTTAACTGATACAGTTCTCTGTCCTGCTCCTTCTGTGATTCCTTGTACTTCCTGAATGCTTTCTTTTTCTCTTTAACCTTCACTGCCACTTCCTTAGAGAACCATAGTGGTTTCTTACATCGTTTCATTTTGTTTATTTGCTTCACACAAAGGCTTGTTACCTCTGTGATGGCAGTTTTTATTATTCACCATTGTTCTTCCATCCCTCCTTCCTGCCCATTTGCTAGTGCATTCCTTAGGCACTCACCCATTTTGGCAAAGTCAGCCCTCCTAAAGTCCAGTACTTTTGCCTTTGTATGGCTTGACTCTACTGCTGTGTTTATTGTGAACCTATACTGTTCGATGGTCGCTAGTTCCCAGATGGCTACCCACTTCTACATCTGTGATCCTCTCTCCATCTCCATTTGAGAGAACCAGGTCTAAGATTGCTCCCTCTTGAGTGGGCTCCAATACTAGTTGTCTAAGGCATGCCCCCTGTAGGGCATCTAGAATAACCCCACTCTTCGAAGTGGCAGCTGCAACTGCACTCCAGTTAACATCTGGCATATTCAGATCACCCACCAGCAATATCTCCTCTTTATCTGCCATTCTAAGTATGATGCAAGCTTCTGACGGAGAGTTGGGTAAGGACTGTAGGGATCAGGCTTCCTGTATTTATGAAAGAATGGCTTTATCTGAGGGCTCAGTACCTCAGATCCTGTCTGGCCCAGGGGTCTTACTGTTTGCAAGGTGTAGAACAGCATTTTTCTCTGTTTAATGGTATGCCATTCACTCGGGGAAGGTAAGGGAGAAAAGGATAGAACTCAGGAAGTATAAGGATAAGCTAGACAAAGTGGTTAAGAGGTAGAGCTGTTGACTCTGATGGCAAGGGTACTGGGTTTGAGTACAGCTTAGGGACAGAGTGTAGAAAGTTTATCACAAGTCCTATGAAGATAGGTTGAAGGAACTGAACATGTACTCACTGGAGGAGAGGAGGGAGAGAGGGGATATGATAGAGACATACAAGTATCTTACAGGGAGGACCGGGGTGCAGGAAAACACTATTTTCTAAGCAAAAAAGATGTTCCAGGACTAGAGGGCATGGGATGAAGTTGGAGGGAGGATGATTCAGAGTAAACATGAGAAAGAATTTCTTCACAGAACGGTGGTGGACAAGTGGAACACCCTGCCAGAGGAAGTGGTGGGGGCTGAAACAATCACGGGATTTAAGAATGCATGGGATAGACATAAAGGAATTCTGGAGGTCAGGGGTAAGGGGCAACAGACTTCTAGGAAAACAAACTGAACTTACAAGCTCAAATGGGCAGACTGGTGGGCCATAGGCCCTTATCTGCTGACAATGTCTATGTATCTATGTAACACAGAAGGAGCAGGACAGGGAACTGTACCAGTTAAAGCAGAAGGAAACGGGGAAGACAGTCAGAACAGCACAGGCCCAAACCGAGGAAAAGACCGCCAACTCAGTTAAGAAGGGGGATATCGAAATTTAAATACCTGTAAATTTTCTTTCTCCGACGGCTGGTCTCTGGGCTTCCTTACTCCTGGGGGTGCTGTACCTCCTGATGCTGATCCACAGGCAGGAAACAGACCTCTGCAGCAGGGGACATCCGGCCCTCCACTTCCTGTTCTCCTCAGTTCTTCCTAAAGCAGTCCAATGTAGTAATACTACAAGAACTTGGGAACAAAAACAAGAATTTTAAGGCATATATGGCCGTGAGGCCAGTCAACTATATATATTCTGGGAGGAAATCCGAAGCCCGGAGACCAGCCGTAGGAGAAAGAAAATTTACAGGTATTTAAATTTCGATTTCTCTCTCCTAAGCTGGTCTCCGGGCTTGCCTTATTCCTGGGATATACAAAAGCAGTACGTCCCCAGATGTCCTGGGTGGGAAGAATGTCAAGAGCCCATAAGGGTTCACCACTGCTTGAAATACTCTGCAGCCAAAGGATGTGGCCTGATCATAAGCCGTAGAGGTGACGGATAGAATCTGTTTGGCTATACATCCTACTGAATCCTTGCTGTCCCAAATTATTTCCCTTTAGCTTGCAAGAACATAGTTGAAGTTTTGTGAATAGCGTCCTCTCTCTTAATGTAAGTTTTTCTCCCTCTTCCCGGGTCTAGTGTATGAAATTTTCCAACCTTGTTGCTTTTAGAGAGTGGGCAGAAGGAAGGAAGGAAGGAAGAATGAACCCTTGATTATAATAGATGGAAGACATAACTTTGGCAAACAAAAATTGGAACCATTCCAGCCTGATGAACGAGTGCACAGCTCTTGGGCAAGCAATGCTTTTAGTTTGCTGAAAGTCCTGGCTGGAATAAGAACTTTGAGAAAAAAGGGGGACCTTTATTTTGAGATGCATGATGGATGGCTTGAGAGTCTCTAAAGGGGGCCTTGAGAACCATATTAAGACTCCAAGGTGATAGCTTTGGTGGATTGAAGATGTTTTAATGCTGCCTCCTGAAGAACTACCAGACATGAGGATATGAGCCCAACAATTCCCCAGGTCTGTCAAGAGTACCCCAGTGCAGAAACTCTACTTTGTAAGGTGGTTGGTTGCAGTCCTTTGTCCATCTGTCTTAAAGGAACTGCAGTAGTACAGGCGATTACATTGTGTCATTCTGTATGTGTCTGGAATGAAGCCAGAACCAAAATTTCCTCCGGACTCTATAATGCACTTTGGAGGAAGAAGAGACACACGAGTTCCCCATCATGTCAATAGCAGGAGCTGTGCCGCATAGCTCCTTGAAAGTTTTTCCACTCACTTTCCAGATGTAGAGAGAGACCAGTTGTTAAAATAGGGTGCAGAACTGGACCTTGATGGAGAATGCCCAGGCTGAACCTGAATGTTCGAAGTGGTAGCCCTGACCAATGAATGAGAAACAACTAAGTGCGGAAAAAAAAACATAAGGGACAGACTAGAATCATGACTGTCCTGTCGAAGGCCACTTTGTGGAGGACTCTTGATAGAGGCGGTATTGGAGGAAGGCATACAAGAGACTGAACAGATCCCGGTTTATGGGGAAAAGGTGTCCTGAGCCACCACTGGTTCGTCCTTGGCCAGGGAATGGAATTGCTTTACCTTGGAGTTCTGCCAGCAGGCGAAAAGATCTATTTGAGTATTGCCCCACTATTCTGTCTGAATGTGGGAGGCACTGTCCTTCAGCTGCGATCCCTTGGCCGACCCACCTTGCGACTGAGACATTCTGCTATGACATTTTTCTGTCCCGATACAAACATTGCTCAGTGGTGCTCAACCCACTGAAAGAGAAGGGATTCCTTTAGCATCTTTGAGCTTCTCGTTTCGCCCTGATGGTCGGTGTATGTCTGCATTGGCAGATTGTCAGTTGGAATCAGGCTAGCCTGATTGAGGAATTGCTGTTCAGCGTGTCATGGGGCATGGCCTACTGTTCCCACCTCAGAAACGCTTATACTGTACCATGTGTCCAACAGCAATCCCCTGTCCGGTGCCAACAGCTGATGCAGGTGAGTCCTTCCCAGCTCCTGAGGCTTGCTTTGGTCGTGACTCTGACTTAGTGTGGATGGCCTAACTTGTGGCCCTTCATAGCCTCTGACCTCTGGGACCATCCCTGGAGGAAGGGCTTAATCCGTCTTAATGAGCTGTGTGAAAAAATAAGCAGGCAGCTGAGGAGCTTCCTTGATGAGCAATTACAGATCCCAAAATCTAGTTTTCGGGTGGAGAAACCTTGTGTCATGATGTGAGCCCCCCAGGAGGATCAAGGTCTGGTTTGGAATTAGGGAGCTCTTTCTCCAGTTGATGGGAAAACCATGTGCCATAGGGGACCTGACTACCTCTACCACTGCCTGTAATGCTTGGTTGAGCTGTGAGGCCTTTAAGTGAACTATAACCACTACTAGCACCTTAAATACTGTCCATGGGTCCGAAAAGACAGCAATGGTAGAGTGTGATTTGGAAGTACTGCTCTCCCACTCTGAATCTGGGATAGTGCATGTGCCATTACTGCATGGGAATAAGCAAATAGGCATCTTGCAGAATTATGGGTGCCGGAAAATCCCCTGCATGTACTGTTTTGTCAAGCTGTGGGGCCTTTAAGTGGACTGTTTCCACTGATGGCATCGTTCATAATGCCCGTGGGTCTTGGGAATACCCAAGATGTCAGAATTTTGAATAGAAGAACTGCTCCCCCACCTTGAATTTGAACTGGTGCTTGTGTAGTTCCTGAATAAGAATCTGCCGCTGGGTATCTTGCTTGTTCAATCCTTTGAGATGTAGGAAGGGCCTGAACCCCCTACATATTTTTGCGCCATGAAGAATAGGGAGCAGCCCCTTAGTTGATCTCTGTGACTGCACTTTGTTCAAGGGGGCACTTTGTACAATATCCTCAGACTGTAGAGGGTTTGCATTTTTGGATGAGCCACCATAGTTAGAGGGCACGACACGCAGCGGGGGCTTGTTGGTGATGCATAGGACCCACCTGACCGACTTGGTTTGGACCCCTTGCTCAGAAGGAAGGTCTGCCCCCTACTCGAGAATGGGCCCAGATAGCTTGTGACTACTTGTTGTTGATCGCTGTCACCCTCTCCACTAGATTCACCCCTTCTGAGGTTACATTGCTTAGGTAAGGAGACCCGTACTCACTTTTCCTCGAGAAGTTGAGTTTGCTCCTAGTTATAAGCTTGGCCATGAATTCTGCGTCTGGGGTCTCTGGACCCTGAATTGCCCTTGCCCTAGACTATGATATGCATTAACAAACACCTCCTGGGAGAGGACCCTGCCTGCTCGGGCCAAAGCCAGGAGCTGAGTATCGCCCCATGCAGCCTCTTCTGACTGGTTTGCTGTGTAAGCAAGGCCTCTACGGTCCTGTCCAGTGACTCACTGTTTGGTCTGAAATAAGAGGGTAGCTTCTACGGCAGTTTTAGCCATTTTTCCCATTGCTGCGTTCCGAGCCTGAAAAGCTTAAAATCTGCTGGGGCACTGGATAGGGGAGGAAGCTTAGAGAGTTGCCACTCCTTCTTTGGCCATTTCCCTGTTGGTAGGAAAAGTGGGAAAAGCTGTGGCCGGTTTGACAGCAGATGACAAGTGAGAAAAAACTGTTCTTGTTGGCTGGGAGCCACCGGATGAGAACCAAGGGAAATCTTGACAGTGACCTCTGTTTAGACAGAAATTTGCCCATTTGCTCCCCCTCCAGAAGATGATAACCTGGGGTCATATGAGTGCCAGAAATGCCCCCTGCAACACTTTAGGTTACCTTCTCTACCTTAGCTGTCTCCTAGGAGGCGGAATGTTGATCCTCCCAGGTCAACTGCCTCTCGGGGTGAGAATACAGAGGAGTGAGAATATGGATAGTCCATTTTCTTGTATACTCTAGAAAGGTCTCATATCTGGTCTTATTTAACTGTTGGGTTGCATTTAATTGTTTTATGAGGTGTGGTGTCAGAGGGGGCTGCAGATTGCTAAGTCCCTCTGGAAGCTGTCGGTTAATATGATCTGTGGGCTATGATACTGAGCCCAGGAGGATCTTCTTCCGTGATGTCTTCCTCATTCGCAGACATTGCCCTCTGGACATTATAGGAGAAGCTACCAGCCAAGGTCGTTAGCAGCGGGCGACTAGCTGCGCTGACCTTTTCTGCTCCAGGAAGGCTTGTGCGAGGCCATAATACCACAAAAGACCCTACTTCCCTTAATTCAGCTTACTCCCCCCTGCCTGATGCCCTGCTGCTGAAGCAGGTAGAAAGTGTGCTGGCCCTTTAAGAATTGTGCCAGTCCTGTAAAGGCCATCAGAGCTGCCCTTGTGCTGTAATCCTTTTTCTAAGGTTTATTTTACTCCCCCCCTAGCATATGCAGGTGTAACTCCTAGATGGCGCTATCCCAAGGGCTACTACCCCTGCCTGATTTTCCACTAACAGGTTAAGGGGCCTGGATCCGATGGCGGGTGCCTCCACCCAGAGGTCAGGGTTTGCAATAGTTAAACTAACTTGGTCACAGCCCTCTGGGACACTGTGACCCCCCTTTCTTCCCACTAGTGGCCCACACAATATATCAGAATTACCTTCACAATATACACTTACCCCCAGGACTGGTTGAACAGATGTGACTCCTGGGACTCCTGTAAAATAAGATGATACAGTGCAAAAACCACAGTACAATACTTTAACATGAGCGAACACCTCAGGCAGTGTAACTTTGCTGAAACAAACAGATCTGATTTATTTAGGGGGATATAACAAGGACAGGGGGAAATCAGGTTAATTAGTTTAAACGCATTAATAATCACAGTACTGTGCACATATTTCAGAATCCCAAATGTCCCTAATGTCAGTCTTACTGGGTACCCAAGCAATAACAGGCTAGCCTATTTGGTGCAGCTGGTTGGGGCCCTGAAGATGGAAAGTGCATGCACAATACCCAAATTGTAATCCGGAGCCGGTAGACTCAGTTCGTGGAGAAAGAAAGGAAAAGTAATCAGATGGAACACTTGCAATTAGATGATGGCAGGGAGCTACCCTGATTTATACTCACAAATTCAATGCTAAAACTGAATGGAAGGCAGATTGTCCTGGATTGCTAGGCGGAGCAGACCATGTGGACAAGGTCCTTGTGACTGGACCCCAAGGCAGTTCAGAGCAAATGGATGTAGTCTGGATTAAACTGGGGTTTACTTGCAGCTTCATGCACTCAATTCACTGTACAGGGGATTTGAAACTCGAGTCCCCACTAGCACTACACACATTTATATGGAAAAAGAAAGTACTATACCAGGCAGGCTGCTTCTCTATCCCGATTGCAATTACTGCACAGTACCCGGGAGAACACACAGCAGATTCAGTTCCTGACAGACCGAGCGCGATTCAGCAATTTCTCCAGTCTTCTACAGGGTGAGCCTGGTTTCTACTTTCAGATCTCCTTGATTCTCTTCACAGGTCAGATTCAGTCCAAACAAGCACTTGCACAAGCTGCAGACCAAAACTTGGGCCTTACACGCTGCTTTCCGACTAAAACTACGCACCAAAGAGCACAGGGCTCCTTCCCTCTTCACTGCCAGAGCTAAACTGAAACTCCAGTAGACAAACCGGCACTTCCTTTGAGTTCCTCCCAGTTCTTGGCTGGATTGGCTGTCACTCACAATAGCCTCCCCCTGTTGGTGCAAAAAGGCGCTGAAGTCCAAACTACATTTCCCAGAGTCACTGCCCATACAGTCCTCTTGTGGCTGGCTCAGATTACAAGTCCAAGTTCTGATTCATCCACAGGCACCATTTTAGAGCTATCTTAACCCACACTGATTGGTCCAGTTCAGCAGTTCAAAACTAGAATGGGGAACTAGGCAAACACAGTTCTGATTGCAAAGAAAAGCAGGTTAGACAAGCGGTATTTTCATTATTACTCTAAATGATTTCTGGCAAACAGTTACATCTTTCAGATAGGTTCCTTTGCACTCTAGTGACTGCAAAAACAGAGTGAATTGGCAGCAGCTCGAGTGGGACTCAAGCAGAGAAACACACAGTCCCCAATACAAACTAATTATGTCTGCAAGCAGACAGCTCTTAAAGAGACAGTACCAGAGGCTCTAAAAACACTCACAGATAAATGGCTTAAACGCCAAACACTGTTCAGGCTCTGAGCATTCAAGCAAGCTCCTGGAAGTCTTTTGGGAACCCCCATTTGCAGGGGGGTTACACAGGGATCTGAAAAAAACCTAGGCAGCTGGCTCACCCGGGGGGGGGGTGCAGCACGGTGTACAAAAGGCTCCATAATAGCGCTCCTCCCGCGTTGTAGTGCTCATCAATGGAGGCTCCATAATAGCGCTCCTCCTGCGCTGTAGTGCTCATCAATAGAGTCGCTAAGCCGTGCTGTAGGTCTACCATCGACGAGCAGCTGAGGTAATCTGATTGCCCACTGACAACGGTTGCCTCATATATGATAATTTAAGCCTCTTTGTGTGCTCATTGGAGTTCCTCATCCCTGCAGCACTTTGTCGAGCAGTGATTCATCAACAAGTTGCCGCTGACAAGCTGCCGGCCCACCATAGACGAGTGGCTCAATTAGAATGCCGTTGATGAGATAACAAGAAAAAATACGGGGAAAAGATACGGGGCTGCCAGCTGAGGGGAGATGTAGTCTCCCTAAGTCCTTGCGCGTTTATTCCCTTGCGATCGCTGCGGGTATTAGCGAGAAAACAAACACACGCAGATTTCTGCCCAAAAGCTGAGGAGATGTATTCTCCCCAACTCCTCATACCGTTTACACCCTAGAAAGCGCGGGGAAAACAGCCTCACGAAGAGATGGGTCCCATCCTGTTCTGACTCCCTAAAAATAAATGTTGCGGGTTACTGAGCACTCCAGGCCTGTTCGGATTCCCTGAAAATCAAATCACGCCGGTGCCCGTTTTGATTCCCTGAGAAACACTTTCCACTGCACTAAGTGAAAATGGGGACAGACTGTGCAGCTTGCAAGGCTGAGACTGCATTTCGGACCTAGTGCAAGAAGTGCAGGGAAAAAACTACCTGGTGAAAATGGGGCCAGACTGTGCAGCTTGCAAGGCTGAGACTGGCACCCACCCTGGGATTCCAACATACAGCAGTCATTTCTGATCCTCATTGAAACAAAATTGCTTACCTTACAGTCTGCTGTCTTCAGCTCTGCCACATGGCAGAGCTCTGCTTGCAGAGTACCTGCCAGACTGAAGGCAGGAAGTAAACTGAAGAGAACAGGAAGTGGAGGGCTGGATGTCCCCTGCTGCAGAGGTCTGTTTCCTGCCTGTGGATCAGCATCAGGAGGTACAGCCCCCCCAGGAGTGAGAAAACCCGGAGACTGGCTTAGGAGACAGAAAAAACCTTTTATAGGTACATTATGGAGCGGAGAAAGAACAAGGGAGGGATAGTGAGGCTTAATAAAGTGTAGGATGGGTGGGCTGAGGGTGACAGTTAAAAAGCAGGGATACCAAATGAATACTTCTGCTCAGTATTCACAAAAGAAGAGGAGGGGAAGTTACCTCCTGCAATCCTGCAAAAAGCCTCTTGGACTGTTATACCTGCGCAGTGTGAGAGACTGCAAGCAGGTGTTACGTGTTGCTTGGGAGCCTTGGTTGAAGTGAACTGGGGGGAGTTAGGACCTGTGAGTCCTGAGGCGAGGGTGGTTAACATCTACTTTTTGGCTCATAAGCGGCTCGTGGCGTGTGCTGAACAGAGACCTGTGCTACTGTGGTGGTAGCTGGGAGGTCTTGAGAGAGCAGGAGTGGTCCGTTTTCTGGCGATCCTGCAAAAGCCTCTTGGACTGTTATACCTCGCAGTGTGAGAGACTGCAAGCAGGTGTTCACGTGTTAGTAGGAGCCTTGGTTGAAGTGAACTGGGGAGCTAGGACCCGTGTCCTGAGGCAAAATTAGTTAACATCTTCGCATCACGCCGCGAGCCGTAGCGAGGTAGTGAGTGGCGCTGAGCTTACTCGCACTGAAATGTTTAGCTGATGTAGGAGGGTTAGGCTATGTTTTAACATGTGTATCTGAAATTGAAATATTTTAATTACATAGCCTTACTATGTGTAGTTTGGAAAATCAGTCACTCTGAGGGCACGGCTATTTGTAGGTTTGTTATATTTTAGAAGTTAGGCTTAGTGGGCTATTTTATACTTAGTTAACTATTTTTATCTAGATAGTTTTGTATTTGCTGTGCCTAAATAGATATGGGAGGATCGAGAGGGGCTAGAATTGTTTATGACAACTTGATGCTGCGCGACCTGCGCCCTTTCATCCCCCTTCCAGTTTCTGATGTTACTATCAGACATTGTTGGGAGGTGGGGATTGGTAGGGATAGTGCTGGTCGCGCACTGTCAAGAAATCCCAGTTTGGGTTATGGGAGGATTGAAGTTGTCAGGTCCAGGAGGCGCCCTGGGTTGCGTTGGGCACATGGGAGAGGCCAGTCGTGTTTGGCTGGCAGTGATCGCCTGATGTGTTCTGAGTGCACTCCGTCTGGTTGGGGAGAGTTTAGACCAGTGGAGGATAGTGAGGTTATTGAGGTAGCAACCAATGTGAGGCACACCTTTTGTGAACTGGACCCGGTGCCAACGCATTTCTTAATGAGATGCGTTGGCTCTGTTGGCCCGGTGTTTGCCATGATTGTATGGTGCTCCCTTTCTGAGGGTGTCTTTCCGGATGCCTTGAAGGAGGCTCTGGTGAGACCCCTCTTAAAGAAGCCATCTTTGGACCCGGAGATCAGGGCAAATTACCGTCCAATCTCTAACCTTCCATTTTTAGGAAAGGTTATTGAGAAAGTGGTAGCGCTTCAATTGGAAGAGCACCTCATATCCCACAAGTTGTATGAACCCTTCCAGTCGGCTTTTCGTGCCAGACACAGCACCGAAACTGCACTTGTTTGGGTGCAGAATGACTTACTCAGGGCTAGAGATCGGGGAGACAAGACAATTCTTGTTCTCCTCGATCTCTCATCAGCTTTTGACACCGTGGACCATTGTGTGCTGCTTGCTCGCCTTGGGGACCTATGTGGACTCACCGGTAATGTCATCAAATGGTTTGAGTCCTTTCTAACTAACAGGAGGCAGCGGGTTATGATGGGACATTTCTCATCTACACCCAGTCTGCTTCTTTGTGGAGTTCCTCAGGGATCAGTATTGGCTCCAATGTTGCTCGCAGTGTATATGCTGCCTCTGGGCGGGATCATTAGGAAGTATGGCTTGAGTTTTCATTGCTATGCCGATGATACTCAGCTATATTTTTCCTTCGCCCCAGGAACATCCAATGCAGTGGATGTGTTTAATATCTGTCTGGCCAAAATTAACGACTGGATGGCCTCCAGCTAGTTGCGGCTGAACCCCGATAAGACAGAGGTATTAGTAGTGGAGTCGAACAGAGTTCATGATAGAATGGCCTCTGACACAGAAACTGGGCTTGTCCTAGGGTCTGTGCCATTGAAGGCCTCCTCTTGGGTGTGAAATCTTGGCGTGATTCTGGACAGAGATTTAACCATGGAGGCTCAAATATCCTCTGTGGTTCGTACCTGTTTTTACCATCTCAGAAACATTGCCAGAATTAAACCCCTTGTTCTGCCTCTGGACCTCCCTACTTTGATACATGCCTTAGTCACATCTAGGCTTGATTACTGTAATGCGCTCTATCTCGGGGTCATGGGAGGATCTCTACGCAGATTGCAGCTGGTGCAAAACACAGCTGCCCGATTGTTGACTGGGCAGCAAAAGTTCTGTCATATCACACCAGTTTTGAGTGAATTGCACTGGCTACCAGTCAGGTGGAGAGTCCTCTTCAAGGGGGGTCTTCTCACCTATAAGGCCCTACACGGACAGGGCCCTGGTTACCTGTTAGACCTTCTGTCACCTGCCTTCTCCTCGCGCCCTCTTCATTCCTCCAGTGAATGCCTCCTGACCATTCCCAGAACTAGGCTGAAAACAGCCGGCGATAGAACATTCAGTGCTGCAGCCCCGTTCTGTAGAATTCCTTACCAACTATGGTCAGAGAGGCTCATCGGTTGGATATTTTAAGGCCAGTTAAAGGCTTTTTTTTTCTAAGGCATTTAATGCTTAGATAAGGATTTATAGTTAGGCTTAGTTTTGTAATTATTTGTATTTATATGTAAATCTATATATTATTATGTTAAAATGTCTGTTTAAATGCTTTGTATGGTGCCCAGAGCCTCTGGGATTGGGCGTCTTTTAAATAAATTTTGCCTTGCCTTGCCTTGCTTTACCTAAACCAATCAATAGAAGCACTTTTGATCAGGGGGGTCGATACCAGTCCATTCACAGAAGAAAGGGTTCTGAAAGAACTCCTAAAACTGAAGGTGGACAAAGCAATGGGACCTGGCAGGATTCACCCCAGAATTCTAAAAGAACTAAGGGGAGAACTAGTGACACCACTGACCACCGTTTTTAACAAATCATGGGAGGATGGGGTGGTACCTGAGGACTGGAAGAGGGCAGATGTGATTTCCCTTCGCAAAAGTGGTAGCTAAGCAGTGGCAGGAAACTACAGACCTGTCAGTTTGACCTCAGTGGTAGGGAAAATGATGGAATCACTTCTGAAGGAAAGAATTGTTGAGTACCTAGAGGCCAGTGGGGCACAGGACCCAAGGCAGCATGGATTCACAGTGAGAAGGTCATGTCAGACGAATCTAATAGATTTATTTGACTGGGTGACCAAAGCAGTAGACCAGGGAGAGGCCGTGGACATGACCTACCTAGACTTTAGCAAGGCATTTGACATAGTCCCACATGAAAGATTAGTAAACAAGTTAGCCAGCCTGTGAGTGGGTCCCAGGGTGGTAGCCTGGGTTAAAAATTGGCTGGACAACAGGATCCAGAGGATAATAGTAGACGGAATCCACTCTGAAGAAAGGCGGGTTACTAGTGGGGTACCGAAGGGTTCAGTACTGGGACCGGTCCTTTTTAATGTCTTTATAAGTGACATTGCATAGGGACTGGAAGGAAAAGTATGCCTCTTTGCAGACAACACAAAGATCTGCAACAGAGTTGATACACAAGGGGGGGAGTGGAAAGGTTGAGAAGGGACTTGGCAAGGTTGGAGGAATGGTCAAAAGTATGGCAGCTTAGATTCAGTGCAAAGAAGTGCAATGTAATGCACCTGGGAAACAAACACCCAGGGAAGAGTACACAGTGTGGGGGGGGTACTAACAACAAAAATGGAAAGGGACCTCAGATGACCTAAAGGAAGGCAAGCAATGTGAGAAGGCAGAAAGGAGGGCTGGCGGGATACTGGGATGCATAAGGAGAGGCATCAGCAGCAGAAAATAGGAAGTTGTTATCCCCCTGTACAGAGAGTTGGTGAGACCCCATCTGGAGTACTGCGTCCAGTTCTGGAGACCCAATCTCCGCAAGGACATAGACAGGATAGAGGTAGTCCAGAGGAGGGCAACTAAAATGGTGCAGGGTTTGTACCAGAAGCCAAACGAAGAGAAACAAAAAGAGCTCAACATGTATACCCTCGAGGAAAGGAGGGAGAGGGAGGATTTTTTTTTTTTAGTTTTTGGTAACTGGGTAAGGCCCACTAGGCACAAGTGCCTCTTTTCAGGGGCGACCTGGGAGCCTTACTGTAATCAAGAAAGTTCTCTTCTGTTTGGATATCATTGATAGAAACTTTCAAGTACTTCAAGGGAATCAACAAAGTCCAAGAGGGCAGCATCTTTCAGAAAAAGAGATCTGCAAGAACAAAGGGGCACAATTTGAAGATAGAGGGGGGATGGCTCAGGGGCAATGTGAGGAAGTATTTTTTCATGGAGAGGGTGGAGGACACATGGAACGGCCTTCATGAGGAGTTCATGGGGTTAAAAACTGTGGGGGAATTCAAGAATGCATGGGACAGACATAAGGCAATTCTGTTGGGGGGGTAGGAAGAAGTAGGCTGTTGGTTAACTAGGATCTGCAGCTTATCAAATAGGTAGGGAAATGGGCAGACTGGGTGGACCAAGTGGTCCTTATCTGCTTTAAAAGTTTATGTTTCTATGTTTTTTTTTTATAATTCAATTTTATTAGCAAATTTTCCACATTAAGAGGCAGTTAACATGAAAGTAAGACAAGAATACAACAACTTATTACGTTAAGACTGCCCCTCCCTCCCTTCCCCCCATACAGCAGTTACATATCAGTGTGTTACTTAAGTTCAAAGCCATTATACAGGAGTATACAGGGCTGTTTGCTCTGGAAAACTACTAAATCTGAGCAGCTAAAATTAGAGAGTGAAGGGGATCCCATATTTGAGTATAAACAGATAATCTGTTGTGAATGCTGGCAATCGCCTTTTCCGTACGCAGGTTAGCAAGGATTTCATTCACCCATTCCTGTAATGTTGGAGTAAACTTGTCTTTCCAGTGACGTAAAATAAGCTTCTTGACAGATAGAGCTATCATAGAAATATGAAACCTTCTCACTTTGACTCTAATAGAGGACATGTCCCCAAGCAGACAGATGTCAGGCGTGAAGAGCTTCTGTAACCCCAGTATAGGATCTAGGCAAGCTTTGACAGAGTCCCACAACTGGGAGATTTTGGGACAGGACCAAAATATGTGAAGGAGTGTTCCCTCCCTCTGAGAACATCTAACACATATATTTGAGTCCAACAGACCCCACTTCTTTAACTTAACCGGAGTATAATACATATTATGCAGACTATGATATTGCATAAGGCGCAACCTATCTTGGGAGACAAATTTATGGCAGGACCTCCACAAAGCTTGCCAGTTAGGTGAATATTGAGGAAATAAGGAGCTCCAGAACCTCGTTGGTCCAAAAGAGTCCCCATATCTTTTGTGAAACAAAACCTGATATAATTTGGATATACTAAAAATAAAACTACCACCAATAGCTTAATCTGGTTCAAGGTCAGTGGGCATTCATCTGTATCCCCCTCCCCCGGGTCGCGCCTGAAAATAGGCAAGATTTGTCTAGTGCACTTACCCGGTCAAAAAAAAATAAATAAAAAATAAACACTACCTGAAGACCCAAGTAGAGAAGAAAATTCTGGTATCAGGGCCCCAACCATCTGATTAGGAGGGGTATTACCGATCACTGTTGTGAGTAGGTGTCTTATCTGCACTGCTTTAAAATGTGAGAATGCTGGGATGCTAAATTTCTGAATAAGGTCACCTACAGATAACCATTGCCCCTACTCATCCACAAAAGAAAGTACTATCCCATCACCCAGTTGGGGCAACCAAGTGCGGGGAATCTGCTGTTTGTTCATAGTGAAAGATGGGGAGTTCCAGATAGATTGAGCCAGATCTAACTGAGGAGTGTAATGCAAGAAAGAGCAAAGTTGCACATGTACCCTTAAAGAAGTGGCAACTATGGGACACTTCTCGGCGACATGCACCTGAGACACTTTTATATCTAACAGAGTTAGGGGATCCAGGTTCATGGACCGAATTGAGTCCAACTCCATTCTAAGCCATGTCGGCTGCACCTTTTCAAGACCCGGACTTACCCATTTCAGACATTTTGCCAGGTGCCTAGCCCAATAATATATGGCTAAATGGGGAATCCGCAGCCCCCCTCAGATTTTGGAGCAGCCAACTTATAGTAAGCCAGTCGGGGGTATTTGTCAGACCAGATAAACTTGGTAAAAATGCCATGCAATTTCTTAAACCAGGATAACGGAATAAAAGTATTGAGGAGAGATAAAGGATAGAAAATTCGTGGGAAGATGTTCATCTTGATTATGTTAATCCGGTCCCAAAGCGAGATAGGGAGCTTAGACCATTTGTCAAGATCCTGAATTATAAGCTGGGAAAGGGGCTCCAGATTTTCCCTAAACCACACCAAGGGGTTACGAGTCAGTTTAATGCCCAGATATTTCAATGACCTGGGGGACCAACATAAACCTAAGGGGGAAATATCAGTCTTAAATATCTTGTGATTTAAAGGGTAAAAGGGAGATTTGTTGGCATTAAGTTTATAGTTGGATAAAGCACTAAATTTAGCAATTTCACCGAATAAAACCGGGACGAAAGATACCGGATGGGATAAGTACACAAGGAGATCATCCGCATATGCAGTGATCTTGACCTCATGATGCCCCACCCAGATGCCTTGTATTCCTGCATTATTGAGAATATTTTGAATGAGAGGTTTGAGATACAAGTTAAATAAAAGGGGAGAAAGGGGACAACCCTGTCTGGTACCTGAATATAATGAAAAGGACTTAGAAAATGCACCATTTCCTGAAATTCTTACTGTAGGTGTTTTGTATAATGCAACGATCCAGGATATAAAGACAGGAGGAAACTGGAAGGCCTCAAGAACTTAGAACAGAAATTTCCAGTTCACACGATCAAATGCCTTCTCGGCATCCAGGGAGACCAGCCCAGCCCAGCGGGAAACGCAGCATCCCTGGAGACCGAGAAGACATGAGAAAGGGTACGCAAGTGGTCTGATGATGAACATCCCTTCATGAATCCAACCTGCGCCATACCTATTAAATCAGGAGGGACTACAGATAATCTGTCGGCCAGTATCTTCGAAAGGATTTTAATATCTTGATTTAAAAGAGATATGGGCCTGTAGCTTTGAACTAACTCAGGATCCTTATCTAGTTTAGGGAGAAGAACAATCAGGGCTTCAAACAGGTAAGGGTCCGCCTCAGCCCCAGATAAGATGTACTGAAATAGGCGATAAAGTACTGGCAATAAGAGATCACGAAAAACTTTGTAAAATAAAGAGGAGAACCCATCTGGTCCTGGGACCTTGCCTGAGGGTAGCCCTCTAATAACCTCAGAGATTTCCTCCTGGGATATAGGGGAAGCCAGAATACCCTTGTGTTGCTCCGATAGAGAGGGCAGGTGGGAGTCTCTTAAGTACTCCTCAAGAATCCCAGGACAAGGAGGATTCTCCATGTCCCTGTACAATTTTTCATAATATAAAGCGAACTCCTGCACTATCTCAGTAGGGGATACTCTCAAAGACCCATCTGCCATTGCCCGAATTGGTGGGATAAATCTTGCTTTAAGTGCAATGCAAGCAGGCGCCCTGCTTTCTCTGCCTGATCCATATAACTGGCTCTGGTTCGGATTATAGCTAGTTCTGCCTTTTCCCTTAGCAGCTCTAGATATCTATCTTTGGCTGCCAGGAGTCTCTTCTTGTCCTCATTAGAGGAACTAACAGAGAGATTCACTTCAGGGGACTGAATTTGGGATAATAATGATAGCAGCTCTTCCTCCTGCACCCTTTTCCTTTTAGCCGCTATACTAATAAGAACCCCCCTCATATATGCTTTGAAGGCCCCCCATAGAATGTCCGGCTTTGCACTGTCTAATGGGTCAGATGAGAAAAAGAACTCAGTTTGCTCTCTTATAAGCTTACAATACATGGCATCCTTAAGGAGCTGCTCATCGAGCTTCCATGTGGTCTCCCTTTTGGGTGAATTAAGGAATGTCAGGTTACATACCACGAGGGAGTGGTCAGAAATGGGACCAGGTTGGATCAAGGCAGACTTGACCCCGGGCAAGAGACCCTGAGAGATAAGCATGTAGTCAATGCGAGACTGCGAGCCGTGCATCGTTGAAGTGAAAGTGAACTCCTTGGAATCAGGATACAACACGCGCCAGACATCACAGAGCCCGCACTGATCTACCAGATCTCTAAGTGCCCTCTGCCCCGGGGACATCCCCCTCAGCCCACTATCTGACCTATCCAGGGCAGTGTCTATAACCTGATTGAAGTCACCCCCCATAATAATCCTGATGGGAAGCATTGGGAGCATAATAGTTATCAGCCTCATAAAAAACCCCGGGTCATCAATGTTGGGTACATATATACTGCCGAGTAGAAGTGGTACGGACCAAAGAGTGCCTTTGACTAAGGCAAATCTGCCCCCGGATCCTTGATAACCTGCGTGGAAACAAAGGGAATGCCTCTATTAATGATTAGCATGACCCCACAACTTTTAGTGGAGCCCTGAGCTTCATAGACCTGCCCCACCTGTTGTCTTCTTAATTGTAAAGCTTCATATTCTAGTAAATGGGATTCCTGCAAAAATGTTATCTGAGACCGCAATAAACTTAAATGTTTAAGTACCTGATATTGTTTGGATTTTTTTCTGATCCCCTTAACATTCCAGGTAACAAAAGTCACATCATTAGCCATCTAACTAAGATTAATGAGCTTAATTTCCTCAGCCCTGTATAAGAGTATTGAGAAACATTCGACCAGATTCCAGTGATTACTGCTGTATGGTCCTCCCTCCCCACCCATCCCTCCACAATTATCCCTTCTCCCTCCCTGTATATTAGGACAAATGACCCTGTACAATAGCAACAAAGGGAAATTATCCAGATTCCATTAAATACTGCTGTGTACTCTCGTATCCCCCATCCCCCAAAGCAAACTGTTCCTCCCCATCCCCATAATACCCCCCACGATGAACGTAAAGTATCCAATACTTTAAGCTCAAACTTCCCACCCCTTCCCATCCACCCCAACTGTCACAAACAGTGCTCAGCAAAGTACCACGTCCTTCCTCCCCACAGTCTCCCAAAAGCACCTCGGGCCCAAACAAGTACAACAACCCTTCCCCCCTAACCAGCAAACTTTAAATCGAAACTGAGAAAGCTCCGCTACCTAAACAGTTCTTGGTAACTTAAAAAGAAAAGCTGGGCTTATAGCATAGGAGCGCCTCGGATGTGGTGCTATAATTAACTGGATACCTGTGGCCTACCAAGAGAGAGACCTGACGCACAGAGATCCCAAGTAACTAGCATGAAAATAAGGTTCTTGACCTCGACATCACGCCAGCGTCAAATCAAATAATACAATAAAGGTAAACATCAATTAGCCAGATGGTAAAGGAGGGAGCCATACAAGTAAAACTTAGCCCCGATTAGCAGATTCATATAACCTGCTAAATGAACACAGATGCCCCGAAATCCTAGGAGAATAATGAGAGAATTAGGGCCCTTTTACCTCAGCATGTTACCATACAGAAACCAGCTAGCGTAGTAGTGGGTATGTTTATTACCCCAGATTTCAATCAGGGAGGGAGCTCTACTTAAGAAAATCAGCCCCGGGTTGTCAGCTAACACTGAACTAATAATCCTATGCTCTGAGATCCCTCTTGTGGCCACGGAGTGAAATTCAAATGCCCAGCACTTCTGGATTAATCTACCCCAGAACTAAATTGTGAGCCTGAGTGTTATAATTTTACCATCCCCTTTATACTGACAAATAGCATTCCTAAAAAGACCAAAACACAGAGCACTTCCCCCAATTGAGCAAACTATACGTTCAGAACAAATCCAAAATATGAACTGCAGTCCCATGTTTGAGTTCAAAGCAAAAGAGTCTCATAATGAGTTAAGACAGCGAGGTAACAGCTCTGTTTCTCCCAACAGCGAGATCCTTTGGATTCAATCAATGCCTGTTATCCTATTCAACATTCTACATAAAAGGCAGACCCATCTTGACAACGCTGATCTCCCTTTCATCGTAGGCAGAGGGCTCCTCATGGGTCACGAAACAGGTCAGGTAGAGCAAGCTTGAGGCCAGTAAGAGCAGTATCAGGATCTTCATATGTTGACCAAGATCCGTTTACTAAAACTTGCAGCTTGGCTGGGTACCCCATCCTGAACTTGAGCCCCGCAGCAATAATCTTGGTCACAATGGGATGGAATGCTGTACGCTTCTGTCGAACAGATCCCGGCAGATCCTGTGCTATTCTTAGCTTTGAGTTTTCCTAACGGACCTCTTGTAGGTCTCTCACTTTAGACGAAAGTGTTGCCTCTCCAAAAATTGTGAAATCGGCATATAATGAGGCGGGGGCAGCCCCCGGAGGAGGTTTTGGTCATGAGGGATCTGTCGCCTTCTCAATAATATCAGAAGAGCCAAGGAGAGGGATGCACACCGTTTCACTAACTTGTACATAAAATAATAGCATTCTGGCCCCTTCACTTTCAGGTAGCTCCAGTATGACAACATTATTCCTGCGTGCAGCCCTCGAGGTCCTCCAACTTTGCTTCAACTCGAGAGAGCTTCTGCCGTACTGCTGCTAGCCCAGGATCTACCCTTTCCAGATGCTTCTCCAGTGACACAATGCGAGCTATGTTATTCGAGGTTATTGAAGTGACCTTGTCCAGCTTTTTAGACAGGACTTCGAGCTCAGTTGCCATTTCTTTGACTTCCTCATGGAAGGGCTTGAATTCTTCGAGGAACCTGTTCAGGGTTAAAGGCTCTTGATCTGATGCTTGGCTAGGATGGTCAGGTCTGTCTGATCCACTCGAGGCCCTAGGCTTCTTCGGGGCCTTCTCAGGCGTAACTGGCGAAGTGTGTTTTTGTGGGGCTTTTTTCATATACGCCTTCATGAATGCTCAAACTCGTGGCTCCGAATCCTAAGGTGGTTAGAAGGCAGACTCAGAGGATACCAAGGGGTTTTAGGCGGTTTAGCGGACCGAAAAAGACAATTTTATAATCGGGAGGCTGGAGCTGTGCGGAGGAGCTTCACGTGGTCTCCCGTTTCTATGTTTCTATTTCTGACCATTCTGCTAAATTATTCAGGTCAATCTGTAAGGATCTGAACCATCATTGTAATATACTGGCCCCCTATGTTGGTGTCATCAGGAAATATTTTACACAATTCACTAATGTTTCATCATATCACTGACACATTTGGAAAAAAAAAATTGGTCCCAATATTAATTCCTGTGGAATGCTGCTTTTAATGGCTCCCTTATCTGAATGGATTCCAATTATTCTGACTCTCTGGGATTGATCAGCAGTCAATGCTTAAGCCATTGTACAGTTTGCTACTCATAATTCTGTGCTTTTAATTTATTCACCAATTTACCATGAGGAACTTTGTCAAAAGCCTTACTGTAATCAAGAAAGTTCACTTCTGTTTGGCTATCATTGTCCCACAATAACTAATATCCTCATACAAGGAGACCAGGGGTCAGAGTTTTGTCAGGGATTATGTCCCATGCTGCAGCTACTGGTGCAGAAAATGATTTCCGCATCTGCAGCATTTCTGATTTTCTGCATGGGCAGCTGGTGCAGCTGTGGGGGCTCCTACAAGCCTGAGTCAGGCTGTCCTCTGTCTCCCAATGGCACTCGGTGTGAAATACACAAGAATTAGCCATTTGGGATGTGCAGGGGACCCTACTCGGCCATGATGAGGTCTAACTGTGGGGTCAGCAGCAGCACCCCCAGAAAGTGCTCCTGTCTTGTGGGGGATACTATTCCTGGTACTACCAGGCATAGCGTTTTGGTGCAGCTGTGCCAAAATATGGCTGAAAGCTGTGGTAAATCACCCCTGAGACAAAACAAAAACTACTAGTCTCCAGCCTCTTCAATTCTGTCATTGACTGTGGGTCAGTAATCTACTCAGCTGCTAACAACACTGTCCTCGAACGAAATCTGTGTGGCCTTCAACCGTGCCTGTAGCTTTATATTTAACAGAAAACAAGACTCTCACCGTTGTGATCTGTACACCTTCACCAAACGGCTCCCTTTCCACCTCTGTGCCACCTGCAACTCTGCTCTGCTTGTCAAAATGGCCCTGCTTGGTCAAATGCCTCCTGAGGTTTGTAACGTACTAACCAAGACTGATAACTGCTATAGCACAATGAAAAATACGGTGCATGTGGAAAAACCTTGTGGGCCTGCAACATTTTTCATCATGTGTGCCAAAAATGGAGAGGTTTGAAAATCCGGCCCCAGGTTCATAATGCAGGACCTATTTTTAGTAAAACCATGTTGGCCAGGGTCTTTCCTACCCATAGACTCTGTACTATTAACTACTTAATATACTCTTCAAAACTGTCTCCAGTATGTACCTGGGATGGATGTAAGGCTCATAGGTCTGTGATTTTTGGTTTCTCCCCTACTGCACTTAGAAACATAGAAACAGACTTTGACGGCAGATAAGAACCCGCTTGGCCCATCTAGTCTGCCCATTTCCCTACCTACAGGATAGACCGCAGATCCTAGTTAACCAACAGCCTATTTCTTTGTACCCCCCACAAGAATTGCCTTATGTCTGTCCCATGCATTCTTGAATTCTCTCACAGTTTTAGACCATATCCTCCTCAAGGAAGGCTGTTCCATGCATCCACTACCCTCTCTGTGAAAAATACTTTCTCACATTGCCCTGGAACACCCCCTCTATCTTTAAATTGAGTCCCTTGTTCTTGCAGGTCTTTTTCTGAAAGATGCTACCTCTTGGACTTTGCTGATTCCACTGAGGTACTTAAAAGTTTCTATCATGTCCCCCTGCTCCCTTCTTTCCTCAAGGGTATAC
Organism: Neoceratodus forsteri; assembly: GCA_016271365.2. Classification (NCBI taxonomy): domain Eukaryota; kingdom Metazoa; phylum Chordata; order Ceratodontiformes; family Ceratodontidae; genus Neoceratodus; species Neoceratodus forsteri. The sequence goes on from CM057458.1 coordinate 5,731,370, forward strand.
ATATTAAGCTCCTTTAGTCTCTCCTCGTACGGCTTCTCTTGCAGACCCTGTGCCATTTTAGTTGCCCTCCTCTGACCGCCTCTATCCTGTCTATGTCCTTGCGGAGATGGGGTCTCCAGAACTAGACGCAGTACTCCAGATGGGGTCTCACCAACTGTCTGTACAGAGGGATAACAACTTCCTGTTTTCTGCTGGTGATGCCTCTCCCTATGCATCCCAGTATACCCCCAGCCCTCCCTACTGCCTTCTCACATTGCTTGCTAACCTTAAGGTCATCTGATATGATTACCCCCAGGTCCCTTTCCTTTTTTGTTGTTGTTACTACCTCCCCCATTGTGTTTCTTCCCCTGGGTTCTTGTTTCCCAGGTGCATTATTTTGCACTTCTTTGCATTGAACTAGCTGCCATACTTCAGACCATTCCTCCAACTTTGCCAAGTCCTTCTCATCCTTTCCACGCCTCCCTGTGTATCAACCCTGTTGCAGATCTTTGTGTCATCTGCAAGAGGCATACTTTCCTTCCAGTCCCTCTGCAATGTCACTTATAAAGACATTAAAAGGACTGGACCCAGTACTGAACCCTCATGGTACCCACTAGTAACCCCTCTTTCTTCAGAGTGGACTCCATTTACAATTACCTTCTATGTCCTGTTGTCCAGCCAATTGTTTACCTAGGCTACCACCCTGGGACCCACTCCCAGGCTGGTTAATTTGACTATTGATCTTTGTGTGGATTGTTCAAATGCCTTGCTAAAGTCTAGGTAGCCATGTCCACAGCCCCTCCCTTGGTCTACTACTGGTCACCCAGTCAAAGAAATCTATTAGATTCTGTCTGACATGACCATCCGCTGTGAAACCCATGCTGCCTTGGGTCCTGTGCCCACTGGCCTCTGGGTACTCAACAATTCTTTCCTTCAGAGTGACTCCATCCTTTCCCCTACCACAGAGGTCAGAACTGACAGGTCTGTGGTTTCCTGCCTCTGTCTTGCTCCCACTTTGTGAGGGGAATCACATCCGCCTTCCTCCAGTCCTCGGGTACCAAACCATCCTCCCATGATTTATTATAAAGAGTAGCCAGTGGTTTCACTAGTTTCCCCTTTAATTCTTTTAGAATTCTGGGGTGAATTCCATCAGGCCTCATTGCTTTTGTCCACCTTCAGTTTTGGAGTTCTTGCAGAACCCTGTCTTCTGTGAAAGGACTGGATTGACCTCTATCAGGGTGCTTCTGTTAATTGGATTAGGCACTTCCTCCTCTTTTGCAGAATATTGAGCAAATATTCGCTCAGTATCCTCTGCTTTTTCACTGTTCCTCTGCCCACCCACCATTCATTCTATTCAGCTTCACTATCCTCCCTTTGTCTTTCTATGTTCCTTAATGTACCTATAAAAGGTTTTATCCCTTCTTAACCGGGTTGGCTATCTTTCCTCAGTTTGGCCTTGCTATTCTGACTTCTCCTGCTTCCTTCTCGCCTTAACTGGTACAGCTCTGTCCTGCTCCTTCTGTGTTTGCTTATACTTCCAGAATGCTATCTTCTCTCCTGACTTCCCAGCCACCTCTTTTGAGAACCATAGTGGCTTTTTCTTTCATTTGATTTGTTTGTTGCTTCACACAAAGGCTTGTTGCCTCTGTGATGGCAGTTTTGATGATTCCCCATTGTTGCTCCACCCTCCTTCTAGCTTGTTTGCTAGTGCTTTTCTGAGGCACTCTCCATCTTGCTAAAGTCAGCCCTCCTGAAGTCCAGTACCCTCACTTTTGTATGGCTTGACTCTGTAGCTGAGTTTAACGTGAACCACACTGTTTGATGGTCACTTGTTCCCCAGATGGCAACCACTTCTAGATCTGAGATCCTCTCACTGCCCCTCATTTGAGTCACGAGGTCTAAGATTGCTCCCTCACGAGTGAGTTCGAAACTAGCTGTCTGAGGCCTGCCACCTGTGGGGCATTGAGAATGGCCCTCTTTTTGATGTGGCTGTGGCAAATGTGCTCCAGTTAACATCTGGCATATTCAGGTCTCCCATCAACAGTATCCCCTTTCTGCCATGCTAGGAATGCCTTCCATCATATCCTTGTCCATTCCTTCCCCCACATGGGGTCTGTACACAACCCCTGTGTGGATTGTGGGTGCTCTTTCCAGTCTCCAAGGTGACCCACAGTGCCTCCTCTCCTCCTGTTTACTCTTTTGTTCAGTTGCTTTTATCCCTTCCTTTACATAGAGAGCTACCTCCCTCTTCTCCCTGCCTGTCTCTCTCCTGTAGGTTATGCACCTGTATGTTAACATCCCAGTCATGGTTCTCTGTGTACCATGTTTCTGTGACTGTAATGATATCAAGGCATCCTCTTCCATCAAGGCCACCAGCTCAGGAGCTTGTTGCCCAGACTACAGGCATTGGTACTCATTACCCTCCATTTCCTGATGGCCTTACTCATTTTTGCCCCATCTCTGTTCTTCTTGCCTTTGTCACTTTCCCCATTTACCCCTGCCCTTCTCCCTATCGACACCTCTATGTTGGTGTTTACCGCCTTACTACCATGATTTTTTTGGGGGGGGGGGCTAGGATTTCCTGCTCCTTTCCAGTGCCTCCCTTTGGCTAGTTTAAATGCTTGCCAATGAAGCATTTAAACCTATCATCTAGGATCCTGGTTCCCTCCTGGACAGATGCAGCCCATCATGCCAGTATAGGCTTGTATCCCTCCAGGTGGACCCCAGTCCCAGTGAAGCCAAATCCCTGACCGCACCAGTTTTTCAACCACTGATTGAATCCTATGGTGCGGAACACCTAGCCTCCTATGCCATAGATGGGCAGCACCTCTGAGAAGGTTGCCACTGCATGCATACTTGTCTAAGGCCCTCCCCAATTCCACAAACTCTTCATGCACGCCTCTAATCCTTTCTTAGCCAGGTTATTTGTCCCTAGGTGGACAATGACATCCAGTTCCCTCCCCTGTGCAGCTGCTCCGGCAATCCTGAGGATTTGCTCCCTGTCCATCTAAGCCATGGCGCCAGGCAGGCACCTAACCTCCCTCTCCCCTTCCTCCCCAGTTCTACCTTCCTAACAATGGAGTCCCCCACCAGGAGTTGTTTCCTTCCCCTGTGGGGTCCCCTGCCACCCTCCTGTGGGTCTGCTTTGTGGAGGTTCCCAGCATCCTCCTTGGTCTCCACTGCGGGTGCCTCCATGGAAGGGAACCACACTTGCGAATGGCATAGGTATTGTGGAGGTACAACTGGAGGGATCTTCCTCTGTTCCACCACTCTCACCCTCCCTGAGCCCACAGTGGTCCAACTGCTCCTCTTTCTTGGCAACTTCTGAGGCAACGGCAGTAGCACTGGTGGTCCCTGGATGGAAGAGGAGGTCCCACAAATCCTGGCCAACTCAGCCTGGAGATGAGCAACCTCCTCCCTCAGCAAAGAGAGGTGCCTGCAGATGGGACAACACCGCATCCTCCAGAACATCTCCCGGAAGACTGTTTCTCCACAGCCACTGCACTGCACCACTCCCATCATGTCTTATTTCTGGCCCCTTAACTGTTTGGAATCCTTACTCTTTCCTCTGTTTTTTTTTCTTCTCTCTCTACTTACTTTCTGCCTGTGTGCCCTTCAAGCTCCTGATTATCTTGTTCTGAGAAAAGAATATCCTATATTTCTCAGTAGACCCCTTACTTGCTCAGAGGCAGACCTCCAGCAGCTAGAGGGGCTGGGAGCTACTCTTGCTCTCTAGGATGGTGGTGGGTCTTTGGTGGCTCTGTGATCACTCACTTCCTGCTCCCAAACAGGAAGTTCCTGTTGTCAGTCAAATCCTGTGCCTATAAAAGTAGAACTAGCTTTGGGTGGAGGGGAGGGAAGGAGGGCACTATAGTCCCAGTAGAGAAGTCCAGTCATACAGCAGTCCTTCCTCCTGGTGTCTTCTGCCAAGCTACCAGCAGAATCTTTCTAAGGCAGTCTTTAAATTTAGCTTCCTTCTAGCTAAGCCACTCCCCATACTTACTAGATCTTTCTACAAGTAATTTAAACTGCACAGCTATCAAGTCCTTTCAATCACCTGAGATTTACACCAAGATAACTGTTCGGATAACCATTCAGTTCAGTTAACTCAGACAAACACACACTTTTTTTTTGTTTTGTTTGTTAGTTTGTTTTTTTTATCCTACATTAAAGGTCCAAGTACAAGAGTTCTACTTCTTTAGTCCCAGTAGAGAAGTCCAGTCACACAGCAGTCCTTCCTCCTGGTGTCTTCTGCCAAGCTACCACTTTTTATGTTTGCTTGCACGCATGTGTAAGAAACATAGTGCCACCATACTTATTTTCATCGTGTGCCACCCCGCCCATTGCCCTGTTTCTTGCAGGCGCAGCCTCACTGCACCAATAATGTACCTGATGTCTATGACAGCAGTTCAGATGCAGTGGCACTGTTCAAAGCAAAAGACCGCCATAACCAGTGTGGTAACGTGTAGGCAATTTGCATACTGCACAAAGATGCCTACACTTCAGCATCACAGATCTGGAACAGCTGTCATAGACAGCTCTGTTTTTTCTTGTCCCCCCCAACAAACACCTGGGTAGCACGCTGGGAGCCCACCCCAGTGTGCTCATTCTACCCCCCCACACTGTATGGTACGACGGGGTGCCAATTCTCCATTGGCTCCATTGCACCCCCAAAAACTTCCAGCTGCCACGCTGGGATCCCACCCCAGCTGCAAAAGTCCCACGTCTTTCAGAAAAAGAAAAGACACCTGTAAGAAAAATGGTCCCTCGTTGACTGTCTTTCCCTCCCCCAACCCACGCCTACCGCCTGCGCACCCACACCCCTTGACCCTATATCTTACCTCCAGAGCCCAGTACTCACGATCTTGTGTGGTTCTGGGAACATGTCTGCACTCTTCAAAGCCAACTGCAAACAGAAGAAATGCCGGTAAGTTGTATAATGGCGTAAATGGTTTTTTTTCAACTTTGGTGCCTATCTCGCAATTTCTGAATTTTCACCACATTTTTACATATGGGGTTCTGGGACCCTAATTACGAACTCAGTCACCGTTATTTTGTTATTTGGTCCCTAAAGGTGATTTTTCGTCACTGTGCGGAACCACCTTTGGGACTGAGTAACTAAACAACAGTGTCACAGTTCATGACGATGCACTGAAAACCCTATGTTGAAAATTTGGTGAAAAATTCCAAAATGACTGTTTTACAAGCGTGCCCATTGCACAGTTCCTACGCACGCCAGGAATTTTGATAATTTTAATATTTTCACTCCAGGTTTTCAACATTGCCATTTTACAACACCTCATTATGAACAGTACAGCTGTCATTTTTCACATCTCTCCCAAAATGTGTTTTCACACATGTAGCACACATTGGCATGGTCGGTGTGCAAAATCAATGTTTGGGACACATTAAGTAAATCACAGTGACAATGTTCATGAGCAGAGGTGTTAAAATGGCTATGTTGAAAATGTGGTGACAAAAGTACATAAAATGACTTTGTTACGAGCGTGCATTGCACAGTTTCCACTCACCCTCGTAAGGTCACTAATTTGTAATATTTTCAGTCCAGATTTTCAACACTGTCATTTTTCCACACCTTCTTATGAACAGTACAGCTGTCATTTTTCACACCCTGGCTGAAATGTGCTTTCACACTTCTGGCGCAGAATAGCGCGGTCGATGTGGGAAATTAGTGTTTGGGACAGATTAAGAAATCACAGTGACACTGTTCATGAGCGGAGATCCCAAAATGCCTATGTTGAAAATCTGCTCTAAAAAATCTCCAAACTAATTACATTACGGGTGTACATTGCGCAGTTTCTACACACGCTCGTGACTTCACCAGTTTTTGTGTATTTTCACTCCGGATTTTCAACAATGCCATTTTTTACACCTCCTCATGAACAGTACACCTGTCACTTTTCACATCCTGTTCGAAATGTGTTTTTGCACCTGTGGCGCCAAATGGTGCAGTCGTTGTGAAAAATCACCTTTCGCCTAACGAACTGATAGTGTCACTGTTTAAGCAGTGGGGGGTCACAAAATGTCCATGTGGAAAACTTGGAGTAAAAATACCAAGAAATGCCCAGGGCATTAGGGTTTTCGACATAACGCCCTACCCTGTAGGGGCTGACAGACGACAGGGGTGTGACTTGGGATTGTCGACAGTAATGCTCATGCCATTCCACCCCAACCCCCACCCTGCAGCCAATGACAGGCATCGAGGTGCACCTTGGACCCTTGCCCCCAGAGTTCATCCCATTCTCCTATACTGCTCCCATTTCAGCGTATTTCCTTATGGAAAGAGGTGAATGTAAAGTGGATGACTCCAAGATGGGAGCAGTAGTTGAGGGAGAAGAGGGGAGGTTGGCCCTGCAAGGGGACCTGACACCCTGGAAAGCTGGGCTCACATGGAAATTAAATTTCAATATCACCAAGTGCAAGGTGTTGCATCTTGGTCGGGAAACCCTAAACACAGGTACACCCTGGGAGGGGAGGCTGAAGCCTCAACAGGGGAAAAGACCTAGGGGTCATGGTGGATACATGTATGAATAACTCTGAGCAGTGCAGGAGAGCAGCTAGCAAGGCAAACAGGATGTTGGGATGCATCGTAAGGGGGATCACCTCTAGGAGCAAGGAAGTGATTCTGCCGCTGTACAATGGACTGGTTAGACCACACCTTGAGTACTGTGTACAGTACTGGAGACCACACTTGAAGAGGGACATACAGCTCCTGGAGAGGGTACAGAGGAGGGCAACAAAGATGATACGAGGGCTAGGGGATTTGACTTACGAGGACAGACTTGAGGAGCTCTGCCTGTTTTCATTGGAGGAGAGGAGAGACAGGGGGACAAGATTGAGGTCTTCAAGTACCTCAAGGGAATAAATAGGGTAAACATGGAGGGGATCTTTAGACTAAAGCAGGGAGGCATCACCAGAGGGCATGGTTTGAAGTTGGAAGGTGGAAGGGTGAGGGGGGAAAAGAGGAGGAGGTTTTTCACTGAGAGGGTGGTGGACTCTTGGAATGCTCTGCCTGGTGAGCTGGTTCAGAGATCCACAGTGGAGGGCTTTAAGAGAGGGTGGGACAGACACAGAAAGTGGATGTATCAGATGATGGCCTGTCCCGGGGAGGTGGGGTGGGGATGGATGATAGGGGTTTCTGGAGCACAAGGGATGAGAGGGTCTCGGCACCCAACTAAGGATCTAGGTTCGAGCAGACTCAATAGACCATAAGGCCTAATCTGCTGGCAAATAGTATGTTAGTATGTTAGTAAAGTCCAAACACCCCAAGGCACACCTCGACACTTGTCAGTGTCTGAAGGGTAGGGTGAGGTGAAATGTCATGACCGTTATGGGCGACGACCCAAAGGCACACCCCAATGCCTGTCCATCTCTGCAGGGTGAGGGTGGAGTTGGCGTCAGTTCAATACTTCAATGCCATTCCTATACTGCATCTGTCTAACTGCTGCACTTCCACTGCTATTGCCAGCAAGCAAATACTCGGCACTGACAAATGCTTGTTAACACAGGCATGATGAACGTTGATTTTCAGTCGGAAGGGATGTGTTCCAATAATATAGACCTTTTTTAGATAATAGTTATTGGTGCTGCTTGCTGAACTGGTGATTCTTAAACAAGTTTAGGGTGTAATAAGTTTGGACTGGGAGACTTATTATTATCCAGTTTTGATAGTCTCTTTATTATATATTTTACTTTAAAAGTCACTGGGCTGCATACATTATATGTCATTACCTGATCAGGTATGATGTTGCAAGAAGCAACCGCATCCCATGTAAATACACTTTTCAAATATTTGTTAAATTCCTGTGCCATATGCAGGAGATCTGTTAGCTTTTCCCCTCTATTATATTTTTGTGTGCCATGCCTCCCTTGGCCCTTGGCCCTCACTCGTGCCCCCACCATAGCCCAACCCCCTCACCTCACCTTCTTCCAGGCCTTACCTTACTCCTATGTCACCCCCGTGGTTTGCCCCTTGTGTCGGAGCCTTTGGAATGAGGCCAGTTCCCTGAGGTACACAATATCTACTCATCAGGAGAGTGCCCAGGTCAGTGACTGCAGAGTCTGCAGATGGGGTGGGGCCATCATAGGGCATGGGGGGTATTTCCACTTTTCACCCATTCTGCCCCTCAAGACACAGACAGCTTGAGTGTCCATGCACACGCACGTGAACGTGCATAGCGTGGCACTGGCCTGTGTCTCCTCTCCCCTGAGCTGCTTCGTTGCATGGCCACCTATGGTCAGCCAGGTGCCAGTACTGCAGCAGAGCTGACTGCCCTCCCTCCCTCCCCGGAGGAAGAGCATGTCGTCTGGGCTGCGTGCTCCTCCTCCTCCTCCTCCCATCCAGGCCGTGATGACGCATGCTCATTCCTGAAGGTGGTTAGCCAGCGTCGTGAGCAGTAGTGCAATCACTGCACTGATGGGCCAGCTCTTCCCCCTCTATTATTAATGGGCTCACTAGACTCCCCCTTACTTCTGCACTACGTGAATATTTGAAAAATTCCTTTGTCAAACCTTTATTATGGGCCAGCCTGAATTCTGTTTTGAACCGTTCATTAGTTATGTCCTTTTCGCTGTGTTTCAGTGCCTTTTTGTATCTGAATATGTTGTTCTCTGATGGATTTTGTTTAATCTTTTGATATTGCTTTTATTAATACGTTTATATACTCTGACAGTGAGCTATAGTGGTTTCTTTCCTTTCTCCCCCCCCCCCAATTATTTAACCAGGTGAGACACACTAAGCTGAAAGCTTGTTTACAGGTGCAACCTGGGAGCACAGGGAAGTTAAGTGACTTGCTCAGGGTCACACAGTATGCAAGTGGGGGCTGTGGGATTCAAACCCAGGTCTCCAGATTTGCAGCTCAGAGCCTTAAACCACTGCGCTATACTGCCTCCCTTCAAGTTATATAAATTAGTTGCCAGGACAACTTTAACCTTAGGCCTGAGCAGCTTATTTTTAAGGGTTATCCATTTGCCCTCTACATTTAGTTCAGAGAAATCTGCCTCCCATTTCGAAGAGTCTAATTCTCTTTTAATCTCTGTGATTTGTGCTCTTGTAATATTAAATACTCTTGTTTCACACCTTGGAGTCTGTATATTCTACATTATATTGATTTCAATTATACAGTGGTCCCATAAGCCTAAAGACTCCCTTGTATGGCAATTTAACATTTAGCCTGGATAACTGATTTAGATTGCACAATCAAAAGATAATACAGAGTACTGGTGTGTTTAAAATAGGCTCTGATTGGGCTTTATCCACTCTAGATCAGTGGATACTTCACAGTATCATTATATCCCATCCATTTTAGTCTGGATAATGAACTCAAATTATACACTGTTCACTCTTAATCCATGGATAGTTCTGTACATTATCCACTCTGGATCTGTGGATAGTTCAGTACAATATCCACTCTGGATCTGTGGATAGTTCTGTACATTATCCATTCTGGATCTATGGATAGTTCACTACATTCTCCACTCTGGATCTGTCAATAGTTCAGTACATTACCCACTCTGGATCTGTGGATAGTTCAGTACATTCTCCACTCTGGATCTGTGGATAGTTCAGTACATTATCCACTCTAGATCTGTGGATAGTTCAGTACATTATCCACTCTGGATCTGTGGATAGTTCAGTACAATATCCACTCTGGATCTGTGGATAGTTCTGTACATTATCCACTCTGGATCTGTGGATAGTTCACTACATTCTCCACTCTGGATCTGTGGATAGTTCAGTACATTATCCACTCTGGATCTGTGGATAGTTCAGTACAATATCCACTCTGGATCTGTGATAGTTCAGTACATTCTCCACTCTGGATCTGTGGATAGTTCAGTACATTATCCAGTCTGGATCTGTGGATAGTTCTGTACATTATCCACTCTGGATCTGTGGATATAGTTCTGTACATTATCCATTCTGGATCTGTGGATAGTTCACTACATTCTCCACTCTGGATCTGTGGATAGTTCAGTACATTATCCACTCTGGATCTGTGGATAGTTCAGTACAATATCCACTCTGGATCTGTGGATAGTTCAGTACATTCTCCACTCTGGATCTGTGGATAGTTCAGTACATTATCCACTCTGGATCCGTGGATAGTTCAGTACAATATCCACTCTGGATCTGTGGATAGTTCAGTACATTCTCCACTCTGGATCTGTGGATAGTTCAGTACATTATCCAGTCTGGATCTGTGGATAGTTCTGTACATATCCACTCTGGATCTGTGGATAGTTCACTACATTCTCCACTCTGGATCTGTGGATAGTTCAGTACATTATCCACTCTGGATCTGTGGATAGTTCACTACATTCTCCACTCTGGATCTGTGGATAGTTCACTACATTCTCCACTCTGGATCTGTGGATAGTTCTGTATATTATCCACTCTGGATCTGTGGATAGTTCAGTACAATATCCAGTCTGGATCTGTGGATAGTTCTGTACGTTCTCCACTCTGGATCTGTGGATAGTTCAGTACATTATCCACTCTGGATCTGTGGATAGTTCACTACATTCTCCACTCTGGATCTGTGGATAGTTCACTACATTCTCCACTTTGGATCTGTGGATAGTTCAGTACATTATCCACTCTAGATTTGTGGATAGTTCACTACATTATCCACTTTGGATCTGTGGATAGTTCAGTACATTATCCACTCTGGATCTGTGGGTAGTTCAGTACATTATCCACTCTGGATCTGTGGATAGTTCAGTACATTATCCACTCTGGCTCTATGGATAGTTCAGTACGTTATCCACTCTAGATCTGTGGATAGTTCGCACATTATCCACTCTGGATCTGTGGATAGTTCAGTACATTATCCACTCTAGATCTAGGGATAGTTCAGTACATTATCCACTCTAGATCTGTGGATAGTTCAGGACATTATCCACTCTGGATCTTTGGACAGTTCTGTACATTCTCCACTCTGGATCTATGGATAGTTTAGTACATTATCACTCTGGATCTGTGGATAGTTCTGTACATTATCACTCTGGATCTGTGGATAGTTCTGTGCATTATCCACTCTGGATCTGTGGATAGTTCACTACGTTCTCCACTCTGGATCTGTGAATAGTTCTGTATATTATCCACTCTGGATCTGTGGATAGTTCAGTACAATATCCACTCTGGATCTGTGGATAGTTCTGTACGTTCTCCACTCTGGATCTGTGGATAGTTCTGTACATTATCCACTCTGGATCTGTGGATAGTTCACTACATTCTCCACTCTGGATCTGTGGATAGTTCTGTACATTATCCACTCTGGATCTGTGGATAGTTCAGTACAATATCCACTCTGGATCTGTGGATAGTTCTGTACGTTCTCCACTCTGGATCAGTGGATAGTTCAGTACATTATCCACTCTGGATCTGTGGATAGTTCACTACATTCTCCACTCTAGATCTGTGGATAGTTCTGTACATTATGCACTCTGGATCTGTGGATAGTTCAGTACATTATACACTCTAGATTTGTGGATAGTTCACTACATTCTTCACTCTGGATCTGTGGATAGTTCAGTACATTATCCACTCTGGATCTGTGGATAGTTCAGTACATTCTTCACTCTGGATCTGTGGATAGTTCAGTACATTATCCACTCTGGATCTGTGGATAGTTCAGTACATTATCCACTCTGGATCTGTGGATAGTTCACTACGTTCTCCACTCTGGATCTGTGGATAGTTCAGTACATTATCCACTCTGGATCTATGGATAGTTCAGTACATTATCCACTCTGGATCTATGGATAGTTCAGTACATTATCCACTCTAGATCTGTGGATAGTTCGGTACATTATCCACTCTGGATCTGTGGATAGTTCAGTACATTATCCACTCTAGATCTATGGATAGTTCAGCACATTATCCAATCTAGATCTATGGATAGTTCAGTACATTATCCACTCTGGATCTTTGGATAGTTCTGTACATTCTCCACTCTGGATCTATGGATAGTTTAGTACATTATCACTCTGGATCTGTGGATAGTTCTGTACATTCTGCACTCTGGATACATGAATAGTTTAGTACACTATCCACTCTGTATCTGTGGATAGTTTTTTATACTATCAGCTCTGGATCCACAGATAGTTCTGTACATTATTGACTTTGTATTATTGGACAGTTTGGTATATTATCCACCCTGGATCTGTGGATAGTTCTGTACATTGTCCACTCTGCATCCATGGATACTTCTGTACACTACCCAGTCTCAATCCATGGATAGTTCTGTACACTATCTGCTCTGGATACATGGATCATTCTATATATTACCCAGTCTCGATTCATGGATAGATCTGTACACAATCTGCTCTGCATACATGAATAGTTCTGTACACAATCTGCTCTGCATACATGGATCATTCTATATATTATCCAGTCTCGATCTATGGATAGTTCTGTACACTATCTGCTCTGCATACATGGATAGTTCTGTACACTATCTGCTCTGTATACATGGATAATTCTGTACACTATCTGCTCTGCATATATGGATAGTTCTGTACGCTATCTGCACTGCATACATGAATAGTTCTGTACACTATCTGCTCTGCATACATAGTTCATTCTATATATTATCCAGTCTCGCTCTATGGATAGTTCTGTACACTATCTGCTCTGAATACATGAATAGTTCTGTACACAATCTGCTCTGCATACATGGATCATTCTATATATTATCCAGTCTCGATCTATAGATAGTTCTGTACACTATCTGCTCTGCATACATGGATAGTTCTGTACACTATCTGCTCTGTATACATGGATAATTCTGTACACTATCTGCTCTGCACACATGGATAGTTCTGTACACTATCTGCTCTGCATACATGGATAGTTCTGTACACTGTCTGCTCTGCATACATGGATAGTTCTGTACACAATCTGCTCTGCATACATGAATAGTTCTGTATACAATCTGCTCTGCATACATGGATCATTCTATATATTATCCAGTCTCGATCTATGGATAGTTCTGTACACTATCTGCTCTGCATACATGGATAGTTCTGTACACTATCTGCTCTGCATACATGGATAGTTCTGTACACTATCTGCTCTGTATACATGGATAATTCTGTACACTATCTGCTCTGCATACATGGATAGTTCTGTACACTATCTGCTCTGCATACATGGATAGTTCTGACACTATCTGCTCTGTATACATGGATAATTCTGTACACTATCTGCTCTGCACATGGATAGTTCTGTACACTATCTGCTCTGCATACATGGATAGTTCTGTACACTGTCTGCTCTGCATACATGGATAGTTCTGTGCACAATCTGCTCTGCATACATGAATAGTTCTGTATACAATCTGCTCTGCATACATGGATCATTCTGTATATTATCTGCTCTGTATCTATGGATAATTCTGTACACTATCTGCTCTGCATACATGGATAGTTCTGTACACTATCTGCTCTGCATACATGGATAAGTTCTGTACACTATCTGCTCTGCATACATGGATAGTTCTGTACACAATCTGCTCTGCATACATGAATAGTTCTGTATACAATCTGCTCTCCATGCATGAATCATTCTGTATACTACCCAGTCTCGATCTGTGGATAGTTCTGTACACAATCTGCTCTGTATACATGGATCATTCTGTACACTATCCAGTCTGGATCCATGAATAGTTCTGTACACAATCCAAACACAAGTCCAAAGAAGTGTGCACTGGGGTGGTGGTGCTCACGAAAAAGCAATCACACGAATCACTCAAAAAATTGGGCTCTCGCCAGCAAAGTAGAGAAATTGACTCCAAACTCTTTTATGAAATTTGAGTTAATTTTATTGAGTAGACAAGTAAATGACTGCACCACAAAAGTGGATATATGCTTGACTCATCCTCAGGCCAAACTTAGGCCCAACCCCGACTCCTAGCTTTCTCCCCAACAATGCCCCTATGGCACCAAAACCACTCTTCTTATATACCCAGGGCTGGGGCCCCTGATGGCAGCAGGCAGTCCCAACACCCCAGACCTTTAGGCTGCAAAGCTTTCCTGCCTAACTACAGGAATTTATCTAGTAAGCTCCAGAAGGAGTGCTCATAGTGATGTGGGTCTCAGAAGCAAACACTTGCTTTTGCAGAAAGATTTGCTGCTCTTGTCCATGTGTGGACTACCTAAATACCTATTCATTTTCCTTAGCTGTATCTCCTTGATAGGCCAGCAGGGGTTTAGCCTGCAGTTTGCACTTACATTGCACTGCACTCACAAGGGGTACATTCAAACATTATTTGCAGCAAGCTTTGCTCACGATGTTCGAAATACTGTACCACCATAAGACAGGGGTCCAGAACTTTGCTGAAGCTTTGCATGTGCTGCAAAGAAACTTCACTTGAACCTGGTTTACCTTGTCAGTCCAACACGTGACTTCTGCGGACGGTGTTTACTGCATGGTAAGCCTTGTCAATTCTGCATATGGCTTTTGCAGACATAAACTTCACTGACTTTGGCTAGCTTGTCAGTCCTGCTTGTGACTGTGGCAGACAGAAATGTTACTGGCAGGCAGTTGGCTAGCCTCGTCAGTTCAGCATATGCCTGCAGACATTAACTTTACTGGCTTTTGGCTAGTATTGTCAGTCCTGCATATGGCTGTTGCAGACATCACCTTTACTGGCCCTGGTAAGCCTTGTCAGACCAGCAAGCGAGCTACCGAACACTGAAACAGCACCCACAGTGTTAATCACCTACTGTACCTGCACGTTCATAGTCTGACAAGAAGCCCTTTAGAGACTGTAACCTCAAACTAGGATTTGCATAGACAGGCTTAATTATATATATAGCAGAGACAGCCGGGATGCAGTGCAGTAATCTGCAGTAAATGACGTGTCACAAAATACTGCATGACAAAAGGGCTTAATTGCCATTGAATGACACTGTTCCCTGCAGCATACTGCAGCATTTTGTGAGATACTGCAGCGTTACTGTGTTTACAACTGCTAGCCTTCAAACAATGACATGTCCTGATCTTAAGATGTACATAGATACATAGAATGTGACAGCAGTTAGGCCACTGGGCTGACCCAGTCTGCCCATTTTTCTTTTTTTATTATTATTATGCCCTATACCCTACCCTCATGATTCCCTTGTGCCTATCCCAGGTATTTTGAATCCATTTACTATTTTCACCCCCACCTCCTCTGCAAGGCTATTCCAGGTATCCGCCACCCCTTCTGTCAAGACATGCTTCCTGACATCCCTCCTGAACTTACCCCCTTCAGCCTCATGTTACGCACTCTTGTTTTAGAGCATCTTTTCATCTGAAAGATACTCTCCTCCTGTACCTTATTAACCCCTGTAAGGTATTTCAAGGTTTCTATCATATCCCCCCCCTCTCCCTCCTTTCATTCATTTTCATTTCATTTTTATTTTACTGGGAAACCTTAATGGGCAAAGAAAAGACCCTTTTTCATAAGTGCCCAGTGAGTGAACAGTCAGTTAGGTACAAATGAACATAGTGACAGAAAAATTATGTAGGAGACTGTTACATACAATATAGTAGTGTGTGTGTGTGTGTGTATATATATATATATATATATATATAAGTATAATATATATATATATATATATATATATATATATGGAGGTGCAGTCGTGTGCCTCTATATTTAGGGTTGAGTGTACAGTTTAATGTTAAACCCCAAATGTTGCATCTTAATAACTTTGCAACCATTCAACGGATATGCATTAAATTTGGTATTCACTGTCCCATGGGGTAGATCTCTTGACTTGCCAAGTTTTGTGTCGCTCGATGTGCAGACTTTGTGCTGTACATATGGAAAAAGTGAGTTTTTCGCTTTTTCTGCTGATTTGTCCTGAATTTTCCTCATCGCCCTGCACCCACACTGTTCTGAATTTTAATCTGAAAATTCCAGGTTAAAAAGAGCTTACCATAAGGAACAGGCCAGCATTAGTTTGGTGAAAAATATTATTCTAATCCAAACCTATTCAATTTTGAACATTTGGGTTCTGAGCATGCTCTGTTCAGTCTTTTGGTTAGATGCACAGCTGCGAACAAGGATTTCAGCTCATGAACAGGGATTTTGACAGCTCACAAATGGGGATTCATTAAATCCCCATTCGTGAGAAAAAATTCCCCATTTGTGAGCCGCCATCTTGTTTTCACTTTTAGCCCAAAACAAAATGTTGTTACTTGCCCCACAGATGCATTTTGTGAAAACAAATACATGGATTTTGTTCAGGATGATGCCCTCTACAAAACCATGTGTTTGGTTTCCATCACATAATTAAAAAAATGGCTGTTTTTTATTTGAAAATCCCCATTCATGATTCGCTTCCGATCCCTGTTCATGAATTGTCCAAATCCCCGTTCATGAGCCGATCCCCATTCGTGAGCTGTCAAAATCCCTGTTCGTGAGATAAGGACCAGATGGCCATATCTCACAAATGGGGGTCGGCTCATGAACGGGGATTTGGGAACCTCATGAATGGGGATTTGGCTCGCGAATGGGGATTTTGACACCTCACGAACGGGGATCATAAAAAATAAAATCCTTGTTCGTGAGCTGTCAAAATCCCCATTCATGAGCCAAACCTCGCTCGTGAGCTGTTAAAATACCCATTCGTGAGATGAGGACCAGATGGTCCTATCTCGCTGAACAGAATCCTTTCATGAGCTGTCAAATTTTATCTGTGGAGCTAGCAAAATCCCTGTTCATGAGATGAAGACCAGATGTCCCAATCTTGCGTAATGTGAATCGCTTACAATGAGGATTTTGTCACCACGAACCGGGATTCTGCTCACAAACGGGATTTTGACAGTTCATGAACAAGGATTTGTAAAACTTTGCAAGTTCACTGCTAAGAAATGGTAAGGACTTTGGCTTGAAATTTTCAGGGTGCAAAGGGGTGTTCCACAGATGTGATGTATGCTGGTTTGGTGTAAAAATTCCATTGTTTGCATACTTATGACATTACAAAGTTGAGACATTTCCATTGAATAACATTGTAATGCCCATGATGCCTTTTGCACCATATCTCAAAACAAGCGAGATACAGATTTTTCACTACTGCAGCTTAGATCACCTATAGGTGATCTAAACTGTAGAAACAAGTTTGGAAATCACAGATTACACCAGCAGTGGAATTGTTTTCCTACTTGCTACAGTTTTGGAGATATTGGCAAATTAGTGTCACAAGGATTCCAAAGGGTGTCTTTTCAGTGCAATTTGGTGCCCATATCTCAGAAACGATTCAAGATATAGATTCAGTGAATTTATGTTGTGTGCAGTACTCCCTGTCATGAATACAACAACACTTGAATTTTTTTTTAGCTGCTACGGTTCCCAAGATATTGGCAAATTAGTGTTACAAGGGTTCCTTGCCCTATAGGGCTGCTGTGTGGTTGTGTAACTATATGTAAGTGGAAGCACAGGGCCCAGAGGGCCTGCACTGCCACGGACGACTTATTGTTATGCACAAATGGGCAGCTTGGTGAGTACGGGCCCACCAACACATGCTATTTACTAGTTATATTACACTTTTCAAAAGTAAGGAAATTCATTGCAAAAACTTAATTTAATATCAGTTAGGGTTAAAGTGACAACAATGGGAAATAGACATTAAGGGTTGAGCCTAACCCCCACCCCCTTTCTCCACAGATCGACAGATGCCGGTGTGCCGTGGGGTTGTGAGGCCTATCACCCCATTCTCCTTTATTGTAGCATGTCAACCTGTTTACACATGGAATGGGGTGAGAGTTAAACCTCACAACCCCAAGAACACCCAGCGTCTGTCGTCTGTGAGGATGGGGGTTAAGGGCTTCAACTCTAACATCTCATTTCCCCACTTTTGTTGCTTTAAAACCTAACTGATGCATTAAATGAAGTTTTGTGCATATATTTGTATATATTAGAGGCAAAAATATCCATTTAATGTATCAGTTAGGGTTGTTCCACAGTGACAAAGTGAGAAAATTCTGCTAGGGTTGAAAACCCTAACTCTGCATTCATGCCCCACCCAACCAGCACCACACACACAGACACACACACACACACACACACATGCAAGTAGGGGAGGACCAAGGCAACACTACCAATCACAGACAACCAGCAGCAGGTGACAGAAATAAAATACAACTGTGTAAATGTAGTACAAGACATATCCATGATGACGAGCCAACAACCTTAGCATTTGAACAGTTGATGTCTGTGGCTGTAGTGTTGCTGTGGCTTTCCAATCAGGATGGAGTACCTGGTGTGGGGGGCTATTGCCTGGTCAAGGGCGTGCAACTGATAACAGTACAAGGTTGTGTGCACGTTCAGTGATGGAGGTGTACCATTGTTGTGTATGGAGCTAGTTTTGCTGTGGCTCTCCACTCAGGATGCAGTACCTGGTGTGTGTGTGGGGGGCATTGCCTGACTGAGGCCATGCAACTCCTAACTGTGGTAAGTGGAGTGTTCCTGCAATTAGGGAGGGGTAGCATTGATGTCCATAGCCTCAGTTTTGGTGTGGCTCAGCACTCAGGATGCAGCACCTTGTAACGGGGAGGCATTGCCTGTCTGAGGCCATGTTTGCAATCAGTGAGATGTGCCACTGATGTCCATACCCACAGCTTTGCAGTGGCTCTCCAGTCAGGATGCAGTACATGTTCTGGGGGTGCATTGCTTGGTTGACACTGTGCAAATCCTAAGTGTGGTAAGTTCTGTGCAGCTGCAGTCAGGGAGGTGCACTGTTGATGTGTATGGCCTTATTGTTGCTGTGCCTCTCCACTCAGTATGCAGTACCTGTTCTGGGGGGCGGTGGCATTGCCTGGCAGAGGTCCTCCAATTCATAACCATGTTAACTTGTGTGTACCTGCAGTCAGGGAGACATACCATAGATGTGCATGGCCTTAGTGTAGCCGGGGCTTTCCACTCAGGGTGCAGTACCTGGTTGGTAGGTAACTCATGCAACCCCTAAGTGTGGTAACTTGTGTGCACCTGTAATCAGGAATGTATACCATTGGTGTACATGGCCTCAGTTTTGTTGTGGATCTACACTGAGTATGCAGTACCTGGTTTGGGGTGGTGGGGATGTCTTGCAGTACATTTTGACAGTTGTATTTTATTTCTGTCACCTGCTGCTGGTTGTTTGTGATTGGTCGTGTTGCCTTAGTCCTCTCCCTACTTGCCTATGTGTGTGTGTGTGTGTGTGTGGTCCCAAGATCTACCATGCCAAATGTCAGGCAAATCTGTTGAATGATGGCAAAGTTATTAAGGTGCAAAATTTGACCCTTTAACCTTAAAAGGGCTCCTCTACCATAATATATATGTATATATCTGAAGCAGGTACATATGAATATAAGACAGTTACAAAATGTGTCAGAGACAGTTGCAAGTAGACTGGGATGAGAGGTACTGAGTACAAGCTTTTTTCAAAATTGGAAATGGAAGCCATTGCAGTTAGGGAGGTACACCACTTGCTGTACCAGCATGTGGCCCTGTAGGTAAGAGATCTCTGACCAAGGCTGCTGTTCATTCTTGGGGTATAGAGTGAATGGCCCTCGGTGGATCTTGTTTTTCACTTGTTCTGGGAAGATTTCCTTGATACTTTTGGGGAGCAAGACCTAGTGCCACCTTCTGCAGAAAGACCAGTGCAAGGAGTTGTATTCGAAGGTCGAGAGGGATGAGATGCAGAGGTGAGATGGGGACAGTGGTGAGTACAGGATGGGAGGTTAGTTTGGAATCTACAGATCAAGTTATAAAGTACCCTAACCCTGGACAGGACTGACTCCCTAGCAGAGGAACAAATTAACAGATTAACAGACCATACTCAGTCAGTGGCAGTAGCAGACCATTGGATAGAATTTTCAGAGAGTCAGCTGTGAGGCATTTTTAAATTCTGTATAAAATACCCAACTGTTGATGGAGTTTTTTCGTGACATATGTGACGTGGAGTTCACAGGAAACTGAGTTGTCAAGGATGATACCCAGATAGCGGAACTCATTGACTATTTCTATTTGTTTGCCTGAGAAGTCTGTTAGGATTAGTGTGTGAAGGTGGGGTTTAAGAGGTCCTGAGAAAAGCATTGCCTTAGTCTTTTGTTTGTGTTGAGGACCAGTTTGTGTTTCCTCCAGGGTGTACATATGTAGCTCCTCAGTGTTGTCTCATAGGACTTTTGATGCAGACCCTGCACCATTTTGGTAGCCCTCCTCTGGATCGCCTCCACGCTGTCTGTCTTTTCTGAGAAGCAGTCTCCAGAACTGTACACAGTACTCAAAGTGGGGTCTTCTAAGTGATTTATATAGGGACAGAGTCACATCTCTCTTCCTGCTGGAGATACCTCTAACTATGCACCCCAGCATTCCACTGATCCTCCTGACTGCCATATCGCACTGCTTTGCCACCTTCAGGTTATCCAGTATGATTACCCCAGGTCTCTTTGTTGCTTGGTCTTTGTCAGTATCACTCCACCCATCGTGTACTCTGATTCTGGGTTCCTATGGCCTAGGTGCTTTATTTTGCACTTTTTTGCATTAGGTCCTAGCTACCATACCCTTTACCTCTCTTCCAGTCTATTTAGATCCCTGCACATTTTATCCACCTCCCTCAGGTGTGTCCACTCTGTTACAGATCTTGGTATCATCTGCAAAGAGGCAGACCATTCCTCTAGTTCTTCAGCTATGTTGCTTGTAAATATATTGTAAGGGAGGAAGGGGAGGATGGTAGTACGGAGTCACTTTGGATGCAAATCCAGGATTCCAAGAATAGGATTCTTAGAATGGGAGTGGTGTACAGGCCACCATCTCAGACGGAGGAGTTTGACAGGGAACTAGCGGGACAGATCAGCAGGACCTGCGAGAAGGGTAGTGTGGTGATTGTGGGGAACTTCAACATGCCAGGAGTGGACTGGAGTACCCCAACAACCAGGAACAGAAGGGAGCAGGTACTGCTAGATGCCTTCCAGGACAGCTTCCTGCTGCAAATGGTCAGTGAACCAACCAGGTTAGGGAATACCCTTGACCTTGTGCTGGCAAATGGAGACTTTGTGAGAGAACTTACAGTGGAGGAACCGCTGTCAGGGTGACCACCACTCAGTATGGCTCACATTGGATATGGGCAAGGAAGGAGTGGAATCTGGCACAAGAGTGCTGGACTTCAGGAGGGATGACTTTGGAAGGATGGGGGAAGTGGTAAAAGGGTACCTGGCCAGAATTCAATCTAGTATGGACACTAACCAGAGGTGGGAGCTCATAAAGCTGGGGATAGTGGAGGCAACCAAAACCTGCTACAAAGCCCAGAGCAAGAAGGCTAGGGCTAAGAAACCGATCTGGTTGAGCAAGGAGGTCATGGAAAAGGTAAGGAGGAAAAGAGCTGCCTTTAGGAAGTACAAGAAAACGGGAGGGGGGAGGACAGGAGGATGCTTGACAGAATTGAAGGAGGTGACAAGGAGAGTAAGGGAGCCAAAGCATCTACGGAACTCAGGCTGGCACAAGGCATTAAGAAGGGGAGAAGGACTTCTTCAAGTACAACAGGGAGAAAGGAGCTGTAAGGACCACATAGTAAGGATTAGGAAGGAGGGGGGTTGGGTGGAAGCAGGGTGCGATAAGGCAGAAGCATTAAATGAGTACTTCTGCTCAGTATTTACTAAAGAGAAGAGGGAGGTGACACCCAAGGTGGGAGAAATAGCAGAAACAGGGGGGAAGGGGTGACAGATGGGGAAATCATGGAGGGCAGAATTTGAGAGGGTTTGAAAGCACTGAGGGTGGATAAGGCACCAGGCCCAACTGGCATCCACCCCAGGGTACTGAAAGAGCTGGCAGAGGTTCTTGCAGGTCCTTTGGCAGACCTATTTAATGCCTCACTACATTCGGGGTGTGTACCTCAGGATTGGAGAATGGTTCATGTGGTGCCCCTCCACAAGAGTGGCTCCAAGGATGAACCGGGAAACTACCGACCAGTGAGCCTCACATCCATCGTGGGTAAGCTAATGGAGACTATCCTGAAGGAGAGGCTGGTGGCCCTCTCCTAGAGGCCAAAGGACTACAGGACAGCAGACAGCATGGCTTCATACGTGGCAGGTCCTGCCAAACCAACCTGGTGGAGTTCTATGACTGGGTAACTAGGCAACTGGACAGGGGACATGCAGTGGATGTCCTGTATCTGGACTTCAGTAAGGCATTCGACTCTGTGCCGCATGGAAGGCTGGGAAGAGTAAGTAGGCACAGGGCGGTGCAAAGCTGGTGAGATGGGTAGAAACTGGCTTCGGGAGGCAACAGAGGGTGGTGTTGAGGGCTCTCACACCCAAGGGCAGTGACGAGCAGTGTTCTACAGGGCTTGGTGTTGGGACCAGTGTTGTTTGGGATATCCATTACAGACAAATCATGGGATATCAAGAGCAAAATTAGTTTGTTTGCTGACGATACCAAGGTAGGCACAGTGGTGGATGACCTAGGGGGATGGCAGGGGTTGCAGGATGATCTGGCAAAGCTTGAAACCTGGTCAGACACCTGGTAACTGGGGTTTAATGCCAAAAAGTACAAGGTGCTGCATTTTGGGATGAGGAACCCAAGGAGGAGTTACCAGCTGAGGGGAGTGCAGCTAGCCCAGACAGAGGAGGAGAAGGATCTGAGGGTACTCATTACAGGGTCAATGAACAACTTGGCACAATGTAGGAAGGCAGCTGCAAAGGCCAACAAAATGCTGGGTTGTATTGTAAGGGGTATATCCTCGAGGAGGGAGGAGGTGATTCTGCCACTGTATAGGTCATTAGTTAGACCACACCTGGAGTACTGCGTACAGTACTGGCGCCCATATCTGAAGAGTGACATTAAGTTACTGGAGGGGGTGCAGCACAGGGTGACAAAGATGATCAAGGGGCTGGGGGACTAATCATATGAGAGGAGGCTGAAGGAGTTGAACATGTACTCACTGGAGGAGAGGTGGGACAGGGTGACATGATTGAAACCTTTAAATACATGAAAGGAATAAACAAGACAGGTACAGAGGGGCTGTTCAAAGTAAGGGAGGGGAGGGCCACCAGGGGCCATGATATGAGACTGGAGGGAGGAAGGTTCAGGACGGAGATGAGTAGACACTTTTTTACAGAGAGGGTGGTGGCTGGGTGGAATGTGTTACCTGCAGAAGTGGTATCCAGTAGAACAGTGGACTGCTTCAAACTGGGATGGGACAGGACAAGGGGGAGGGTTAATGAAGGGGAAGGGTGGAAGGAAGGGGCAGCTGCAGAATAAGGGGTGCTAGCTGCACATTTGAGCAGACTTGATAGACCTCTAGGCCTTTATATGCTGGCAAATTTCATATGTTCGTATTGTATGAGACCGGTCCCACACTGATCCCTTAGGAACCCCACTGGTCATCCTGCCCTCCCCTCCTTTGAGCACACTTTATTTACCACTATTCTCTGTGTCCTATACACCAACCAGTTTCCTATCCAGGTTACCACCTTATTATCTAATTATAGATCAAGGGAGCGCTCCTGACGAATCGGATACACTCCTTTCCTCTGCACGTGAGACACTTTTATTCTGTGAAGAGCATCCCACGTGCAGACATCGTGGAAACGGGCATGTTCTGGGAAGAGTTTAAGAAAAATATGTATTATTGATCGTGCTCGATCAATAATATATTAATATGTCCCCTGTCACCACTCTTTCCTGTATAAGAGTGGTTTTACTTGCCTTCAGCTTGAGCCAGAACAGCTTAGCTTTGCTTCACTGTTCTCGCTTCAGCTGAATGTGCGTGAAACCACTCTTATACAGCAACAAGTGGCTGCGGAGGATATATTAACATATATCCCAGGTTGCCAAACTCTCCCACCAGTCTCCTATGTGGAATGGTGTTGAAAGCCTTGCTGAAATCCAGGGAGGCCACATCCACTGCAACTTCCTGGTCTGTCTTCTTGGTCATCCAGTCAAGGAAGTCTATCAGATTTGTTGGGCATGGCTTCCTTCTGTGAAACTATGCTGCCTGGGTCCAGCAATCTGTTCGAAGTAAGGTATTCCACAATCCTTTCCTTCAATAGTGCTTGCATCAACTAACAGACCACTGATGTCGGACCGACAGGCCTATCATTGCTCGCCTCTTCCTTGCTACCACTTTTGTGAATAGGGACTACATGTGCTGTTCTCCAGTCCTCTGGGACCTCACCTGTCTCCAGTGATCTGTTAAAAAGGTCCATCAGAGGTGCATCGAGTACCTCCCTAAGTTCCCTCAGTATCCTTGGATGTACACTGTCCAGCCCTATACATTTGTTTACTTTCAGGTTGTCAAGTGCTTTCCGGACTCTCCCCACTAAAAATGGGCTACTGTCTATTTCTCTCATCTCTATGTTTCTGGTGCCTCTTTGTGAACCCTCCCACTTCCCTTCTACTGTGAAAACTGAGCAGAAGTATTTGTTCATATATGTTTCCCTTTTCTTGATTATCCTCCTTGCAGTCCTCTCTCCTCTTTAAACTTACAATCCCTCCTTTTGTCTTCATTTTGTCATTAACATACCTAAAAATACCTTACCCCTTTTGATACTCCCTGAGCTGGTCTTTCCTCAGTTTGTGCTTTTGCTCTCCTTACTGCGTTGCTTGTCTCTCCCTTTTTTCCCTGATGCGCTCCCCTATCCTCATTTCTCTAGGTCTCCTTGTACCTTCTGAATGCCTGCCCTTCTAGCTTTATCTTTTCTGCTACTTCTTTTGAGAACCATAACAGTCTTCTCTTTCTTTTACGTCTGCTTACTTGCTTAACACAGAGGTTTGTTGCCTTCTCTATGTTGTCCTTTAATCTGACCCACTTTCTTTCCACTCCCCCAGGTCCTCACCCCCTGTCAGGTCGTTCATGAGGCATTCTCGCATCTTGCTAAAATCAGCCCTTCTGAAAACCTCGGCTTTGTAGGGTTGAATTCTACAGTTGTTCTAATGTTGAACCACACTGTACGATGAACGCTTGTCCCCAGATGGCTTCCCACCCTGATGTCTGCAACACTGTCTCTGTTAGCAAGCACCAGGTAGTATTATCCCATCATGAGTGGGTTCCCTGACTAGCTGCCTAAGGAAACCATCCTGCAGGGAGGCCAGGATGTCCCTGCTTCTAGCTGATACTGCAGCAGGGAGGCTCCACTCTACATCCGGCAGATTGAAGTCCACTACCACTAACACCTCCCCCTTTTTGTGCCATTTTTCCAATTTCTTCTAACATTACCGTATCCAAGTCCTCCCCCTGTGCTGGAGGCCTGTAGATCAGATCGGTCTAAATATTGGTTCATTTGTCCGACTCCAGGGTAACCCACAGCATCTCAGCCCCTCCCCGAGTTCTCTGTATTTCTCTTGCTTTTATCCTTTCCTTCCTACCCTGCCTCTTCTGAATAACGTGTGCCCTGGTAAGAGCATGCCCCAGCCATGGTTTTCCATGCAGCATGAGTCAGTAATGGCTACGATATCCAGGCCTGCCTTCGCCATGATGGCTTCCAGGTCCAGAATCTTATTTCCCTGACTTCTAGCATTCACATGTGGTCTGCCATATTTTGTTTGCTGCTAGTTTGACACTTCCCCCTTTTTTCTTCTGCCCCCTTACTCCCTCTTTTCATCTGTCTGCTTAGCTTCCCCCTTCATCCTTTTCTAACCCCCTACTTATTTGACTTACTTTATCCAATGTGGGGCTGTCTTTCCCCGGAATCTCTATACACTCCATCTCTGCCTTTGGGGGGGCAGTTACTGCTTCCCCTTATTCTTCCACCTCCCCTGGCTAATTTAAATGTTCATCCAAAAAAGTTTAAACCTTCCACTGAGAACTGTGGTCCCCCTTCCAGATGGATGCAGGCCATCACCTCTGTATAGGCTCTAATTCTCCTAGGAGGGCCCCCAGTCTCCTGTGTAGCCGTACCCCTTCTCTTTGCACCAGGCTTTCAACCATGAGTCGAAAGTCTTTGTGCGGAGCTCCCCTCCTTCCCCCTACTGCATACAGGCAGCACCTCTACAAAATGTACAGAGCATGCTACCTGTTTGCACATAGATGCTGTTGGCAGGAAAGGACCTCATTGCCACCTAGTCTGCCTTAAAGAGAACTGAGGGGACCTTGTGGGGATTTGAACTCTCAGCCTCTTGTTCATCAGGCTGTAGACCTTTCCACTGCACCACCAAGCTGGGATCTTTTCTCAGCCATTTAAACGCCTCCTGCACTGTTATTGTCTCATCGGCAGCCAGGTCATTGTCCCCAGGTGGACCATGACATCCAGCTCCCTTTCCCCTCCTACTGCCGTAGCTATTCTTAGTATATGCTTCCCATCCCTCCTGGTTGTGGCATCTGGTAGGCACCTGACCTCCCTCCCCCCCTTTCCTATTTCCAACTCTATCCCCTTGGCAATAGAGTCAGCTATTAGGAACTGCTTCCTCCTTCTATGGGGTCCCCTTTCACGCTTCTTGGGACTTCCATTTCTGAAGGTTCCCACTTCCACCTTGACCACTACCACGGGTGCTTCTGCTTGGCTGCCCCGCTCCACCATAGCAGCATATGAATTCTGCAATGGTACCAGCTGTGTCTGAGGAATGTTCCTGTGACCCCACCCCCCCAACCTTCCTGATCCCACTGCCCCCTCCCTCCTCGTGCCCACCTTAGTCCAATTGCTCTTCCTATCTGGCATCTTTTGAGGTAACGGTGCCGGACTACTTGGCCCCTAGGTGGGGGGAGAGGTCTTACAACTCTTAGTGCAGTATCAAGCCCAGTAAACTTCTTCTGGCTTGACATCAATGAAACCTTGAGTCTAGAGACCTTCACCGTCAGCCCAGAGAGGCACACACAGATGGGACAGCATTGCAGCCTCCAGAAGGTCTCCCTGAAGCCTGCTGCTCCACAACTACTGCACTGCGCCACTCCCCACGTTCCCTCATTTTTTCTTTCCTTATACTTCCTGTCCTCCCTTCCCCAAACCCAGTAAGAACAAGCTGTCCACAGTATGAGTAACTACACTACACAACTTATAATTCCACTTTTAAGGGTATGCCGTAACAAGATTATATGTTTTTTCATCCCCCCCTTTTCACATCAGTTTGTTTTAATACCTTAAACAGTACAGCATTTATACACTAAAACACTGTAACCTTTTACAGTATTGTGGCTTTCCCTTCCTATATCCAATCAATGAGTGCAACACCGACAGAAAAACAGGTACTTACCCTAGCCGCCGACAGGCTCCTCCACTTCCTCGCTTCCCCTGCTGATGCCTGCCAATGCCTGACACCAATATGTTACCTGTTCCACTCCTTCACTGTTCCACTAACTCAATAGGACATGAACATGTAGGACACTTTGGGTGTGCTTCCTTTTATCCATCCTTTTATCCATCCCTGAGACCCGCCCAAGCAGGCAAGACCCCTGATAGGAGCAGAGGATCAGTGGGCTGAGATTCAAAAGAAAACCATTGCAAGGCCCCCACCCCCCAGTAGTAAGCTCCTGACTGGAGCAGGGGCCAAAAGAGGAGGAGAGAAGTCCAGCTGACAGAAAGACTGCTGGCTGACAAGCAGCAGTCAGAGATCTTGAAGTTTGCTTCTTTTTGTTGTTGTTTAAATTCCCCATGGCTGCAAGCCTGCTCAGCTCTTTGTCTGCTGTACTCCCACTGCTGACACTGCCCCGATGGTGATGGAACTGTACATATCCACATATGGGGCAGGATTCACAAAGGGATGCGCTGGCTCATCCCGACTCACTAGCACAAGTCTGTAAAGGCACTAGTCACGCCGCACCACCCATAATGTTATCGCAGGCGCATCTGGAGGGTTGTGCAGGCGTGCCCATGCATATGGTGTGTAGCCCCATTCACCACTTTGAGGCGATCTCGAGCAAGTCTGGAGATGCGCCCCAAAGATAAGCCTACATCAAGTAGACGTAAGTGGGTGTCCACCCACAGGCAGGCTGCTGTACTGCAGACAGCAGCATGGCAGCCTGCCGACCCTAGCAGTCCAGTAGTCCCTTTCCACCCGTATCCCTGTGCAGTGAAGCATAGACCCAGGCATCCCTGTTAGGCAATCCCACCCCTGCCAATACCCCGGTAATGTCACATAAATAGCCGCCTGCCATAGTAGGCATTTGTGTCCCCCCTCCCTGCCCATAGCCCTGAATTGTACCAATAACAGCCCTCTGCCATATTAGGCATTTGTATCCCTCGTGAGGCCCGTGTTGTACCAATAACAGCCCTCTACCATATTAGGCTATTGCATCCCCCTCTCTACCCAGACCTGATCGCACCGCCATGCCACATCCAACTTATCCCTGGTGTCCAGCAGACCCCCCACCCACTCAGGCACCCCCACCCCACCCCACTCCCCATCTCAGCATGTCCTCGACGTCGGCGGGCAGCTCAACCCACCCACACACCGCCACGGTTGCTCGCCGACAGAGCTGTCTGTGAATGACAGCATACTATACTACTGTAGACCCATTGGTAGAACATGTCGACCAATGGGCTTGCAGAGTGTACTGTAAGCTGTCATTCACAACTTTGGGCTTTGGGCACAGCGCATCTAGAGATGTGCTGCCCCATTGATTTCCCAGTCTGACCGGGGTTGCTCCGGTGCATCCAGGGCTGGGCGCACCTGTGGTATTCACAGAGGGGATGCCCTGGGAGCATCCCCTGACGCATCTTCTGTGAATACCACAGTATGTGCTCGACACACCTCATTTGCACTGGGGCATCCAAGATATATATACTGATGTTATCTGGGCCCTTGGCAGGGTTGTGGTCAGGGCTTTGGTCGTGTGATTCCTTGTCACTTTACCAGTGTTGGGCATAGTTCTATATATATGTATTAATATATTGTACTGCGCCCAGAGCCTCCGGGAATGGGCGTATTTAAATAAAATTTTACTTACTTACTATATTAATAAATTGTTTGTGATTTGAAAGCAAGCAATGCTGAAAGTGGGGTGCACTGTGTCCCATTTTATTGATATAAATGTGTAGTAATAGGAATGAACCATGTTAAATCGACCTACGTATGTCTAAAATGGATTTACTGCCAAGTTTATGATTTTAATTCCAAGTTGCTGGCCCAAGACCTGAACATAGTGGCCCAGATATTCAGACTGCTAGGCAGTGGCGCAAGCCTGGGCGCAGCGCAACTGGGATGCGCCGAACCCGCGACTCGGTGATATTCAACGGTGATATGCCATGGCACAGCACCATTGAATATAAGCACGGACAGCGTACATACTGCGTGTGGCACAGTGGCACTGTGCCAGCGCCAAGCTCACAGATAGGGGCACGACGCGCCAGTAAACGCAGCTGCACTGGGTGCAACACCATGATAGTTTAGCCGAGGCATGCAAATGAGGCCATAAGATATGCAGCAAAAATGGGGCCATTTGCATGTCATTATGGTGTTATTTGCATGCCTTGCACAGGCAGCCCAGCAATTGCACCTGGCGCCTGCACAGCATGACATGTGCATAGTGCGGGTCCCAGGGCATCCCCACCCTGTAGCCGCAAACGCTGGTACATCTCCATACAATGAGTCCCTGGTAGTCTACTGGTCCTCCCCTTCCTCCCCGAGTCCCCATGAATGTACATTAATACAGTCCCTTGTGGTCTAGCGGACCCCCTCCCTCCCGTTACCCCGATTGTGATAGATGTATAATAATTTAGTCCCTGGTAATCTAGTGGTACCTCCTCCTTCCTGGGTCCCCGATCATGGTAAATCACTGAAATGTAATTCCTCTGGTGATCAAATGGCACCCCCCACCCACAGGACCCTTGCCCACCCCGCCTCTCCTGTCATTGCATGGCTGCAACCTGCCCACATACTGCTCCGGCCGACCGACAGGTACAGTACGGGCTTGCAGGGCATACTGTATTAGATAGTCCCAAATATGTGAATGAAGTAATTCACATATTTGGGACTGTCTGCTTACAGTTCATACTGTACCTGTCAGTTGGTGGGCTGCGGCGGTATGCGATGGTGTTGCAGCTGCCCAACAATGACAGGGGGAGCGGGTGGGCAAGGGTGGGTCCCATACTTACCTCCGAGCCCGGCCGATGATCTTCAGTGGAGCGGAACACGCCTGTACTCTTCAAAGTCATCCCAAACTGAAGAAATGCCGTAAGCTGTATAATGGCATCAATGGGGGGTTCAACTAAGTGATATCTCTGCCAGTTTTGCGACTTTTGGCACCAAATTTTCAACATGGGGTTCTTGGGACCCCACCTCATGAATTCAGTCACTGTCATGTCATTATTCGTCCTGAAAGATGATTTCGTGGTCACTCCATGGAATCACCTTCTGGGACTGATTAATGAAACGACAGTGTCACTGTTCATTTGGTAGACTTCCAAAAAGCCTATGTTGCAAATTTGGTGAAACAACTCCCAAAAATGACTGTGTTACGAGTGTGCATTGCGCAGTTCCTAAGCACGCTTGTAACTTCGGGAATTTTTAATATTTTCACTCCAGATTTTTGACATTGCCATTTTCCATACCTCCTTATGAACAGTACAGCTGTTGTTTTCACATCCGGCATGAAATGTGTTTTCGCGCGTGTGGTGCACAGTGGTGCAGTCAGTGCAAAATCAATGTTCGGGACAGAGTAAGAAAATCAAAGTGACAGTGTTCACAAGGAGGGGTCCCAAAAAGCTTATGTTGCAAATTTGGTGAAAATTTTCCCCAAAATCACTGCATTACCAGTGTGCGTTGCGCAGTTTCTACGCATGCTCGTAACTTCGCCACTTTTTCATATTTTTACTGCAGATTTTCAACATTGTCATTTTTGCACACCGCCAGATGAACAGTACAGCTGTCATTTTTCACATCCTGCCCAAAACATGTTTTCGCACCTGTGGCACACAATGGGCGTGGGCGCTATGCGAAATCAACGTTCGGGACAGATTAAGAAAACCCCAGTGCCACTGTTCATGAGCAGAGGTCCCAAAATGCCTATGTTGGAAATCTGGTGTAAAAACCCAAAATAATTGCATTATGGGTGTGTATTGCGCAGTTTCTACAAACGCTCGTGACTTAACCAATTTTGTTATATTTTCACTCCAGATTTTCAACATTACCATTTTTTTACACTGCCTCATGAACAATACAAGTTGTCATTTTTCACATCCAGTTCAAAATGAGTTTTCGCACCTGTGGTGCCAAATGGCTCAGTCATTGTGCAAAATCACCTTTTCGCTAATGAACTGACAGTGTCACTGTTCATGCGGTGGGGTCATGAAAAGCACATGTTAAAACTTGAATGAAAATACCAAGAAATGCCCAGGGCATTAGGGTTTCCGACTATAATGCCCTACCTGTGAGGCTGACAGGCGTCAGGGTGTGACTTGGGACTGTCAACAGTAATGCT
Source organism: Neoceratodus forsteri (assembly GCA_016271365.2). Classification (NCBI taxonomy): domain Eukaryota; kingdom Metazoa; phylum Chordata; order Ceratodontiformes; family Ceratodontidae; genus Neoceratodus; species Neoceratodus forsteri. Next base: position 5,762,693 of record CM057458.1, read on the forward strand.
CACGCTGTTCTACCCCACCCCCACCCTGCAGTCAGTGACAGGCATCGAGATGTACCCCAAAGTTCACCCCATTCTCTATTCTGCACCCATTTCAGCATATTTCTTATGGAATGGGGTGAGTGTAAAGCCAAACACCTGAAGGCACACTCGACACTTGTCGGTGTCTGCAGGGTAGGATGAGGTGAAATGTCGTGAGCATTATGGCTGATGACCTAAAGGCACACCCCAATGCCTGTCAGTCTCTGCAGAGTGGTGGTGGGGTTGGAGTCACTTCAATACTTCACTGAGATTCCTATTATACAGCTCTGTAACTCCTACACTACCAATGCCAACGCCAGCAAGACAACATTCGGCATTGACAAATGCTTGTTTATGTTACTGCTAATGTAGAGGAGGCAGTATAGCATAGTGGTCTAAGGCTCTGAACTGCAAATCTGGTAATATCAAGCAGACCAAACCTGGGTTTGAATCCCACAGCTTCCACTTGCATACTGTGAGCCCTGAGCAAGTCACTTAGCCTCCTTTGCACCCAGGTCGCTTCCTGTAAAAAGCTTTCAGCTTAGTGTGCTATGCCTGGTTAAACAACTAAAAAAATACATATTTTTGGTGAATTCTGCAACTGCTCCTGGTTTTCCTATGCTTCCTGACCTGTGCTTTGACGACACAGGGATGGTGGAGACTGAGCAAAAGAAGATGAGGGCCACTGGTATTAAATGGAGAATGGTGCATCAGAAAATGGTGTGCTATCCTACAGATGTTGCTGAAAGGTGAGACAAGGTACTGGAACAGAAAACAGTGCACACTAGGGCATAAACCAAAGTGCAAACATGCACTTGATTGAAACACAGCACAGGAATACACTGACCTTCAAGGCAATCTGCCTCTTCATCAAGGAGAGGTGTGGCTATGAGCAGGACCCGTTTAAATACAATACAAAATACACCACTGTAGTAAATCCTGCAGCCCCATAGCAGTTGCATCATCAATTACTTTAAAAGGCACCAATAGAAAATATAATTTGTCAGCAGAAAAGGATCGCTTGGCCCATGCAGTCTGTCCAGACGGTCCCTGCCTAGTCTGTCCCCACAGACCCCTAACTGGTCACCAGCAACTCTCCCTCCTCCCCACCTATTTACCAATTTTCCTCTATGTCTCTCCCACTCATGCTTGAAGCCCCCTACTGTTTTTGCCTCCACTGACTCTGCTGGCAGTCTGTTCTAAGTGTCCACCACTCTTTCAGTGAAGTAGTACTTCCTCACATCGTGCTTAGACTTCCCCCTCCAGCTTCGTTGCATGCCCTCTGGACCTGGGGTGCTCCGTCACTTAAAAGAGGCTCTCCTGCTGCATCCTGTTCACTGTTGTGAGTTACCTATAGGCCTCTATCATGTTCCCTCTCGCTCTCCTCTGGGGTGTACATGTTGAGATCCCTCAGTCTCTCCTCATAGGGCTTTTGGTGCAAGCCTGTACACCATTTTAGTTGCCTTCCTCTGGACTGCCTCCACCCAGTCTATGTCCTTTCTTTTTTTAAATCTCTGTGTATTCCCCTCATCTCTGATGCTGTACCACCCTCGCAGCCACCACAACCCTCAGGTACCCCCAAAGAGCCTTAGTTTACCTCCCAGATGGGGACAAGTAGAGCCACTCCTCTCAACCCCTCGTACCTTCTATGTCTTGTTGGGGTCCTCGCCAAGGGTCATGGTGGCTGCAGGTGAGGGCTAATCTCCAACCCTCACATCGGTGTCGCACCGGGGCAGAGTCTTTTTTTTACTTGTACCCCCCTCCTCGGAGGAGTGGCTATGCTAGGACACCTAGGCACATGCCGGTGTCGGCCACACCTCCCCCCACTTGAGACCACAGGCTTGTTGAATCTCCGTCCACCAGCAGAGGTCAGGCATGCACGGAATTGGCATCCCCCACCCACAGAGGAGACGAGCAGTCCGACAGACCCTCAAGCCTCCTGTACCCAGCTGGCCCTCCAGCGACCCGAGTCTGTTCCCAAACCCGGGTCACCATGTCTATGTCCTTTCTGTGATGTGGCCTCTAGAACTGGGCACAGTACTCCAGGTGGGGTCTCACTGTTGAGAGAAACAGTGGCAACACCACCTCCCTCTTCCTGCTGCAGGTACCTCCGTTAAATAAAGTAATGGTGAAAAATGTGTGGGTTTGGGGGTCGGTCAGGCAAGCTGTAAAAAGTGCCTGGAAAGAGATACCCAAGCCAAGGCAAAACACTTTTTTGCGCTTAAATAGCAGTAGTAGTAAATGTATTTGTAAGGTACCCTTCCCCGGAGGCTCAGGGCGCTGTACAGGACAAACAGTAACATTTGGAATGACAGTAATAATGAAAAGACCAGTAACAGTATAAACCTAAATACATAAAGACCATACCATCTTCAGTAATGAAATATTTAAATATTAAGCAATAAAATCAAATTAGCAGCCTCTTTTGTTAGTGAAGTTGTCCCACAGGACTATCACTGGTCTCCAAATGCCTGTCGGAGGAAGTGTGCTTTCTACCGCCTTTTAAAGGCCTCCACTGAGGGGGCTCCTTCAGCGCCCTGGATAGTGTGTTTCATTTATTTATTTATTTGAAAATATTTCACCAGGATGGCAACATGAGCTGTGGCCAGCTCGTTTCCAGAAGCGTCTGGGGGGGTGGGGGTTGCAAGGTGTAACAACAGTTGAACAAATAGCTCGAGCTGGCTAGCCACCAGCTGATGCAAACAAACGATACAACAACAGTACATACATAATCACCATAAGCTGTGAGAACAAAGCACAACTAATATCTAGTGCATTCTCAAGTATGGGGCAGAATAAGTGCAAATAAGAACAGAAGGGAGATCTATATCAGTTATACAAGTACAATACATAATTATAAACAGTGGCTGGCAATAAGAGGGCAATAGGTACTAAGAAAAGCTACTAGTCTGTTCCATAGCAAAGGGCTGACAACCTCAAATGCTCAGTCTCTAGAGGATTAAAGCTTGGCCCTGGGGACTGTAAGGAGACCCTCCTTGGTGGAGTGGAGAGGTCATAAGAACTGACGTGGACTCAAGATTTTCAATAGGAAGCCGAGATCCAACCCATGCAGGGCCTTATAGGTTAGCAAGCCAACTTTGAAGGTACAGTACCACTTCACCAGCTACCAGTGTCATTCACACAAGACTGATGTTGCATAACATGATCTTGACAGGCCACTCAACAAGCTGACTGCTGCATTTTGTGCCAGCTGCAAGCATAGAAGGGTAACTCCATTGACCCTGAGGTAGAGCATGTTACAGTAATCCAGAATGGCCATCCCAAACACAGGTAGTGCTGTCAGCTGGTGCTCAGGGAAGATAAGCGACTTAATCTAGCTGACGTTCCTAGGGTGGTAAAAGCCTCTCTGGACTTCAGCTGACACCTGAGCCTCAAATATCAGACTCTCATCCAGAATGACTTCCATATTTTTCAACTTAGCAGAGCCCAACAGTCTAGAGGACCCATGCCAAAGACCCATCACTTCTGCGGCTACCTCTGCTCCCCCTTATGACCCGGCTCAGACACCAGTACCTCCATATTCTTTGGGTTTAGTCTCAACCAACTAGATACCATCCAGTTCTGAATGTCAGGCACAAATTTAGCACCTCAACGGTGTCAGGCATCCCAGGTGCAAATGACAGTTACAGCTGGTTAGTAACGTTTTATTTGTTGCGTGCCCATCCCCCGGGCCTCAGGGTGCTTCACATATATCTGGAACTTAAATATAAGGCACATCTCTATAACAAAGTAATACCTAATAAATAAAACAATTAGAAAAACAAATAACATTACATTTATTAAAACAAATTAAATAAAATCAGTCAGATAGCAGCCATTGTGAACGAGACCCTACCTATTACCCAAAGGCCTCCTTAAAAAGGTTGGACTTCAGGCCCCTTTTAAAGGCCTCCAACAAGAAGGCCTCCCTCAAAAATCTTGGAATCAAGTTCCATAGGGCCGGGCCAGCCACTTTAAAAGCTTGGTTACCAGGCGCCCAATATTCAAAACTTTGCCCGGGCACAGAACCAAGATTGCCTGCGCAAACTGGGTTTTACGTGGAAACCCAATATTGAAAAGCCCAGTTGGCGCACACAAACTTGGTTTGCATCCATGCAAAGGACAGAGGGGGTGCAATGTAAATGTAAAAAAAAATGTAAATGAAGGGGCAGGGACCTGAATATTTGTGCAGTCCAATATTTAGAGTATGTGCACTGGGCAAGGCCGTTTTGCCCTGTCCCCTTGTGGGCTGCACATACTGCCAATTGAATCCCTGACTTACTCCTGTGCAACCCTAGCAGTTTGCAGAGGAAGTGCAACACCCCCCAACACAGTGGTCCCTGGTGATCTCGTGACCCCATTCTCCAATTGCTGTCCTGTTAATATTTTCAAAGTTCCCTCGTAGTCTAGTGGTCTCTCCCCCTCCCCATTCTTCTACTGCCGTCCCATTAATACTTTCAAAGTTCCCTGGTAATCTAGTGGTTCCTGCCCCTTCCCTGTTCTCTGATCACCATCCTGATTATAATTTTAAATTCCCCTGCTGGTCTAGTGGTCCCACCCCCTCCCCATTCTCCAATTGCTGTCCCTTTAATACGTTCAAAGTTCCCTGGTACTCTAGTGGCCTCAAGACCTGAGCCTCAAGTGTCAACTTATCATCCAGAATTACCACTTTGTGGCGAACTAGCAAACTGCCAGTCATTATTTGCAGATATATTTCTGTCATATTTATTAAATGTCCAGTGTTACTGAAAGGTCACAGGAAGAGAGAAAAGGTCTTGCAAAATATGTGACATTCCTATGTGACCCAGGAAAACAGCTACTAGCCAGGAAGCTGAAAAGTACATTTTCAAAGGGGATGGAAGTCCCTGGTTAGCTAGCATGCGTTGCACTGTTCCTATGCACGCTCGTAAGTTTGCAAATTTTCAATATGGTCACTCCAGATTTTCAGCATTGTCATTTTACCACACCTCCTTATGAGCAGTATAGCTGTCATTTCTCATTTCTCACCCACAATGTGTTTCTGTGCATGTAGCATACAATGGTGCAGTCGTTGTCTGCGAACTCAATGTATGGGACACATTAAGAAAATCACAGTGACACTGTTCATGAGCAGAGGTCCTAAATGTGTTTCCGCACATGCAGCGCACAATGGCGCAGTTGATGTGCGAAATCAATGTTCGGGAAAGATTAAGAAAATCACAGTAACACTGTTCATGAACAAAGGTGTTAAAATGGCTATGTTAAAAATTTGGTGTAAAAATTCCCCAAAATTACTGTTTTACGAGCATGCATTGGGCTGTTGCTACGCACACTCACTGTAAGTTCGCAAAGTTTCAAGATTTTCACTCCATATTTTCAACATTACCATTTTACCACACCTCCTTATGAGCAGTACAGCTGTCATTTCTCACATCTCGCCCAAAATGTGTTTCCGTGCATGTAGCACACAATGGCGCAGTCGTTGTGCAAACTCAATGTATGGGACACATTAAGAAAATCACAGTGACACTGTTCATGAGCAGAGGTCCAAAAATGGCTATATTGAAAATTTGGTGAAATAATTCCTAGAAATGACTGTTTCTGGCGTCGTTGCACAGTTCCTCGCATGCTATTAATTTTGCAGTTTTAATATTTGCACTCCAGATTTTCAACACTGCCATTTTACCACACCTCACTTATGAGCAGTACAGCTGTCATTTTCACATGTTGCCCAAAATGTGTTTCCGTGCATGTAGCGCACAATGGCGTAGTCGGTGTGCTAATCAATGTTTGGGACAGATTAAGAAAATCACAGTGACACTGTTCATGAGCAGAGGTCTTAAAATGGCTATGTTGAAAATTAGTGAAATTCCTTCAGCCATTCAGCAATGTTACTAATGAAGACATTGAACAGGACTGGCCCCAGGACTGATCCCTGCAGCACTGCAAGGTAGAAATTAGATAAAAGTTTATAGTGTGGTTGTTTTGTATATTTCCACTTTTTATTTGTGTTATTCTGTGACCAACATTTTTTAAATCATTTTTTTAGTTGTAAGTGTATGATTATTAATTGTTTTAGTAAAAACATTTGTTTTTAAGAAACCTTACCGAGCAAGATTTTTCATGTTGTGTGTGGTTGTGGGACATTTAATAATAATCTGTGTCTAAACTGTTATTGCTAAGGGGTGTCACCATAAACTACCAATAGAACAAGGGTTTGTACAGGGAAATCTGGGTAAAGATAATGAGAATATGAAAGTCTCAAGGAAGAGTCTATGGGGATTTGAACCAGATTGTTGTATGCCCGTGGGAGAAGACAAAATCAGGGTTACAAGGCTACTCTGAAGAGATTGTTACTCCTGGATCGTCCCCCTTTGTGTAACAACCAAGAAAGGGTTCTCATTTGGCTACAAGACTTGAGACTGGTATTGTACCCTTATCCAGAGTAAAGAAGGCGCCCTGGGGCCTCGTGGCGGGTGTTCAGTCGTGACCACAGTGAGCATTCTAGAAGGACATGGGGAGGGTATCATTGTTTCCCTCTCCCTGTCACGGATTGCACTTAGGGGTGGGCACTGTGAACTCAGTGGGCCTGACCCTCAGGAGTGGGTTTGTGACACCCTCGATTCTTCACCTTAGCAGAGACTACAAGCTGAGAGGAACCAAGCAGCAATCCAGTCACCTTCCCTATCTGCATGCTGCCGATGACCAGGCTCAGTCACCAGAACCTCCATCTTGTCCAGGCTGAGTTTAGCCAGCTAGAGGACATCAAGTTCTGGATCTTGGCCAGGCACAAATTTATTTAGCTTGGGCCTTGAATACTGAAACTTTGCAAAGCAGAACAATACTATTTGCAGTCCCTCCATGTGCAGAGCTAGTCTGTGTACTCACAATTCTGTAGTCATCATCAGGTGCAGAAAGGTTCTTTCAAGTAGGTATGAGGTAGACATAATTCATGCAGGTAGCTTTAGCTGAGATGCAGGCAGGAGCTTGTGCTGACCCCTCTTTTGGACAGGCCACTTGCAGCTTGCAGGCTGGAACTCTCTGTCTCAACTTCTTTAAAAATGCCCCTTTCTCTGGGCTTCAAGTCACAATCTGGAATATTCTGGAAACAGACCAGGCTGGGACCAGGGCAAGCACACCTCAGACCCCTCGTCTAAGCTATGCCCCTCAGGGGGAGACGCATGTAGCAGTGCTTTGGCTGGCACACTACCAGGCTGACTCCCAAGCCAAACCAAAAGACAGTCTTTCTCTTTTCTGGCAAGTAGCTTTAACCATCTCAGGCACTTCAACCGTTCTGCCAGCACTGCAGACATGGTCCTTTCAACATACAGGATACAGTCTCAAAACGTGTGTGCATCCCCTTGGGCTAGGAAGAACCCAAACTCCGGCACATTCTCAATCAGTAGGCAAATTCTTTGCAGAAATAGGGCTTAAGGCATGGTTCTGCACCACACAGACAACAGAGCTTTAGGCATAGCTCCCAACTAAATCAAGCACTTTACTTGTCAGCAAATTCTGTTCGCGTGCTTCTCACCTCAGTTCATTGAACCGGCATGGAATCTCCAGCACTGCGTTGTCATGGTTCGACAGTTACTTGTCAGCTAGATCTCAACAGGTGAAAGCGGATGACTTCCTATCCCTTCTTCCGCTCAGGAGAGGGTACCCCAAGGTTCGATCCTTGGACCACTTATATTTATGATATACATCAACTTCATCGGAAATGGCATCAGTAAAGCAAAACTACACCTTTTGTGGACAATACAGTGATATACATATCCAGCCCTCAGTAGACAAAGCCTGAGCAGAATTAGGGCAGAATTCGATCTCCTCCAGCACAATTTCATACATTCCAAACTGCTGTTAAATGCTAAAAGACAAAAGTGATGTTCTTCTAGTCCAACCACTTGCCCTTCACCCGTCTCGCTTGCTTCCTTGCCCCCCACCAGGACTCTCCATGGCGATGATCTCGAGTTTGTCCACAATTTTAAATACTAGGCTGTGAACTAGATCGACACCTAACTTTTTCAGCTCATATCAACTCCCTTGCAAAGAAATTACATCAAAGAATTGGCTTCTTTTATAGGAATAAAGCTCTATTTGATTCTGATTCCAGACTGTGCCTGGTCCAAACAGCCTTTCTACCACTTATCGACTATGTCGATATTCTGTATGGCAGATGCCTGATGCCCTGCTACGTCAACTGGACACTCTCTATCACAGAGCGATATGCTTCGTTTCCAACACTCACTGTTGGACTCATTGTTGTGACCTATATGCCTCCCTCAGGTGGACCTCCTTAGCAACCAGGCGTCTCTTCCACTCTGTCACCTGGCTCTACAAAGCCCTGCTGGTAAAACTACCCCCCCATATTTCTAACCTCTTTCAACGAATTACCTGCCCCTACATCCTACGCAGTAACTCCTTCATTATGCTAGATGTTCCAACCTCCCATTCCTGGTTTGGAAACATGGCTATAAGCCATGCCCTCCCGGCTGCCTGGAATAAAGCCCAATCCAGGCTCAAACTGCAGAGCCTGATCCCCCTGAATAGCTTCAAAAGACTTGTTTATGACAACCTATGGGACTTTGGTGACTGTAGTTGATAAAGTGCCTTCTCCTGCCTGGTCTATTGCAGTGACCGCTCTATCAAGCAAGCATGCAAGCAAATCTTTATTTATATAGCGTCTTTTGATATCAAGATGCTGTACAGAATATAAACCATAAATATACAGACAAACAACAGTATAGGTTTAAAATCAGTCTGGGAAAGCCAGTGAAAATAAATAGTTTTTAACAAAGATTTAAAACTACTGACGGTCAGGCACTCTCTTAATCGACGAGGTAGAGAATTCCACAGGGTTGGTGCCACAAATGAAAAACACAGCGCTCCAGATGTTTTAAGATGAACCCTGGAATCTCTAGAAATCCCTCATCGGCGGATCAGAGGGGGGCGATTGGGGGTTTAGGGAGTCAGGAGATCTTTCAGGTAGTCGGGGTCCCTGTTCGTGTAGGGCTTTAAAGGTAAGCAAGCCTACCTTATAGGTGATCCACCACTGGACTGGCAGCCAGTGCAGTCCACGCAGCACAGGCATTATGTGACTGGACCTAGAGGTACCAGTCAACAGCCTGGCTGCAGCATTCTGCACCAACTGCAAGCGGCGGATATCAACCCCAGACTGCCCTAGGTAGAGGGCATTGCAGTAGTCAAGACGGGTAGTAATGAAGGCATGGACCAATGTTGGAAGGTCGCCTGGCGGAACCAGGTGCTTCACCCGGGTGAAATTCCTCAGATGGTAAAATGAGGATTTAACCACAGCTGACACCTGAGAGTTCATTGTTAAGCCGTCGTCAAAGATAACGCTCAGGTTCTGCACGCGATCTGAGGTAGTGAGCTGGACACCGTCAAGCCACAGGCCCAACATGTGCCCTGCCCTCAATCCCACCCGGCGACCGGTCCACAACAACACCTCAGTCTTATCCTGATTCAGTCTGAGACAACTGAGCTCATCCAGTCTTTGATATCGGAGAGGCAATTATTTAGCACAGAGATCACATCAACCTATCTGGGCACAAAGGACATATATGGCTGAGTGTCATCTGCATAGCAGTGAAAACTCAAGCTGTATCCTCCTGATGATATCTCCCAATGGCAGCATATACACTGCGAACAACATGGGCACCAATATAGAGCCCTGTGGCACCCCGCAGGACAGGGGGAGGGCATCAGAGGAATAAATTCCAGTGACCACCCTCTGAACCCTGCCTAAAAGGAATGATTGAAACCATTCAAGGACTGAACCGACAGTCCACAAGAGAAACCAAGAGGGTTTCTAAAGCATCCCATGGTCCACAGTGTCAAAGGCTGCTGAAAGATCAAGAAGGACCAAGATGGTACGAGCCTTTCACTCTCTCTCTATTAGGAGATCATTTAGTACCTGAACAAGGGCAGTCTCTGTGCTGTGCCTCTTCCTAAAACCAGACAGAAGAGCTTCATAAACATTGTGAGCTACAAGATGATCGTCCGGTTGCAGCGCAACCACCTTCTCAATAACCTTCCCCACAAAGGGAAGGTTAGAGACAGGTCGGTAGTTAGCTGGATCGTCGGGATCCAAGGAGGGTTTTAGAAGTGGTTGAATGACCACCACCTTTAGGGGATCTGGAAAGACATCCCTCTCCAAGGATCTCCATACAATTTCAGCTAGGATCGGGCAGATAGCATCTACACACCCCACTAAAAGGGAGGTAGGGCCTGGATCTAACCTGCAACAGGTTGGGCCCAGAGTCTGGACTATCTTCATAATGTCCATGAATTCCAGTCGGCTGAAATCTGTCCAGATAGACCGGGTGCTCACCACCTCCCATTGACCTCTGCAACCCCTCATGGACATAGCCTGGCCGATTCTGTATCTGATGCTAGCAACCTTATCTGCAAAGAACCGAGCTAGCGTGTCACACTAAATTTGTGAAAAAGCTTTTCCGGACTGGAGACAGATTGGATTGCACAATCTGTCAACAGTTCGGAAAAGCTGAGCCGGTCGATTCTGTGCAGCAGAAATCTCCCTGGACAAGAATTCTGCCTTCTTATGGGTGATTTCTGATTGACAACCCTTATAATGTTCTATCAATCTAAGCCTGTCAGCATCCAGGCCGGACTTCCGCCATGCTCTTTCCAGCCTTCGACCAACATGCCTCAACTCCTTCAGGGACACATCATACCAAGGGGACCTTGGGCAAAGAGTGAGTGGTCGAACACCAACAGGAGCAATCAAATCCAGGGCATCTCCCACTGCTTTATTATAAGCCTGTATGAAATGCCCTGGACGTGCGCTTTCACCCAGCAGTCCCGATAGATCCAGGACCACCAATAGACCATCTGGGGTAACTCCCCTTAAAGGGCGGTACTGGACCATCTCCAAAGGGATAGGTCCATTTGGGGGAGCCCCAAAACTGAACTGTATGGTGTAATGGTCAGACCAACTGACTGGTTTCATCCCCAAGTCAGAGATCTCCATCCCCAGGAGGAAGAGCAGATCCAATGAGTGACTCCCTATATGGGTAGAGGAGGTAATCACCTGTGTAAGGCCCAGCATTGTTATTTGCTGGAGGAGATTTTGAACAAATGGTGAGAGTTTGTCATTGACCCATGCATTGAAGTCCCCCAGAATTATCCATCTGGGAGACTCCAATAATGTGTCGACGATGAAGTCCGCAATCTCCTGCAGGAATAAACCCCCATCACCTGGTGGACAGTAAATGAGGAGTATCCTGAAACCTACACCCTCTCCCATGATACACTTAAAGGATCTGGTGATCCCCACTGGAACATCCACAAGGCCAGTTCAGTCTTAAAAAAGATGGCTACACCCCTACCCCTATGATCCAACCTCGGGTGGTGAATCACTGAGAACCCAGCTGATACTGCAGAACCCAATACTGGGCCTGCATTTCATCCAGCCAGGTCTCGGTGATGCACGCCAGATCCACCATTTCAACAAGATCAGCTATAATAGCCATCTTGTTTTTGATGGACCGGTCATTACATAACACCGCCCGGGTTGGATGAGATGCTGAGAAAGACCTTGACTCCTGACCACCATTAGTTGCTAGACCCTTGGGTATGGGAACAAGACAGGGATTACCCCTGTCCTGGCACCATTTCACCCCAGGGCATTGTCTGGTCCCTACTACCCCAATACGTTCTCCCCTATCCTCTTGTCCACCCCTCTCCTTCACCCCAAGTGACTTTCCATTATACTTCCATTCCCCCTTCTTCCTCTCCCCCTTCCTCTCTCTATGTTACACTACCATCACCTCACGATCTACCCCTAGTCTGTATCCCACACTATCATCACTCAACAGTCCCTGCCCTTATCTACAGCTATCCTTTCTTTCCCTTCTATCTCTACCTCCTCTCCCCACCACCTCCATAGTGCCCTTGCCCCAGCCAACATAGCCACCCTGTTATATTCACTTTTCCCACCCCTTCACCTTATTGTCTGCCCCCTACTACCTCCGTCCTACCATCCTCTGTCCCCCCTTCCCTCTGACCTTATCCCACCCTGCCTGTGCCACTATCTTGACTTTCCTTGTTGGCCTTGTAATTCTGCTTCCCTCACGAGGTACTATCTTGTTACCCAGAGCTAACCATTCATTTAACTCCTAGCTTTAGTGCACATATGTATATATGATGTAAATATTATTGTCCTATTTTCTTCTCATGGATTATTCGTGTGTTTAATTCATATTACTTTGTATATGCTTGTGCAATGTCCGTTGTTAATCAGGACCACCTTGTAAATAAGCCTGCTCAACTGAGTTTTTTTCTCCCTGCCAATAAACTTGAACTTGAACAGCTCAAATACAGGCTGCTCACAAGCTGAATCACATAGCACAGTTCAGTTTAGCAAGCTGGCAGTTGGCACCTTAATTAGAACATTCACAGTCCTCACAGAGAATTTCTGGCAAAGCTCCAACCTCAGAATACTTCCCTTCCATCCTTGTAGGCACTCTCAAACAATCACATCAGGCATTTCCACTCACAAGACCATCCACGGTCATTCTTACAAATGTCCACCCTATACTAGGTGCTGATCGGATGCAGGGTGCAGACAGAACTCAAGCACCTCTTGGCTTTCATGGCTTCTCTGCCCCCAAGCAGGTCTCCAATGTGCTTGTACTTTTAAGTTGAAGTTTACTCACTCAGGATCTAGCATGCAGCTTTCTATTGACTGAAGTCACAGGATTCATCAGCACTCTCACTGCTGAGGCAGAAGCATTCTTGCAGCCCTCACACAACTGCAGGCAGGGATTCTTGCAGCTCTCTTACAGCTGAAGTTAAATCAGAATTCTCCCCACACATCCTTCAAATGTGGAAAGGAAACTGCTAGCCCTGGGGACATGTATCTGGCAATACCCAGGCCAGCCATCTTAATTTCTTGTAGCCACATTTCTTAGCAAGGGGCCAAAGCCCCCCTCCCTGTGGAGGGGCTCCCACGTAACTGACTCCAGACTAAAAAGTCTCTGGGGTTTTGGGAGTGCTTGGCAGCTCTTGATTGGCTGATTCAATTGTCTCTATTAAAAATTAATATTCATTAGGCTCCCTTGACGCCTGATAGGTTCCTTGTTTAGGCGCCAACATTTGTCCCTGCTTTTTCCCCACAAGCTTTTACACAGTTCCACAAGTCCCTGGCACATATCCTGGCTCTCCGATTGGCTGCAGAAAGATCAAAGGCTGCAAATATGTTTGATCAAATACAGTCCCTTGCAGTCCAGCAGTGTCCCCATTTTAGAAGTCTGGTGCAGCCAGGATAAACATTTTATTTATTTCATTGTCCCACTGTTCAGTAGCCACCCGTGCCCTGGTAAGCACTCACATTATTTAATATTTAAGTGCAGTCCTTTCCAGTCACTGCTGCTGAAAGTTAGAGTCCCCAGAACAGGCAGGCTTGGTCATGAATATTAATGCTGCTGCGCATTAATATTCATGAGGCAGAACTATAGCATGATTAGCTCTCCATTTAAAATATATGATGGCTCCCTTATGCCTGCTAGTCTCCAGTCCTGTGCGGCTGTCAGTGGGACCAGGACCCCACAGAGGCTGCAGCTCTACCGCTGCGGCAGTAACCAGCTGAATGTAGCTTCCGCGCATGAGCAGGCCGCCCGACTGCTCTGGAGAGCAGAAAGGAGCCGCAGTGGCTCATGACTGCGCTCCTCTGGCTCCGACCCAGAGGCTACCAGGAGAAGCAGGAGCTGGACGGTGGCTTCTGGCACAAACTGGGACTCGGGTTGTGGCGGTACAATCGGGGAGAAACGGAGGAACACCAGGCAACGGGAGCAAAATAGGAGAATGGGGCAAATAAGATAAGCCCACAGGGGTTACATGTATAAGGTAAGTTCCAGAGATGGTGGTGACTGGGCTAGGAAGGGGAAGTACCATTCAGATGGGGGTGGCAGGCAGTGCTGGGGAAGAAACAACAAAGTGAAAAATAAACAGTCTGAAACTTGAACAACCCCCGGTCAAGTGATTTTTTTAAATCATCCCTGTAATGAGTAGTGAGGTTGATGATTTGCCTTAAATCATCTGGTGATGCATTGAAAGTATTACTTAGGCACAGCCACGAAACAACCATTATAAGTTGCTTGTATTAGTTAGTCCCATATATCTAGTAATCATATCACTTGTTTTCCTTGCCAAGTGCATAACTGACAATTTGCTGATGTTAAAGACATACCCCATTTGTTCAGTCTTACTGCTTTAGTACTCAGGTCTTGTTGAATACTTTGATTTTGGCCTAGGGTTTCCACTGGACCCCCAGCTTGAAATCATTGGTGTGGTTATCAACGGTTATTACCAGGGTTGATGTCAGAAATGTATATTCAGAATAGGATTGGTCCATACACCAATTCTTGAGGGACTGTTACTTGTGATCATGCCTTTGCTTAATGTGAAACTATTAATTCTCACCCTCTTGGATCCGCTGGAGAGACACTTATATATTCATATTATTAGCGATTCATGAGCACCCAAGAGACGCAGCTTCTTTGTAATATGTGAAAGGGGGACTGAGTAGAAAGCCTTACTAAAGTCGAGAAATATTATGTTGCCTGGCATTCCTGACTCCAAGGACTCACTAACAGGATTGTAAAAACAGAGCAAATTGGTGACATATGATCTACCCCCCACAAATCCATGCTGTTGACTGCTGCACTTGTTTTCATTCTCTAAGTGCTGTGTTATTCTGTCATCTATGAATGCCTCCGTTGTCTTTTGCAGTACAGACGCAAGGCTAATTGGCCTATAATCTCCCATAATTGCTTTGTTTCCCTTTTGGTAAATGAGGATGGCAATGGCCCTTTTCCAGTTATGCAGTACTTCCTGTTGCAAGTGATGTGTCAAACAGATGTTTTACGGGAGGTGCTACAACATCTGCTATTTCTTTCAGTAGTCTGGGAGAGATTTCAACTGGTCCCACTGATTTATTGCTGTCTAAGGTTGGAGGTTTTCTGATGACCTCTCTACTTTTATTTCTGATTTATATATTAGTTTTCCTAGGGGTGTACTGCTAGATAATGGTTTGGTTATATCATTATTATTGAAAACTGAACAGAATAATTTGTTTGAGGTATCAGCCATATCATGTTTTTTAACTAGCTTAACTACATCATTTTCTCAGGGGACCACACCTTTACTACAACATTTAAGGGAGCCAACATACCTGAAAAAATACCTGCAGAACTTTGAGGTTGCTCAGGAGAGAAAGAGACCAGAGCCGTAGCATAGCTCAGACTAAACAGTAACATCAAAGCCTGGCTTATGGTCCAGAGTGCAATACCCAATGAAACTTCAGCTGCAGGATAAATACTTTTATTTAGGAAACAACAAAACAAAGATGTAGCAGCTTGGGAGCCACCACGGCTGCAAAGTCTTTGTTGTTTTTTTCTAAATAAAAGCATTTGTCCTGCAGCAGAAGTTTGTGTGTGCAAATGCAGAAAGTCTTAGAAATAAAATTCCAGACCTTCATGCCATCATGTCGCAGGAGACCGATATTGTGGGCTACTGAGTCGCGGGCACACAGGCAGCCATGACTCCCACATGGCCACACCGGCCTACACTCAGTTCAGGAAGGATATAGGGTAGGAGGAAGGAGGAGGGTTGTGCTGTATGTAAGGGAGGCATCAAGGCGATGGAAATGCAAGGGAACCGGGGGGAAAGAAAGGGTTGGAGGTGCTGTTGATCATGCTGGAGACAAGAACCGCTCTGTCTTCATACTGGGGTGATATACAGACCTCCAGCACAGGGGTAGGAACTGGATAAGGCACTGGGGGAAGCCATCAGCATGATGGCAGAAAAAGGGGCGGTGCTGGTGGTGGCAGACTTCAGCCTACCAGTGGGAGATTGTAGCGGCTCAGCTGCAGCCTCCGCTAGAAGCAGGGACATCCTAGAGTTCCTAAGGCAGCTAGTCAGGGAGCTCACTCATGATGGGGCAATACCAGACCGTATGCTCACAAACAGGGACAGTGTTGCAGAGGTCAGAGTGGGAGGCCACCTGGGGACCAGCAGTCACCGTACAGTGCAGTTCAACATAAGATCAGCAGCAGGTGCAAACCACACAAGGAGGAGGATCCCAGACTTCAGGAGGGCAGATTTTAAAAAGAAAAAAGGGTGGCATAATGAAGGCAACAAATCTCTGTGCAAAAGACGTGAACAAAAACAGGAGAAACAAGAGACCACTGTGGTTCTCAAGGGAAGTGGCTGCAAAAGTTAAGGCTAAAAGGGTGCCATTCAGGAGGTACTAAGAGACAAAGAGGGAAGAGGATAGGGAGGTGCACCAGGAGAAGCAGGGAAGGCAGGGAGGGACGCAAAGGCACAAACTGAGGAAATGACAGTCCAATGGGAAACTAAAGGGTAACAAGACCCTTTTAGGCACATAAGTGAAGAGGAAGCCAAGGGAGGGATTGTGAGGTTAAGAAGAGGCGGGGGCTGTGCAGAGGAGGTGCAGAGGAGGATCAGGAAAATTCAGATATTCTGAAGAGATACTTCTGCTTGGCATAATAGGGTGGTATAGCTTGGCAGAAGACACCAAGAGAAAGGACTGCTGTGTGACTGAACTTCTCTGCTGGGACTAAAGTAGAAGAACTTTTGTATTTGGACCTTTAATTTAGGGTAAAAACTAACATACAAAACAAAAAAAAATAAAGTGTGTGTTTGGGTTAACTGAACTGAATGGGTAACTGAAAAGTCATCTAGGTGTAAATCTCAGGTGACTGAAAGGACTTAACTGCTGTGATTTAAATTGCTTGTAGAAAGATCTGGTAAGTAGGAAATTGGCTTAGCTAGAAGGAAGCTACATTTTAAGACTGCCTTAGAAAGATTCTGCTAATAGCTTGGCAGAAGACACCAAGAGAAAGGACTGCTGTGTGACTGAACTTTCTGCTGGGACTATATTGCCCTCCTTCCTCCCCTCCACCCTGCCACCCAAGGCTAGTTCTATTTTTATAGGCACAGATTTGACTGACAACAGGAACTTCCTGTTTAGGGGCAGGAAGTGAGTGATCACAGACCCACCAAGGACCCACCATCCCAGAAGGGCAAGAGTAGCTCTCGGCCCCTCTAGCTGCTGGAGGTCTGCCTCTGAACAAGCAAGTGGTCTACTGAGAAATATAGGATATTCTTGTCTCAGAACAGGACAATCAGGAGCTTAAAGGGCACACAGGCAGAAAGTAAGGAGAGAGAGAGAGAAGAAAAACAGACGAAAGAGTAAGGATTGCAAACAGTTAAGGGGTCAGAAATAAGACATGATTGGAGTGGTGCAGTGCAGTGGCTGTGGAGCAGCAGTCTTCCGGGAGATATTCTGGAGGATGCGGTGTTGTCCCATCTGCAGGCACCTCTCTGGGCTGAGGAGGAGGTTGCTCATCTCCAGGCTGAGTTGGCCAAGATTTGTGGGACCTCCTCTTCCATCCAGGGACCACCAGTGCCACTGCCATTGCCTCAGAGGTTGCCAAGAAAGAGGCGGTTGGACCACAGTGGGCTCAGAGGGTGAGGGGTGGTGGAGCGGATCCCTCAGTTGTGCCTCTCCACAATTCCTATGCCATTCTGGTAAAGTGTGGTTCCTCTATGGAGGCACCTACAGTGGAGACCGAGGAGGATGCTGGGAACCTCCACAAAGGAGACCCACAGGAGGTGGCAGGGGACCCTGCAGGGAAGAAACAACTCCTGGTGGGGGACTCCATTGTTAGGAAGGTAGAACTGGGCAAGGAAGGGAGGAGGTAAGGTGCCTGCCTGGCGCCATGGCTTGGAGGGGACAGGAAGCGAATCCTCAGGATTGCGGAGCAGCTGCACAGGGGAGGGAGCTGGATGTCATTGTCCACCTAGGGACAAATGACCTGGCTAAAGAAAGGGATTGAGAAGTGCAGGAAGAGTTTGTGGAGATTGGGGAGGGGCCTTAGTCCAGTATGCATGCGGTAACCTTCTCGGGAGGTGCTACCCATCTATGGCATAGGAGGCTAGGGTGTTCCGTGCCATGAGATTCAATCAGTGGTTGAAAAACTGGTGTGGAGCTCAGGATTTGGCTTCATTGGGGACTGGGGTCCACCTGGAGTGATGCAAGCCTATACTGGCATGATGGGCTGCATCTGTCCGGGAGGGGAACCAGGATCCTAGGTGATAGGTTTAAATGCTTCATTGGCAAGCTTTTAAACTAGCCAAGGGGGAGGCACTGGAAAGGAGCAGGAAAATCCTAGCCCCCCCCAAACAATCACGGTAGTAAGTGTGGCAAACACCAACATGGAGGTGTCGATAGGGAGAAGGGCAGGGGTAAATGGAGAAAGTGACAAAGGCAAGAAGGACAGGGATGGGGCAAAAGGGGGTAAGGCCATCAGGAAATGGAGGATAATGAGTACCAATGCCCGTAGTCTGGGCAACAAGCTCCCTGAGCTGGTGGCCATAATGGAAGAGGGATGCCTGGATATCGTAGCAGTCACAGAAACATGGTACACAGAGAACCATGACTGGGATGTTAACATACCAGGGTACATAACCTACAGGAGAGACAGGCAGGGGAGAAGAGGGGGAGGAGTAGCTCTCTATGTAAAGGAAGGGATAAAAGCAACTGAACAAAAGAGTAAACAGGGAGGAGAGGAGGCACTGTGGGTCACCTTGGAGACTGGAAAGGTCACCACAATCTGCACAGGGTTGTGTACAGACCCCATGTCAGGAGAAGGAATGGACAAGGATATGATGGAAGGCATTCTTAGAATGGCAGAGAAAGGGAGATACTGTTGATGGGAGACCTGAATATGCCAGATGTTAACTGGAGCACATTTGCTGCACACATCCAAGAGCAGGGCCATTCTTGATGCCCTACAGGTGGCAGGCATTAGACAGCTAGTTTCGGAACCCACTTTGAGGGAGCAATCTTAGACCTCAGACTCAAACGGGGGCAGTGAGAGGATCTCAGATCTAGAAGTAGGTTGCCATCTGGGGACAAGTGACCATCAAACAGTGTGGTTCACGTTAAACTCAGCTACAGAGTCAAGCCATACAAAAGTGAGGGTACTGGACTTTAGGAGGGCTGACTTTGGCAAGATGGGAGAGTGCCTCAGAAAAGCACTAGCAAACAGGCTAGAAGGAGGTGTGGAGCAACAATGGGGAATCATCAAAACTGCCATCACAGACGCAACAAGCCTTTGTGTGAAGCAAATAAACAAATCAAAACGAAAGAAAAAGCCACTATGGTTCTCAAGAGAGGTGGCTGTGAAAGTCAGGAAGAAAAGATAGCATTCCGAAGTATAAGGAAACACAGAAGGAGCAGGACAGAGAGCTGTACCAGTTAAGGCAGAAAAGAAGCAGGGAGGGAAGTCAGAATAGCAAAGGCCCAAACTGAGGAAAAGATAGCCAACTCAGTTAAGAAGGGGATAAAACCTTTTATAGGTACATCAGGCGTGAAAAGACAAAGGGAGGGATAGTGAGGCTGAATAGAATGAACGGTGGGTGGGCAGGGGGACAGTGAAAAGCAGGAATACTGAACGAATATTTCTGCTCAGTATTCACAAAGAGGAGGGGAAGTGCCTAATCCAATTAACAGAAGCACTCTTGATAGGGGGTCGATCCAGTCCTTTCACAGAAGAAAGGGTTCTGCAAGAACTCCTAAAACTGAAGGTGGACAAAGCAATGGGTCCTGATGGAATTCACCCCAGAATTCTAAAAGAATTAAGGGAAACTAGTGAAACCACTGGCTACTCTTTTAATAAATCATGGGAGGATGGTGTGGTACCGAGGACTGGAGGAAGGCGGATGTGATTCCCTTCACAAAAGTGGGACCAAGACAGAGGCAGGAAACTACAGACCTGTCAGTCTGACCTCTGTGGTAGGGAAAGTGATGGAGTCACTTCTGAAGGAAAGAATAGTTGAGTACCTAGAGGTCAGTGGGCACAGTATCCAAGGCAGCATGGGTTCTACAGCGGGGAAGGTCATGTCAGGACGAATCTAATAGATTTCTTTGACTGGGTGACCAAAGTAGTAGACCAGGGAGGGGCTGTGGACATGGCCTACCTAGACTTTAACAAGGCATTTGACACAGTCCACACAAAGATTGATAGTCAAATTAACCAGCCTGGGAGTGGGTCCCAGGGTGGTTAGCCTAGGTAAAACATTGGCTGGACAGCAGGACACAGAAGGTAATTGTAAATGGAGTCCACTCTGAAGAAAGGGCGTTACTAGTGGGGTACCGCAGGTTCAGTATTGGGTCCAGTCCTTTTAATGTCTTCACCAGTGACATTGCAGAGGGACTGGAAGGAAAGTATGCCTTTGCAGATGACACAAAGATCTGCAACAGGGTTGATACACAAGGAGGCGTGGAAAGGATGAAAAGGGACTTGGCAAGGTTGGAGGAATGGTCAGACGTATGGCAGCTAGGATTCAATGCAAAAAAGTGCAAAATAATGCACCTGGGAAACAAGAACCCAGGGGAAGAATACACAATGGGTGGGGAGGTAGTAATAACAACAAAACAGGAAAGGGACCTGGGGGTAATCATATCAGATGACCTTAAGGTTAGCAAGCAATGTGAGAAGGCAGTAGGGAGGGCCGGGGGTATACTGGGATGTATAGGGAGAGGCATCAGCAGCAGAAAACAGAAGTTGTTATCCTCTGTACAGACAGTTGGTGAGACCCCATCTGAATACTGTGTCCAGTTCTGGAACCCCATCTCTGTAAGGACATAGACAGGATAGAGGCAGTCCAGGAGGCAACTAAAATGGTGCAGGGTCTGCAAGAGAAGCCATATGAGGAGAGACTAAAGGAGCTTAATATGTATACCCTTGAGGAAAGAAGGAGAGGGGGACATGATAGAAACTTTCAAGTACCTCAAGGGAATCAACAAAGTCCAAGAGGGTAGCATCTTTCAGAAAAAGACTTGCAAGAACAAGGGGACACAATTTAAAGATAGAAGGAGGGCGGTTCAGGGGCAATGTGAGGAAGTATTATTTCACAGAGAGGGTAGTGGATGCATGGAACAGCCTTCCTGAGGAAGTTGTAGGGTCTAAAACTGTGGGAGAATTCAAGAATGCATGGGACAGACATAAGGCAATTCTTGTGGGGGGCAGGAAGATAAAGGCTGTTGGTTAACTAGGATCTGCGGCCTATCCTGTAGGTAGGGAAATGGGCAGACTAGATGGGCCTAGCGGTCCTTATCTGCCGTCAAAGTCTATGTTTCTATGTTTCTGTTCAGTCTTCACGGTGGAATGGGAGGGAAATGGAGCACATATAGGCAACAGGAACACTGGGGAGAGGGAGGAGGGAGACACAATTCCATTCACAGAGGAGAGAGTCCTGAAAGGAGTCGCATATCTGAAAGTGAACAAGGCTACAGGGTGGATGGGGGCTGAGAGAGCTTAAGAATGTACTGGCTGCACCTCAGACAGCTCTATCCAATAACTCACTGGAAAAAGGAGTGGTTCCAGAGGATAGGAGGAAGGCAAATGTAGTCCCACTTCATAAAATTGGCGGCAGGGAGGAGGTTGGCAACTATAGGCTGTTAAGTCCGACATCAGTGGGGAAGTTAACGGAGACATTTTTAAAGGAGGCTTGTGGAGTATCTTGAATCCAGTGGCTTACAAGACCCAGGGCAGCATGGATTCACAAGGTGGAGGTCATGACAGATGAACCTGATCGACTGCTTTGACTGGGTGACCAGGTGAATAGATCAGGGTGGGGCAGTGGAAGTGGCCTAGTTAGACATCAGTAAGGCCTTTCACACCATACCACGTAGGAGGCTCATAAAGAAACAGGGCAGTTTGGGGGTGGGTCCTAACTTAGGTGGTAAACTGGGTACAGAAATGCTTGATGGATAAGCTACTGAGGGGGTGGTTTTAAATGGCACTCACTCGGGGGAGGGGAGAGTGACCAGTGGGGTGCCTTAGGGCTCAGTACTGGCACTAGTCCTACTTTTCTTTTTTTTGTTTAACTCAGCTTTACTAAGTCAAGTATGAGATTACAGGTCAGTACATTGTTGTTGCCGCTAACTAGTATTACTATACATGGAGTCTAATGTGTTTATGAGACATCACCATTAAAATGCTACAGTTCACATCCATCCACTTTAGATATCCCACAACTTTGTAAATGACGTTTCATCGGTTATCTTCCACTGCTGATGACTTGCCTAAATGTTTAACAACACTTTAATCAACAGAGGAAACAGAAAGGTGTTAACTTCACCAACCGGGACTCAACTCAGCTGACACCGCTAACAAAAAATAGGATCCAGACAGGTATGAGAGTACTCGGAGAGTATTTAAAAATAGCCAGGTATTATGCTTCACTTTTGTTTGGCAGCCAGGGACCACTCTCAGTCTGGTCTGTGGCCAGTCCTTTTGCTCCAGGGAGCAAGACCTCATCCCCTCCCTGGAACAACGTTGTCACGAGGATAGGCTGGTCACGTACTGGTCGTGGGTTCCACCCCACCCATATTTCTGTGTGCTTCTCTACAGCTAATCTAAGTTTGGCTGAGATCTCCTCCATCTTTGTATTTCCCCCACTCTGTGTACCCTGGACTCAAATGAGGGTGGTGTTTCCTTCAGCCAGTTTACCATAATTTTCTTCTGGGCAACTGTGCAGAGCATCCTGAGATGGTATTGTTTGTTTCTGATTTCCTAACTCTGACACTTGCACCCCCAAAATAAACACTCAGAAATCTAGGGGAAGAGGGACATTCTATACTCCGTAAAGCTTGGCCTGTACTTTTGACCAGTAAGGGGAAACCTTTGGACACTCCCAGAATATATGATAGTGTGACCCTCTTTGTCCACAGCCCCTCCAGCATAGGTTGGAATTTGTTACTTGGAAGCCAGATGTTACTGTGGGGGTGTGGAAGAATATAACCACACATTTTCCACCTATATTCTCTCCACCCTGGCATGGCAGTTACTGTCCACCTTTAATGCTAACATAAACAACCGTCTAAGTTTTGAAACAGGTTCACTCACTTTTCTCTCCCCAATCTAAACCCCCTACCCCACTACTCAAAATCAACAACCTACTCACTGGAGACCATCCTACAGTGGCTGCAGAATCTAATTCCTTCTTCACTTCTTGTGCCTCCTCTCTGCTAGCCTCTGTCCCGCCCCTCCCTACTACCTTAGCCCACCTTCTCTCCTCCCATCACCTCCATAAAATAAAGAGCTTTGCCTTCTCTCCAATCTCTCCCAGTGATACCTTGAAGGCACTGCTCTCAATCAACCCAGCAAAGGGTAGCTCCCCTGATGGCCTCGACCCGAAACTACTTCACCTCTATGTTCCCGCTATTTCTCTCTCACTTACTGAACTCTTCAATCTTTCTTTCCACACTGCATCTATCTCTGCAGCCTGAAAACATGCTACAATTCTCCTCTTACCAAAGGGTGGCAATCTGGAAACTACCGCCCCATCTCTCTCCTTCCCACTCCGGCTAAACTCCAGGAACACCTTATTCTCACCCAACTCTTCTCCTACCTAGATGAGTCTTCTTTTTTCACTCCCTTCCAATCTGGTTTTCGGAAGAATCACTCCACAGCCACTTCTCTACTTACACTCACAGACTCTGTCCACTCAGCCATGGACAGAGGTCACATCACGTCTGCTATCTTTGTCGACCTTACCAAGGTTTTTGACACAGTCTCCCACTCCCTCCTCTTTGAAACCCTCTCATCAGCAGGGTTGTCTCTGCCTGTCTGCAACTAGTTTAGAGCCTACCTGGTAGGCAGAACTCAGTCTGTCAAAATAGCTGACTCTACGTCCCCTCCTTCACCCACCTCTACTGGGGTGCCTCAAGGCTCCGTACTTGGCCCTCTCCTCTTCTCAGTTTTTCTAAACGACCTACCATCTGTATGCTCCTCATCCTCCATCCATATGTATGCTGAAGACACAGTCTTGTTCACCTCTGGCCAGTCTCCCTCAGATGTGACTTCTGAACTTCAACTTGACTTCTATAATGCTCAAAGCTGGCTAAGATCACATCAGGTTTTCCCCAACACCAAGAAGACAGTCTCCATGACCTTTGGCATTAGGCAGAGACTCTCTAGGCTGTCCTCCTTCCCACCTTCCACACCCTTGGCGGGATAACTCTAGGGATTCTACCTCTTTTAAATACCTGGGTGTATGGCTTGACCAACACCTAAACATTTTTGTTCATATTGGTGCTATCCTGCAAAAACTCCACCCCAAGCTTGGCGCCCTGTACAGGAACTATAGTTCTTTACCACTAACAGTTAGGCGTGATCTTGTTCAGAAAATGATCCTCCCTATTTTTGGCTATTGTGACATAGTCTGTAGTGCTGCTCCCAAGTCTTCCCTTACCAGATTGGACCCCCTTTTCAACTCTTTCTGTCGCTTTGCCCTTGATGTTCCTTCTCACACACATCACTGCTCGCACACTCCTCCTTCCCTCCCTTGAGTCAGGCATCTATCCCACTGTGCCAGATTCACTTCTAAATTCTGGCTCAGTACTCTTCCCTACTACCTCTCCTCCTCACTCACTGCCCCACTACCCTCCTCCTGTCCTCTCAGATCCACTGACACTCGCACTCTAGCCATTCCTCGTCGCTCTTCCTCATAGGCCAGGACACCTTCTCCTACCTCTTCTCAAAACTTTGGAACTTGCTTCTTCCTCCTCCTGTCAGACTCTCATCAACACCTTACTCCATCTCTCTAGCCCTACACAATTTTTATTTCTCTAACTGTACCTGATATTAGCCCTATAAGCCCAGGCTGCACTTATCCCCATCCCCTTCCACCACTAAATTGCTAACGCACTTCAGCCTCCTCTCTCTCCCCAGCCAGTCCCTCCTCCCACCTGACTCCCTGACCCTTGTAGAGTACTTTTTAGGGCCTAGACTGTCTCCTCTCTGTAACCCCTCCCTACTCCTTTGCCCACCCCTCCCTACTATTACTTACTGCACACTGCCACCCTCCCTCCCAAACTCCTTGGCCCCCTCCCCATTACCTACCTTTGTCCTCCTCTCCAGCTCCCCCTTCCATGCCTCTCAATCTTCCTCCCCCTTCTCAGCCTGGTATTTGACCCGCCTGGCAGGGTTCACAGCATCCTGGAGAGGGATTAGATACTGGCTAAACCTCCCCTTCCCGCTACCTTTCCCACTATCTCCCCCCCTCTCTACCCACCCTATGCCCCGACTATATCAAAAAGACCCTCCCTTGTGTTTACATTAGAACTTCTGTTCTTATGTAATGCTTACTTCCCTAACACATTCATCTGTGTCAGTCTTCCCTAACTTTTCCCCTACAGGATCATCTATATTTAGCCCGTTTCAATGTATGTAAATTCATTATTGGTTTGTACTCCCACCCTGGTTGGGTTGAGTCCCTCAGTTCTGTACCTGTACTCAGTGATTTGTCTTAGAAATTGTTTACTCAAATGTCCCCAATGATTTACATTAGTATGTACTGAACTGCTCTTGTATTCTTGTATTCTGTGTATTTGCTGTTTCTACTGTTGCTCAACGTACTCAAATGATTTGTATTAATATGTCCCTGTACTGCTCCCAAATATTGCACCCCTCCCCCAGGACGCTTCTGGAAACAAGCTGTTTACAGCTCATGTTGTCTTTCCTGGTGAAACATTTTCAGATAAACTTCCAACCCCTCTCCCATGTCTTTTCCATTCCTGTTCAGTTAGACTGATCCTGGCTTTGAGCTCCCACTAGGATTTCAGGATCAGAAACTCTGGATGCCCTGCCCCAATAACATCCTGTGCTCTGGATACTGTCCCCACCAACCACCCATCAACATTGCAGCCCAATTAGGAATTTTCCAGCATGGTGAAGTATCTTGTCTGTTTGGAAGTGAGATTCTTAGACTGTGTATAGTTCCTCACCTGTAAGTATCTAAGAAATCAATCTGTGATAGGCCATACTTCTTTTTTTTTATTAGTACTTTTCCTTCCAGCTTGGGACACTGGCTGACAGCTCTGGCCCCTCCCTCAGAGGGACTTGTCTCTCTCTAACGAGCAGCCCTGCACCAGTCCCACCAGCAAATCCCCATGGGTTGCCCCCATGACAGGGCCAGCATCGAGGAGTGTCAACTTTCCCCCTGCCACCGGAAGCTAACATCTAGATCGCTGAGGGGCCTGCGCTGGTGCAGCCTGCCATCATGGAGCCTGCCAGCTCTGTTTTCCCTCCAGTTTTCCACCCTAGAACCACGCACATGCAGTGGGCAAGGCGTCTGTCTATGCCTCCGTGCAGGCAGTCTTACTCCTTGTGTGTGGGTCCACCCCTATTCTAAGCACCGTGCTTGTGCTCACTCCAGCCTCCGCTGGGTGTCAGTCTATAGCACGCTGCTTTGTCCCCCCTGCCCTGAGGAAGGACAGCTGTCATTAGACGCTCAATCCTTCCTTGCCCCACGCCATATTTCTTTTATAGTTCCCTGAAGGACAGTATTGTTTTATTGCTAATCAGAGCGTGATATCTGGTTAGTGACTCCCTGTTCCACTTGGTAAAGCCTGGGTCTGAACAGTGTGGGGGAAGTCAGTGTCTCAAGTGTAACCCCTAGATGGCGCTATCCCAGGGGCTACTACCCCTGCCTGATTTGCCACTAACAGGTTGAGGGGCCTGGATCCAATGGCGGGTGCCTCCACCCAGAGGTCAGGGTTTGCAATAGTTAAACTAACTTGGTCACAGCCCTCTGGGACACTGCAACCCCCCTTTCTTCCCACTAGTGGCCCACACAATATATCAGAATTACCTTCACAGTATACACTTACCCCAGGTCTGGTTCGGCACTGGGACCTCCTGTGAAATGAGATACAGTGCAACAATCACAGTACAGTACTTTAACATGACAAATACCTCAGGCAGTATAACTTTGCTGAAACAAGCAGCTCTGATTTATTTAGGGGGATATAACAAGGACAGGGAAATCAGGTTAATTAGCTTATCCTCTAATAATCTACCTGGCTCTGTGCACAGGCCTATCCCTATCAGTTACTGTCCCTAGGTACCCAAGCCCTAGTGGCTAGTCCAAACCGTGGCAGCTGGTAGGCGTCCTTCACACAGAGAAAAGGAGAATTAAACAGTCAGCAGTACAGTAATTCCATTTGGATTTAATGTGGCAATTCAACAGGGAGCGACCCTGAATTAGTACTCCGACCTCCAAATAAGATAGGTCCTTCAATGTCAGCAGGGCTCACTTGAGGTACACAAACCTCTTCACACATCCATATAAAGAAAGCACTATACCAGGCAGGCTGCATCTGTATCGATCGTAATTACTGCACAATACCGGGAGAACACACAGCAAATTCAGTTCTTGACAGACGATTAAATTTTCAGCAATTCCTCCAGTCTTCTACAGGGTGAGCCTGGTTTCTACTCTTCAGAGATCCTTTGATTCTTTTCACAGGATGGATTCAGTCCTAACAAGCTGTTACACAAGCTGCAGACCGGAACTCTGGGTCTTACACGTTTTTGACTAAAACTGCACACTGAAAAGCACAGGGCTCCTTCCTTCTTCACTGCCAAAGCTCAACTGAAACCCCAACTGACAAAACCGGCACTTCCTTTGAGTTCCTCCCAGTTCTTGACTGGATTGGCTGTCACTCACAATAGACTGCTGCTGTTGGTCCAAAAGGTGCTGAAGTCTAAACTACATCTCCCAGAGTCACTGCCCATACAATCCTCTTGTGGCTGGCTCAGATTATGAGTCCAAGTTCTGATTCGTCCAGGCACCATTTTAGAGCTAGCTTACCCCACACTGATTGGTCCAGTTCAGCAGTTCAAAACTAGAATGGGAACTAGCAGACACAGTTCTGACTGCAAAGAAAGCAGGTTAGACAAACTGTAATTTCATTATTACTCTAAATAATTTCTGGCAAACAGTTACATCTTTCAGATAGGTTCCCTTTGCACTCCTAGTGACTGCAAAAATGAAGTGAATTAGCAGCAGCTCAGTGGTACTCAGAGCACACAGTCCCCATACAAACTAATTATGTCTGCAAGCAGACAGCTCTTAAAGAGACAGTAGGGCTCTAAAACACTCTCACTGATAAATGGCTTAAATGCCAAACACCATTCAGGCTTGGAGCATTCAAGCAAGCTCCTGGAAGTCTTTTGGGAACCCCCATTTGCAGGGGGTTACACCCTTCCTGGCCTGGGAAAGCTTGGCGTCAGCGTCAAGCAAGTACCCATAAGTTTCAACTGCAACCATATACATTTGCATTAGGCTGCACATGTAATCATCAGTCAATATATCATTTTACCAAGAACACATTTCTGAAACATTGCAGATCGTCACTCTTTACACAGTATTACATACACATTGTACCTAACTCAAGTTATTACCTCTTGTACATGAAACCTGAAGAGAGGGCCCTTCCTATCAGTTACCTTGGGGCTGGATGGGGCAAGGGCACCATACTTAGAGGGCAACACAAGTAACTTGAGTTAGCACTGATGCTCAGTTTGGGCAATGAGCTCGGGGACACATACACTCCTTTATGGACAACATTGAGAGGCAAGTCCACAGGCCTCCCAAGTGAATCATAACTGAGGTGCACCACAGGCTTTACAGCTCGACCAGTCTTTCTAGGGGAACTGTTATAGTCTCTGCACTCTGAGCCTCATTTTCAGCATTGTCCTCACTTGTCAGGGGTCTCCATGGGGGTAGAGGCTAGAACTTGGGGCACTTTCAGCTCCAGGTGTTACAGTTTCTAAGTCCACAACATTTGGCTCGCATGGAGCTTTCGGACACTGGCAGTGGACTGTCAGGGCACTCAAAATACTCTTCTTGTTAGGTGTATCACAGTCTGCCCCAATCTATCATTTCCTCCCTAGAAAGCTCAAACAGTTCAACCATGCACAATGATTCCATTTCATCTGATCTGATGCTTTGCACTTCACTTTCTGGGAGCATTGGCTCAGGGATGAAGCTGGGGGCTTAGACAGTCCAGAAGGCCCAGCTTTGTCTCCAGTATTGACTAGGGATTGCCCGAAACAATTGACTCAGTTCGTAAGAAGGATAGTATTCAAAGTCACTCTCACTTTCTTCGATATGGACTGACAGTCATGCTCAACTGGGACTTGTGGAGGGAACACTTTAACTTTGCTTCTGTAGGTGCAGACTTTCTTGATCTTTTCTTAGCAGCTCTAGTCACTGGTCAGAGGGGCATCTTCTAGGGGCTCAGACTCAATTAAGATTTGTCCAATGGGCATAAATGATTTCTATGCATTGTTTTACATCTTTTGAATTATTCTCAGGCCTTACTTTGTACACTGGCAGATCATCTAGTTTGCCCACTACAATGTGAGGGAGATGGTGCCATCTATCAGCAATCTTGTGCTTGCCATGCAGTCCCAGATTTCTTAGCAATACCGATCTCCCTCCTGGAGTTCCTGTGCTTTCACCTTTTTATCATACCTTTCTTTGTTGGCCAGATTTCTTTTGGCAGCCATGGTTTGAGCCAGTTGATGTAGCATGAGTTAGCTGGGCCTTTAACTTTTGCACATACTGTAAATAGTTGTCAGCTTGAACCCCATCAGGAGAGACCCCAAAACACACATCTACTGGTAGTCGAGCTTCTCTTCCAAACATCAGGCGGTAGGGGAGAATCCAGTGGCATCACTTTGGTGCAGTTATAAGCATGTACCAGGGTGCTAATTTGTTGGCTCCATCTAGGCTTGTCCTTTGGGTGCAGGGTGCCTAGCATATCTAGCAAAGTGCGGTTGAAAGCGTTCAGGCTGTGGGTCCCCCTGGGGTGGTAGGAGTGGTTCTGGACTTTCGCACTCCCCACAGAGAAAGCATCTCTTTGATCAGGCGACTCTCAAAGTCTCTCCCTTGATCAGAATGGATTCTTTGTGGAGCCCATAGTGAACAAAAAGTTTTCTACAAGTACTTTGGCTACAGTGGATGCTTTCTGGTCTTTGATGGGGGAAAGCTTGGGCATATCTAGTGAAATGGTCAGTGACCACCAGCACATTACTGATATTTCTTTGATCTGACTCCAAACTTAGAAAATCAATACAGACCAGCTCCATGGGTGCACTGGTGGTGATGTTAACAAGGGGGGCAGCCCTCTGGGGCAAAGCTTTCCTCTGTAAGCAGCGACTACAAGTTCGAATGTGTTGCTCCACATCAGCCCCCATCTTAGGCCAATAGAATCTGGATCTCACCAAGTCAAGTGTTCTGTCTATACCAAGGTGCCCCATGTGGTTGTGCAAGGACCTCAGTACTGAGTCTCGAAAGGCAGTGGGCAGCACTAGTTGTTGTTTGTCTACTTGTTCCCCTCTGTCTACTGTTTCTCTGTATAACAGTTTATTGATCAGTTTCAACTTAGGACCTTCTTTGTATAACAGTGCAGTTCTCAAATCAGTGGAGGCGTAATTTGGACACATCTTTTCCTGCATGAGGGCTTCTAAAGCTGCTTTGATCATGGGATCGTGGATTGAGCCGCTTGAATACTGTCATTGTCCAGCTGAGGCAGTGCACCAATGTCTATGCAGAAAAGTGGCAATAAGCAGCAGGTATGCAATTCTCAGAGGCTCCCAAGCAATCCACCATGCAGTCCACTGCATCCGTGGACATTGTTCCTCCCTGTCAAACTTCCGGCAGAGTGCCCGAATGTCAGAGTTCTGCCAATCGGACCCAATCATTCTGGGGAACAGGCCTCGGAGAGAAGCATCAGCATCTATGTGGTTCAGACCTGCTCGGTGATTGAGAGCATAGTCATATGTAGATAATGCAGAAAGCCACCTATGGCCAGTGGCATCCAACAGCTGAGGTCTGCACATAGGTCAAAGGATTATTGTCAGTTTTACTAGTATTTTAGCCCATACAAGTACTCATGGAATTGGTCAACAATAGCCCACTTCAAAGCTAGGAACTCTAACTTATGTACAGGATAGTTCTTTTCGGATGGGGTCAGGCTTCTACTGGCAAAGGCCACTGGTCTCAGGCCATTCTCGTGCTCTTGGTACAACACAGCCCCAACCCTTGCAAGCTAGCATCAGTGTGCAGGGCGTAAGGTTTTCTTGGATCGGCATAGGCCAGCACTGGAGCATGGGTAAGTTGATATATGATCTCATGAAGCAGTCTCACAATCAGGAGTCCAGCGGGCCCCAAATACTTCACTCGGATGAAAATACACTCTTTCCGTCTTGAGGCGCTGACTTTTGGTATTTTTTGTGGGTTGGGGATACCCTTGAGGTAAGTTAAGTAAAGAGGCGGATCACTCTTGAATAGTCCTTGATGAGCGCCGATAATAACCACAGAATCCCAGGAATCTTTGCAGTTCTTTTTAGATTTTGGGCTGTGGCCAGGTGGTCAAGGCCTCAACTTTACTTGGGTGGGTCTCTATTCCTCGGTGGATACTATATGTCCACATACTTTACTGATGTTTGAAAGAATTGACACTTATCAATGGACAGTTTAAGGCCAAAGTCCTCCAGTCGGTCCAATACCTTAAATAATCTGCTCTCATGTTCCTCCAGTGAGCTGCCAAACACAATAACATCATCTAGGTATACCAGGCACTCTAGTAGTTCATGTCCCCCACTGCACGCTCCATCAATCGTTGAAAAGTGGCTGGGGCACCTGAAATCCCAAGGCATCCTCATGAATTCATAGAAGCAAAGCGGACAGATAAAGGCCGTCTTCTCACGGTCCTCTGGGGCCATCGGGATCTGTAGTACCCACTGCGGAGATCCAGCACAGAGAACCACTTGCTCCCGTTTAGGCAGTCAAAGCATCCTGAATCGGGCATTGTGTACTGATCAGGGATAGTCCGCCCGGTTTAGTGCGATAATCCACACACATCCTTACTGTTCCATTCTTTTCCTCACTACCACAATGGGGAAGCATAAGGGCTTCTGGATTCTTGTATTACACCAGCAGCTAACATCTCTTGCAGATGCCGTCTCACATCATCTATGTCAGCAGGTGCCAGGCGTCGAGACCTCTCACGAAATGGTCTTTAGTCATGCAGCGGATATTGTGCTCAGCTCCTTGCACACATCCTCACATCATTCCTTTAAGAAAACACCTGGTCTCTCTGGGCAAGCTTCTCACTGATCCTCACTTTCCATTCAGCTGGCAGCGGGAGTGCGAAATCAAACAAGTCAGGCGTTACTCTGTCATTCTTCCTTGAACTCTTGCTGCTGGGTAGCACTGCAGTGTCTGCACAATGCACATTAGCCAGGATGCAACCTCTGTTTACTCGAATGTCTCTTTCAGACACATTATGAACTTGGACCATTACCCTTCTGGCATAAGCATGGGCTCTAGCGGGCAAAATACTAGGCTTGACCAGCAGTCCCTCTGGCAATTTTCCATCGCCTGGTGCATCCAACATTAATATTTTATTCTTAACATCCTTTCTATCGGACCTCTCCTGTTAGGTACACTGGGCATTTGGCGCCAGGATCAGAGACTCAGGATCCTTCTTCCATACAATTCCGACCCGGTTCCTCTGGTTCTGTTTTTCAGCATCTCTGTGCCTCATAGGCCTTCTTAATTAAAGCGGAACTCTTAAAGCTCTACTAGTCTTTGACCCTGTTTTCATAACACAACTGTGCCAGCCTTCCGAACATATGAGCATTTGTTCCAATCAACAAAGGGACACCATCATACAGTCCAGTGGGGGACACACTAAGGCTAGAGTCTCTACTTGTTCGGCCCTCCAGCCACGGAGGTGGGGAAAGACAGCCAAGTCGGATATACCGGAATAGGGGTAGGCCTTCTCACTTAACCCCCATACATGCAGTCCTTCTAATGGTTGTAGGAAGTACGTCTGACAAATGCTTCTGATACCAATCCTGGAACATAATTGTCACTTGGGAGCCACTGTCTAATACAGCTCTTATGAGACACTCCATTCACCTTTACAGTGGTCTCCATGGAGGACCCACTATTCTGGACCAGTCTGGAGGAGGCGGTAATGGGGCCTGGGCAACTGACCTTGCCACAAAAGGGCCGTGAATTAGCATTTTTGGTGCCCTCACTGGGATCATGTCGTGCACCTCTTAACCACTGATTTCTTCTCGAAGCTCTCCTTGTAGCCTATATGCAACTTTGTCAGTGTCTTTTGGGGACTGGCATTCCCTTTCATGTGCCCATCTTTCCCACAATTATAGCAAAACATACTTTCTGGAGTTTGAGCTGGCCTAGGTGCCACACTGGGAGCCAAGGGGGGTATTACTAACTGGAAACCTTGGTGCCATCTCTGTCTCTTGGCGTGATAAGCATTTGGAGACATCTCGTCAGTTTCTCCACTTCCATGGTCAAGGAATCGAGTTCGGAGCTGTTATCAGCAGGAGATACATGGGTGGGTACCCCATCCCCATAGCAGATGCAGTCGGATATAGGTCAGGGCCCGTGCTTGCAGGCGTGGCCTTCATAAAGGTATTGTTTGAATTCCCGGATCTCTCTCAACAGTTAAGCCCCATTGTGACATATCTTTTCCTTGTCAGAGCACTCATTGACTGCCAACCTCTGCCCTGAACTTCACTTGATGGGTCACCCTCCAGTCACTCAGTTGCAGTAGCCGCTATTGGTGCAGGTCCCTCCGGGTCGTCTTTTCTCAACTCCTCAATTTCTCTCATTAACTCATCATAGGAGGGTGGGGATTCCAGTCGATCTGCCAGGCGTAACTGAAGCAACAGCAGTTCTGAGAAGGGGCAGACTTAGGATCCTGTCCAGCCTGGTTCGGTCCAGTTCAATCGCTGGCAAACTACCTTTTCTGAGGCATTCTTGCAACAATTTTTCCAGCCGAGATACATACACAGACAACAACTCCCCTTGGTACTGTTGTGCATCTCTTACTCTCCACCATAGGTCCTCATCAGAATCTGGGCTCCCATACACATTCTCCAAGGCCTCAAGATAGGCCTGTGCAGTAGCTTCAGGGTTACTGGCCCGTTTAGCACGGATGGTAGCCAGGGCAGGACCTCCGGAGGCTCTCACTAACCTCTTAGCTTTTGCCTTCCGAGCATTGCCATTCTAGCACTTGGGGGCAACATAGTCTATCCAGGTCTCCCAGTCATCCTCCCTTGGGGGTGGGGAGGGTGCCAGAGAAGATCCTCAACCGGTAAGAGTCGTGACTAATGGCAGGTGCAGAAATAGGAGTCTGCATTGGTTCAGCCACCATTACGGGCACTGGAGCAGGAGAGGGTGTTGGGGAGAACACCCCCAGGTGGCAAGAATAGTTTCTTCAAGTCCTCCACAGTTTTCCCTCTCCAGCAACCATTCAGCAAATTTCTCCTCAAAGTTTCAGATAGTGGTGGGGGCTGATTCCCCAGGTCTTTACTGTCCTTAGTTATCACTCTCCAAGCAGTGAGGCTCCCTCTGGGGTAATGGTCTGTGGCACTTTGGAGCTATCTTGGGATCCTTAAACTCTACTAGGGCCAGGAAAGTGTGGGTGAGCAGATTAGCATGCCGACCCACCACCACAGGGTTTTGTAAACCTTCCACCTTGGAAAGTACTCCCTGTACAGTGTCCGTATTGATACCCAGGGATGTCCAGGATAAGCATAGCATTTTGAAGGTCGATCTCCTCCCAGTACACCACTCCACCAGCGGTGCACAGCCACTTCTGTGGGTACCCATTTTTTCTTAACAGTGGTTTCGTAAATATGGCCACTAGAGGACACACAATCCCAGCGGTGCCTCCAAGATGTAACCCCTAGATGGCGCTATCCCAGGGGCTACTACCCTGCCTGATTTGCCACTAACAGGTTGAGGGGCCTGGATCCAATGGCGGGTGCCTCCACCCAGAGGTCAGGGTTGCAATAGTTAAACTAACTTGGTCACAGCCCTCTGGACACTGCAACCCCTTTCTTCCCACTAGTGGCCCACACAATATATCAAATTACCTTCACAGTATACACTTACCCCCAGGTCTGGTTCTGGCACTGGGACCTCCTGTGAAATGAGATACAGTGCAACAATCACAGTACAGTACTTTAACATAGACAAATACCTCAGGCAGTATAACTTTGCTGAAACAAGCAGCTCTGATTTATTTAGGGGGATATAACAGGACAGGAAATCAGGTTAATTAGCTTATCACTCTAATAATCTACCTATGGCTCTGTGCACAGGCCTATCCCTATCAGTTACTGTCCCTGGTACCCAAGCCCTAGTGGCTAGTCCAAACGTGGCAGCTGGTGGGGCCCTTTCACACAGAGAAAAGGAGAATTAAACAGTCAGCAGTACAGTAATTCCATTTGGATTTAATGTGGCAATTCAACAGGGAGCGACCCTGAATTAGTACTCACGACCTCCAAATAAGATAGGGTCCTTCAATGTCAGCAGGGCTCACTTGAGGTACACAAACCTCTTCACACATCCATATAAAAGCACTATACCAGGCAGGCTGCATCTGTATCGATCTAATTACTGCACAATACCGGGAGAACACACAGCAGATTCAGTTCCTGACAGACGATGCAATTTTCAGCAATTCCTCCAGTCTTCTACAGGGTGAGCCTGGTTTCTACTCTTCAGAGATCCTTTGATTCTTTTCACAGGGCAGTTCAGTCCTAACAAGCTGTTACACAAGCTGCAGACCGGAACTCTGGGTCTTACACGTTTTGACTAAAACTGCACACTGAAAAGCACAGGGCTCCTTCCTTCTTCACTGCCAAAGCTCAACTGAAACCCCAACTGACAAAACCGGGCACTTCCTTTGAGTTCCTCCCAGTTCTTGACTGGATTGGCTGTCACTCACAATAGACTGCTGCTGTTGGTCCAAAAAGGTGCTGAAGTCTAAACTACATCTCCCAGAGTCACTGCCCATACAATCCTCTTGTGGCTGGCTCAGATTATGAGTCAAGTTCTGATTAGTCAAGGCACCATTTTAGAGCTAGCTTACCCACACTGATTGGTCCAGTTCAGCAGTTCAAAACTAGAATGGGGAACTAGCAGACACAGTTCTGACTGCAAAAGCAGGTTAGACAAACTGTAATTTCATTATTACTCTAAATAATTTCTGGCAAACAGTTACATCTTTCAGATAGGTTCCCTTTGCACTCCTAGTGACTGCAAAAAAGAAGTGAATTGGCAGCAGCTCGAGTGGTACTCAGAGAAGCACACAGTCCCCCCATACAAACTAATTATGTCTGCAAGCAGACAGCTCTTAAAGAGACAGTACCAGAGGCTCTAAAAACACTCACTGATAAATGGCTTAAATGCCAAACACCATTCAGGCTTGGAGCATTCAAGCAAGCTCCTGGAAGTCTTTTGGGAACCCCCATTTGCAGGGGGTTACACCCTTCCTGGCCTAGGAAAGCTTGGCGTCGCGTCAAGCAAGTACCCATAAGTTTCAACTGCAACCATATACATTTGCATTAGGCTAGCACATGTAATCATCAGTCAATATATCATTTTACCAAGAACACATTTCTGAAACATTGCAGTCGTCACTCTTTACACGTACACACACATTGTACCATAACTCAAGTTATTACCTCTTGTACATGAAACCTGAAGAGAGGGCCTTCCTATCAGTTACCTTGGGGCTGGATGGGGCAAGGGCACCATACTAAGAGGCAACACAAGTAACTTGGAGTTAGCACTGATGCTCAGTTTGGGCAATGAGCTCGGGGACACATACACTCCTTTATGGACAACATTGAGAGGCAAGTCCACAGGCCTCCCAAGTGAATCATAACTGAGGTGCACCACAGGCTTTACAGCTCGACCAGTCTTTCTAGGGGAACTGTTATAGTCTCTGCACTCTGAGCCTCATTTTCAGCATTGTCCTCACTTGTCAGGGTCTCCATGGGGTAGAGGCTAGAACTTGGGGCACTTTCAGCTCCAGGTGTTACAGTTTCTAAGTCCACAACATTTGGCTCGCATGGAGAGCTTTCGGACACTGGCAGTGGACTGTCAGGGCACTCAAAATACTCTTCTTGTTCGGGTGTATCACCAGTCTGCCCCAATCTATCATTTTCCTCCCTGAAAGCTCAAACAGTTCAACCATGCACAATGATTCCATTTCATCTGATCTGATGCTTTGCACTTCACTTTCTGGGAGCATTGGCTCAGGGATGAAGCTGGGGCTTAGACAGTCCAGAAGGCCCAGCTTTGTCTCCAGTATTGACTAGGGATTGCCCTGAAACAATTGACTCAGTTCGTAAGAAGGATAGTATTCAAAGTCACTCTCACTTTCTTCCGATATGGACTGACAGTCATGCTCAACTGGGACTTGTGGAGGGAACACTTAACTTTGCTTCTGTAGGTGCAGACTTTCTTGATCTTTTCTTAGCAGCAGCTCTAGTCACTGGTCCAGAGGGGCATCTTCTAGGGGCTCAGACTCAATTAAGATTTGTCAATGGGCAGTAAATGATTTCTATGCATTGTTTTACATCTTTTGAATTATTCTCAGGCCTTACTTTGTACACTGGCAGATCATCTAGTTTGCCCAC
This sequence comes from Neoceratodus forsteri, assembly GCA_016271365.2. Taxonomy (NCBI): domain Eukaryota; kingdom Metazoa; phylum Chordata; order Ceratodontiformes; family Ceratodontidae; genus Neoceratodus; species Neoceratodus forsteri. Next base: position 5,800,093 of record CM057458.1, read on the forward strand.
TACAATGTGAGAGATGGTGCCATCTATCAGCAATCTTGTGCTTGCCATGCAGTCCCAGATTTCTTAGTAATACCGATCTCCCTCCTGGAGTTCCTGTGCTTTCACCTTTTTATCATACCTTTCTTTGTTGGCCAGATTTCTTTTGGCAGCCATGGTTTGAGCCAGTTGGTGCGCATGAGTTAGCTGGGCCTTTAACTTTTGCACATACTGTAAATAGTTGTCAGCTTGAACCCCATCAGGAGAGACCCCAAAACACACATCTACTGGTAGTCGAGCTTCTCTTCCAAACATCAGCGGTAGGGGAGAATCCAGTGGCATCACTTTTGGTGCAGTTATAAGCATGTACCAGGGTGCTAATTTGTTGGCTCCATCTAGGCTTGTCCTTTGGGTGCAGGGTGCCTAGCATATCTAGCAAAGTCGGTTGAAACGTTCAGGCTGTGGGTCCCCTAGAGGTGGTAAGGAGTGGTTCTGGACTTTCGCCTCCCCACAGAAAAGCATCTCTTTGATCGAGCGACTCTCAAAGTCTCTCCCTTGATCAGAATGGATTCTTTGTGGAGCCCCATAGTGAACAAAAAGTTTTCTACAAGTACTTTGGCTACAGTGGATGCTTTCTGGTCTTTGATGGGAAAGCTTGGGCATATCTCGTGAAATGGTCAGTGACCACCAGCACATTACTGATATTTCTTTGATCTGACTCCAAACTTAGAAAATCAATACAGACCAGCTCCATGGGTGCACTGGTGGTGATGTTAACAAGGGGCAGCCCTCTGGGCAAAGCTTTCCTCTGTAAGCAGCGACTAGAAGTTCAAATGTGTTGCTCCACATCAGCCCCCATCTTAGGCCAATAGAATCTGGATCTCACCAAGTCAAGTGTTCTGTCTATACCAAGGTGCCCCATGTGGTTGTGCAAGGACCTCAGTACTGAGTCTCGAAAGGCAGTGGGCAGCACTAGTTGTTGTTTGTCTACTTGTTCCCATCTGTCTACTGTTTCTCTGTATAACAGTTTATTGATCAGTTTCAACTTAGGACCTTCTTTGTATAACAGTGCAGTTCTCAAATCAGTGGAGCGTAATTTGGACACATCTTTTCCTGCATAGAGGGCTTCTAAAGCTGCTTTGATCATGGGATCGTGGATTGAGCCCGCCAGAATACTGTCATTGTCCAGCTGAGGCAGTGCACCAATGTCTATTGCAGAAAAGTGGCAATAAGCAGCAGGTATGCAATTCTCAGAGGCTCCCAAGCAATCCACCATGCAGTCCACTGCATCCGTGGACATTGTTCCTCCCTGTCAAACTTCCGGCAGAGTGCCCGAATGTCAGGTTCTGCCAATCGGACCCAATCATTCTGGGAACAGGCCTCCGGAGAGAGCATCAGCATCTATGTGGTTCAGACCTGCTCGGTATTCGAGAGCATAGTCATATGTAGATAATGCAGAAAGCCACCTATGGCCAGTGGCATCCAACTTAGCTGAGGTCTGCACATAGGTCAAAGGATTATTGTCAGTTTTACTAGTATTTAGCCCCATACAAGTACTCATGGAATTGGTCAACAATAGCCCACTTCAAAGCTAGGAACTCTAACTTATGTACAGGATAGTTCTTTTCGGATGGGGTCAGGCTTCTACTGGCAAGGCCACTGGTCTCAGGCCATTCTCGTGCTCTTGGTACAACACGGCCCCAACCCTTGCAAGCTAGCATCAGTGTGCAGGGCGTAAGGTTTTCTTGGATCGGCATAGGCCAGCACTGGAGCATGGGTAAGTTGATATATGATCTCATGAAAAGCAGTCTCACAATCAGGAGTCCAGCGGGCCCCAAATACTTCACTCGGATGAAAATACACTCTTTCCGTCTTGAGGACTGACTTTTGGTATTTTTTGTGGGTTGGGGATACCCTTGGTAAGGTTAAGTAAAGGCGGATCACTCTTGAATAGTCCTTGATGAGCGCCGATAATAACCACAGAATCCAGGAATCTTTGCAGTTCTTTTTAGATTTTGGGCTGTGGCCAGGTGGTCAAGGCCTCAACTTTACTTGGGTGCGGTCTCTATTCCTCGGTGGATACTATGTTCCCACATACTTTACTGATGTTTGAAAGAATTGACACTTATCAATGGACAGTTTAAGGCCAAAGTCCTCCAGTCGGTCCAATACCTTAAATAATCTGCTCTCATGTTCCTCAGTGAGCTGCCAAACACAATAACATCATCTAGGTATACCAGGCACTCTAGTAGTTCATGTCCCCCACTGCACGCTCCATCAATCGTTGAAAAGTGGCTGGGGCACCTGAAATCCCTGAGGCATCCTCATGAATTCATAGAAAAAGCGGACAGATAAAAGCCGTCTTCTCACGGTCCTCTGGGGCCATCGGGATCTGGTAGTACCCACTGCGGAGATCCAGCACAGAGAACCACTTGCTCCCGTTTAGGCAGTCCAAAGCATCCTGAATGCGGGGCATTGTGTACTGATCAGGGATAGTCCGCCGGTTTAAGGTGCGATAATCCACACACATCCTTACTGTTCCATTCTTTTTCCTCACTACCACAATGGGGAAGCATAAGGGCTTCTGGATTCTTGTATTACACCAGCAGCTAACATCTCTTGCAGATGCCGTCTCACATCATCTATGTCAGCAGGTGCCAGGCGTCGAGACCTCTACGAAATGGTCTTTCGTCATGCAGCGGATATTGTGCTCAGCTCCTTGCACACATCCTACATCCCATTCCTTTAAAAACACCTGGTCTCTCTGGGCAAGCTTCTCACTGATCCTCACTTTCCATTCAGCTGGCAGCGGGAGTCGCGAAATCAAACAAGTCAGGCGTTACTCTGTCATTCTTCCTTGAACTCTTGCTGCTGGGTAGCACTGCAGTGTCTGCACAATGCACATTAGCCAGGATGCAACCTCTGTTTACTCGAATGTCTCTTTCAGACACATTATGAACTTGGACCATTACCCTTCTGGCATAAGCATGGGCTCTAGCGGGCAAAATACTAAACTGACCAGCAGTCCCTCTGGCAATTTTCCATCGCCTGGTGCATCCAACATTAATATTTTATTCTTAACATCCTTTCTGATCGGACCTCTTCCTGTAAGGTACACTGGGCATTTGGCGCCAGGATCAGAGACTCAGGATCCTTCTTCCATACAATTCCGACCGGTTCCTCTGGTTCTGTTTTTCAGCATCTCTCTGTGCCTCATAGGCCTTCTTAATTAAAGCGGAACTCTTAAAGCTCTACTAGTCTTTGACCCTGTTTTCATAACACAACTGTGCCAGCCTTCCGAACATATGAGCATTTGTTCCAATCAACAAAGGGACACCATCATACAGTCCAGTGGGGGACACACTAAGGCTAAGGTCTCTACTTGTTCGGCCACTCCAGCCACGGAGGTGGGGAAAGACAGCCAAATTCGGATATACCCGGAATAGGGGTAGGCCTTCTCACTTAACCCCCATACATGCAGTCCTTCTAATGGTTGTAAGGGTACGTCTGACAAATGCTTCTGATACCAATCCTGGAACATAATTGTCACTTGGGAGCCACTGTCTAATACAGCTCTTGTAGACACTCCATTCACCTTTACAGTGGTCTCCATGGAGGGACCCACTATTCTGGACCAGTCTGGAGAGGCGGTAATGGGGGCCTGGGCAACTGACCTTGCCACAAAAGGACGTGAATTAGCATTTTTGGTGCCCTCACTGGGATCATGTCGTGCACCTCTTAACCACTGATTTCTTCTCCGAAGCTCTCCTTGTAGCCTATATGCAACTTTGTCAGTGTCTTTTGGGGACTGGCATTCCCTTTCATGTGCCCATCTTTCCCACAATTATAGCAAAACATACTTTCTGGGTTTGAGCTGGCCTAGGTGCCACACTGGGAGCCAGGGCGGGGTATTACTAACTGGAAACCTTGGTGCCATCTCTGTCTCTTGGCTGATAAGCATTTGGAGACATCTCGTCAGTTTCTCCACTTCCATGGTCAAGGAATCGAGTTCGGGCTGTTATCAGCAGGAGATACATGGGTGGGTACCCCACCCCCATAGCAGATACAGTCGGATATAGGTCAGGGCCGTACTTGCAGGCGTGGCCTTCATAAAGGGACTGTTTTGAATTCGGATCTCTCTCAACAGTTCGCCCCATTGTGACATATCTTTTTCCTTGTCGAGCACTCATTGACTGCCAACCTCTGCCCTGAACTTCACTTGATGGGTCACCCTCAGTCACTCGGGTCGTGAGCGCAGCTATTGGTGCAGGTCCCTCCCGAGTCGTCTTTTCTCAACTCCTCGAATTTCTCTCATTAACTCATCATGGAGGGTGGGATTCCAGTCGATCTGCCAGGCGTAACTGAAGCAACAGCAGTTCTGAGAAGGGCAGACTTAAGGATCCTGTCCAGCCTGGTTCGGTCCAGTTCAATCTCGGCAAACTACCTTTTCTGAGGCATTCTTGCAACAATTTTCCAGCGAGATACATACACAGACAACAACTCCCCTTGGTACTGTTGTGCATCTCTTACTCTCCACCATAGGTCCTCATCAGAATCTGGGCTCCCATACACATTCTCCAAGGCCTCAAGATAGGCCTGTGCAGTCGCTTCAGGGTTACTGGCCCGTTTAGCACGGATGGTAGCCAGGGCAGGACCTCGGAGGCTCTCACTAACCCTCTTTCGCTTTTTGCCTTCCGAGCATTGCCATTCTAGCACTTGGGGGGCAACATAGTCTATCCAGGTCTCCCAGTCATCCTCCCCTTGGGGGGTGGGGAGGGTGCCAGAGAAGATCCTCAACCTTCGGTAAGAGTCGTGACTAATGGCAGGTGCAGAAATAGGAGTCTGCATTGGTTCAGCCACCATTACGGGCACTGGAGCAGGAGAGGGTGTTGGGGGAGGAACACCCCCAGGTGGCAAGAATAGTTTCTTCAAGTCCTCCACAGTTTTCCCCTCTCCCAGCAACCATTCAGCAAATTTCTCCTCAAAAGTTTCAGATAGTGGTGGGGCTGATTCCCCAGGTCTTTACTGTCCTTAGTTATCACTCTCCAAGCAGTGAGGGCTCCCTCTGGGGTAATGGTCTGTGGCACTTTGGAGCTATCTATGGGATCCTTAAACTCTACTAGGGCCAGGAAAGTGTGGGTGAGCAGATTAGCATGCCGACCCACCACCACAGGGTTTGTAAACCTTCCACCTTGGAAAGTACTCCCTGTACAGTGTCCGTATTGATACCCAGGGGATGTCCAGGATAAGCATAGCATTTTGAGGGTCGATCTCCTCCCAGTACACCACTCCACCAGCCGGTGCACAGCCACTTCTGTCGGGGTACCCATTTTTTCTTAACAGTGGTTCGTAAATATGGCCACTAGAGGACACACAATCCCATGAGTGCCTCAAGATGTAACCCCTAGATGGCGCTATCCCAGGGGCTACTACCCCTGCCTGATTTGCCACTAACAGGTTGAGGGGCCTGGATCCAATGGCGGGTGCCTCCACCCAGAGGTCAGGGTTTGCAATAGTTAAACTAACTTGGTCACAGCCCTCTGGGACACTGCAACCCCTTTCTTCCACTAGTGGCCCACACAATATATCAGAATTACCTTCACAGTATACACTTACCCCAGGTCTGGTTCTGGCACTGGGACCTCCTGTGAAATGAGATACAGTGCAACAATCACAGTACAGTACTTTAACATAGACAAATACCTCAGGCAGTATAACTTTGCTGAAACAAGCAGCTCTGATTTATTTAGGGGATATAACAAGGACAGGGGAAATCAGGTTAATTAGCTTATCACTCTAATAATCTACCTATGGCTCTGTGCACAGGCCTATCCCTATCAGTTACTGTCCCTGGGTACCCAAGCCCTAGTGGCTAGTCCAAACCGTGGCAGCTGGTGGGGCCCTTTCACACAGAGAAAAGGAGAATTAAACAGTCAGCAGTACAGTAATTCCATTTGGATTTAATGTGGCAATTCAACAGGAGCGACCCTGAATTAGTACTCACGACCTCCAAATAAGATAGGGTCCTTCAATGTCAGCAGGGCTCACTAGGTACACAAACCTCTTCACACATCCATATAAAGAAAGCACTATACCAGGCAGGCTGCATCTGTATCGATCGCAATTACTGCACAATACCGGGAGAACACACAGCAGATTCAGTTCCTGACAGACCGATTACAATTTTCAGCAATTCCTCCAGTCTTCTACAGGGTGAGCCTGGTTTCTACTCTTCAGAGATCCTTTGATTCTTTTCACAGGACAGTTCAGTCCTAACAAGCTGTTACACAAGCTGCAGACCGAACTCTGGGTCTTACACACGTTTTTTGACTAAAACTGCACACTGAAAGCACAGGGCTCCTTCCTTCTTCACTGCCAAAGCTCAACTGAAACCCCAACTGACAAAACTGGCACTTCCTTTGAGTTCCTCCCAGTTCTTGACTGGATTGGCTGTCACTCACAATAGACTGCTGCTGTTGGTCCAAAAAGGTGCTGAAGTCTAAACTACATCTCCCAGAGTCACTGCCCATACAATCCTCTTGTGGCTGGCTCAGATTATGAGTCAAGTTCTGATTAGTCCAAGGCACCATTTTAGAGCTAGCTTACCCCACTGATTGGTCCAGTTCAGCAGTTCAAAACTAGAATGGGGAACTAGCAGACACAGTTCTGACTGCAAAGAAAGCAGGTTAGACAAACTGTAATTTCATTATTACTCTAAATAATTTCTGGCAAACAGTTACAACTTTCAGATAGGTTCCCTTTGCACTCCTAGTGACTGCAAAAATGAAGTGAATTGGCAGCAGCTCGAGTGGTACTCAGAAAAGCACACAGTCCCCCCATACAAACTAATTATGTCTGCAAGCAGACAGCTCTTAAAGAGACAGTACCAGAGGCTCTAAAAACACTCACTGATAAATGGCTTAAATGCCAAACACCATTCAGGCTTGGAGCATTCAAGCAAGCTCCTGGAAGTCTTTTGGGAACCCCCATTTGCAGGGGGGTTACACAAGTTATTATCAAAAGGGGTCCCACCTTGCTGGGGGTATTGGTAATGGCCCTGGCTTTTGCTAGAATTCTAATGGTACGCCTAGTCCAGGGGCTTGTGACACCTTGCCAGATTCTGGGAAAGAGGATAGAAACATAGAATTTGACGCAGATAAGGACTGCTTGGCCCACCCAGTCTGCCCATTTCCCTACCTAATGGATAAGCTGAAGATCCTAGTTAACCAGCAGACTACCTCCTCCTGCCCCAACCCCCTAGAATTGCCTTATGTTTGTCCCATGCATTCTTGAATTCCCCCACAGTTTTTAACTCCACAACCTCTACAGGAAGGCCATTCCATGCATCCACAACCCTCTCCGTAAAATACTTCCTCACATTACCTCTGAGCCGTCCCCTTCTATCTTCAAATTCTGCCCTTGTTCTTGCACATCTCTCTTTCTGAAAGATGCTACCCTCTTGGACTTTGTTGATTCCCTTGAGGTACTTAAAAGTTTCTATCATGTCCCCCCCTCTCCCTCCTTTCCTCAAGGGTATACATATTAAGCTCCTTAAGTCTCTCTTCATATGTCTTCTGGTGCAGACTCTGCACCATTTTAGTTGCCCTCCTCAGGACTGCCTCCATTCTGTCTATGTCCTTGTGGAGATGGGGTCTCCAGAACTGCTTGCAGTACTCCAGATGGGGTCTCACCAGCTGTCTGTACAGAGGGATAACAACTTCCTGTTTTCTACTGGTGATGCCTCTTCCTATACATCCCAGTATCTCCCCAGCCCTCCTTACTGCCCTCTCACATTGCTTGCCCACCTTTAGGTCATCTGATATAATTACCCCTAGGTCCCTCTCCATTTTTGTTGTTGTTAGTATCTCACCCCCCATCGTGTACTCTTCCCCTGGGTTTTTGCTTCCCAGGTGCATTACCCTGCACTTCTTAGCATTGAATCTAAGCTGCCATACATTTGACCATTCCTCCAACCTTGCCAAGTCCCTTCTCATCCTTTCCACCCCACCTTGTGTATCAGCCCTGTTGCAGATCTTTGTGTCGTCTGCAAAGAGACAGTGTGAATATAGAGGATTGTGTATGAGCAATCATACACAACAATGCTATTTTTCAATCGAGATATTTCCATTGTAACAAGAGACCTTGAGAATGCAGCTTGAGAGGTCTCGTTGCAACGAAGCGTCAAGATCGAAAAAATAGCATTGTTCTGTTGTTCTTATGCTATCTTTTCCATGTGCATGGGCAATCATCAACCACCCTGGTGTCCCGAACAAGAGTCCCCAGTAGTGTGATTGCCCTACTTTACCACCGGCTGTTGCGATTCTCCCAGGAGTCATTCATTTCCTTGGCCAAGGTCTCACCGCCGTGGCCCCTTCATCGTGCATGCACAACGATGTTCAAAGTTGTTGTGCTGCACTAGTGACATGCTCAGTGCAGCACAACAACATCGTGATGCACTCAGGGCAGCACAACAATGCTGTTCTATGCATAGATTTTCAAGCAGACCAGCATTCTGCTATACACTATAGTGTGAAATTGCTGTGCCTCAGTTTTACACTACCTAGTATAATTTCATTGTTTAATCAGTGTGACAATAGGCGCCAACTGAGCGGCAAACTTACTTAGCTTGAGATTGGGCATGGTCAAAGCTCCTCTGTCCCTAGGAAGGGATAACATCCTTTTACTTATTCTGTGCCTGCCTTTAGACCAGACAAAGGACAAGAGGGGTTTCTGTAACTGCCCCCAAAAGGACAGAGGGATGTTTAATGAATTAATGGGCTAGGTCTGGAAGAAGAAAAGGAAGTGAGGCAAGCTTCCAGTTGTCATTTAATTTCATCATTTAATATTATTTTATGTTCTGCTTCAAGGTCAAATAACTTTCCAAACTCTAATTGTTCCCTCTGCCTTTCTTTCTTTAGGTGTGAGGCCATGCTAATGTTTTTTCCTGTGACTACTGCCTTGAACCTGTCCCACACATTTGCTGAGAGTTATGTATCAGAAAGACATTGCTCTTCATTTCCTTATAGTCTGGGTTGTTCAGGAGGGAGACGTTACATGTCTAGGGGGAATTTGGGATTTTAGGGGATAGGGCCATACTCATCACTGCCGCAACATGGTCAGATACTGTGATAGGTTGGATCGAACTGTATTCCACTATGTGTAGCCACTCTGCGGAGACATGAAAAAGTCCAAACTGGAGTAGGCCTGGAGGGGTGTGGACCAACAGGTGTAGTCTCTTACCTTTGAATCCAAATATCTTCAAACCTCCACCAGGTCCAGTTCCTTTGCCATCCCCCTTAGGCATGTTCCGGTGTGACTACAAGGTTCAGTTCTGGACCTGGATTTATCCAAATGGCATCAAGAACTGTATTAAAGTCCCCTTCCCCACACTATGAATATCTCCCCTAGACTAGGTGCTGTCCCCAGAATTATTTTTTTTAAGAAGTCGGCGTTCTCGCTGTCATTGTTCGGGACGTAAACATTACGAAGGGTGCCTGGTATGGCTCCATATTTCCCCTTCAGGAGAATGGTTCATGCCTTCAGGGTCCTGGAAGCATTCCTGCACCTCAGATCAGCAGTCTTTATGCAGACGTATAACAACACCTCTCCTGTGAGTGACTAAATGTGGCATGGAAAACCTCCCCCCCCCCATGCCCAATTCAGTGTTTGCCCTTCGTCTCGTGACGTGTGGGATTCCTGTAGGAAGGCCACTTCTGTACAGAGTTTCTTAAGTTCATTCAGGCTTCTCATGTGCTTGATGGGGCTATTTTGGCCCCTGACATTATAACTCACAATGTTCCCAGCTTCTATTCCAATACAACTGTCGGTCACCCTGGTGCCTCTATCCCTGTCTGTGTCAAAAACAACTCTGCAGAGCAATACCAACAGTGTCACTGAAACATTTGTAACTTCTCCAGCTAGAGCTGCACACTTCAAGTGGTTGCCAGAGCACTCTGTCAATCTGCAAGCTGTGGTCTGGCTCACAGAATGAGGCTCTCCCGTGAGAAACCTTGTGCTAATCATGAACTTATTGAACTGCCCACCTGCTCCTTTCCCTCCTGGGAGCTCATGGTATTCACCCTTTCCACTCAGTAATGTTGTCATCTTTGAGATGCCCGCCCACCTGGATCACAAACAGAGGGAAGTCCCGAATCCAGTGGGGACAGTTCCTTTTTGTCATTTGGTGCTGTGGTGCTTCACCCCGAGCCCACAGAGAAATCATCATTCTAACCATGGGCCAAGGTCTAGCAACTGCTACCTGTAGTTATAATTCTATTTAATGATAATTATTAAGAGCTCCCCAGAGAGGCCTGAGCATCCCATGACCCCCGGTTCACTTGGCCCCTCAATCTGTATCTGTGTAGAGGAGACAGTTCTTCCCTTTCAGGCCTAGTTCCTGTGATATGACTTGTCACCCATGGTCCCCCTCCAGCCACTTCTGTTTAATCCACCATCTAGAGAGAGCTGCAGTCCATCATTTGCCACAGGTACCTGCATGCTGTGATCTCCTGGTTGTGTGGGGACATTTTACCATCCACACTGCTCTATCATGGGGAGGGAGGCTGAGAAACTTTGGGTATTCTGGGTCATGGGGCATAAGTCAAGCTGTGGGGAATCCTCCCCCTCCTGCCTCGATGCTGCCCAGTCCCGTCACCTCTGTCTGAGAAGCTTATTTTATTACAGCTGCTGAAGTTGCCTCACTCACCCAATGCACTCTGTGCAGCACATTCTATACAAAACCATCCCCTGACCACAAATCAAGTTGTGCATGCCCTTGTGCCCTTTCTCCATCTTTTCTGATTGAATTTCTTACCCGCCTGAGCAGAAGGAGAGCCTTAGGTATCCCAGACATCCCAGTCGGGCCTAACAGTTCATCAGCAGCTACGCTCAGTCTGCCTCCACCTGTAGTGCCCATCTCTAGGGTCCAGGAGCTCACATGCCCCTCAAAGTTATCTCTCCCAGGCCTCAGACCCTACCCTGCTACACAACAACTAAATTATGGCCAAGGAGGATTCAGAGTCCAAATTGGTCGAGACCATTGGAACATTCTCCTGGGCTGGGGTGAGCACTGCAGAACTGTCATGATTAAAGCCCAGCTGACACGGTATTGTCCCCAAAACCTGGACCCACCCCCCCGACAGGAGTTATACCCCGCCTCCCCCAATCACACAATAAGAGAGTAGCTGCACATAAAGAACCTTAATTATTTTCAAGTTTATTTCCTGAACTAAGTCATTGGCAAAAATACACAAAGTCCAGTCCCAAGCAGTTCATGACCACTTTCACTCAGGTGGCAGTTGCTAGAAAGGGCATCTGGTCAATTTTGTGCAGCAATAACTGTGCTGCAAAACGCATGATGAAAATAGCGTCAGGAAAAACAGCGACCGTGATAAAATAGCATCAAGATGTTATCATGCCCCCAACTGTCACCCTACCAGAGTTTCTAATAGTAAATCCCCACCGAGTTTCTCCCTCCAAGGTTGTAATTGTTAATCCCCTCACCGACTTTCCCCTGAGTTCTGCCTCCCTGAGGTTGTAATAGTAAATCCCCCCTCACTGACTTTCTCCTCCCACCCCGAGTTTGACCCCTCCCAGACACGCTGTAATTGTTTCCTGTATACCCAGGGCCCTACTTTTCAAGTGCATAGATTCACCTGCAAGATTACCATTTGCCGCAGAACTTCTTCGGTGGTGGTTTGTAATTTCTTCGGAAGTTCTGCGGCACTAACAAACAACCACATCACAGTGTCAGCTAGTCATCCTGACTTCACTTTCATGACAGTGGTTATAGCAGTCATGATGGTGGAAAGCACAGTAACACTAGTTCAAAAAATAACAGACTTATAAAAAATAATTTTATGCCCAAAAAAGCAAAACAAATGTCTCTCCCTTAAGGTCCTAGCTTGTTGCATAAATGAGATATGCAGAGGGGATCTTATGTAATAAATAATGTATTTATATATGCATGCTATCTATCCCACTAATGAGGTTTCCACTGTCTATCACTTACATGTATATATTTGTATGTGCTTTCTACACCACTCATGAGGTTCCCACTGTGCATCACTTATATATTTATGTGCAATCTGTAACATACATACAAATGTGTGTGTGTGTGGTGAGAGACAGAGATACTGTATGTGTGTGTGTATATATATATATATATATATATATATATTTTTATATTTCCATAAACTTGCATCCTCATTCATACAGGTCCCATTGGAAATGGATTAGAGGAGTTATTGCAAAACTAATTTTTCATGTCAACCTGCTTTCCCTGACACACTGCGTAACACCATCAGGCCATGACATGCATGTGAACCGACAGTGAGATAGTGCTCTCCAGCCCATCACAATGTGTCCACCATGTGACAGAACACTGCACCATACCTTCCCAGGCTCCGAGCAGTGATGTGTTCCACCAATCCTTGTGCTGCCCAGCCAGCTCCCAGAGCTAATCTCTGAACCTGAGTTGCCGGCACGGAAACACAGCATGCTACCCTCTGGCCCAACAGCTGTCCTTGCACACAACATTTCTCCACAACTTTTTGGTGATTCTATCAACTAATGACAATATTTAATCAACCCTGGCAAAATGCATACAGTGCAATTATTTATTTAACAGGTCTATTCTTTCAACAGGTCTACATGTTATTATATTCCACTTTTCTGGGCATAATTACTTTATTTTTCTTAAAATGACAGTTAAATTCTTTTTACCAGTTATTCATTTCAAATGGCATCTCTATACCTTAAAGGCACAAATAGGTCTGTACAAAGTGAGGTATGGACTTAACAGGTCTGTGCTATTGGCAAGGTTTTGTTTAAGTTGGCCCTAGTGCAATAATGTAAGACTGAAAATTGTATTAGGCTGTAGTGCAGGTTGAGCAACTATCACCATGCATGATGTGCTGTGCCACCGTCTCTGGCAATGGGAGCTGTGGTAGATAAGTGACTGTTCATATCTGTTGCAGAATGCAGCCATTTCATTAACTAATGTATGATGTTATAGCAATGATAACATCACATTCTGAGCATATAGGGGGGTTTTGGATATAAAAAGAGGGAAAGGGAAACAGATTCTATGGATAAACAGAAATATTAATAAACACTCACCAAAAAGAGTGAATTCTTCGGCACCGCAGAAGTTCTGTGGTAGATTAAACGTTCTGCGCAAAATTCTGCAACCGCAGAATTCTAGGGGCCTTGAGTATAGCCGACATATGTTTTTTCTTGCTAACATTTTTTCCGTGCCATAATTGCAATTCTTCTGCCACTATATTGAGCTAGACCCGCTCTTAAGGCTTTCCTATTGTGCCACTTTACCTTGAAGGTGAGGAGCCATAGGCACTTGTCTGGGGCCGTTGGTTGAGGCCGCATGTCAGGGGTCACGGACGGCTTATGACTAGATCCTGGCATCACAGGCTTGCTGAGCTGTTCGAGGTAACAAATGTTTTTTCTTCTTGGGGCGGGTGGCTTTCTTCCATGGGCTGCGCCTTTCAGCAACTGCATCATCGGGTCTGGATGACAGAAGAGTTCCAGTGGAACCCCCAGTTTCTTTAGGAGCAGTTTGGCATCTCCCAAAGTCTTGTGGAACTGTGGACCATCTGGGAGGAATATTTAAACGGGGGGGGGGGCAAATAGATGTGTTTTCATGTGTTTTTTAGCAAGGTATTTCTTTGATGTTCAGAAGAGTCCTTGTCTTTTGCTGAGTCATGGGGTGAGGTCATGACTGTGCTTGTACGTTAGCAATTACCTAGCTACTGATTATATAGGACCGCGGTTCATTCTGCTAATGGACATGTTAACAACTGCCTAGCAACTGTTTGTATCGGACTGAAGTTCATCTGCTAGATGACACTATCACCCTGCTAATTGTATTCAATGTTCTCCATCGTCTGTATTACCTGTTCCTTCAATTTTCGTTACTATCTGTATTTTTCTCTTTGTAGCATGATGTGCAGCCTTTGGAAACAAGTCTATGATGCAAAGGGTAGTAATTCAATGTGCTATAAATAAATAAATAAATAAAATAAAGTTGAGTTTTCAGTCCACTAACACTATTTCTCTTTCACTCTAGGCAGGGTTCAGCATTCTGGATTTTGTCAAAAGTCCAGGAACTTGAACTCAATTGATCTCGGCCAGGTTCTGGGGTCTGTGGATTTTTGTGCAAGAGCTCTACATGCCCTTACTATAGTAAGGGTTACCTAGAAGGGCAGGTTAAACAATTCTGTTAAAAAGGGCTCCAGAAAACCCTCTGTGGGCTGTGTTTCTGTGCCCCCTGGTAGCCCATAGATGCAGAGGTTTTATCTGCATGACCTGAGCTCCAAGTTATCTCGTTTTCTGTGAGCTCCTGTTCCTGCCTGTGGAGGAAGCACAGGATAGAGCAGGGCTGGCCTTAGGGGATGTGGCATCTGTAGGCGAACTTGCAAATGGCACCCCTCCATGGGAAATTTTTGTTTTATAAATCTTCCTTTCCCCAACCAAAATGCACTCCAATATGGCTTTTCACCTAGCCCTTAATGGCAGGAGTGGCACTAGTGATACAATGTGATAGAGGCTAGTGTTCCCAGCCCCCCATGTTGCCACCTCACTTCAGCCTTAATCAGGCAGCCACACATCTCAGGCAGGGCTGCTTTAACTGGGTCCTGGCAACCAAAGGGAAAGGCAGCGGACCCTCCCCCAGCATGCTCCCCCACCCCAATGGAACCCACATGTGGGAAGCAATGAGGAGCCTCCAGTCATACGTAGCAAAATTATGCAACACTGAAGAGGAAAGGGACAAAGTTAAAGCCACACAGCCCTGAGAAGCAACAAGAACCAAAGCATCCCATCGGACTGAAAAAACACAAATGTACCCCACGGCCACCATCTCCAGCACAGTTCTTAGATTAAATGAAATAAATATTAGGCACTGTAATGCCTGTCACTACCTGAGCAAAGGCATCCTGTCCCAAGCAGAATGTAAAAACAAGTAAATTCCAGTGGTCATTGTACTGAGAGGGACCCTGCTGAAGGTACAGTATAAAGCATGGCATGCCTCATTCCTTGAGCAGGGTCCCTCTCACTACAACGACCCTGGCGTTTACTTGCTTTTCCATTCTGCTTGTGCTTGGGATAGGATACCTTTGCTCTCATGATGAGTCACCTCTAACAAGAAGAAGAATTTGCTGCTGGTGCTGCTGCCTGCTAGCTTTTTTCTTGAGTCCAGTCTCCACTCCACCGTCGGTTCATCCTCCGAGATCTGGGCCTGATTCTTATCCTCCTCCCACTCCTCAAAGCCAGTGCAGTGCCGCTGCCTGCCACCGACGACTCCAAGAGCCAATGGACTGGCACCTCCCCTGAGCAGGATAACCCTTCTGTGCGTCCAGGAGGTGAGTCAGCAACATTTTGCCCTGGCCTAATGTCCTAATATTATGCTTGTCCATCTGCTTGCAGCCACCCAACCACCTGGGCCATGATGCTGGTGGCAGTTAAGCGAGTCTAAATCTGATAAGCATGGCGGAGGCGGGGGCACAGAGCACTGGTTGCAACAGAACACAATGTACCGAGCCTGTCAATCTACTGCCTACTGGTGAATGTTAAAGTTCAACATTCAGACAGCAGATCCAATAAGGACTGATGATTTCCTTTTTTTTTTGTGGAAGAATTCATGGGCAGGGGCAGGCATGGTACCTGAAACACAATCATAAGTCTTCACCTCCGCACCCTCTACATACACACACACACACACACACACACACACACACAAATTTAACCAAATAAGTCACACAGATGCAAAAACAACTTTTTATTCTGAAGACAAAGGAGGGGTTTTCCACAATTCGGTATCCCCTTTTGATGGGCGTCTTAGGCGGCCGCCTAGTTTGCCTATCCTTACAGCCGGCCCTGGGAGAGAATTGTGCTGGTTGGTGGCTTCTGAGTCATCTGTTAGACTCTTCTCAAGTTCTGTGCTATGCTGTAAACCTCTGAAAGTCCTGGGCATTTCGCCAATTGCTTTTCCATCCGTTCCATAGATGCGCCAAACTTCCCCAGCTCGTGGAACAATCTTTTACAGGTAATGGTACACGCTGCTTCACCTTTTTCTCCATCGCTGTCATTGTCGTGCACTGAAGCGATGGAGGTCGAGTGGCTTCTGCTATGGGCCCTGGTATCAGGTGTCTCTGCAGCTTTCGTCTGCTTCATGTAGTCCAATAATTAATCATTTGGCTTCCATTTAAGTGGCATACTCTCGCCTTCTTTGTGGTCTGCCAAGGGCATCACCTCATGGAGGAGGGAGGTCATCTTGCCACTGTACAGGTCACTGGTTAGACCAAAGCTAGAGTACTGCGTGCAGTTCTGGTGGCCCTACTTAAAGAAAGATGTCAGGTTACTGGAGGGGGTCCAGTGCAGAGCCACCAGGATAATCACAGGTATGGAGAACAAACCCTGTGAGGACAGACTGAGGGAGCTCAACATGTACTCCCTGGAGGAGAGAAGGGATAGCGGAGATATGATCGAAGCCTTCAAATATATGAGGGGCATAAACAAGGTTAGCACAGAGGAGATTTTTAGATTAAAGGGAGGGAGAAACACTAGGGGGCACAGTCTGAAATTGGAGGGGGGACAGTTCAAGAGGGGAATGAGAAGACACTACTTTATGGGAAGGGTGGTGGATGGGTGTAACACACTCCCAGAGGAGGTGGTAATGCTAAAGTCTGTGGCCAGTTTTAAGAAAGGGTGGGACAGGGTCAAGGGGACGGTCAAGGGAAAGGTCACTACCAGATGGGGTGGGGGTGGGCAGCTGCAGAATAACACACAGTTACTGTAGCTACACAATCGAGCAGACTTGATAGACCCTGAGGCCTGTATCTGCTGGCATTTTTTGTATGTTCGTATGTCTGTTGTTTGTGTTGTTCTGATGGGTTTAGCGGGATGTATTGTAATAGATTCTGATGCCCAGGTGTGAGAGCCAATATGGTTCACATCCTTATGAATGGAAGGAAGAACTGGAAGTGGGACCAGTCCTCTTTAATATCTATATAAGTGACATTGCAGAAGAGCTGGGAGGGAAGATATGCTTCTTTGCAGATGACACCAAAATCAGAAATAGAGTAGGCACTCTAGACTGAGTGGAGAGAATGTGTAGAGACCTGAGAAAACTTGTTGAGTGGTCAAGGGTATGGCTGCTGGGTTTCAATGAGAAAAAGTGCAAAACCATTCACTTAGGGCACAGAAACCCAGGGGTGGAGTACAAAATGGGTGGAGTGGTATTGATGCCCACCAAGCAGGAAAGAGACTTGGGGGTAATCATACTGGATGACCTAAAGGTGACCAGGGAGTGCAACAAGGCAGTAGATAGGGCCAGCGGAATGCTGGGGTGCATAGGGAGGGGTATCATCAGCAGAGGAGGGAGGTGGTTTTACCACTGTATAGATCACTGGTGAGGCTCTACCTGGAGTACGGTGTCCAGTTCTGGAGACTGCATCTCAGATAGGACATAGACAGGGTAGTGGCTGCCCAGAGGAGGGCAACTAAAATGGTGCAGGGGCTACATGAGAAGTCCTATGAGGAGAGACTAAGGGATCTCAATATGTACACCCTGGAAGAGGGGGCATGATAGAGACCCATAAATACCTCATGGGGTGAATAAGGTACAGGACAGAAGTATTTTTCAGAGGAGAAGGTGTACAATAACAAGGGGACATGCAGTGAAGCTGGAAGGGTGGAAATCTTGGAGGGATATGGGAAGTACTTCTTCACTGAAACAGTGGTGGATGCCTGGAACAGTCTTCCAACAGAGGTAGTGTGGGGGGGCAAACACATTGGAGGGCTTCAGGATGCATGGGAAAACACTTGAGAATCTGGGTAGGGAAGCGGGGGTGGGGGGAGAGATAGCCAGGCATCAGGTAGGTTCCATGGTGACAGTATAGGCAAGCGGTCTCTATTTGCCAGTAAATTCTGTGTTTCTATGTTGAGTGTTTGACCATAAGCCAGACTTTGATGTCACTGCATGCCTGAAAAAAAATCCTTGCTATTACCTAAGCACATGCCAGATTACTCTCTGTTCTTTAGCTTTTGTCATGAAATTGTTTATATCTATTTTTAAAATTATCTGTTACCCTACTTTCAGAGAGCCTGTCATCGAGGCATAGGTCAGGAAGCATAGGCAAACCAGGATAAGTTACAAAATTCATAAGTAGCATTTTATTATTATCAAGAACAATAAAATAAAAACTAAAATTGTGCAGGATAGCACTTGATAGAGGCAGTTCAAACAAACAGAAGTCCTTCATCTGCATCTCATTAAAATCTCCATCTCTCTCTCTCTCTCTCTCTACAAAACATTGCTCTCTTTTTAGCAGATGCTTTCTCCTGGCAATTAAATTCTGTATCCTGTTCTTGTAAATTATAACACCTGTGTTCTACAAAATGTATTAAGACTTTGTTAATTTCTTTCCTGTAACAGCCTGAAGAGTACAATAGTCTCTTTAACAGGTGCAGCCAAGTAAGACATCCTGTCCCAGGGCTGACTTCCTGCTGGTAATTCAGCTTGTGGAGGTCAAAATACACCTCAAGGTTAACCCCTGTGTTCCAGATAGACTGAAATAACTGTCTGTAATCATTTCAACAATATAACTATATAAATGTGAAAACCAAGGATCTCAGTTTTACATATATTTTTAACCACAGAGAAGCAAGAGAAGAAAGAAAGGCTTGAAACAGCAATTGAAGGAAGGGAGAAAAGTGGCAAATTGTGTGGCTGTCAGAGTAGCCAGTTCTTAGGTGCCACAAGGAAATCTGACTGCACAATCAGACAGGCAAGAGACAGACAAGTGAAAGAATAGGAGAGGACAGAACAGATCCTTGGTTTTAACTTTCTCTGCGTAACAAATGCAACAGGGTCTTACCCAACCATGTCACATATCTCCCTCTTTAAGAGGGAACCATTTTTTTCTCCTTTTAAAACAAGTTTCCAAAACATTCCTTTATTTTTCTTTTAACATTAAATTACGACATTTACAGTTCTTTGCATGTGCAGTATCCCTTTTTCGTGAAACCTATTACAGAAAACATTTCAGTTAAGCACACACATTTTTTTCAACCTTCTGAATTTTCAATTCCTGAACCATATCTTGGCATAAAATCAGCATTTATATTCTCTTTTTCAGATTTGTGCAACACTCTGAATTTAAATAGCTGTAGTGCCAGGTGTCACAAACCCACTCAGCAGGTCAGGCCCTCTACTTCCAAAGTGCCAACCTCTGAGCACAGTCTTGTGAATAGTTTAACAGAACAAGGTAACCCTCTTGTCTGTTTTGTGAGTTTGGATCAACCTTTGGTCTCAAGTCTTGGAGGGACTCAAACTGTGAACCTCTTGCTAGTGTACCCAATGCACAGGCTCAGATATTTCTGTCTTTGGGGGGCCAGATATCTTTGCCTATGGGCACCTAACCAGGTATACAGAGATGAACCCTTAAAAACTTTAATAAAGACCTCAGATTTAAAATGCTTCTCTTTCCAGTTTGGTACCACCATTCAAGCTTATGTCTGGTGTCTGCTATAATCATATATACTTTTCTTACAAATAAAAAGAAATGAAAGACAGACTAAGTATGCTCTAAAAAGAGTTTTACTAAAATAGATAAAAATATGGAAAACACAAAATACAGAACTCATATATCACAAGACATACAAATCTTTTAAAAGAACAAGGTGTAAACAGTGCAAATTCCTACTTACAGTACTTAGATTTGACTCTCTTTCTAAGTACCTGTTTACAAGTGCTCAAGATGTTTCGTTGTCAGAGTCTAGATAAACGTGTGTCTGAAGTAAAACAGAATATTCCTTAAACAAACTGTATTTGCCAATCCCTTTTGTGTGAAATCATCTAGCTCCTCCTTTGTCAGAATACATATAAAAATATATATCTTATACAAAAACAGGATGTCTTTTCAAAGTATTAAGTTCTGCAACTTCAGCATAATTCATGTCCTTCAAATGACACTACTTTGATCTCGTAATAAGCTTTCCCCTTCCAGGGCATGAACACATCTTTATGATTTCGCACTTCTATGTAAGAACCTGTTTTTTTTTCCTCCAACATCATAAAATGGATATGATATAGCAACTACAGCTGTAATTAACTCAGACAAACAGGAGATCCTTGATTAAGGCCTTCCATAAACACCTAGTATCTAAAATTGTGTGTGTGTGTGATCTCACATGCTGTTTTCAGCATTTTCTCATGGCTTTCATCTTTCAGCTGAAACCTGGGGGGATGAGTGAGGTCATTCTAAGACACCAGATGTTTCAGCAAGAGACAATCAGTAATACATTTCATATTAAAAAAAATGGTACAGCACTCAGAACTGGCTGTCCACGTCACAATTCCTCCCCACCTAGACTGAATTTGGGGGGGTTCTAGCCCCTACATGGGATGACCTTCCCAAATCAGTTCACTCCACATAGACCCTAGACAGCCCATCTGAGTTCTTGTTTTTCACTCCAGCCCTATGTATGATTGTCAAATCATACCCTTATAAAGCAAGACTTCATCTTAGCAATCGGCCATTGTTTTTCCCCATCTGCATCAGCCAAACCAGGGGGTTGTGGTCAGTCTGCACCACAAAATGCTGCCCATACAAGTATGACTCTAATTTCTTTAGGGCTCACACTATGGCAAGACATTCTTTTTCCACCATGGAGTAAGCTTGCTCCCTGGGAAGTAACTTCCTACTCAGGTACACTACTGGGTGATCTGTCCCTTGGCTGGACGTCTGACTCAGTACTGCCCCAATACCCACATCTGAGCTGTCCATCTGAACTATAAAGGTTTTGCTATAGTCAGGACTTGTCAAAACAGGAGTACTGCACAGTGCTGCCTTTAGTCTGGTAAAGGCTTCCTCACAGGCTGGGCCCTAGGTAATTTTCTTTGGCATCCTTTTCTTTGTCAGGTCAGATAGGGGAGCAGCCAGGGCATTGTAATTGGGTACAAATTTCCTGTAGTACCCTGCTGTCCCTAGAAAGCTCCTGACCTGCTTCTGGGTTTCTGGTCTAGGCCATGCCTGGATCACCTCTATCTTTATTTGGTTAGGATGGAGCTGTCCCTGGCCTACCACATGCCCGAGGTATGACACTTCTCCCATGGCCACCTGGCACTTCTCGCTTTGACAGTGAGTCCGGCTCTCTGTATCCTGCCCAGCATTTCCCTAAGGTGGGATAGGTGTTCCTCCCAGCTGGTACTAAAGATGGTAGTGTCATCCAGGTATGCCACAGTGTACTCCTCAGCACCATTTAACATCTGGTTCACCAACCTTTGGAAAGTGGCCAGGGCTGCTTCATTCGAAAGGTATTACTTTAAACTCAAATAAGCCTATCAGAGTGATGAAGGTTGACCTCTCCCTAGTTCTGTCTGTCAATTCTACCTGCCAGTACCCTTTGTCAAGTCAATGGTCGTAAGGTAGCCGCCTCCCAACTTGTCCAGGAGTTTGCCCGTCCGGGGCATCGGGTGGGCATCTGACTTTGTGACTGCATTCAGTCCGATAGTCCCCACAGAAATGAGTAGAGTCATCTGGCTTGGGTACAAGGACTATGGGTGAGGCCCAGGGGCTGTGGGATCTCTGGATTATCTCTAAATCCAGCATCTCCTCCACTTCCTCCTAATGTCCTTTTGGACAGCCTCTGACACCTGATATGCTGTCCGCCGTGGGCATCTGTGTCCCTGTCTCCACATCGTGTCGCTAAGGGGATTAGTCCAGACTTAGCGCTAAACAACGGGGCAAAGTCTGCTAAAACCTCCCTTACTTTCTGAATCTGGACCGGGCCAGCTGGGGAGACAATTTTACTGCCTCTTCAGAGGACTCCTGCTTACTTTCCTCCAGCAAATCCAGAAGGGGGTCTCCTTCGTCCGTCCCCTCCCCACGACTACACACTGCAAAAAACATGTCAGCCCTATTTGCATATGGTTTCATCATGTTGACATGGTACATCCTTTCAGTCTGTCTTCTGTCAAGTAACTCCACAATGTAGTTCACGTCATTTACCTTCCTAACCACTTTGTATGGTCCTCCCACTCAACTTGCAGCTTGTCTTTCCAGACCCGGAATAAGGACCATGACTTCCTGACCCACCATGTACGAGCGAGCTCTGGCTGTACGGTCGTACCATACTTTTTGTGTCTGTTGGGCAGCCACTAGGTTGCTCTGGGCTGTCCCCATAAGCTCCTTCAGCCTTTCCCTAAACCTAAGGACGTAATCCATAACGGGAGTTCCCTGGGTGGCATGCTTGCCTTCCCAGTCCTCCCGGATCAAGTCTAGGGGCCCACCTACCTGGCGTCCATACAAGAGTTCAAAGGGGGAAAATCCTGTCAACTCTTGGGGCACCCTCCTTGTATCAAACAATAGGTGGGAAGGTATTTCTCTTAGTCCCTCCATGCTGTTCAGCAAACACCCGGAGCATTGACTTTAGGGTACTACTGAATCTTTCCACAAGCCCATTGGCTTGTGGGTGATACAGTGTTGTGCATCTCTGCACCTCCCCACACATCTCCCATAAACATTTCATCAGGTCTGACATGCAGGAATCCCCTCGATCGGTGATTACCTCCTGTGGAAACCCAACATGGGAGAAAATCCCAAGTAAGGCATCTGCCACTTTGTCTGTCCTCAGTGAGGATAGGGTGATTGCCTGTGGGTACCGAGTGGCATAATCCACCATAGTCAGGATGAATCTCTTCCCTGAGGAGCTGGGGTATTTAAAGGCCCCACAATATCCATTCTCACCTTCTGGAATGGCTTCTCCACTGTGGGCAAGGGAATCAGGGCGGCTTGTGTTTTCTTGCCTGCCTTCCCTATTTCTTGGTACTGGTGACAAGACCTGCAATACTCTTTCACCTGCTGGGTGAAGTTAGGCCAGTAGAAATTCTGGGCCAACCGCTGCATTGTGTGCACGATTCCCAGATGACCAGACAAAGGAATGTCATGTGCAATTTTGAGCAACTGCTCACGATACACCTGGGGAACGACAAGCTGCCTGCCTAGCATCCCTCCCTCTGTCTGTACTGCCTGAGTATACATAAGTCCACTTTCCCAATAAACCTTATGTCTGCTGTCACCTCCCTGTGTGCCGTCCGAGTCTGCCCAAGCCCTCAGCTTCTCTAAACTAGGGTCATTTCTCTGAGCAGCTGCAAACCCCTCACACATTCCCAAGGCATGGGTTAGGTCCCCTTCAGTCGCTAAACTAGGGTCCCTAGCACTAGCGTCAGGGCCCTCAGGATCACTGTCAATCCCAACCCTCTGACAATGGGTCACCCCTCCCTCTTTGGAGTAACCTTCTGTAGCTGTGTGGTCACTTGCTACTGGGGAAATTTCTACCCCCTTTTTATCAGTCTCCATATCAGGATACACAGGCTGGGGAACCAGCCTCCCAGTGGTTTCCACAATGGCCTCTGTGGGGTTCAGGGAACTACAATTTTCCCTTGCCGCTTGGCTACGGGTAACTGCACATACCATCCCCTGTTGGAGATTGTTACCCAGGATCACATCCACTGCTAATGTTTTGGCTACAGCCACCTGTTTCACCCCAGTCTAAGAGAACACTAGCAAGGGGCAATGTTTTCGCCTCACCAGTAAAGTCCTGTACCATGATGTATTTATTGGGTACAAGCTGACCAGGCTCTACTAGATCCCCCTTTACAAATGTCAGGGATGCCCCTGTGTCCCTTAACCCCTGTGTCTGTACCTCATTCACCATGACTTGGTGCATGTGTTCTCTCATGTTCACTGGCATGTTTCCAGGGACACACAAACAACCCACTTCTTTTCTAGCACCAGGTTGTGTATTATTACTTGCCTTTTTGGAACACTGTCTGGCAATATGCCCAGTTTCTTTACACAACCAACATTCATTTCTTCTCTCAGAGAACTCTTTCTCTGAAGCCTGGGGCTAACTGGTTTTGTGGAAGCAGTGAGGTTTAGCTGCCCTGAAGGAGTGCTTTTCCCTTTCTGTGCTGCCATACCCACCCCATTTGCTCTCAGAGCAGGTCTGCTCTTGGCATAGTGGTCCAAGAGTTCAGCAGCCTCTTGCACTGTTTTGGGATCTCGGTCCTCTAGCCAGGTTTTTAGCTCTGCTGGGCAAGCCCAATAAAACTGTTCTAATAAAATCATATTTTTAATTTTATCAACAGAGTTTGCCTGAATTCCTTACCACCAACGTTTTAAAAACTGATGTTATTTCATGGCTAGCTCCTCATAGTTCATATCAGAACTTCTCTTGAGCTTATGGAATTTAGCTCTGTATGACTCAGCAGTTAATTCAAACTTTTTTAACATTGCAGCTTTTAGTTTGCTATAATTATTACTGTCCTCATTGTCCATTTGACCCAATGCATCCGGAGCTTTCCTGGTAAGTAGCGGGGATAGCTGGAAGCTGCAGGACTCTCTAGGAATTTTAGCCTGAATACAAACTTTTTCAAAAGAATTTAAAAAGGCATCCATATCCTTCCCCTCTTTAAATTTGGCTATTAATCTGGAGTTCAATTTGTAACCCAGTCCTGCAGTCCCAGTTAAACCCAAGCCACTTACTTGCTCTGGTGCCGCTGGTCGGAGTCGTAGCTTCTCCAGTTTGTGTTGCCTCTGGCGCTTCTCTCTCTTCTCCTCTGCAGCTCACAGGCACTCACACTCCTCATGGTCTGCCTCCCTCTGTTCTCGCTCTGCCTCATGGTCTGCTGCTCGCTTCTCTCACTCTGCTTCTTGATGTTCTCGCTCTGCCTCCAGCTCCATCCTGCACAACTCAGTTTGCAGCCTGAGGACCTCTGGATTCAGGATACTGGTGACCTTCCCCCTGCTGCTGTGGCCCTTCACTGACAGTGGCCCTGCTGTCATCCTCACCGGATCTGGACACAGCACTGGTCGCTAGTCCTGCCACACTCGAGGTCTGGTCCCTTTCAGTCACAGTCTGTGACTTGCTGCTCTAGTATCTGCTACCATCAGGGCCTCTATGAGGTTCTGATTTTTGGCTGTCAGCTTGAGCAGGACTCCTCTGTCCCCCACCACAACTGCTTCAAGTAATCTACAGTGTGTCTGCTGTAGACGTAAGCCATCTTCTTCCCTGACTACGGCTACTCTGACTTGCACTTTAGGAAAAAAAAATAAAACAGGTAGGAACTTGACTGTACACCAAGTGATATATAGTTCTGTTTCCTTTTTAAAATAAAACTCTGTCTTTTTCTTTCTTTGCAAGAGAGCTTATGGTCTCAGCTGACATAGAACAATAAAAGCTTGTGATACCAAAATTATCTGCACCGCTGCCAACCAATCTGTCACAAACCCACTCAGCAGGTCAGGCCCTCTACTCCCAAAGTGCCAACCTCTGAGAGCAGTCTTGTGAACAGTTTAACAGAACAAGGTAACTCTCTTGTCTGTTTTGTGAGTTTGGATCAACCTTTGGTCTCAAGTCTTGGAGGCACTCAAACTGTGAACCTCTTGCTAGCATACCCAATGCACA
The DNA here is from genome assembly GCA_016271365.2 of Neoceratodus forsteri. Lineage (NCBI taxonomy): Eukaryota > Metazoa > Chordata > Ceratodontiformes > Ceratodontidae > Neoceratodus > Neoceratodus forsteri. The sequence goes on from CM057458.1 coordinate 5,825,557, forward strand.
GACTCAGATATTTCTGTCTTCAGGGCCAGATATCTTTGCCTACCGGCACTAACCAGGTATACAGAGATGAACCCTTAAAAACTTTAATAAAGACCTCAGATTTAAAGCGCTTCTTTTTCAGTTTGGTATCACCATTCAAGCTTATGTCTGGTGTCTGCTATAACCATATATACTTTTCTTACAAATAAAAGAAATCAAAGACAGACAAAGTATGCTCTAAAGAGTTTTACCAAAATAGATAAAATATGGAAAACACAAAATACAGAACTCTTTATCACAAGACATACAAATCTTTTAAAAGAACAAGGTTTAAACAGTGCAAATTCCTACTTACAGAACTTAGATTTGACTCTCTTTCTAAATACCTGTTTACGTGCTCAAGATGTTTCATTGTCAGAGTCTAGATAAAAGTGTGTCTGAAGTAAAACAGAATATTCCTTAAACAAACTGTATTTGCCAACCCCTTTTGTGTGAGGTCATCTAGCTCCTCCTCGGTCAGAATATATGAAAATATTTATCTTATACAAAAACAGGATGTCTTTTCAAAGTATTAAGTTCTCCAACTTCAGCATAATTCATGTCCTTCAAATGACACTACTTTGATCTCATAATAAGCTTTCCCCTTCCAGGACATGAAAGCATCTTTATGATTTCGCACTTCTATGTAAGAACCTGGGTTTTTTTCCTCCAACATCATAAAATGGATATGATATAGCAACTACAGCTGTAATTAACTCAGACAAACAGGAGATCTTCGATTAAAGCCTTCCATGTAACACCTAGTATCTAAAAACTGAGTGTGTGTGATCTCACATGCTGTTTTCAGCATTTTCTCATGGCTTTCATCTTTCGGCTGAAATCTGGGGGATGCGTGAGGTCATTCTAAGAGCACCAGATTTTTCAGCAGAGACAGTCAGTAATACATTTTATATTAAAAAATATGGTACAGCACTCAGAACTGGCAGTCCACGTCACACCAGGTACCACCTTGTGATTCTGGGATTTTTATCCTTCATTTGATTAAGCAAACAGAGAGGACTGCAATCTGTTATAAGTACAAAATCAGTTCCTAGCAAATAAAACTTGAGGGACTCCATTGCCCATTTTGCAATGAGACATTCTTTTACAATATTGGAGCACTTTTTCTCTCTGTCGTGTAATTTCCTATCAATATATAAAATGGGACGATCCTTCCCAATCATATTCTGACACAGTACTGCACTTAGACCTACCTCTGATGCATCTGTCTATAACAGAAATTGTTTTCAAAGTCTGGACTTCTTAAAACAGGGCTGAACATAATGCAGCCTTGATGGCTGAAAATCTTCATCACACTCTGGGGACCATTTTATATTATTTGGGTACTGTTTCTTTGTGAGTTCAGGGGGAGTAGTAGCTAACTGGGCAAAGCTGGGAACAAATATTTGGTAGTAACCAGTTAGACCTAAAAATGACCTGACATATTTCTTTGTTTTAGGGACAGGAGTGTTAGCTACAGCTTCTATCTTGGATATCTCTGGCTTTACTTCTTCATTTCCCAAAATATAACCCAAATATCTGGTTTCCTGAATGCCTAATGTGCACTTGGTAGGATTAATAGTCAGACCTGCATTTGTGATAGACTGGATAACTGCTTTCAGGTGTTCCAGGTGGCTTTTCCACTCTGGACTGCACAACACGCAGATCGCCCAGGTAAGCAGCACAATAATCAGTGTGAGTAACCAAATTACATCCATGTACTGCTGGAAAGTAGTGGGTGTGCCATGTAAACCAAACAGCATGGTGGTGAACTGATAGGATCAACTAGAGTGGAAAATGCGGTTTGTCTGGATTCTTTATGAATTTGCAAGTAACTCTTGGTGAGATCGAGGGTACTAATGTACTTCACATGTCCCAGTTCGTCCTCCAAGTTATCTATCCTGTGCATGGGACAGCTGTTAAATATGGACACGTAAGTTTCCTAAAATCAAGGCAGATTCTTACACCCCCTTCTTTTTTATCTACAATCAGCATTGGTGATAACCAAGCACTTCTTGATTCTTCAGTGATACGGAACTCTTTAATTTTTTTGTGTTTCCTTAACCATATCTTCTCTTAAATACTGTGGTAATCCGTATGTCTTTTGTTTGATAGGGTGAGAATTCTCTGTGACTACTACATGCTCGACCTGGCACTGTGTTAAAAGTACTTTTAATCCCTCTACCAGTTTATGAATTTCTGCAGTTTGTTCTGTGGGTAAGGACACATTTATTTATTGAAATGTTTCACCAGGAAGACATACTGAGCAAAAGCACATTTCCAGATGTGTCCTGGGGAATAAATGGATGGGTACAGAGGGTGGCTAGTACAGAAGATAAAAAATGCAATACATACATACATCAAGTACAGTAAACAGCAAAATAGGGACACATGTACACACAAGTAAGGGTTACAATGGTTACAGTGAGGTACAGGCTAGAGACATAAAATTAGCAAAACAGATGGTACTCTAAGTGCTGATGGCTAAGTGCGGAAAGGACGTATTAACTCATCATGGCTGGCAACGCAGCAGTGGGAGGAGGAGACCCGTCAGGACACTGAGGTGATCATGGGAGGATGCAGGAGAATTGGGGCAATTGCACATGGGGTGGTGAGCGAGCACAGGAGGAGAGAAGATAGGGAGGCGAAATGAGGGGCATTTTGAATGGAGATAGTGAGAGAGTTCCAAAGCTTAGGAAGCAGTGGGAGAAGGCTTGGCTGTATCAGAGTTAGTTTGTTCCAGTCATAAGGTATATCAATGCCATCTTTAGCGATTTCTGGTAGTACTAACAAAGCAACCTTTGGTGCTTTTCAATCCATTTCTTCAGGAGGTTAGCATGGTACACTGTATCTTTAGGATTTTTCCCATCGGGGTCTCAATCTCATAGGTAAGTGTTACTGTGCCGCACACCTAACCACTTTATGTGGCCTTTGCCACTTCTTCAACAGTTGTGTTTTTTTTGTGGATGACAGTAACAAGACCATTTCACCTAGCTCAAATTTTTTTCTTTTACCCCATGGTCATAATACTGTTTCTACTGTTTTGGGGCCTCTTCCTGGTTACTGTGTGCAATTTCAACATATTTTGACAGTTTCTTTCGATGCACACATAAAGATGTAATAGATTCTTTCTGGCGAGGTTATCATTCCATGTTTCTTTTATTACATCTAGGGGCCATTTAGATTGTCTACCATACAAAATTTCAATGCTTATGGCACTTCTCTGTAAGCAAAAACCAGGTAAGGGAGATATTGGTCCCAATCCTTCCCTTCACCTTTCACAAGCCTTCACAACATGCATTTTAGGATTTGATTAAAATGCTCAAAATGACTGTCTGAGGGTGGTAAGGCCAAGTTCTTATGGCAGTGATACCTGGTAGTTGGTACAGCTCCTTCAGCAGTGCAGCGCCAAAATTGCTACCCTGATCACTAATAATCTCTTAAGGTGTGCCCACCCTGCTGACAATTTCAGCATGCTCTCCTGACATTTTGGGGGCTGTGACAATATGCACTGAAATTGCCTCTGGGTATCAAGTAGCATAATTACATACTTCCAAAATTAATCGATTACCCTTTTTATTTTTGTCTAAGGTGCCAACCACATCCATTGCAATTTTCCCAAAAGGTACGTCTATCAAGGGTAGGGACACTTTGTCTTTTTGAATTACTGGGGCTACGTTCTGACATTCAGCACAAGAACTGCAACAGCTAACAACATCCTAATGAATCCCTGGCCAGTAAAATCTGTACAACAGTCTGGCAGGCATGCGGTTCCTCCCCAAGTGACTAGCCATACTGTAGGACTATTATGTGCTACCTGTAACAACTCAGTTCTATACTTCTTTGGTATGACCAGTTGTTACTAACATACTAGCATACTAAAAAGGCAGCAGAATAGGCCTAATGGTCTTTCGAGTCTGCTCGATTTTCAGCACCCGCACTGAGGGCTGATTTTGTTGTCCTCCCCTCCCCCTTGGGTTATACTGTCCCCAGTCCCAGATGTGCCACCTGCATTGGACCTGGTCAGATTTACCCTCCCCCTGTACCTGTCCCATCCCCTCTTAAACCTGTCCACAGTCCCACCTCTACCAGCTCCCTGGGCAGCACATTCCATGGCTCCATCACCCTTTCAGTGAAATAACACCTCCTCCTCTCCCCTCTGAGCCTGCCCCCTTCCAGCTTACACCCGTTCCCTCTCATTGCCACCTCCTCCTTCCTTTGGAGCACCCTGACTGGGCCCCCCCTTATTGATCCCTTTTATGTACTTAAAGACCTCTATCATGTCCCCCCATCTCTCCTCTTCTCTCCTCCAGGGTGTACATGTCGAGCTCCTTGAGCCTCTCCTCATAGGTCCTCTCCCCCAGGCCCCAGATCATTTTGGTTGCCCTCCTTTGGACCCTCTCTAGGAGTGTAACATCCCTCTTTAAATGTGGTCTCCAAAACTGCACACAATACTAGAGGTGTGGCCTAACCAAGCAGTTGTACAGGGGAAGGATCACTTCCACCTTTCTGGAGGTAATCCCCTGGCGATGCATCTCAGCATCCTATTTGCCCTTGCCCTGCCCTCCTACAGGTCTCTGAGTTGTTCATTTTGACATCTACCACTACCTCCAGGTCCCTCTCACCCTCCGTGGAATTGAATTTTGTCTCCTCCCAGGGTATGCCCTGGCCTGGATTTCTGACTCCAGGTGCAGAACCTTGCACTTTCCGCACTGAATTTTAGTTTCTATTTTCTTGACCACCTTTCCAGAGCCTCAGATCCTCCTGCAAGACCACCTTCCCCTCTTCTCATCCACCACTGTGCCCAGCTTTGGGTGGTCGACTCATTTCACTCCTGATCCCTTCCTTATGTACAGGACATGGGTGGTGAACAGGAGTGGCCCCTTGAGCCCTGGGAACCCCACCAGTAACCCACCGCAGGGGATGAGGCTAACCCCCACCCTCTGGTATGCTCAGAGGCCAATTCCTATCAATCTTAACAACTGTCTCCCTACCCCCATTTCCTTCAGTTTAGCCAGCAGACCATTGTGGGGTACTGAGTCAAACGCCTTGCTGAAGTCCAGAAAGAGGATGTCCACTGGCCTACCCCAGTCCAGGGCCCTCGTCACCCAGTCATAGAACTCCACAAGGTTTGTCTGACATGATCTTCCTGGGACAAAGCCATGCTGCCTTTCGTCCAAATACCCAGTTTGCTCCAGTAACCTTCCTAGCCTTTCCTTGACGATACCCTCCATCACCTTGCCGACCACTGACGTCAGGCTAACGGGCCTGTAATTTCCCGCCTCCTCCCTTGACCCCCCTTGTGGATCGGCACAACATGGGCCAGCCTCCAGTCTTGGGGTACCATCCAGTCCTCAGAGAGATGTTGAAGAGCTCTGCCAGATTGTTAGATAGATTGATATATAGATTGATCTGTCTGTTCCTGTGTCTGAGGACTGACCCAAACTCTGTACAGTAGCCCAATTGCATTTTTTAAACATTAGTTTACCCAGTTTTTGTTTCAGCCCCCAGCTGCTTAAAATTACCTTGGAGAGAAACTTTGTTAGTTTGCTCAGAAACAAAATCACAATCAGTTATCAATTTATTTTCAGCATTTTCTTGTATCAACCCCCTTATGTCCATCAGTCTTTTGTTGCAACTGTTTTTTCAGGCATCTTCTTTCTGTTCCAGGTTTCTGGATCTTGGAGCTGGGCTCAAACAAGTCAGAATCAAAGGCAACAAAGGAAAAGAGTCCCAACATCAGAGATTTTTCTTTGCCTGTGCCCTTGTTATCACAGCTGTTGACACAGCAGGATTTACTCCCTCTGTGCTTAGCTTTGCAAGTCCTGCAAAGTCATTTCCAATAATCACAGGTACAGGCAACTTAAGTACTACCCCACACTCATTTAGTGCGACACCCCATTGAATTTCAGAGTCATTTGGGCTCTGGGATAGTGTCAAGTGTCCCCATGGATGCAGATGACCCCAGTACCTTGTCCTTTTGCACCATCTTTTCTCAGAACTTCAGCATGCACCAAGGTCTGTCTGCTTCCTGAGTCTGTAAGTTCCTTCACAGTCTTATCCTCCACCTTGACACCTGTTAAATACTTGCCCCACTTTGCTAAGGCCAAATTAGCTCCAGCGTTATCCTTCATATTTCTATGGCAATTTCTTGCAATATGGCCTTATTACAATTATAGCAAATAAAGTCTTTGTTTACAGATTTGTTATCCTGTTCAGAGTTCTTATCTGATCTGGAGTTAAAAAGGGAAAAAGAGGGTCCTACCATTCCTTGGCTGTTACTTTGCTGCTGTTGTGTCTATCTGTCCATTTGCTAGTCGTTGGCCAAAGAAACAGCGTTTCCCCACTTTCTGGCTGGTGTTCTTTTACCCAAAGCTGCACATCTGTAGAAAGGATGTTGATGAATTGCTCCATTGCAGATATGTCAATGATCTGTGGGACTGTGTGGTCCTCTGGTTGGAACCATATAATGAGGAGTTTTTTGAATCAGATGAAGGCTTCTCGAGGATCCTTGACAAAGTGGTACTTCAGAGACTGGAATCTCTGTCTGTAGGTCTCTCCTGAGATGTTATATATTTTAAGGATTTCTCTTTTCACAGTGTCACTGTTTTCTGACTGCGCAGTGTCCATATTGCTGTAGCCAAGTTGGGCTTTACCTGTCAGATAAGGTACCAGCATGATTTCCCAATTCTTTTTTGGCCATTGGCAGGCTCCGGGGACCATTTCAAAAGTTGTCAGGTATGCTTTGATATCATCTGAGGGACACAGCTTTGTAAGTTTAATGTCTTTCAAGTTGTTGGCATTTTGTTGATCTGCTGGACCTGTCCAGATCCTCCAGCTTTGATAGCTTGCAAAGCATCCAGCCATCACTGCCCTGTCCTGCATCTCTTCTCTCCTCTGTTGCTCCTATTGCTACATCTCTTCTCTTCCTATTACTTCTCTCCTCTTCTCTGCTTCTCAGTCTCTCTTTGTTGTATCGCACTTGTTTGAAAAAGGAAGACATTCTTTCAGGTTCTGTCCTTGTCTGTTCTTCTTTCATCATTGGTGCTGGCTATACAATCTCATTTTGGACTTTTGTTTCTGCCTCTAGTTTGGCTGCCATTCCTCTGGTAATCACTGCTTGGCTTACTGTTGCAGGATCCACACCTTTCTTCTATGCTTCCCTGGTACCAGCTCTAGTACCCACACTCAAAAAACTCCTGGCTTAGAGCATGCACGGCATAAATCCCACTTTGTCTGACACCAACTGTGATAGAGGTATAGTTCAGGAAGCATAGGCAAACCAGGAGAAGTTATAAAATTCGCAAGTAGCATTTTATTATTGCCAATAACAATAGAAATAAAAAAAAAGAAAGATGTACTGGATAGCTCTTCACAAAAGCAGTACAAAAAAGTCCATCTGAGAGTCTCGTTTCAGTTTAACTGTCAATATATCTCTCTCTCTAACTAAACAAAACATTGCTTTCTTTTTATAAGAGGTTTTCCTCTGGCAATTAAATTCTGCATCTTGTTCTTGTAAGTCTTATCTCCTGTTTTCATAAATGCAACAAGATTTTTCATTGACCTTCCTGTGAGCAGCCTGAAAGTACATTAGTCATCTTAGCAAGTGCATCAATTAAGACATCCTGTCCCAGGGCTAGTTTCCTGTTAATAATTCTGCAAAGCAAGCATGTGGAATCAAAATGCAGCTCAAGGTCAACCCCTTGTATTACAGATTGCTATGTTTAAAAGAAACCCAAATAGCTTTCTACATTATTTCAACAGTATCAATATATACATTGCAAATTAGGGATCGGTTTCGCATTCAGATTCATATATACCTTTTAACTACAGAAAGCAAGAGGAAAAGAAAAAATAAAACAGCAAGTGAAGGAAGGGAGATAGTGGGGAAATTGCGGGACCATCTGAGTGCTCATTTCCTAGGTGCTACATGGAAAATTTGATTATGCAATCAGACAGGCACAAGACAGACAAGTGACAGAATAGGAGAGGAGAGAACAGATCCTTGCTTTTAACTCTCTCTGCATAACAAATATGATCTGTCATCCCCCTGTACTCTAACTTTTCTCTCTCCATTTTGCTCTTCTCCCATACTCTAACCTTCCTCTCTCCCTATGCTCCCCCTCCTGCCTGTACTCTAATGTTCCTCTTTCTCTCTTCTCTCCCACTTCCCCTGCTGTGGAAAAGACATTCTCTGCCGCTCTGTTTCCCCCATCTGTAGTCTAAACTTCCTCTACTCCTCTGCTCTCCTTTCCACCTGTACTCCAACCTTCCTCTCTCACTCCACTCCACTCCCCCTCCTGCCTGTACACTAACATTCCTCTCTCCCTCCTCTCTTCCCCAAACTCTAACCTTTCTCTCTCCCTCTGCTTCCCTATCCATCTGTACTCTAACCTTCCTTTCTCCATCCGCTTCCCCTCCATGCCTGTCCTCTAACCTTCCTCTCTTCCTCTCCATCTCCTTCACTTCTTGTGCTAAAATCTTCCTTTGTCTTTCTGTTCCCCCTCCTGCAGTCTAACTTTCCTCTCTCCCTCCACTCCTCTCCCTCCCTCTGTACTCTTTCCTTCCTCTCTCTGTCCTCTTTCCCCCTTTTTTCCCCGAAGCCCCTACACTGTGAGCATAGTACTCACTCCTACTTCCCCTCCTATAGTCTAACCTTACTCTCTCCCTCCATTCCTGTCCCCTCCCCTGTGCTATAACCTACCTCTTTCCCTCTACTCCTTCCCCTACTACCAGTACTCAAATCTTCCTCGCTCACTCCTCTTCCCCCTCCCTTTTTTCCTGAAGCCCCTGCACTGTGAGCACATTGCTCACTCTTAGTTCCCCTGCTGCTGTCTATCCTTTCTCTCTTTCTGCTCTTGCCCCTCTCCCTGTACTTTAACCCTGCTCTCGCTTTCCTCTTTCTCCCTCCCTTTTTCCATGAAGCCCCTGAACTGTGAGCATGTTACTCACTCCTACTTCCCCTCCTGTAGTCTAACTTTCCTCTCTCCTTCTGCCCCACCCCATCCCCTGTACTCTTTCCGATAGCAACTTATCTAACTTCTCTCCCTGTACTGGAGGTCTGTAGGTCACACCAGTACAAACAGTTGCTCAGTTCCTCAACTCTAGGATGACCCACACAACATTTGTCCCGTAACCTTTCTCTCTCCCCCTCTCTTCCCCTCCACCTCCTGTAGTCAACCTTCCTCTCTCTCTCTCCTCCCTCTTCCCCTCCCTGTATGGTAACCTTTCTTTCTCCCTCTGCTCCTCCCCATACTCTAATCTTTGTCTCTCCTTCTGCTCTTCCCTCTGTTCTCTAACCTTCTGCTCTGCCTCTGCTTCCCCTTCTGCCTGTAGTGTAACCTTTCTTTCTCCCTTCTCTCTTCTCATCCACCTCCCGTAGCCTAACCTTCTCCTTCTCTCTCCATCTCTTGTGGTATAAACTTTCTCTCTCTCCTTCTTCTTGCCCCCTCCACCTTCTGTGGTACAACCTTCCTCTCTCCCCCCTTACCTCCTCTAAACTAGATGAATGGTGGTGGCAGAAGAAATCGGGGAGGCAATAACTGTACCCCACAGGCTGAAGCAATAGGTAGGGGGATCTGTAGGGGAGAGGAATCCCCTAGGGTGCAATGTAATATAGGAAGCAGGGTGATACTATCAGAGAGGAAGGGGTACAGAAATATTAAAAAGAGAGGGGTAAGGGGGCACAAAGGAAAAGGGGGAATGACAAGCAGAGTGCAGACAAAATCTGGAAGTCCATGTGTGTGAATGCTAGAAGTCTAGAAAATAAGATTCCAGATGTAGAGGCCATCCTAGTGGATGATGACCTGGATATAGTGGCCATTACTGAGTCAAGGCACACTGAAAACTGTGACTGGGACATGGCCATACCAGGTTACATGCCATTCAGGAAGGACAAGGTGGGAGTAAATGTAGGGGGTGTGGTGCTTTATGTGCAGGCAAGCATGGAGATATGGGAAATTCCAGGGGCCAAAGGTACTGTGGGTCACCCTGGAGTTGAGGAACACAGCCACTGTTTGCACTGGTTTGACATACAGACCTCCAGCACAGGGAGAGAAGTTAGATAGTACTGTTAGAAGCAACTAACAGATTACAGAAAAGGGAGGTGCTACTGGTGGGAGACTTCAATCCCGACTGTAGATTGAAGCCTCTCCAACTGTGCTTCAGCTAAGCAGGGACATCCAAGGCTCCTTGTGAGGGGGCATTCCTCAGGTAACTAGTCAGTGAGCCCACTCGTGATGGGGCAATAGTGGACCTGGTACTCACTAACACAGTTTTGAAGACATCAGGGTGGGAGACCACCTGGGGACCAGAGAACACCATACAGTGTGGTTCACTATAAGGATGGCTGTGGAACTGAGCCACACATGGGTGAGAGTCCTGGACTTTAGAAGGCAGATTTTATAAAGATGGGTGAATGCCTCAGGGATGAGCTGGCAGGGGGATGAGCTGGGGGGTGGAGGAACTGTGGGCTGAGCTAAAAGGGGGCCTAATAAAGGCAATAAATCTCTTCATTAAACAAGTGAGCAAAAGTAAGAGGAAAAATAAACCGCTATGGTTCTAGAAAGAGGTGGAGGAAAAGTAAAAGGCTAAAGGGTTGCATTCAGAAGAAACAGAAGACACAGAGGAAGGATGAGGGAGATGTATCAGGAAGCAGAGAGTAGGAAATGCAGTTAGGTGCACACCAAGACAGAATAGCCCAGGTGGTATCAAAGGGGCAAGACATTTTTAGGTATGTAAGTGAAGAGGAAGACCAAAGGAGGATTGTCAGGTTAAAAGGAAGGTGGGACTCTACAGAGGGCAGATATAGTCCCAATTCACAAAAGTGGCATTAGGGAGACTGGAAAATATTGGTCAGTCAGCTTGACATTGGTGGTGGAAAAGTTGATTAAAACACTACTGAAAGAAAAGATTGTGGAATATCTTGAAGCCAGCAGGTTACAGGACCCAAGGCAGCATGGATTCATAGGGGAAGGTTGGCAGTGGCAGCAGGGAGATGTCGTAGCAATAGGTCAGAATATCAATTTTTACCATGGGTACTTGGACCTACCTCGGGCCTTACCATGCGATTTTCAAAAATTCACATAAATAATTATAAAATTCAAGTATTATATTATCCCTATTATAATGGTTCTAGATAATGGTAAAAATGTTTCTGCCACACCAAGAAATATGAAAAATAAGTTTTATTAATTCCTATACACAAATTCTAAATATCCCTAATTTGCATAAATGTCAAGCATAATAAAAATAATGCAAACACAAAAGAATAAAGGTTTTAGAAAATCAAATAAAACAACACCATGAAAGAAACAAGAAACAAAAACAAAAAAACTATTTGCAGTTTGGATAACTTTGGCAAACAATTTTTTTTCTGTAAAAATATTTCAAATGGCTTTGTTCAGTTATTATGTTGACTTTTCTTTGTAACTTGTTGAAATATTTTTTCTCATGCAAGACTGTTTGTCTCTTAATTAAACTCAAGCTAAATTATATCCCAAGATTTTGTAATTAAAGTAAGTTTACTCTATTACCTGTGTTGCCGCCCCAGATAATGGTAACAAAAGGTAATTGGGCTGACAGTATAGCCTAGAGGTTAAAATAATGAGCTGTGAATGTGCTTGGTACATCCAGCAGGCAGTACCGGGTAACAGGTTACCAGGTAACAAAGGCAATTGGGCTGGCAGTATAGCCTAGAGGTTAGATGTAAGAGCTGTGAATGAGCTTGGTATATCCAGCAGACCAGAACTTGATTTGGTTCTTACAACCTCCACTTGCATACTGTGACTCTAAGCAAGTCACTTAACCTCCCAGTGCTCTCAGGTTGCCCCGAAAACAGGCACTTGTGCCTAGTGGGCCTTACCTGTTACAAAAAAAAAAAAAAATAAACCAAATTAAAATATTACAAATTTAAATATTACATAAACTTCTGGTTTTTGTAGAGTTGTGGTCTTCTTTCCTTTTAACTTTAAAAATCCTGGCGAGAATTTCTACTTCTGAATGATATAAGTTCTTTAGTAGCTGACTTTGTTGTAGTCTTTGTCCTTTTCCTTTCTCACCCTTAAACACGGACTTTGAACTCTTCTGGCATCAGTTCAGCAGTGCAGACTGGCTCCTCCTGGCTTAGACGTCATGAATCATCAAAAGTCACTTACTCGGATTTTGGCGGGAAAACCAAGCAACAGGATACCAACAGTTCAGCAGCACAACAGTAGATTCATTCAGCATCTCAGTTGTTTGCAGAAAATTATTTCCTTGTGGACAGCAACATTCTTTTTGGTAACAGGATTTTATGACTGTTTCTGTTTTTCAGTTAATTTCCATTTGAATCCAGGACCTTGGACTCATCTGTTTTCAAACAGCACTGTAGACTTGCTTTGGCTAATGAAATTAACAGTTAGTCTCTGTCCGTGCTTTGCTTTAGTAGAAATTTTTAAAATATTACTTCAGTCTGGATGTCCAGTACTTAGACCACAGGCTTTGCTACATCCAATGTTGGAAAAAGTCCTTTTGTAACAAGCTATATTCTTAGCTGTTTTTTGTCGTCATTTTGTGTCTCCTTCCAGGCTTTGAACCTTTGCACCTCTGGTGTGAGCTCATCAATGGCTTAACCAAATGCTGGTCCAGGATATTCAAGACAGGCGTGGCTTCAGGCTTTCTGCCAGGTAGAAATCTTAAAACTCAGTCAACTGGCATAGATCCTTACAGCTCGAAGATTTTTGAAATTCTGGGTGGACCTTGCAGGGTTTAGCTTTATTCCCTTGGATCCAGGGTGACATCATCGCCAGTTCTGATTGGTCCTTGCAGATGGTATAGGTGTGGCTTCCACTTCTCCCAAGAACTATTTTTTTAAAGTCTCTAGCTTAGAACAGATTTTCTGTTTAAAAGCATTTTTCTCTTTTGCATCCAGCGGCATTTTGACACAGACTTAAAACTTAAATTTTCTTGCCCAGCTAGAAATCTGGATTATTTGGTTACCAAGCATGATAGAGTCAGTTTTAATATGAAACCCATGGTTTATACAATGTTTTATAAAACTTGTTTTTCTGTAGATATCTTAAAAATGCTTATAGAAACAATCTATATTTTTGCAGTTCAAATGATATGTTTCTGTCTTAGCTACTATGTTCACAGAGTTTATAAAGTTGAAAAACTTCCTTCTGAGGACAAATCACTTTGAACTCAATAAAGCAGGGAGTAATGTTCTTTGTGGCTTTGGAAGAAACCTTTCACACTAAGCAACATCTTCTTGCATTCAGGCACCTAATTAAGAATCATGTATCTTATATATATATTATAGCTAAAGGGTCTGACATTTGGCATGCATAGTGTTTGAAAAATGGTTGTCAAGTATAATGATATTTGGATGAAGGCTGAGAAGTTATAGGGTCTCAAATCTGGCGGTTTTGTACCCATGCAAAAATGTCTGAACATTTTTCTATGATTACAATTTTCCCACCTTTGGAGCTAGATAATTATAAATGTATATGCATACTTTCTTGAAAGAGTCATATACACTGCTAAATAGAGAGGTAATTGTTTGTAGAAACTGTAAGTTGCAGGAATTCAAAATTTCACAACTTAATGTTTTGTTAAATTGTGTGAAAATGTTCAAAATATTTGAATGTTTATAGCTCCACTGCTATTGCAGGTATACACTCAGGATGTGGCATGCATACCAAAGTAAATATGTCCCAGAATCTAATTAAGCTTCATAAATTTGGTTTAGTATGTTACCATTTATTGTGTATACTTTAGAAATTAATAATTGGCAACATTTGCTCACAAATTCATGGGCGCATAACAGGAAATGACACTAGGGCCGGATATTCAGAAGGGTTGCGCATGGAGCAACAGTATTGCACCATGCACAACCACTGATGTGCCCGGCATGATATTCAAACGGGGATTGTGCCTGGCAGAAATCGATGTGCCAGAAGCGCATCAGCGGTAATGTATATGGCGCAGGTAGGCGTGCCCAGCCGCCTCCACATCCGGTATTCAGCCCAGGATGTGCTGAATCATGCATAGCCAACCCCTACTTGCGCTGCACAGGTAAACCAAAAAAAAGGAACACGGCTGGCTACTCACGGATGAGCTCGCCGTGATTGCAGGGCGCAATCGGCAGCTGCCACCTGTGGGTACCACCCAGCTCCGCTGCACCTTCGTGCGACGCGCCCCATGCCCGATCACCAGCATAAGATGAAATTTAAACTCATCCTATATCCCTGGTGGTCCAGTGGACCACTAGCAGCCCGATCGCGGGCATAAGATGTAATTTAAATTAGGTCTATATCCTGGTGGTCCAGTGGACCGCTTCAGCCCGATCGCGGGCATAAGATGAAATTTAAATTCGTCCTATATCCCTGGTGGTCCAGTGGACCGCTTGCAGCCTGATCGCGGGCATAAGATGAAATTTAAACTCGTCCTATATCTCTGGTGGTCCAGTGGACTGCTTGCAGCACGATCGCGGGCATAAGATGTAATTTAAACTCGTCCTATATCCCTGGTGGTCCAGTGGACCGCTTGCAGCACGATCGTGGGCATAAGATGTAATTTAAACTCGTCCTATATCCCTGGTGGTCCAGTGGACCGCTCGCAGCCGATCAGCGGGCATGCGTAATAATAAGGAATTGCTCCGCCGGTACCCCCTCCCACCGCCCACTGAGCCCACTGCCTCGCTCCCCAGTCAGCGGCGGGCCTTCCACCACCCTGCCACCCGCCGCCCACCAGACTGACAGTGTGCAGTGCGGCTGTACGCCCATTGGTCCACAGCGTGAGCCAATGGGCGTGCAGCCCGTACCGTACTATGCAGGGATTGGGCTGCGAGCGGTCCACTGGACCACCAGGGATACAGGACGAGTTTAAATTACATCTTATGCCTGTGATCGGGCTGCAAGCAGTCCACTGGACCACCAGGGATATGGAACAGTTAAATATGATACTTAAGCCCATAATCAGGTGTGAAGCGGTCCACTGGACCACCAGGGATATTGGACGAGTTTAAATTTCATCTTATGCCCGCGATCAGGCTGCAAGCGGTCCACTGGACCACCAGGGATACAGGACGAGTTTAAATTACATCTTGTGCCCACGATCGGGCTGCAAGCGGTCCACTGGACCACTAGGGATATAAAACGAGTTTAAATTACATCTTATGCCCACGATCGGGCTGCAAGCAGTCCACTGAACCACCAGGGATATAGGACGAGTTTAAATTACATCTTATGCCCACTATCGGGCTGCAAGCAGTCCACTGGACCACCAGGGATATGGAACAGTTAAATATGATACTTAAGCCCATGATCGGGCGTGAAGCGGTCCACTGGACCACCAGGGATATTGGATGATTTATTACATCTACATATGCCCGCAATTGGGCAGAGGGGCGCATTGCCGCGCTGTGCAGGAGGCGTCAGTCTCCGACGGCTGCTGCTTGTCACGGCACCAGGTGCAATCGCCGATTAGGCGACCTGCATGGACCAAACTGACTGCAAATACTAAATGTGATCACACCATGGCTTTATACATGGGAGTGTCATGTCACCATCCTTACTTGTAATATTCTAAAAATATAACTAAAAATGTTGTTGCATTTAGCTACTGCATTATCTCAATGTGTACTTTGTTTTAAGTAATTGGAAACATAAATACCCAGGTCTTTCTCACATTCAGAAGCAGCGATGGCCCTAGGTACACCTTGGTATTACTGGAATTGCTTTGTGTGTTCTTTTATTGTATCTCACCTGTAATGTTCTCCATTGTTGTACTCCACCACCAATTGTTGTCTACCCTCCCTGCGACGAGGTGTCTTTGTAAATGACTGTTTGACTCAAAGGTTGTAAATCTGAATTATGAAATAAATAAAATAAATAGGTATTCCAGGGCCCTGTATGGACCTTCTTGATGGGGCCCCATATCAGAAATCGCCAAGCCCCCAAGGAACATCTTCATCCCTATCATGGCCTCCCTGTAGCTTCATTTTCAACTAGTTGTGTGCCATTTTTGCGCTTCACTTAAATTAGTACATACAGGATCAGGAAGAAGGAGACCAACTGGACAGCTGAGCTTTTTTTTGGGGGGGGGGCTCTGCTCTTGGAGCCCTGTGCAAATGCACAGTTTGCAAACCCCCTAAGGCTGGCTCTGTTCAGAAGCCCTCAAGATGGTTCCTCCTAAGTAATATTTTGCTCTCTTATTTTTGTGCATAAAGTCCATCACAATGCATTTTTCCAGGTTGAAACTCATTTTATGCTGCACTGACCGCCTAGACAGTTCATCCAGCTCTGACTGAACAATGCCATTTCTTCATCACTATCCACTATGTGCCCTAGCATTGCGTCATCATCAGATTTTTAACCCATCCCCTTTTTGACGTAGACATACTGGATATAGAGATATTACATAGACTATGCCCAACTACAGAACTTTGAAGGACACTGCTGGTGACATACACTCGCTCCAAATTGTGACCATTGAGTCTCATAATTTGTGACTTGCTACTCAGCCAGGACTTGACCCATATAATGGACTGGAATTTCAACACCCTGGAAAATCCAGTCGCTGAAGGAAAAACTCAGTGCAAGTGTGTTGCCACGAATGGAGCTGTAGTTTTTTCCGCAGCTATGGTATTCTCAAAAGTGGAGCCGGTTTATGGCCGGCCCCATCATTGACAGCAGCTTTCGCTGTTTTTTCCCACAGCTGCAGAAAGATGTTATGGCCGCTGGGACCAGGCGTAACATCTCCTGCAGCTGCGGGGGACTGAGAATGCAAACCTCCACAGCTGCGGAGATTTCAGTCTGCAGCTGGAGTCATGGAGTGGGGCTTAATCCCAGAACATTTTACAAATGTGGCTCTACGAGTTTACTATTCAGCTTGACGTCAATAAGACTCTGGATAAGCTCAGCATGTGGCACAGTATCAAAAACCTTGTTAAACTCTAGCAAGCATCATGACCCTGCAGTGCCCCTCCAACACTCCTGTGACAGTGATGCCCAGCATCATGCTCCATCATGAATCCTCTTACCTGCACTAGCATCATGGCCCTGCATTGCTCCTCCAACACTCCTGTGACAGTGATGCCCAGCATCCTGCTCCATCATGAATCACCTTACCTGCACTAGCATCATGGTCCTGCAATACCCCTCCAACACTCCTGTGACAGTGCTTCCCAGCATCTTGCTCCATCAGGAATCCCTTACCTGCACTAGTATCATTGCCATGCAATACCCCTCCAACACTCCAGTGACAGTGATGCCCAGCAACATGCTGCATCATGAATCACCTTATCTGCACTAGCATCATGGCCCTACAATGCCCCTACAACACTCCTGCGACAGTGATGCCCAGCATCATGCTCCATAATGAATCACCTTACCTGCACTAGCATCATGGCCCTGCGATCCCCCTCCAACACTCCTGCGACAGTGATACCCAGCATCATGTTCCATCATTAATCCCCTTACCTGCACTAGCATCATGGCCTCGATCCCTCTCCAACTCTCCTGTGACTGTGATGCCCAGCATCATGCTCCATCATGAACCACCTTACCTGCACTAGCATCACAGCCCGCAATGCCCTCCAACACTCCAGTGACAGTGCTTCCCAGCATCTTGCTCCATCAGGAATCCCTTACCTGCACTAGTATCATTGCCATGCAATACCTCTCTCAACACTCCTGTGACAGTGATGCCCAGCATCCTGCTCCATTATGAATTACCTTACCTGCACTAGCATCATGGCCGTGCAATACCCGTCCAACACTCCTGTGACAGTGATGTTAGCATCCTGCTCCATCATGAATCCCCTTATCTGCACTAGCATCATGGCCCTGCAATGCCCCTCCAACACTCCTGTGACAGTGATGCCCAGCGTCATACTCCATCATGAATCACCCTACCTCCACTAGCATCATGGCCGTGCAATACCTGTCCAACACTCCTGTGACAGTGATGCCCTGCATCCTGCTTCATCATGACTAAAGAAATCCAGATACTTCTGCCACAATGGCCTAAGTGACAACTAATTGTAAGGCTTGACACTTGGCATCACTTGGTGCCACTGTTTTCAAACAGTAAAAATATACATTATTATCTACAGGGTTGTTAAAGCGTCAGCAGGTGGCACTGTACAGAAACAATGCTGCACGTGTAAGCACTTCCACAAGTCATTATCAGTGAGCTTCAATGGTTAGCTGGCATAGTGCAAGAATTCAGGCTAGTGCATGGTGATGTCCAAGACTATTCTTCATGGTTCATCACTCAAGACAGTGACCTGACACTTGGCACCACTATGCTTTTACTATGGAGCCTCCTATGACTACTGTAGCTTATTGCCACTTTACCCAGTCTTTACCTTCCCCTACAATGGAAACGCAAGTGTATTACTGGGCAAAATGTATGGACATGGCTTTGGCAAAAGTATAGATACATGGATACCTATAATGTAATGGCAGAAGGGGACCTCAAGGTCCATCTAGTCTGCCCAGGATTTGCAGTTTGCTGTCCCTTCCCTGGTTACCCTGTTTGGGTAATGATGCCCTTGTTTCTGTCCCATGGTTGCTTGAATCCTCCTACAGTTGAAACCCCAACTGCTTCTGGGTGGCAGGCTGTTCCAGGCATCTACTGCTCTTTCTGTGAAGAAAAATTTCTGATGTTTGTCCGAACTTGCCCCTTGTAGTCTGAGGTCATGTCCCGTGCTCTGCCGCTTTCCTTGATATGGAAAAGTTAATTTACCTGAACTTTGTTTATATCCTTGATGGATTTGAAAGTCTCTATCATGTCTCCCTTGTGGGAAAAATTGTATTCTGCCAGTCTGATAACCCTGGTGGAGGGATGCCTTTCCTATCTTTCTTCTTTTCCTACTCTAATCTGTTGTGCAACAGTACCTCACATGCTATACTTTACCCTTTTCTGCCTCTGGCATAGGTTGCCACCTATGTCAGTCTTTTCTATTTCTTACTAAATCTTTTTCCTTCTGCCTTTATTTCTAGTTTCTATATTCATCCCTCACCAAGAACTCCCAAAATAATGCACCAGGCTAAGGACAGCTGGCAAGAATGAAATAAGGTGCATCTATGGCCTTTAATGCCAAAAGTGCCTTTAAGTGTATAAAGTGCTGGTTGAATAAAGTGCATTTTTTAAATACAGTGCATAGAGTGCATTGTGTGCCATATTATGAGTTTGAAGTGCTTAATTAAGTCAATGCTTATGCCATTTTTATGTTGCTTGCACGCATGTGCAAGAAACATAGTGCCATCATCGGAGATTTCGGAGGTGTGTCACCTCCTCCTCCAATTCAGTCAGTGAGCTGGCAGGCGCGGCCCCTGGCCAATGCATTTTTGGAGCTGTCTGTAACACGCTCAAAATGCAGTGGCATAATTGAAAGGGGAGCTACGCTTCAGTGAGCAACGAGGCGGTTGCAGCTCCCCTCACATGCAGACGCAAGGCTTCGCGACGCATTGTGTAGCCGACGGGTGCCCAATCCCCGCCGGGCTGAGCCGCGCCGTCCCCCTCCCAGTAGTTGGTGCCACTCTGGGAGCCCACCCCAGCGTGGCAATCAGTCCTTTGGCCGACGGGTGCCCAATCCCCGTCCGGCTGAATAGTCCCCGTCCTTGTGCCACTGGAGCCCACCCCAGCATGGCAAACGTCCCACGATGTCTTTTTTTTTTTTAACCTATAAAACAAAACGGTCCCGCCGGCACGCCTCCCTACCCCCACAACCCGCACCCACCCACCGCGCACTCCAGTTCCCCACACCCCTCCCCATACCTCCGGACTCCAGCGGACGATCTTCGTGGACGGGAACACGCCTGCACTCTTCAAAGCCGACGCGAACTGAGGAAATGCCGTAAGCTGTATAATGGGCTAGATGGGGGGTGGTTCAACTTTATTGCATATCTTAGGCATTTTGGGAATTGTTGCCAAATTTTCAACATGGGTTTTGGACCCTTCTCATGAATGATGTCACTGTCATGGAGCGTTATTCGGGCCCGAGGGTGATTTCGCGCGGTGACTCGCGGTGACTTCAAAATCACCCTTCGGGCCGGCTACTGCCATGACGGTGACATCATTCATGAGAAGGGTCCAAAACCCCATGTTGAAAATTTGGTCCAAAAATTCCAAAAATGACTGTTTAGAGGCGTGTTTGCGTAGTTCCCACGCAGGCTCGTAATTTCGCTAAATTTCAATATTTTTACTCCAGATTTTCAACATTGCCATTTTACCACACCTTCTTATGAGTAGTATAGCTGTCATTTTTCACATCTCACCCAAAATGTGTTTCCGCCCTTGTAGCGCAGAATGGCGCAGTCGGTGTGCGAAACCAATGTATGGGACAAATTAAGAAAATCACAGTGACACTGTTCATGAGCAGAGGTCTTAAAATGGCTATGTTGAAAATTTAGTGAAAAATTCTAAAATTACTGTTTTACTTGTTATGCTATGCAGTTCCTACGCAGGCTCGTAAGTTCACAAATTTTCAATATTTTCACCCAGATTTTAACATTGCCATTTTACCACACCTCCTCATGAACAATAGCTGTCATTTTTCACATCCTGCCCAAAACATGTTTCAGCCCATGTAGCGCAATGGCGCAGTCGGTGTGCGAACTCAGTGTATGGGACACATTAAGAAAATCACAGTGTCACTGTTCATGAGCAGAGATCTTAAAATGGCAATGTTGAAAATTTGGTGAAAGAATTCCTAAAAATGACTGTTTTACGAGTGTGCGTTGCACAGTTCCCACGCATGCTCGTAGGTTTGCGAATTTTCAGTATTTCCACTCCAGATTTTCAACATTGCCATTTTACCACACCTCCTTATGAGCAGTACAGCTGTCATTTTTCACATCCTGCCCAAAACGTGTTTCCGCCCATGTAGCGCGCAATGGCGGAGTCGGTGTGCAAACTCAATGTATGGGACACATTAACAAAATCACACTGACACTGTTCACGAGCAGAGGTCTTAAAATGGCTATGTTGAACATTTCGTGAAAAATTTCCTAACAAGGACTGTTTTACGAGCGTGCGTTGCGCAGTTCCTACGCACGCTCGTAAGTTCGCAAATTTTCAATATTTGCACTCCAATGACTTCCAAATACCTAAACAGCACATAGAAGCAAGCAACATTCGGCATTGACAAATGCTTGTTTATATATATGGTGCAGGAACTGTTTGAACTGAGCGGCAAACTTTAACTTTTACTGTTTCTCGGTTTCTGTTTAACTAATTACTGATGCCCCTGTAGTATTAGGACTCCCCGCTGCTGGTTTTGTATAAAACATGCTGTAGAATTGTGCCAACTAGTTGTGGAGGAGTCTGTGGCATGTGTGCAGCCAGTCCAGGCTGCTAGAGAGGCAGGCTTCCCCGCGTAATCTGTGCACTCTGAAAAGCAAGAGCTTGAAAATAAAAAGGGACTATGCTTTCCCTGGATATAAAAGCTACAGCTCAGTATAAAAAGAAATAAAAAAGGGCTTACCAAGGCTATGCAGAGCCCCAAAGCAGTGCGGCTAGATAATGAATGATTGTCTAGCAGTCTGCCGTTCTGCTACAACATAGAAAACAAATGATTTAAAGGGACAGGGATGTCCCTATGTATGTGGAAATGCTATACAGTTGAAGTAGCCCTCAGAATGGGAGAGGGCTGTGAGATAAACTAAACACAATAAAGAAATTAAACAAATGAAAGACTAAAGAGACACTTCAGGTCTCTAAAAGAGCACCATTATGTGTAGAGCCCCAAGGTATAAATTAAAAGGCTAGTGTCCATATACTATAACAATACGCACAGGTATAAATGAAATAAATGTTTGCACTGTTGGCTTATATAAAAAAAAAGGTCCTGACCTGTTAGCAAGACCTCAGGAAGGGGATTTCCTATAGAGGGACTTCCCATAAGTAAAACCTCATTATGTAATAGAGGAGTAGTTTCCCTATTTTTGGACCATTCTAGAGCTAATTGGATGTTATGGGAGGGACTTTCCCATAAATGGGACGGCTACATAAGCCCTCCTCAAACACCAAGAGTCAGATTAGCTGCATAGCCAGTTTTACTTACCTGAAGGAAGGTAAGCAGAAGGACCTATGCCTGAACAGGAATTTATCTCTAACAGCAGGAAAGCTGATGAATTGTTTTTGAGATACCTGATGTAAGGTGAAATAGCCTTGAGCTGTTGTTTATTTTCTTGTTCTATTTGAACTGTTTTATTTATATTTATTTATTTTTTAATTTTTGTTTGAAATAAAACACACTGCGGGTGTGTTGTACCCTATTACTGTGTCCAGTGTTATCTTTATATCCATGTACCTGCGTCACTCCTCTGTCTTCTTTTCCAGCGAGTACATGTTTAGCTCCTTCCGTCTCTCCTCATATGCCCTCTGGTGCAACCCCTGAATCATCTTTGTTGCCCTTCTCTGCACTGTCTCCAGCCTGTCTACTTCCTTTCAGAGGTGTGGTCTCTAGAGCTGCACCCCGTACTCCAGGTGGGGTCTGACCAGTGCCTGTATAGCGGCAGGACTGCCTCTTTTCTTCTACTAGTGATCCCCCACTGATGCAACCCAACATGCCCCCCGCCTTTAGAGTACTGTCTACCCACCTTCAGATTGTCTGTTATCATGATCCCCAGATCGTGTTCTTCACTAGTTTTTGCTAATCCCCCTCTCCAGATAATAGTCAGTTTTTGGGTTGTTCCATCCTAGCTGCATAACCTTGCATTTATTTGCATTGTATTTCAGTTGCCATGCTGTGACCATTGTTCCAGTTTGTCTAGATCTGATTTCATTCTTTCTACTCCTTCTGTTCGTCCACTCAGTTACATATTTTTTGTCATCTGCAAAGAGACACACCTTTCCTCGAGCTCTACTGCAATGTCGGCTATAAATATGTTGCAAAGTAAAGGCCCAAATACGAAGCCCTGGTTACCCCTTGTTCTTTGGATAACACACCGTCTACCTGCACCCTGTGTCCTATCGCATAGCCAGTTTTTTGCCCACCTTACTACTTTCTGACCCACCTCCATGTACTCCAATTTCTTTACCATCCTTCTGTGGGGTACCAAGTCAAAGGCTTTACTAAAATCAAGGTAGATCACATCAATTGCCCTCCCCCCTTTTTGTCTACAGCTCTGGTTACCCAGTCGAAGAAATTGATTAGGTTTGTTTGGCATGATCTACCTGATGCAAACCCATGTTCTCTATGGTCCTGTTGCCCACTAGGTCTCAGGAATGCAATCATTCTTTGTTTAAGTAATGATTCCATCACTTTCCCTACCACTGATGTAAGACTCACTGAGTGGTAGTTTCCTGTTTCCTCTCGGCACCCAGCTTTGTGTAGAGGTACCACTGTTGCCCTTCTCCAGTCCTTGGGGACTTCTCCACTTTCCAGTGATTCAGTGAAGAGTTCCGCTTGGGGTTTTGCCAGTTGGTTACTCAGCTCCTTCAGATCCAGAAGCAAATGATTTGATACCTTTTAATGGACCAACATAGATGTAACAACAAGAACAAAGTGCTCTAGCTTTCGGACCAACCAGTCCTTCTTCAGAAGCTCATGGCAGTTGTTTAGAAAATACAATACTTATAACAGCTAGATAATGCAGAGAAAAACAGAAAAAAAAACAAAAAAAACAGAAGATGATGTCAGAGAAGTTTAACAGTACAATACTGTCCTTAGTCCGAAAGAACCTTGGGTTCAGATGTGCTTGGTGCAACACACATACAAGGAATTCTACTGCATATAAATTTAATTGACATAAGATAACACTGCTGAAGCAGATAACTCCCAAATCAAGCCATGAGTGTCACAGTTAGTATAAGGATGTGATTACTAAAGGCAACCCCACCTAGCTTAAAGACAAACTAAGATAGTTATAGGGCTCATGAAATTACAATGTATGCATTAAAGACAAGAATTACCAGTAAAGTTGTCTCCTAAAGCTCCTTCAGGATTCTTGGGTGCATGTTGTCTGGCCCCATAGTTTTATCTGATTTCAGGTTGTTTAACGCATCTAGGATTAATAATAATAATAATAATACGTTTATTTATATAGCGCCTTTCAGCATACCAAGGCGCTGAACATATTAAAACCACAACATCAATCACAAGCCAATAACACATATAAATAAATACATATCATATTAACAACCATTATTAAAATCAATTAATAAATACAAATAAAAATTCAACAGAATAAAATTACTTAAACATCCAAAATGGTCAAGCATCCAAAAATGCCATTTGCCACAAATAAGTTTTCAGATTTGTCTTGAATTCCTCCACGGAGTGCACTCCGTAACTGGCATGGTAGAGAATTCCAGAGAGGGAGCAAATGAAAAAGCTCTACTGCCAGAAGATTTTAAACTCACTCTGGAACCTCTAGCAACCCCTCATCGGCCGAGCGGAGCGATCGGCCAGGGTAGTAAGGCACCAGAAGTTCTTTCAAATAGGCCTCTACAGCCTCTGTGAAGGGGCTTGTATCGACCCCTGTAGTTAGGGAGCTGTTTTGCTGCATTTCTGGTCCGTATCCATCTTTTTCCTGAGTAAACACTGAGCAGAAATATTTATTTAGGACCTCTGCCTTTTCACGCTACCCTTCCACTATGGCTCCTTCTTCTGTGGCTAATCTTACTATACCCCCCTTAGTTTTCCTTCTTTCTTTCTTTTATATACCTAAAAAAGGTCTTATCACCTTTTTGGCCCCTTTGGCAGTTTTGAGCTGTGGTTGGGCTTTAGCACCCTTATCCTTGTTCCTCGTCCTTTAATTTCTGTTTGTAATTTTCTTTGTCTTCTTCCTCGTTCATCACTTTGAACTGTTTATAGGCCGCCGTTTTTCTTTACAATGGTTGCTACCTCCTTGGAATACCATAGCGGCTTTCTTTTCTTCATAGCCTTGCTTATTTTCTTGGTGTATGGGACCTGCAAATGGGTGGGGTGGGGACCACTAGACACCAGGGATTTCTTTTATACATTTCACAATTTCACAAAAGCTCATGAAATGCAACTTTACTTAATGGTATTATTTTGGAATCTTTGGCTGCTTATAATGGGTCAGCCTTTGAACAAAAGATTAGAGTTGACATATGCATAGCCTCTTTCTTTTCCCATATTGGTGTTTCTTCAGGCCAGCAGTTCATCTCTCAGGGACATTCGCTGTTCCTAGGGATATACCAGATCAGGCTGCCATCATTCAGTTGGCTACTGGGTTTTCTCCAACATATTTTCCTTCCATCCACCCTTGTGGGCATTTTCTCTGTCAGCCTTTCATGGCAAAGCTTTTCCTGCAGCAGGAGCAAGCTCATTGGCCCAGCCACAGGGGTGCGGTGTTAGTGGAACCCATCACCAACCCTCCCCGACTGAAATGCACTGTCTTGCTTATGGCCTGTCTCCCCATGTGACTTCCTGATGTATAACATAAATTCCTTGGTGCCTAGTGCCCCCCCACCTGCCAATTGTGGGCCCAATGTATAAAAAACAAATCCCTGGTGTCTAGTGGTCCCCCGACCCACCATTTGTGGGTCCCATGTAAAAAAATAAAACTCTTCCTGGTGTCTAGTGGTTCCCCCCACCCATCGATCGCTGCACAAAAAAAAGGTATAATTCATTGGTGTCTAGTGGACCCCCCTACCTATCCACAATCTCCTTAATTAAAAAGAGCAGTCCATTGACTCCTTCCACATTATCCCCTGGTGTCCAGTGGACCTCCCTTCACATCCCCGATCCCCTGTAAAAAGTGCAAACATTTATTTCATTTATACATGTGCTGCATTTGCGATCTCCACCCCCCCTCCCCAACAGGTAGTCCCCAATCACCCTGCTACCACCCCTACACATTGACAGACCACTGGCACAGCCCTTCTCCTCTCCACACAGTCAGCGTCCCACTGAGCTGTCAATGAATGAGTGCATGCTTTGAGCTCATTCATTGCCAGCTCAGTGAGCTGCTGGCTTTGGAGGAGAGAAGAGGCACATAAATAGCCCGCTCAGAGTGGGGAGCTGGGCGGAGTAATTGTCAGGGTGGGGGGATGGGGTCTACTAGACACCAGGGAATGGGAATTTTTTTTTACAGGGGATTGGGGATAGGGAGAGGGGTCCAATAGACACCAGGGAAGAATGTGGATGAGTCGATGGACTGCCTTTTTTTATTAAGGGGATCAGATAGGGAGAGGGGCCACTAGACACCAGGGACTTATAACTTTTTTTGTGCCATGATTGGTGGGTGGAGGGGACCACTAGACACCAGGGAGGTTGTGTTTTACACGGGACCTGTGATCAGCCAGTGGGGGACCACTAGACACCAGGGGTTTCTTGTTTTTACATTGGGCCCATAATCGGCAGGTGGGGGGCCACTAGTCACCAGGGAATTTATGTTATACATTGGGTCACGTGGGTGGGGGAGCACTAGAAACCAAGGAGGGAACTATATTTTACTTCAGCCCAATGATCGGTTGGGGGAGTGTGGAGGTTTTGGGATAACAGATGAACCAGACACAAACTTAAAGTTCAACACACAGTCTCTGTGTGATGTTTATTCAAAATACAGAAGATAACCTTAAGCAATGGCATATCCCTTCTTCAGTACATCAGTTTGCAGCAACAGACTGTAGGTCTGATTCTAGAAGGGGCGCAAGTTGACGCTGAATGCAACTTGTGTCACCCGAACTGCCACAATGACCCTGTACCCCTATTCTAGAAGGGCAGGGTCTCTGCAGCAAAGTCCCATGACTTCCGACATGCGGCCAGGTATGCCAAACTGCGGTGCAGCTGGCGAGCATGTCACAAGCCCAACAGCAGGGTGTAGCTGTCAACCCTCGCCTGTGCCCGACCCTGAGTCGCCAGCCAAATGTGGCATATACCCAGGGAATCCCTGGTGGACTAGTGCCCCTCATCACTGTTACACAGATACATATCCCCTATACCCTGGTAGTCTACAGCCCCCCAAACTATATATAATAAATATTGTTATCCTTATCCCTGGTAGTCTAGCAGCCCCATACTGTATGAAATATGTATTGTTCACCTAATCCCTGGTAGTCTAGCAGCCCCCGTACTGTATAAATTAAATATTGTTCACCCAATCCCTGGTAGTCTAGCGACCCCGTGCTATATAAATTAAATATTGTTAACCCAATCCCTGGTAGTCTGGCGACCCCGTACTTTATAAATTAAATATTGTTCACCCAATCCTGGTAGTCAACAGCCCCCGTGCTGTATAAATTAAATATTGTTCACCCAATCCCGGTGAATCTAGCGGCCCCAAAACATCATCAAATAAATAATGATCACAATTCTTTGGCAGTCTGATGACCTCACCCCCCACCCAGCCATGCCAGCCCATAGCACCCCCACACGTCCCCAGAGACTGGCACAGCCCACCTCTCACCTCCATGGCCAGCCGCTGACTGAGTGTAGGGATAGCGCTATTAGAAAGACACACTCAGAAATGAATTTCTGAGTGCGGCTTTACAGTGAGCATTCATCCTGCACTCAGTCGGGCCGGCAACCAGAGGTGAAGTGAGCTGTGCCAGTCGCTGGCTGTGACGGTAGGGAGAACAGTGGGCGCTGGCTGGAGAGCTACCAGACCACCGAGGAACTGGTGATCATTACTTTTGATGATGTTCTAGGGCCGCGGACTACGGGATTATGGTGAACAATATTTAGTTTATAATAGTATGGGAAGCGTAGACTACCAGGGATTAGGTGCACAATATTTATTTCATACAGTGCGGGGCTATAGATTACCAGGGATAGGGAGAAAATACATATTTCATACAGTACTGGGGCAGCCTTGATTACCAGGGAATCGAGGGGTACATTATGTATACATTGATGGGGAGCACTAGACTACCAGGGCAGGCTTTTTGCCACATTTGCAACTGGCGACTCACGGCTCAGGGCATGGGTGAGGGGATGGCTCAGGTGAGGGATGGCAATGCCACCCTGCGGGACTTCTGCAAATGGGTGTTTCGGGGGTATGAGTAGCCCTGTGGGGTCCCACTGGGGTTTGCTGGGCATGTGAGGGTGGGAAACTGTGCACTGACCACTGGACAGCCAACGGGTCTACAGGTCCCCGGGGGCATCCGTAAGTTATAGTAGCTAAATGCTGGTGTAACTTATGTTGCCGTTCTCCTCGGGGCTCTTGTAGATTCCCAATGTGGGGACTTTGTGGCTGCCCTTCTAGAATGGGGGCACAACTACTGCTGTAAACCCCTAGAACCATGTTGCAGGGGTTTATCTTGATGTAACTGCTGTTTTGGGGCAAGTGGCTGCGACATGTCGTAGACCACTTTGTAGGCAATGCGGATGTCACAACTGCTGGCGTGGTTGCTATGCGCCATTCTACTTGGCACAACTGCTGTTATGCCAGGCATAAACCCTTCTAGAATCTGTCCCCTATGTATATCCTTTCTCCATGACTTAGCCAGCACCTACTGACACTGATCTCTGATCTAACTTAGCCGTTGAAATTCAGCCTCCACCCTCTGTGGACCCTGTTTGCTTGGATAGCGGGGCTCAAATAAAAAAAAGCTAAAAAAAGAACTTCAGTGCAGAAGCACTGAAACGAGGGTTACCACAAAGGGCATTGACAATAAGCCAGATTTCAAAGAAACACATCACACATACTTCCCTAATGGAAAGCATCATGGGATATATGCAAATCAGCATGACATTCAGATTGTCTCAGTTTACAGCAATTTACATGCATTTTAAATAGCACAACTAACTTTATTTTATAATACAGTCAACTAGTACTTTTTATCTTTATCAAAAACACATAGTGCCATGGTATTTTCAACATTTACAGGTTTCATAAACATAAGGTATATACATTAAGGTATTTTATGACATAGTAGTGCTATTACATACTAAATTCAACAATGATAAACACAACCTGTTGTTTTACATCTGCTCAGAGATCACCACAATAACCTCCCTGTACAAGGACGTGAGAGGGAAAAGGAAAATTAAATAGGACACTATAGCATAGTCAAGAAAGGGAAGGGGTGCCCATAAGTGGCCAACTTTATGGACTAGAAATAGTAAAGGATAGATTAGGCTAAGAAATAGAAGAACTGTTGCAACAGATTTAAGAAAAGGTCTGTCCTCAAGAGTGGCAGGAGCTCCCTGTCACATATCCCCCATCTTAAAAAGGGAAGCAGTTATTCCAGACTGCTTACCACCTTCCTGTCCCAGGAAGGGATGGAGCTTCCACCCAGCCATCTTCAGAAGCTCTGTCTCAGGGTCCCTATTAACAAAAAAAATTCCATCATAAACATAGTGGATATCATCATTCTTTACTCTCAGGCATTAACATATTTCTCAGTAGAGACTAACGGTATCTTCTCTGCACTATCTCCTTTTAGGGAAAGTACATCATATTTCACTGACATCAGTTCCTGCACCATATCTAGATATGACATCAGCATTTACATGTTTTGTCCCTGCCCTGTGGGACACAGTAAGTCGATACGGCTTAACAGTGAAGTACCACTGCATTATACAGGGATTTTTTTCTCTCATTTGGTGCAACCAGAAGAGGGGGTTGTGATCAGTTATAACCTTAAATTCAGCCCCCCACAAGTAATGTTTCAGAGACTCAACAGCCCACTTCAGAGCTAAGCATTCTTTCTCTATGGTAGTATATATTCTCTCCCTCTCATGTAACTTCCTGCTGATAAACATGATTGGATATTCTTCCCCCATCTACTTTCTGAGATAAGACTGCCCCAATACCATTCTCTGATGCATCGGTTTGAATCTCAGACACTTGGTTGAAGTCTGGGCTTTTCACTACTGGAGCTGTACATAGAATTGCCTAGATATTCCTAAATGCCTCGTCACAAATAGGGTCCACTGAACTTTATTCGGGCACCTCTTTTTAGTGAGATCAGTCAAAGGACTAACAATGGCTGAGAAATTAGGAATAAATCTCTGGTAATAACCTGTCAAGCCTAGGAAAGATCTCACATGCTTTTTTGTGGTAGGTATTGGGCTGATTGCTACTGCTATAACCTTCTCGACCTCGGGGCTTCACTTGCCTGTTTCCTAAAATTAACCCTAGGTATCATGTCTCAGTCTTTGCAAGGGCACACTTAGCAGGGTTAATGGTCACTTCTGACTCCTGTATTGCTTGCAATACCTTGGACAAGTGTCTAACATGGGTTTCCCAGGCAGGACTGAATATGACCAAATGGCCAAATAAGCTGCATGGTACTCAGTGTGTGGTCTTAGAATGTGGTCCATAAACTGCTGAAAAGTGGCTGGGGCCCCATGTAGTCCAAATGGCATTGTGACAAACTGGTATAAACTGATTGGGGTGCTAAATGCAGCTTTGTCTTGTGAATCAGGTGACAAGGGGATTTGCCAATATCCCTTAGTAAGATCCAGGGTGGAGATATACTGTGCATCGCCTAGCCTGTCAATGATGTCATCTATTCGGGGCGTTGGGTAGCCATCAAATACTGACACATTGTTAAGCTTTCTAAAATCTAGGCATAGACATATCCCACTCTATTTCTTGTCCCCTATGACCATGGGTGAAGACCATGAACTCTTTGAGGGCACAATTATGCCTAACTGCTCCATGTTTTCAACTTCCTGAATCGCCTCATCCATCACCTTCATGGGCAATCTGTAACGCTTTTGGTGTATGGGATTGTTTTGCGTGGCAGTTATGGTGTGCAAAATTCCTTTGGCCCGCCCTGGGATGTTTGTGACTATGGGCTCAAATTATTGTAATACACCCCACAAATCTTTCTGTTGCTGAGGCTCTAATTCAGGGTTTATCTGAATCTCCTCCAATGGTCCTGACTGCTCTAGCCGTTTATAGTCAACCTCCAGCTCTGACTCCCTAACTTCAGGATGGATATAAAGGGAGGGGTTAGGCTTCTCACGCCATTTCCTAAGGAGGTTCACATGGTGAATTTTCTGTGTGGTCTATTTCCGAGCACGCTAAACTCATAGTTCACTGCTTCTGTTTGCCTCAAAATGGTGAAGGGGCCCTGCCATTCATGAGTAGTTTGTTCTCTGTGGAGGGAAGGTGTAACAACACTTTGTCCCCTGACTGAAATGTTTTAGTCTTGAAATCCTGGCTGTATCTTTCTTTCTGCAAGTCTTGCTTCTGTTCTAAGCTCTGGTGTGTCAAACTGTTATACATCATCAGGCGTTGCGTAACTGAGTCATGTACTCTATGACATTACGATGTCTCACCTCCTTCCCTTCTTCCCACTGTTCTTTAACCACATACAGTGGCTCCTTTGGGTTCCTCCCATACAATAATGAAAAAGGTAAGAAACCAGTGGACGCTTGAGGGATTTTTCTATAAGCGAAAAGTAAATAGGGTAGGTACCTATCCCAGTCTTTACCTTCTTCTTTTACATATTTCCTCAACATTCTCTTTAATGTCTGATTAAACCTCTCTACGAGGCCGTCAGTCTGGGGTGGTATGGGGAAGTACGTACTGCTACCATGCCCAGCAGGTGGTACAATTCTTTTAGCAGGTGTGCATTAAAATTACTCCCCTGATCAGTAAGTATTTCTTGGGGGATTCCCATGTGGCTAAACACCTCTGCTAGCTCCTCTGCTATCCTTGGTGCTGTGACAGTTCTCATGGGGATAGCTTCTGGGTGGCGGGGAGCATGATCACATATGACCAGTACAAATCTGTTACCCTTGGAGCTCTTTTCAAGGGGGCCTACTACATCCATGGCTATCCTGTCAAAGGGGTTAGTCACAATGGGAATGGGTTGTAGTGGTACTCTATCCCTTTTTCCTGCCTCAGCTACTTTCTGACACTCAGCACATGCTTTACAATACTCAGCTATGCTCTCATGGATAGAGGACCAATAAAACCTGGGTAATATCCTATTCAGGGTGCCATCTCTGCCTGCATGGCCTGCTAAAGGGATGTCATGTGCCTGATACATGATTTGGGAGCGGACATTTTCTGGAACAATTAGTTGGTCTACTATCTCTCCAGTTCTGCGGTTAGTGCATTCTCTATACAGTAGTCCCTGTTTTACAACAAACCGAGGGGCACCTTTTTCCACTCCCTTTCCCACCTGTGAAAAAAAGGGTTAAGTGAAGGGTCTGCTTTTTGCTCATGCTGCATATCACATTTAAAAGTATGCCCCAAGTCTGGCTGTGCACCAGCATGAGTATCAAGCCAGTCCTTCTTTAGCTTCCTCTTCTCCGCCTTAGTTTTTCGGCCCTTGCCAGGATCCTCAAAAACATCATCTTCAAATGGAAACACATGTGGTAAATGTCCCTTCTTCACTTGAGCTCTGGTGGTTACAGCAACTGCAGCAGAGTCCTGGGCAGCATGACAATGTATAAATGAAGCAAAGTCTGGGTGGTCATGCCCGATAATAACTGGCACAGGCAGGCGAGGTACCAACCCCATTTCTTCCTCATGTGTCTTTTCTTGAACAGTCATTTGTATGGTGGCTGTAGGGTAGCAATGGGTATCACGGTGCACACAGATGACTGCTGTATCTGGCCCTTTATTATTCCCAGTCACCAGATCTGTTCACACAAGAGTCTGGCAGCTCCCTGAATCAATCAGTCTCATCATCTGCTGTGATCCAATCTGCCTAGTAGCCATAAAGTGACCCAAGTTTGCTAAGGCTACGTGAGCTGTCTCTCTCTCTTTATATTAGGACAGTTTTTTACATAGTGTCCCTTCTTTTGGCACCCATGACATACAATCTCAGCTACTGGAATGTGGCCCCCTCTCTCTGCACTCGTCTTGTTTCTCTGGGGCTGGATTAGACAGTTTATAAGTAAAAGGGTTCCTCACCGGATTGCTGGTGGTCATGGCTGCTGATCTCCCTTGGAACACTCTGAGTCTGGATGGTCAGGCTGCCAGAAAGTCTTTCGCCAATGTGATGGTTTTATCAACGGAATCTGGCTTATGCTCCTGAACCCAAAGTTGTACATTCTGGGAGAAACTTTAATAAACTGTTCAATAATCACTGCCTCCAGAAGTTGGTCCTTGCTCTTGTTCTCTGGTTGTAACCATTTGTAGCAGAGCTCCTTGAAATGGGCATAAGTCTCTTGGAGGTATCAAGTGACTGCATTTTAAGAAACCTAAACCTCTGGCAATAGGTTTCAGTGTTTATGTCCTAGTGCCTGAGGATCTTCTGCTTCACATGGTCATAGTCCTCTGCCTCTCGGGAGTCCATTTGGCTATAAACCAACTGGGCACTGCCTGTCAGGTGCGGTGCCAGTCAAACAACCCACTGTTCCCTTGGCCATGCGCATGTTCGAGTGATCCTCTAAAACGTTGTGAGGTAGGCCTCAATGTCATCACTGTCCAAAAGTTTAGACAGTTTAATGCCTTTTGGTTTGCTGGCTCTTTCTGTTTGCCCTGCATTGATGGCATGCAAGACCATCATGGTATCCGTCCATTTGGCATCTTGACTTCTCCATTC
The DNA here is from genome assembly GCA_016271365.2 of Neoceratodus forsteri. Taxonomy (NCBI): domain Eukaryota; kingdom Metazoa; phylum Chordata; order Ceratodontiformes; family Ceratodontidae; genus Neoceratodus; species Neoceratodus forsteri. The sequence continues at coordinate 5,858,995 of CM057458.1, forward strand.
AATGTCTCTTTCTCTTTCCATCCGCATCTTTTTTATACAGAGCCATTTCAACAACCCCCTTACGTCCTCAGGTGGAGCATCTTCAGGAGGAGGCAGTTACCTCGATTCTTCCACATCCTCTTGCATCTCTTCGTTGCCTGCAGGCTTGGCCTTCCTTGGAGCTCCCAGGTCCAATCCAGGCAGCAGCTTCTATCCCAGTCTGTTGGCCATGGTTCTGGTCAGAACTCCATAGACTTTCTGCTCTGGGTTCTCCTCTGGCAACTCCTGGTACATCGGTACACCTGTAATATCTGGGCAATGTCCACCAGAAAACATCCCTCTTCAGTGAGCCCAGATGTTTCCAGCAAGTTATCCCACTTCTCACACCAAGTCTGTGGAGAGGTTGTGGGATAACAGATGGACCAGACACTGAACTTCAAGTTCAGCACACAATCTCTGTGTGATGTTTATCCAAAATACAGAATATTACCTTAAGCAGTGGCATATCCCTTCTTCAGTACATCATTTTGCAGCAACAGGCTGTGTATACCCTTTTTCTGCACTTAGCTAGCACCTACTGACACTGATCTCTGATCTAACTTAGCAGTTGAGATTCAGCCTCCACCCCTATGTGGGCCCTGTTTGCTTGGGTAGTGGGGGCTCAAATTAAAAAAAGCTAAAAACAAAGAACCTCAGTGCAGAAGCACTGAAATAAAGGTTACCCCAAAGGGCATTGACAATAAGCCAAGTTTCAAAGAAACATAACATCACACATACTTCCCTAATGCAAAGCATCATAGGATATATGCAAATCAGCATGACATTTCAGATTGTCTCAGTTTACAGCAATTTACACGCATTTTAAATAGCACAACTAACTTAATTTCTGTAATAGTCACCTAGTACTTTTTACCATTATCAAAAACACCTAGTGTCATGGTATTTTCAACATTTACAGGTTTCGTAAACATAAGGTATATACATCAATGTATTTTATGACATAGTAGTGCTATTACATACTAAATCCAACAACGATAAACACAACCTGTCGTTTTACATATGCTCAGAGGTCACCACAATAACCTCCCTGTACAAAGACCTGAGAGGGAAAAGGAAAATTAAATAGGACACTATAGTATAGTCAAGAAAGGAAAGGGGGTGCCCATAGGTGGCCAACCTTATGGACTAGAAATTGTAAAGAATAGATTAGGCTAAGAAATAGAACTGTTGCAACAGATTTATGAAAAGGTTGGTCCTCAAGAGTGGCAGGAGCTCCCTGTCACAGGGAGTCTAATTTTATATCTGGCTGGTGATCATTGGCGGGGGGTACCACTAGACACCAGGAGATTTTAGTCTACAGTTGGTGGTGATCGGAGGGAGCAGGAGTGGATTAATTTATTAAACTGCAGGAAAAGAAGCCTCAGAACTGACCACTGACAGTGATCAGTTCTGTGGATTTTTTTCGCCACAGTTTAATACATTAATCCGCAGTCCGTACATTTATTCCACCGCTTTAAGGTGGACTTTTCTTTAAAAGTTGCCAAAATGATTTCCAAACTTTTGTGGAAGCGAAAGTCGCACTTTCGTGGAAATTCTGCGGGCAGAATTTTTTTTTCGCACACCTTTAGTTAACCCCCTCCTATAGTCTAACCTTCCTCTCTCCCCCTGCACCTACTGTGGTACAACCTTCCTCTTACCCTCCACTCTTCTCCCTCTTCCTATACTCTAACCTTCCTCTGTCCCTGTGTTCCCACCTCCTGTCATATAATCCCCCTCTCTCCCTCTATCTCCACCACTTCCACCTCCTGTGGTATAACCTTTCTATCCCTCTGATCTTCTGTGTCCCTTTCTTCCCTGAAGTACCAAGCTCTGTAAATACATAACTCAGGCTTGCTGCTTCACTTTATCCATTCTGTTTCCTTCTTTCTCCCACACCTGCTTATTCGGCTCTTCCTATACCTTTCACTTCCTGGCTCCCTCATGCCAGCCTCCACTCCCTTAGTAAGACTGAGTGATGCACTGCTTGCTTGGTTTTTAACTAATGTGCACTGTAGTATCATAGAAACAGAATCCGCTGGCAGATTCTGACCGCTTGGCCCATCCAGTCTGCCCATTTTCCCTAACTACTATAATATCGCAGACCCTACTTGATATCCGGCTTTACTCTCCCTTTCCCAGCCATTAAGTTTCCCTTATGCCTATCCCATGCATTCTTGAATCCCATTACAGTTTTTGCTCCCACCACCTCTGCTGGGAGGCTGTTCCATTCATCCACCACTCTTTCTGTGAAGAAGTACTTTCTCACGCTTCCCCTGCATCTACCCCTCTCCACCTTCATAGCATGACCCCTTGTCCTTGAACATCTTTTTTTCTGAAAAATGCCTCTCTCTTGTAGCTTATTTATGCCCTTGAGGTTTTTGAAAGTCTCACTGTTCAGCTCAGTACTACATCCATTTTATTCTCACAATACCCAGCTTTCCTGTATATGTCTGTATTTTTGAACCATGCTAATTATCTTGTATCTCACTGGGCAATTCCAAAGTTTCTCCTGCTACAGCAGGGGCTCATCAGTGCATCACAGATCTTGAGTGATGTCATCAAACACTATCACAGCTGCTCTCCCATTGGTTTAGCATTCCATTATAAAGGAGCTAATTTTGAAATAAGCTATAATTAGAGGACTACTGTGAAAATAAAATTCCACAACAGCCCTGTCCTGTCATCAACACAAATACCAGGACTGGTCTTCCCAAACATATCAGTACTGGTATGATGCTGACCATGGCACAGTATGCACAAGACATGGAAAGAATTAAACAACTGACAGTCAAGATAACTTTCATATTAAACCAGCAAAAAGTTAAATATTAACATACAAATCTGCTTTTTTTCTATAGAATCCACAGCTAGAGAAATGTGAGGGTTTTTGTTTCTAGGGGTGGCAGACATTCAGTGCAGCTAGTGTCTTTGAAACTATTCATTTATTAATAATGTCCTGAGTGAACGATGCTTGGTGTCACAGTTCAAAATGAGGTTAACAAACAGCAGGACATGAAACATTTCTGGCAGTGTTTAATCCTGCGGACAAACGTTCCACAGTTCTGCCAATCTGTAATACAAAGGGCGATCTTCCAACGGGATTGATTTACAAAGCAGCGTGAGTCAGAAACTGGTGGTTTATTTGCTTTTGCCCAGAATAAATGATCTGAATCTGTTTCTCATTAATAAGGAACCCACTGTTCTTTGCAGGACAGTAATCTTGGATTCATATCTTTCACTGCTTTAATTTCAATGAGGCCTGACTGCTTTCATTAGAATTACCTCACAAAAGTTCTGCCAGAGAAAACCACACCCTCCAGGAACCAAACTGTTAAAAACAAAGAGCATATATCAGCTATATGCTGTATCTGATTTTGTGCCAATCAAAGAGTGGAAATTATATGATTTAATCTCATCTTGGAAAGAACTGGTGATGCTTGTCCTTGCAGATCACTCTTAACATAAATCATTTTATATGAAGTGCAGTAACTGAACATGAAACAAAGTTTGTTGTTTGTGATGTTACACCTCTTTACTCCCAGCAGCAGCAACGCACTGTGTTTCATCAACTGCACAATTATTTCTCTCTCCATAAATGAGGATAGCCTGCGGCTAGGCCTAAGTGCACAAATTTTGCACATCAACAGATCAGATATTCAAGTCTTCTGAATATACTCACTCAGACACACTACTAGATAACTGAGGATATGCATTGCAAAGAATCCATATAGATGGTGGATATATTATAGTGGCGTGGTAGTAGCACCATAGTTAGGGTTGAGTAGGGTGTTTAATGCTAAACTCCTAACTTTGCAGTGTTAATGGCTTCACCTCCTTTCAACAAAATTGCATTAATTTTTTTGCACAGTCTGGGGGGCAAGGTCTGTTGATTTGCAAGTTTAGTTCTGCTCAGATGTGTGGATTCTGAGATCCAGATAGTGCAAAAATAGGAAAAATTGTTTTGTTTTTCTTTTGCTGTTTTTTTTTTTGCTCTTACATACAGCCCAGATGGTTTGGAATTTTGTTCGGAAATTTTCATGGCAGAAAGGACTTGCCCTAGAATGGAGCCTTTCATTGCTTTGATGAAGACATATGAATCCGTTCCCAAGCTATAACGCTTTTAAATTTTGGTTCAGAGCAAGCTTAGTAGAGTCTTTATGATAGATTTTCAATCACAAGGGTGTAGTGCACACATTTGTGGAACCGAAATAAACAGAAGAGAGAAATAACTAAGTACCTTAGCTGGGACTTGAACCCACGCCAGCCAGAATACCATTCCAGTGTCACTATCAGCTGCACCACCAAGGCAACTGGAAAGTCCTAAGGCACCTTGCTCTTTCTCTAATGCACAACCTGGTGCTGCACAGACAATTGCTATTTCAATCACAAGGGTGAAGTGTGCACATTTATGAAACCCAACAAACAGAAGCGAGAAAGAAATGAATACCTTAGCAGGGACTTGAACCCTGGAGGCCCAGAATACCATACTGGTTGCACTATCAGCTGTGCCACCAAGGCGAATGGAAGCTCCCACATCCTGAGGCACCTTACGCTTTCTCTAATGCACAACCTGGTGCTGACACATAATTAGATTTTCAGTCACAAGGGTGCGGTGCGCACATTTATGGAGCCCAAACAAACAAATAGATGTTTGATATGAAAGAAGAATTTCACCTCATGAAAGAGGATTCTTCTTTCATGAAGCGTAATTTCTCTTTCATGAGAAAAACTGATTTCACACTGTGGCCATCTTTTTCTTCAAGCTTTTTTTTTAAAAAAACTATAAAAATGATGCCCTAGAGAGAAACAAACACATGAATATAGCTAAATGGGACTGTTTAGGTCAATTCTGTGCTTAGCTTTTCTAAAAATGACCCCGAAATATGTTTTTGGGACCCCCAAAATACTTACAGAGTCTTGTTCCATGTGCCCATTTTCTTCTTTCCTGAGGCTCATGAAAGAGGAATAGGGCCTCATGAAACAAGAATTTCATTTATCGAGACAGGATTTTGGACATAGTTTTTTTTTTCATCTTCTTTTGTGAGCTCACAAAAATCTCACGAAACAAGAATGTGGCTCACAAAACAAGATTTTGGACTTAGTTTTTTTTTCACATTCTTGTTTCGTGAGAAGGCATCTTTCATGAGCTCACGAAAATCTTACAAAACAAGAAGATGGCTCATGAAACTAGATTTTGGACATAGTTTGTTTCACATTCTTCTTTTGTGAGAAGGAATCCTCTTTCTTGAGCTCTCAAAAATCTCAAGAAACAAGGTGTGCTCATGAAACAAGATTTTGGACTTAGTTTTTACAGAATCTAGTTTTGTTAGCCAAACACGGACTCCTCACTTGCTGTATGGCCCCAAATCGGCAAAAGGGAAAACAGTAGGGTTTTGGCTCTCCTGAGTCTTGATGAATTAGATGTGGGGTCTACCTTGTGGTTCTTAACCTTAATGCTCACCCCTCCCTTCCAGCCTGTATCTTCCTGTCCAAAGCACAAGGTACAGCTCTTAGCCACTGCCTCATACTGCTACATGCTTCAAAGGTACAGAAGTATATCTCCACACGTGTGTTGCCAACAAACCATGGGCCCTGCCTGAAGAAAATAGATCACATCTGACCTTCTTTGCTCAGGGGAAGGGGTGAGCATTAGGGTTGACAACCCCAAGGAAGACCCCACCAATAATTCAACAAGATACAGGGGAGCTAGCACCTTAATGGTTTGTCCTTTGGCTGCTTGTGGGGTGAAGGTGGGAAGTTAGGGTTGGAAACCCTAACCCATATTTCCCTACTTTTGTGTTAAGCTGAACCCTAATGGGTGCATTAACACAGTTTTTTGAATGAGATATATAGGGGATATGACATGGCCTGATTAAAGATATCATATTTATATTCACGAGATGCCAATGATATCATGATAACTCATGAGTGGCGAAGCCATGAGTGAGATATCTTGATGTCATTGGCTTCAAGTGAATCTAAATATGATATCTTCAGTCAGGCCATGTCATGTTCTGTTTATACAAAACATGTTTTGGGCTCCCTCCCCAACACCACCCCCACATGCCCCCTTCAACACAATCCCCCACATAGAGGTGACTTTCATGTTTTGCATTTCTTTATACAAGATAAGGTCTGAAGTGTGGCAACTGAGGTTTAATGCATAGAAGTGTGGCAACTGAGGTTTAATGCATAGAAGAGTGGCAACTGAGGTTTAATGCATAGAAGAGTGGCAACTGAGGTTTAATGCATAGAAGTGTGGCAACTGAGGTTTAATGCATAGAAGTGTAAAATCATGCACATGGGGAGTAGGGACCCTGGAAAGAGCTACAAGATGGGGAGAGAGTTGCTGACAGACACTAGGGAAGAAAGAGATTTGGGGGTCATTATCACAGATAACCTAAAAGCCACCAAGCAGACCACAAAGACAGTAGGGATGGCCAGGGGGATGGTGGGTTGTATTGGAAGGGGGTATCACAAGTTGAGGGAGAGAGGTGATGATTTCATTGTACAAAACACTGCTGAGGCAGCATCTGGAATACTGCATGCAGTACTGGAGGCCCCATTTGCACAAAGACATTGACAAGATAGAGACAGTGCAGAGGAGGGCAGCAAAGATGGTACAGCGTCTACAGCACAAGACATACGAGGAAAGATTAAAGAACCTCAATATGTATACCTTGGAGCAGAGGAGGGAGCGGGAGGGTATGATCGAAAAACCTCATGAGCATAAATAAGGTGAAAGGGCAAAACATTTTTCGGTATAAAAAGAGTACTAGAAGAAGAGGACGTGACATGAGAGTGGAAGGAGGCCATTTAAGGGGAAATGTGAGTAAGTTATTTTACACTGAGAGGGTGGTGGATGCATGGAACAGCCTGCCCCAGGAGGTGGTGGGAGCATGCACAGTGGCGGGATTCAGACATGCATGGGATAGACATAAGGGTACCATAGAGATGGGAAGGAGTAGTTAAGGCCGATGACTAGGTAGCGTCAGCAGGTGCTAATACAAGTAGGGTAAATGGGCAGACTGGATGGGCCTGGTGGTCCTTATCTGCCGTCAACTTCTATGATATTTGGGAATTAATCTTTGTTACTTGCATGACCTAGTCCCAAGTAATGAGTACTTCATTATTCATGGTATTTGGGAATAATTATTTGTTATTTGCATGGCCCTAGTCCCAAATCCCAAGTACTCCATTATTCATGGTATTTGGGAAACAATATTTATTATTCGCACAGCCATAGTTTATTTTTCTTATCACCATTTAAGCAGGGTTAAGTTCTCAGTTTCCTAACTAGTCTCTCTTTATTACAACATTCATACTGGTCTTTTCCTATAAAAAACAAACAAAAAAAAAAACATCATAGAGAAGGTATACCATGGCGCACTGAATCATTTTCTGTCCATCTACCCTTATGGGATGTCAACTAATTTTCTTTAATTATATAGGTTAACAGAAAAATCTTAGTATTGCATATCACCTGTCTAGACTATATTCCTTAGAAAACATTTAACGACAAATAAATTTATGTATTTAGGCACCAGTTAGTGACTTAGCCATCTGTGATGTAAAATGAGCCCATACAGCGAACAGTATGTTATTGTTCCTGATATCAATTACCTGGAAGGATCGCTGTTCATCACTTCCACCAGCTGTGATATACACTACAGAGTGTAGCGTCATGTACAGTTATGTGTGCATCAACTGTTCCCTATCATAGGAGAGTAGCAGGCGTTTTAACAGACCACTGCTATTAGATACGACAGATGGTATTCCTCGCAAAGGCCAAGTTTAGTTCAAAATATTACTGTGTCTCCAAAAACTAAGCAATGGATCAGAAAAAAGCAGACAGTCAAAGAGTGAAATTTCATAGGTCACATATCTGATTTTACAAGTTTTGGCTAGGACGGCTTTTTTTCCAGGTGTGTCCTGGGAGTGCAGGAAAGAGACTTGCTTCTGGTCACTCAGCATGCAAGTGGTAGCTATGGGATTCAAACCCAGTTCTCCAGGTTTGCAGCTCATTGCTCTTAATTACTACTCTATACTGCCTCCCATGAAATAGCTTGTTGTTTCCAGGGACAAAATAGAGAATAATGGATGGGGAAGTGTGTGATACGAGAATTTAATGCACCCTGAGGTGTGGAATGCTTTGATAAACCCAGTGACTCGATGGGACTATGTAACATCCCACACCTCAGGGTCCTAAATCGAAGTTAGATCACTTCCCATCTTTATTTTATATAATTGCTGGTGAGCATTTTTTCCAGCTTCACTCATGTCTGTCTGTGTCACACAGACACTCAGGCAGAGAGCTATAGGCAGAGTGTCTCACTCAGTTTGACATATACACACACACACACACACACACACACACAGACACACACTCCTTGCCCTCCCTCCCTCAGTTTCCAGAGTTAGAATTTTTAATTTATTATTTTCTGCTGCATTTTGAAGTTGCGATCGCGCTTACCTCAGACAGCAGCGTATCAGCCACGGACCCCTTCCCGTTCGGACTCTGCATCCCCTTAGGCTGGCAAGCATCAGGACCAACCAGATATTGTTTGTTTTTAATATTTAATAGGTAGGAGCAACCAGGCATATAAAAATTAGGACGGCATAAAAAATTAGGAGGTGAGGACTAGTGTTGTGTCGGCTCCTCACTAATGGAGATTGGGAGCCACCACGTTTAACAAACTGTTCAGCATGCCCACACACAGTACAACAGCCAATGAGGGAAGCGCTCAGTTTTGAAGGACATAGCGCGTGTTCGCCGTAATAAGCCGCAGGTTGTTATGGCGAATATCAACTGGCAGACCCCATAGAAAAAATTGCTCGCCAGTAATTATATAGAGAATAATACACAGGCGGGTGGGTGTAACCGTGATGTTATACACACCTGAGTGTGTCATGTTACATAATATTTCTCTGTTTCCAAAATCTAAGCAATAGTTAAGAGGAAGCAGGTAGTCAGAGAGTGACACTTCAAAGGCCACATTTATGGGATGTATCAAGTGAATATGAACTGTATTGTTGTTCTCAGGTATAATTTAGAAGTTATCTGTGGGGCGATCTGAAATTAGATTCAGATTCTAGATCCAATGTCACAAGGCCCTGTACTCAAAGTACTCCCCCCCCCCACCGTCTGTGTCTCCTCTTACACATAGTACTTTTGTACAGTATGTTGCGGATACTCTGCTTTTTTAACTCTGGTGCCCTGGCCTCGGCTGTAAGCAACTTTGCAGAGTGACTTTGATTATGTCCAGAGCTTAATCCACTCTTATTAGTCCTACAAATGCCCCAAAATGGTCTCCATGCCCTTTGCAGGAAGAAAAGACTAACTACGCACCTCCAAAACCCTGTCTTCATAGCACTGGAATTCTCTCCCCTTGAAAAAGCCCCCAAGTTCAAGTCCCTTGGTGTGTGGCTGGATCAAAACCTTGATGTTTCATCCCACATCAGTGCAATCCACGTAAATCCCCTTTCCAAACCTGGCATGCTGTACCACACTAAATCCTGCCTCTGCTCCCAGCCACTATAGGAGATTACCGCCAAGGTGATCCTCCCACTGTTTGACTGAAATATAATTGCAAGCTGCTTCCTAAGGCCCAAAATTGAGGATCTTAGCAACTGCACAGAGAATATCCCCCCAAAAAACAGTGGTTACTCCCCAGCAGTCCCAGGACACATACTGTGCATACAAATGACATTGGTGTGCTGTAATGAAACAAAAGTAACATAGAAACATAGAAGTTGACGGCAGATAAGGACCACAAGGCCCATCCAGTCTTCCCATTTTTTTCTACCTTACGAATGTGCCATCGACTTTTGCTCTGTCAATGGCCTATCTATTCATACTCATCTGTATTGCTCCCTTATGCCTATCCCATGCCTGTTTGAAGCCCTGCACTATATTCATATCTACCACTTCCTGAGGTAGGCCGTTCCATGCATTCACCACCCTTTCTGTGAAAAAGAACTTCCTCACATTATCCCCTTAATCAGCCTCCCTCTAATCCCATGCTGTGTCCTCTTGTCCTGCTATTTTTCTTATATTGAAACATGTTAGACTCTTTCACCTTGTTAATGCCCTTAAGGTGTTTGAATGTTTCGATCATATCACCTCTTGCCCTGCTTTGCTCTAGGGTATACATATTGAGTGCCGTTAATCTGTCCTCATATGTTTTCTGATGTAGTCCCTGCACCATTTTGGTTGCCCTTCTCTAGACTGCCTCAATTTGGTTAATGTTCTTGTGAAGGTGTGGCCTCCAGTACTGCATGCAGTACTCCAAATGGGGCCTAACCAGTGTCTTGTAAAGAGGGATTATTACTTCCCTCTTCTGACTTGTGATACCCCTACTAATACACCCCAACATCCCCCTAGCTTTACCTACTGCTTTAGTGGTCTGCTTGGATGATTTCAGGTCATCGGTGATGATGATGCCCAAGTCTCTTTCTTCCCTTGTGACTGCCAGCAACTCCACTCCCAGCCTATAGGTGGCTTCAGGATTTCTTTTCCCTATGTGCATGATCTTGCACTTCTTTGCATTAAACTAAAGTAACCCCCTCTTCCCCTGATCTCCTCTTTGTGCAGGCTCTCTTTCCCTTACTCCTGTCCCATTTTCATTGGTGGCATTTACTCCTCCACGAAAGCTAAGCCTGACACCTGTCTTGCCACCCTTTCACCCATTTCCTCCCTCTCAGCTTCAGGTGAGCTCTTAGTCCTTTGAGATCTAAATATAAATTGGCTGTCACAGCCAGCCCAGTGGCCGGGTGGGTGGCAGCAACCTGAGGTTGGGAACGAGCTCGGCCCACTAGGGGTTGACCATGCGGGGGGGGGAATTGAGCATTCTGAGGACTGCTGTCCTCTCCTGCAATGGGAAGCATGCCAATTTGGCCCTTGGCTGCCTCCAGGTGGAGACCTGAGGGATAGTGCCAGCATCCAAATGGCAAGTAGGGAGGGGGTGTGGTTTCATGCTGTGTGTTCACCTCCACGCATACATGTTCACAAGCTGCCATGGCAAGGGGTTCTGAGGAAGAAAAGTGGTAACATGCCACCCACACCCTGATCCACTCTGGATGTATTCTCTGGCTAGGGTAAGGACAGCCCTCTCTTTCTAGGGACATGGATATGTTGTTCATCCACACTTATTGGCAGGTATCCTTGCCGCTTTAAATCTTGCCGGAAGGTCTTCAAGCTGGCTCCTCCCACCCACCTGGGTGGTAAAACTCTTGGCTCCGCCCCATGACACCAGATCTTCCTTACCGCTTGGAAGCTCAGGTTCCCTCCTTAACGCTCTGCATATAAGACTGGTTCCTATTTCTTCGCTTTACCCGAAATTACTTTTAAGGTTTTCAAGACTTCGGTCACTTATTTCCCTCGCGGCTGCGATGGACAAATCGACTCCCGGTTTCCAGAGGTGCCCATGCAGGCAGAAGATGTCTCGGATGGATCCGCACTCACGTGTGTCTACTGCTTGGGCCTTGGGCGCGACCATGAGCTTCGACCTGTGTTCTTCTTTTTCGGCCCTCGTCTGGAAGAGCCGTGCCGCCCGTCTACAACTTGGGCGACCCAAAAGCGTTATCCTCGGTAAAGTCGAAGGAGGCCCAGTTGGGCGGTTTCATGATTCGGCGGAACAGCTTGAGCAGATGATAGCCCTCGAGGAGGAGGCAGTGTAGGCCGCATCTTCCGTCTTCCGCGCTGCGGCATTTATCCGCTCTCCTGGGATCCTCCCATTCAGCTTCTTTTAAGGAGCTCTGTCTGTCCCTCTCCACTAAGGAGAGGGACCAACATCTCAGGACCTTCCTCGGTCCAAGAAGAAGGACTACAAAGGTAGTCCCTCCATCGGCGCTCTTGGGGGCGGGAGGTCCCTCTCACCCGAGTAGTGACCATGCACTTGGTCGATCCTTCGGCTTGACCACTGGCTTCACGGTGTCCCCGTCAGGTCAGTTGACCGAGACTCCCGTCGACGCAGTCGAGATTTTTCTTGACCCGTTGGACGCACTGTCGATCGGTGAAGCCGAAAACCCTCACTCTCCGGTTCCACCGGCGGTGGTTGAGGTGTCCGTGGACTTGCCTGTGCCTCCGGTTCCGGAGTCCACGGTTGAGCCCTCCGAGCCGAGGGGAGAGTGGGTTTCCCCCGCCCTACCTCCGTACCCTCCTCGGAAAAGCCAAGGTTCGCGGTCTCGGTCTCGGACTTCTTCTCGGTCCAGCCGATCCCGCCGTTATAGGCGGTCTCGGTCTCAGCACCGTGGCAAGCGGCGCCACCGCTCGTCCTCGTCCTCCTCCTCCGGACGAGGCTTCAGCCTTAAGTTGCGTCGACGATCGAGACCTCATCGCGCTGCTTCTGTCCAGGAGCAAGCCGGCGTTGTCGCCTTCCCGGCTATCAAGTGGCTGTCACCGGGTGGCGAGCAACCCCTCGCCTTAGCCGGGCGCCTGCTTCCAGACCTGTTGCTCGGCGAAACCGGCTGCCCACGATTCGGTGGAACCTCCGCCTCCACAGCCGTTGTTGGGGGCTCCGACCAAGAGTTCTCGGTCAGCCCAGGGTTTGCCCCATAGGCTGTCTGTCACCCTCACTCCCGATCGCCCTCGGCAGGTGGAGGTGGCTCAGGCCAAGCAGCTCTTTGCGGACTCCTCTGAGTCAGCAGCCGATTCTCTCTGTTCTCCAGGCGGGTCGACTTGGAGTCCTCAGGAGGTCAGTCACTGGAGCGATAGCCCTTGGTCCTTCATGGGTTTGCTTAGGCTCATCTCGGGTCCACGGGATGCAGCTCGAGCCTGTATCCAAGCAGGCCAAGTCCCTCATGGAGATATTGGACCGGGGATTCTCCTACGGAGAGCCTTTCGGTGGCGAGGCTATTGTAGACCCGGCCTTGGAGCTCTGGCAGCATCCTGCTTCCTGCCCTACACCTTGGCCAGGATGGCAAGGAAGTATGCGGTCCCTACCGGTTCCCTGTCCGGTTTCTCGGAACACCCCTCAGCCGAGGGGTTGGTTACCGACAGCGTCTTCCGACATGCGGAAATGCCAGGGACGTAGACAAACCTCCTGACAAGGAGTCCAAGAAGTTGGACTACGCCGGGTGAAAGGTCTACACTGCGTAATCTCTTGGCCTTCGTCAGGCCAGCTCGGCCGTGCTGATGGCACATTTCTCTCACGCCCTGTTGGGCTCCCTGGACGAGGTAGTCCCTCATCTCCCGGCTGACCTGCAGACCACGGTTAAGCAGGTGCGGGACCAGGGCAGGGCAGTGGCCAAGCAGCAACTTCAGACTGCTTTGGACATTGGTGACTCATCCGCCAGGTCAGTCGCGCCGAGGCTGGCGTCACGGGTATGGCTTAGGATATCCACCTTCACAGCGGATACCCAGCACAAGTTGGCGGATGTCCCCTTCCTGGGGACCGACCTCTTCAGCCCTGGAGTGGAAGATCACCTCCAGAGGATCGAAAAGTCCAATGCCACTCTGGACTCGGTCTCATCCGCTCAGAGGGACAAGGGCCGCAGACCGCAACCTAAGCCCTTTCGTCCGTCTGTGCCCGCGGCACATCCGGCCCAGCAGCGTCAGGGCCAGCAGGCTCGCGCTTGGCATCCCAAACCCAAGCCTGTGGCTTCCTCCTCCAGGAAGCAAGGAGGTAAAGGCCCAGGTGGTCCCTCGGCTGGTCCCTCCTCCAAGCCTGCTCAGTGACGGGTTGAGGGGTGCCGCCCCCAACCTCGTCACCTCACCCCAGGTTCCCCCTGTGGGGGGACGGCTTCGCCACTTTCTTTCCACCTGGTCTGCTATCACCACAGACCAGTGGGTGTTGGAGGTGGTGGGGAAGGGTCTGCCTCTGGAGTTCAAGCAGGTCCCGCCCTTCAGAGCCGTCGCACCCCGGGGGCCTCGGGGTCTGCAGTCTCACTCTCGGCTCGTCGAGCCGACATCGCTCTGCTCCTCAAGAAGTAGGTGATCAGAGAGGTGGCGGACCCTCCCTCAGACCCGGGGGTTTGTGTCCAGGTACTTCCTGGTTCCAAAGCGGATGGGGGCTGGCGCCCATTCTCGACCTGCACGACCTAAACAAGTTCTAAGGTCTCGGACCTTCAGGATGGTCCTCTGGCTCAGATAATACCATCCTTGGAGCACTGGCGTGTGTGGTTCTGCAGGATGCGTTTTCCGTCCTTATCAAATCCGTCTCACCAGAGATTCCTTTGCTTCGCAGAAGGATCCCTTTTCAAGTTCTGAGCCATGCCCTTGACCTGTCTCTTGCTCCCAGGGTCTTCACCAAATGCATGGCAGTGGTGACAGCATTCCTGGGCGCTGAGTGGTCGGGTATACCCTTACCTGGACGATTGGCTGATAGCAGCCCCTCCAGACAAGAGGTGGAGGCGGTCCAGAGATCTGGCCTTCCAGGTTTGCTCTCAGGTTGGCCTCCTCATCAGCGAGGCCAAGTCAGACTCGAACTGAAGCAGGTGATTCTCTTCATCAGGGCAGAGCTTGACTCTCTTGAGCAAACACGGCTCCGGCAGACAGGGCGAGGTTCTTTCCTCCTTTGCCCGATCTTTTCTGGTTGGGCAATCCGCCCTGCCGGGACTTCCTGTGCCTCCTGGGTCTCATGGCAGCCTGCACCAGCGTGGTCCGTTGGGCCCGCTGGAACATCGCCCCCTTCACAGGGGTTGGCCAGCCAGTGGTCTCAATGCTGCGATCCATTGGACCAGCTAGTGGCCAGTGACCCAGGGGATGTGAATACTCTCCAGTGGTGGATCGTTCAGCTCATCTGCAGGAGGGCATCCGTTTGTCCGCCCGAGCGAAGGTCTCTCTATCGACCGATGCCTCTCTGATGGGTTGGGGTGCCCATCTGGGGGAGCACAGAGTACCAGCCTCTGGTTCCCGTGGGAGTCGATGCCATATCAACCTGCTGGAGCTCTGGGCGGTCCACCTAGCTCTCCGCCTTCGCTCCCATTTCTGAGGTCAAGTGGTTCCAGGTCCAGGCGGACAGCCACCACGACCATGTACTACCTAAACCGCCAGGCGGGATCGCTCCATGCCTCTGTGCAAGGCTCTCCGCATTTGGTCACTCGTGCGCAGCCTGGAGGCGGATCTCCTAGCCATTCATGTGGCAGGAGCCTCCAACACCCTGGCCCATGCCCTAAGCCGGATAGGAGCTGTGTCCCATGAGTGGTCTCTCCTGCTGGAGGTAGTACAAGATCTGTTCTCCCATTGGGGCACACCTCAGGTGGATCTGTTTGTCTCCAGGGAGAACGCGAAGCTGAGACTGTTCCATGCCGGCCCCCCTCAGCAGGGCTCGCTGCAGGGGGATGCCTTCTCGAGGCCGTGGACCCCGGGCCTCTTCTACGCCTTTCCCCCATTTCCCTTGATCCACAAGGTGCTTCTCAAGGCGAGGAGGGACAAGGCGCAGGTGATTCTGGTAGCCCCAGACTGGCCCTGCCAATGCTGGTATCCAGATCTCCTCAGCCTCAGCTCCAGGCTCCCGAGGCAGCTTCCAGCTCGCCCGGACCTACTTTCAGTCAATCAGGGGAAGGTGTTCCATCCAGACCTTCAATCCCTGCACCTGACGGCCTGGTTCCTGGTCGGCCAGAGTTCCAGGCCTTGGGTCTTTCCGACGAGGTCCTCAATGTAGTTGAGGCGTCCCGTAAGGAGTCGACCAGGAAATGCTATGCCTTCAAATGGAAGAGGTTTTCCATTTGGTGTCAGGGCAAGGACCTGGACCCTTCCTCCTGTTCCTTGGCAAACATCTTGGACTACTTATGGTCCCTTTCTCAGCAAGGGCTTAGGTCGACGACCCTAAGGGTGCACCTGGCTTCCATCTCTGCTTACCGGGCGCGGGCCGGGAAGCAGTCGGTGGCTCAGGAGAAGGTGGTCTGGCGCTTTTTCAAAGGCCTTGATCACATTTCCCTTCCGGTGCGTGAACCTCCACCTCTGTGGGATCTACTGCTGGTACTGGCAAAGCTCATGGGCAAGCCATTCGACCAATGCACAGGTGTGATCTCTCTCACCTGTCATGGAAGACTGCCTTCTTGGTGGCTATTACGTCAGCCAGAAGGATGGAGCGCTCCAGGCACTTTCCATCGAGTCTCCTTACCTGGTCTTCCACAGGGACAAGGTTGTCCTGCTCCCCCACCCGAAATTCCTTCCGAAGGTGGTGTCGGAGTTTCACCTTAACCAGGTGTTGACTCTGCCGGTGTTCTACCCAATCACACCTCGGAGGCCGAATATAGGCTTCATACTCTGGACTGTAGAAGGCGCTGCTTACTATAAGGAGCGACGGGTTGAAATTGGGGAGAGGTTTGCCAGCTGTTTGTCACCTACGCTGAAGCCGCACCTGGTAGACCTGCAGCCAGTGACGATAAGCAGGTGGGTCACCTCCTGCATAGATCTCTGCTATAGGTTGGCAGGCATGGAGCCTCCCAGAGGGATAAGAGCTCATTCTACCCGCCTATACCGCTGCATCGGTGGCTGCTTCCAGGGATGTCCCTATCCAGGAAATCTGCAGGGCTGCTACCTGAAGTCAGCACACCTTCATCACCCACTACCACATCGACCTTGAGTCACGCCGGGATGCTGGTTTGGGGCCTCGGTTCTCAGTCTCTATTCCTAAGTAGGGGGTGCACCTTGCCTCCCTCCTCCCGAGAACTGCTAGAGTCTGCCAATAAGTGTGGATGAACAACATATCCATGTCCCTAGAAATACAGGTTACTCACCTGTAACAGGAGTTCTAGGAATGGTATATGATGTTCATCCACCTGATCTCACCTCCTGGCCTGACGCTGGCCTGAGCTTCCAGCAGGCCAGATCTGGCGTCATGGGGCGGAGCCGAGAGTTTTACCACCCGGGTGGGTGGGAGGAGCCAGCTTGAAGACCTTCCGGGCAAGATTTAAAGCGGCAAGGATACCTGCCAATAAGTGTGGATGAACAACATATACCATTCCTAGAACTCCTGTTACAGGTGAGTAACCTGCATTTCCTGGCCCTGCCATGAGGGGATGGGAATCCATCAGGAGTCTCTGGTTCAAGGTTAGTGCCAGGGCAGATGGTAGCTGTTCAAGGGGGTGGTGGGACAGAACAGAATAGCCTGGCCGAGTCAGCCAGGGAAAAAAAATATATGAAAAAAAAAATAGTCCTTTCGTCTCACACAGTTCATTACTGAGCAAACCATGTCAACCTGAACTCCTGAACTCCTTAAATCATTCCTTCATTGATTGGGTCCTGTCCTCACACACCCACTATATTATTGCTGATGGCACCCTGCTGGATACTTTCAGTGACCACCACGTGCTTTACTGTATCCGTAAGCTCTACTGCCTTAAAGCCCCACCCACATTTATCTCCTCTAGGTTGCTCAAGTCTCGACTTCTTATCCTTGCTAGTCAATCTTCGGGCCACTGACTGATCAGCACTCACGTTATCTACTATACCAACACAGATGTTGCTCTTACCTCTTTCTTGTCCAAATACATTGCAACATGGGACAAACATGCCCCTCTCAGGAGGTCTCGTGTCCATGGATTCCACCTTCCCTGAATCTCTGCAGAGTTCACTGACCTGCTCAAAGCTTGTGATTCTGCCTGGCATCTCCACAATGCCTCAAGCTCTCCTGAGGACTTGAGATGCAAACAACCATGTACCATCTGCACTAGGCTGGTGCAGCAAAGCAATTACTTTGTCTAAAGCTGCCAACAACCTTAAATCCCGATTGGAAGGTCTGGAAGGTAATTCACTCTCTCTGTCTTGATCCCCCAATCCAGTCTACCTCTCCATCCTCATACTAGGACACTCACCTATCTCTGACCAAACTGAGGTTGCTGACACCTTAACAATTTCTTCACTTCCTGTGCACTCACCACACTTCCTCCTCCCTTTCTTTCTACCCATCCTGCCTGCGCTGTCTCTCCCAAAATGCCCTTCATCTCTGGGGAGAGGGAAAAAGATGTGAGGGTTGAGGGCGGGGGGCACTCTTAAAACCAGCATTTTTTTCCCTCTCCCCAGTCTTCACAGGGAACACCCTTGCTGTCTTACTATTTCTTGATTCCTCTGAAGGCCACAGCCTTGATAGTCTGGATACAAATCTTCTTCATCTCTCTGTTCCAGCCATTGCTGCCCTCTTGCTTCACGTTTTATCTTTCTTTCCAACTGGGATACCCCCAGTCATGGAAGCAGGCTAAAGTACTCACCTTAAAATGGGTGGCCCTTCTTCTGCAGGCAATGGCCAGTCCATCTCACCCCTACCTGCCCTGGCTAAGTGCAGGAAAAGCTATCCACTTACCTTCACTCTTCTTTCCTCCCCTTTTCAATCTCATTTCGACAAACACCACTCTACCATCTCCTTCCTTCTCTGAATCACTGACTTTGTGCTGGAATGCATTAGACCAGGCCTGTTCACGCAGCCATTTTCATAAACCTAGCAAAGCCCTTTGATACTGTGGTTCACCCCTTTCTGGGATAAGGTCTTGCTGCAGGACTATCCAACCTGGCAGTCAAGTGGTTCCTCTTCTAACTTCAGATCAGCTCCAGTCAGTCCAAGTTGTGGATGCTCTATCCAGTCCCCTGCCCTTCAAGCCTGATGGGGCCTGATGGGATTCACCCCAGAATTCCAAAAGAACTAAGGGAAGAACTAGTAACAATGCTGACTACCCTTTTAAACAAATCATGGGAGGATGGTGTGGTACCTGAGGACTGGAGGAGGGTGAATGTAATTCCCCTTCACAAAAGTGGGAGCAAGACAGAGGCAGGAAACTACAGACCTGTCAGTTTGACCTCAGTGGTAGGGAAAATGATGGAATCACTTCTGAAGGAAAGAATTGTTGAGTATCTAGAGGCCAGTGGGTCACAGGACCCAAGGCAGCATGGATTCACAGCGGGAAGGTCATGTCAGACGAATCCAATTGATTTCTTTGACTGGGTGACCAAAGTAGTAGACCAGGGAGGGGCTGTGGACATGACATGGCCTACCTAGACTTTAGCAAGGCATTTGACACAGTCCCTCACAAAAGATTAATAAATAAATTAGTCAGCCTGGGAGTGGGTACCAGGGTGGTAGCCTGGGTAAAACACTGGCTGGACAACAGAATGCAGAGGGTAATAGTAAACGGAGTCCACAGTGAAGAAAGGACGGTTACTAGTGGGGTACTGCAGGGTTCAGTACTGGGTCCAGTCCTTTTTAATGTCTTTATAAGTGACATTGCAGAGGAACTGGAAGGAAAAGTATGTCTCTTTGCAGACGACACAAAGATCTGCAACAGGGTTGATACACAAGGTGAGGTGGAAAGGATGAGAAGGGATTTGGCAAGGTTGGAGGAATGGTCAAATGTATGGCAGCTTAGATTCAATGCAAAGAAGTGCAAAATAATGCACCTGGGAAACAAAACCTAGGGAAGAGTACGCAATGGGGGGTGAGATACTGACAACTACAAAAATGGAAAGGGACCTGGGGTTGTTATATCAGATGACCTAAAGGTGGGCAAGCAATGTGAGAGGGCAGTAAGGAGGGCTGGGGGGATACTGGGATGCATAGGGAGAGGCATCATGAGTAGAAAACAGGAAGTTGTTATCCCTCTGTACAGACGGTTGGTGAGACCCCATCTGGAGTACCGTGTGCAGTTCTGGAGACCCCATCTCTGCAAAGTCTTAGACAGGGTGGAGACTGTCCAGAGGAGGGCAACCAAAATGGTGCAGGGTCTGCACCAGAAGACATGCGAAGAGAGACTAAAGGAGCTTAATATGTATACCCTCGAGGAAAGGAGGGAGAGGGAACATGATAGAAACTTTCAAGTACCTCAAGGGAATCAACAAAGTCCAAGAGGGTAGTATCTTTCAGAAAAAGAGATTTTCAAGAACAAGGGGGCACAATTTGAAGATAGAGGGAGGATGGCTCAGAGGTAATGTGAGGAAGTATTTCTCACAGAGAGGATTGTAGATGCATGGAACAGCCTTCCTGAGGTCGTGGAGTCAAAAACAGTGGGGGAATTCAAGAATGCATGGAACAGACATAAGGCAATTATAGTGGGGGGTAGGAGGAAATAGGCTGTTGGTTAACTAGGATCTGCAGCTTATCCATTAGGTAGGAAATGGGCAGACTAGGGCGGCCAAGTGGTCCTTATCTGCCATCAAATTCTATGTTTCTATGTCCCTCAGTGTTCCATCATTTGACCATTCCTTTTCCCCATCTTCTTAAATGAACCCCTCCACCTATGTATCCTCCTATGTAAACATGTATGCCAATAATGCAGCCCTATTGCTGCGGGTATTTTGCTCCCTGAGCTGGCATTATCACTGTAGCATGACTGTGACAAGTCGTCTTTGGTTCCATTCAAATCAGCACTGAGTAAATGCCAAAAAAACTGTCTCTCTTACATTTGGCACTTGGCAGAAATTAGCAGGGCTCCAACATACACCTGTATTTTCAACTCTAGATGGCAACCTGCTTGAACAGGTACTCCAGTTCAAGTACTTAGGAGTGTGGCTGGATCAGAATCTCATCTTTTCCACACAAGAACGTTTGCCCCAAGCCTGGTGTGCTGTACCGAAACACATCCTTCCCTCCTCTCTTAGTCCCCCAAGAAATCATCCGACAGAGGATCTCGCTGTAGCTGACCTGGTGTGTTGTACTGAAAAACACCCTGCCTTGCTCTCCTAGTTCAAGCGAAATCATCTGACAGATGATCTGACTGTAGGTGGCCTGGTAGTGTGGAGGGCTGAGGATCTGTGCCTCAGCTGCTGACACGCTGGCGAACCAGGTTCAGGAACAGACTCAGGTCACTGGGGGTTGCCCTGGGGGAGAGGAGTGAGCACCTGACAGCTGCTCTCCTATCTCGAGGAGAGAGGTGGTGTTGCCTCCAGGGTAGATCGCCTGGATGACCGTGTAGGTTACAGTGACATGCAAGGAAGGGAGCTGCGGGACCCTCACTGCACTTTGTGCACCTCCACACACACGTGCTATCATGTCCCAGTAAGGGGGGGGCAGAAAAGGCTGGGGGAAAAATGTTAGGCCAGCTTCATGAAGCTGTACATGCCAGCCCTCTGCCCGCACCACCAATGAGATCATGTGCTCTCATCTGGATGCGTGTCACTGTGAGTGCTGGAGAATAGACTACCCCTGGCCCTGTCCAAGGTGGGGGGTGCAATCTGTGGAGGACTTTGTGGGTCACGTAAGCCCTGGGGTGGTGGCTGACAGCAGGGGAAGGTGGGGACAGATGTTGATAAGTTGCTGGTTCTGGCCATAAGAAAGATAAATATTTTTATAGAAAAAAAGATGATCTTGCCTGTGTTTGACTATGCAGATGTAGCCTGCAGTGCTGCCCCAAAGTTTAAACTTGCCAAGCTGGACCCTCGTTTTCGTTCCTTCTGCTGCTTTGCCCTTTGTGCTTCAGCCCTCACCCATTACTGCTCTCTGTATGCTAATATCTCTTTCTCCTCCCTGGAGGCCTGGTGTCTCTCACACTGTTCTTCATTCATGGCTTTCTCTCTTTCCACTTACTGTACATCTCCTCTCTGTTTAACCCACCATCTCCTCCTCCTCCTCCTCTCTCCATTCATCTGCTGTGCATTCGTTTCAAATCCCTCACAGTCAGTTTGTAGCAGGCCAGTCTGCTTTCTCTGTCCAGTTCCCACGCTGTTGAACAGCCTCCCTCTCCCTATTCATCTCTCTCACTCCCAGCACTTTCCCAAAGCACTCTTACCAACACACTTCTCCAAAGAATGAGCCTGCAGCTAGGCTTCTTCCTCTTCTCTCCACATTACATCAAGCTTTCCTACTGTATCAACCCTCCTCCGCTATTTTACCCATTGTTGCCTTTTAGTCTATTGTGTACCTTATAACTCAGTGTACTCTGTAATCTGAATTTTACATCACCATGACTCTATTAATATTTTGCCAAACGTCAGCGGCACCATCCCTTAGCTTGCATCCTGGTTTCCCATAAGCAGTGTAATTTGTACACTTTTACATTGTGTTTTTTTTCTTTCTCTGTTCATTATTAGCACTGTGATTTAATTGTTAATGTTCATGTACCTGTTGTGATCATGTTGTTATTGCTGTTTCACCCCCTCCGCTGTATACTTTCCCCCAGGGTTGCACCTGGAAGTGAGCCCTGGCTCAGAGTGCACTATTCCAGCCACCAAATTTTAAATAAATAAATACACCAGTAAATAAATAAATTAAAAGATAGACAAGGATATTGAAAACATGGGCCAAAAGCAAAGATCAGTGGGGTGCAAAGTCATTATGTCTGGAAATATTACCTGCACCACAAGCATCCTGCGGCAGACAGCCCACAATTAATGTAACAAATGCATGGCTCCATAACCAGACAGCACACCATTAATGCAACAAATACTTGGCTCCATAACCAGACAGCACGCCATTAATGCAACAAATACTTGGCTCCATAACCAGACAGCACGCCATTAATGCAACAAATACTTGGCTCCATAACCAGATAGCCCACAATTAATGTAACAAATGCATGGCTCTATAACCAGACAGCACGCCATTAATGCAACAAATATTTGGCTCCATAACCAGGCAGCACACAATTAATGCAACAAATGCATGGCTCCATAACCAGACAGCACTCAATGCAACAAATGCATGGCTCCATAACCAGACAGCACACAATTAATGCAACAAATGCATGGTTCCATAATCAGGTAGCACACAATTAATGCAACAAATGCATGGCTCCATAACCAGACAGCACACAATTAATGCAACAAATGCATGGCTCCATAACCAGATAGCCCACAATTAATGTAACAAATGCATGGCTCTATAACCAGACAGCACGCCATTAATGCAACAAATATTTGGCTCCATAACCAGGCAGCACACAATTAATGCAACAAATGCATGGCTCCATAACCAGACAGCACTCAATGCAACAAATGCATGGCTCCATAACCAGACAGCACACAATTAATGCAACAAATGCATGGTTCCATAATCAGGTAGCACACAATTAATGCAACAAATGCATGGCTCCATAACCAGACAGCACACAATTAATGCAACAAATGCATGACTTCATAACCAGACAGCAACAATTAATGCAACAAATGCATGGCTCCATAATCTGACAGCAATAATTAATGCAACAAATGCATGGCTCCATAGCCAGACAGCACACAATTAATGCAACAAATGCATGGCCCCATAACCAGACAGCACTCAATTAATGCAACAAATGCAGGGCTCCAAAACCAGACAGTAATAATTAATGCAACAAATACATTACTCCATAACCAGACAGCAATAATTAATGCAACACATGCATGGCTCCATAACCAGACAGCAATAATTAATTCGGCAAATGCATGGTTCCATAACCAGACAGCACACAATTAATGCAACAAATGCATGGCTCCATAACCAGACAGCTAAAGAGAGGATTGGCTTTTAGAGAAACTGGAATGTTTTCTAGACTACAACTCATGTATATGCTTGGAATGTGTTGCATTTAAAGAGGACAGGATTAAGAATACTGAGAAAAATAATTTAAATGTTACAGTAAGGACTTTAAACTGAATACCCTAGTGATAAGGGGTGGAATATCATACCTGATGATCAACATTGTGGCACCCAATAGCCAGAGCAGAACTGGCACAAAGGAATAAACAAAATCAACCCTAATGCCAACAGGGCATTGAAGGGACTCAGTCAAGTCACACAAAGGCAAAGGTTTTAGATTTCAGGAGGGAGGACTTTGCAGAAATGGGGAGATGTATCAGTGTAGCCCTGGAGAAGAGGGAGGTGGGGGTTGAAGAACAGTGGGAAACTAAAAAGGAGCCATAGTGAAAGTGACAGCCCAGGGCATCAGGTTGGTGTCCAAATGAAGAGGAAGGAAGCCACTATGGTTCTCGAAAGGGTGGCAGAGACAAAGTAAGGGCTAAAGGGTGAGTTTCAAGAAGTATGGGACCCAAAGGGAGGAAGACATGGAGGTGTACCTAGAGTGTCTAAGGGAAGTGGTTAAGGCTGTTAGGAGTGCAAAGGTGGACTGAGGAGGGATTATCGCAGACAGTGAAGAAAGGGGACAAGACATTCTATAGGTACATCAGCAAAAGAAGAAAAACCAGTGGGGGGATTGTAAGGCTCAAAGGGGATGAAGGAGAGTGTAAGGAGGGAGACCTAGACACGGTGGAAGTACTGAATAAATAATTATGTTCGGTATTCACTGAAGAGAGGGAGGGTCAGGGACCACAGCTGGGCTACAGATGCGGGGGGGGGGAGGTGGACACCAGTCCATTCACAGTGGAGAGAGTCCTGGAGGAGCTCACAAAACTGAAGGTGGACAAAGCAATGGGGCCAAATGGCATACACCCGAGGATATTAAGGGAGCTACGAAGGGAACTAGGAGCGCCTCTGGCAGCCATGTTCACCGAGTTACTAAACACAGGAGAGGTTCCAGAGAACTGGAAGAGGGCACATGTAGTCCCTCTACACAAAAAGCCGTAGTAGGGAGGATGTGGGGGAACTATAGACTGGTCAGCCTCACCTCAGTAATGGAGAGAGATGGAGGCACTGCTGAAAGAAACAGTAGTGGCACACCAGGAATCAACATTGCCCAGGATCTAAGGCAGCGTGGATTCACAGCAGGAAGAGCTGTCAAGCAATCTGATAGATTTTTTGACTGGTGTGAAGGAAGTAATCAGGTGGGGCTGGTGGACATCGCCTACCTTGATTTCAGCAAGGCCTTGACACCATCCCACATAAAAGGCTGGTTAACAAGATGGGCAGTCTGGGCATGGGGCACAAGGTGGTAAACTGGGTTAAGAACTGGCTAACAGACAGGAGGCAGAGGGTGGTGGTAAATGGGATCCAATCTGGGGAGAGGGGGGTGACCAGCGGGGTAGCTTAGGGATCGGTCCTTGGGCCAGTTTTGTTCAATGTCTTCATTTGTGACTTTGCGGAAGGGCTGGAAGGAAAGGTCTGCCTGTTTGCAAATGAAACGAAGATCTGCAACAGGGTAGATACTCCAGACAGAGTGGAGAAAATGAGGGACCTGGGGAAGCTTGAAAAATGGTCTGAGATATGGCAACTGAGGTTCAATGCAAGAAGTGCAAAATAATGTACCTGGGATGAGGGAACCTGGGGAGAGCTACAGGATGGGTGGGGAGTTGCTGATGACCACCAAGGAAGAAAGGGACCTGTGAGTTATTATTTCAGATGACCAAAAGGTGTCTAAGCAGAGTGCAAAGGCTGCAGGGAGGCCAGTGGCTTGCTGGGTGCCCAGGCAGGGGTATCACTAGTAGAAGGTGGGAGGTAATGATGCCATTGTATAAAAAGCTGTTGAGGCCTTCCCTGGAGTACTGTGTGTGTTCTGGACTGGAAGAGGGCACATGTAGTCCCTCTATGCAAAAAGCGGTAGTAGGGAGGATGTGGGGAACTATAGACTGGTCAGCCTCACCTCAGTAGTGGGGAAGATCATGGAGGCACTGCTGAAAGAAACAGTAGTGGCACACCAGGAATCCAACATTGCCCAGGATCTAAGGCAGCGTGGATTCACAGCAGGAAGGCTGTATCAAACGAATCTGATAGATTTTTTTGACTGGGTGACGAAGGAAGTAAATCGGAGGGGCTGGTGGATATCGCCTACCTTGATTTCAGCAAGGCCTTCGACACCATCCCACATAAAAGGCTAGTTAACAAGATGGGTAGTCTGGGCATGGGGCACAAGGTGGTAAACTGGGTTAAGAACTGGCTAATGGACAGGAGGCAGAGGGTGGTGGTAAATGGGATCCAATCTAGGGAGAGGGGGGTGACCAGTGGGGTAGCTCAGGGATCGGTCCTTGGGCCAGTCCTGTTCAGCGTCTTCATTTGTGACATTGCAAAATGGGCTGGCGGGAAAGGTCTGCCTGTTTGCAAATGAAACCAAGATCTGCAATGGGTGGATACTCCAGACAGGGTGTGGAAATGAGGAGAGACCTGGGGAAGCTTGAAAAATGGTCTGAGGTATGGCAACTGAGGTTCAATACAAAGAAGTGCAAAATAATGCACCTGGGATGAGGGAACCCTGGGGAGAGCTACAGGATGGGCGGGGAGTTGCTGATGATCACCAAGGAAGAAAGGGACCTGGGGGTTATCATTTCAGATGACCTAAAGGTGTCTAAGCAGAGCGCAAAGGCTGCAGGGAGGGCCAGTGGCATGCTGGAGTACATAGGCAAGGGTATCACTAGTAGAAGGTGGGAGGTAATGATGCCATTGTATAAAGTGCTGGTGAGGCCTCACCTAGAGTACGGTGTGCAGTTCTGGAGGTCGCACTTTTGTGAGGACATTGATAGGATGGAGGTGGTCCAGAGAAGAGCAATTAAGATGTTACAGGGCATGCACTGGAAGACATATAAGGAAAGATTAAAGGACCTTAATATGTACTCGCTGGAGAAAAGGAGGAAATGGGGTGACATAATAGAAACATTCAAGTACTTTAAGGGCATAAACAAGGCGCAGTGGGGAGACATCTTCCAATATAGGAGAAGTACAAGAACGAGGGGGCATGATATGAGGTTGGAGGGGGCAGGTTGAGGGGAATTGTGAGGAAGTTTTTCTTCATGGAGAGGGTGGTGGACACATGAAATGGTCTGCCACAGGAGGTGGTGGGAGCGAGCACGGTGGAAGGATTTAAAATGCCTGGGACAGACATAAGAGAGAACTTTAGAGGTGGGAAGAGGAGGCGAAATGCAGTGACCAGGTAGGGTCAGAGGTCAAAAACTAGTGTGAACTTACAGGCAGACTGGGTGGGCCTAAGCAGCCTAACATAAGTTAATGACAGATAAGGACCACAAGACCCTCCAGTCTGCCCATTTTTCTGCCTTAGTAAAGGCCTATGGCAACATTCACAAGAAAAAAAATGGGCAGACTGGATGGGCCTTGTGGTCCTTATCTGCCTTCAACTTCTATGTTTCCTTATTCAAGGACAATTTATGTTTCTATGTAACACCAGGTACTGTCTGCAACTAATACTAAACTCTTTTAACTTCTGTTTTATTATTGTTTGTGTAAATATATGTTTATTAAAAATTGTGCATTCATAATACAGTAGCATTCCAATGTGCGGGATGTCACCAGTATAGAATGATGCTCCCCTCCCACCATATACAGCATTGTGGGTAGGAAAAGCACCAGTTTATCATACACTCTCCTTTAACCTATTCAAGATAGAGTAGTGGAGGGTGTGGTGGAGTAGCTAGGGTCATTCTGATTTCCACCCCTACTGCCTCCATCAATCATGCTAATGCTTCCCTGTCACTCTGTCAAAGCAGTCCCAGGCCCCGGCATATCCCAGCCAGCCCATGGCACACAGGTGGCATCACCCTGCATGACATAAGTCTCTCAAGCATTCCACCATGATGTATAGATCTCTGCCCACTTACTGACCAAAATGTGATCCTCTCCATTTTATGTAAGTCATTTACTGTCTCCCTCCAGTGTCCTATTTCAACTGGTTGGTCTGTTAACCATTTTTGGGTGTCGTTTTCTGCTGCTGTAAGTGTAGGCCCAACTTAGTGTTTGCTTGGATAGTGGTTTTGTGGATCCGACTATCCTCCATCAGATAGGCTAGTATCCGACCTAGGATCCGACGAATGGATCCGGTGGTCAGATCCATCAGATGGCACCACCTCGACTAGATAGATTTGATGGTTGGATCCATCGGATCCCTAGTGAGATCGATCAGATCCAGGTTGGATCCTCGGATACCTCGAATAACTGCAGTGGATCCTAGTAGGTCGGATCCTTGCTCTGATTTCTATGCCATCCAAGGTGTCACCAGGTGTGAGAACAGGATAACACAATTTTAGGCAGACCACAAATCAGGTACATAAGAAACGCACTGTTCTGTTTATCATTTTATTTTCATCAAGTAAAATATACAGAAAGCAAAATGGTAAGTCAGACAACTGCTTAGCTTCAACAGTTTCCAAGGCTTTTTCCTCAGCCTAACAGTGTGAAAGCACACACTACCAGGAGGTCTTTCACCTTCCTCAGTCAGTATTCAACTGACCACCCTATCTGTGCTCTCTCAACACTAAGGTAGGGCTTTTTATAAGCTCACTAGAAGTTGGCAAATTTTTCCACTGCCTTTTGATTAATAGCAAACATAACATAAAACTAACCACTAGGGGCCACTGTTACTCCATAGAGCACAGTTATTTGTCAGCCACCTGGAGCACAAACATAACTTGTTTACAACATTGGAAAGGTCAGAGCTGAGGGCAGAAATTCTGTGCTTTCCTAAACTCTCCTGCAGAGTCAGATTACCTCATGCTCTCTGCTACAAAATATAACTTAGAAGGGGCTGCTAACATCTAGAAAAAACAGACACAAGTTTTTGTTGTTCTTCTATTAAAACTACCCCTTAGTTTTGTAACTATACTCTTAGTTTTGTTATAGCCAGTCAAGCGGCATATTGGACATTATGCAAAACATGTAAACTGCTTGGGAAGGGTTTCAATTTATTCCAGGGTGTCCACTATGACAGGGGTCACCCTGTCACACATCACCCTGCATAGGAGGGCAACTGTCCCTACGGTTGTCCAAATTTCAACTAACACTCTGGAAGTGTGTGGAGCTCCGGTCCACCCTTACCAGAAGCTCCATCTCAGGGTCCCTTTCATGAAAATATTTGTAAAATATCCTACTCATAACAATACAAATGCCCTGAGACATCTCAAATCATTCTGAAATTAATCTCTCCATTAGTAGACTACAACATTATCGTATACATTTAGGAGAAAGAACCATGAATGGCAGTTTTATGCCAGCTACTGACTTTCCCTGACCAGATACACTCAAACAGCTGGACAATCCAGCACCCAGGAGAACTGTCTTCGGGGGGGGAACTACCTTGCTCCATCCCCACTTAGACATTTAAAGATAGGCTCGTAACATATCATGCTGTATGCCTAACAGCCTGTCCCTAACCTCTGGGTTTTCATATCAACTCTTGTACACTACTAGTGGTGTTGACTACCACCTAGTCTCCCTTGTTCTATGTGGGAGTCTCCCCCCTCCTCCAAGGGTGCCATCTCTTGCTCTTCACCCTCTGGGTTACTCCTCCCACATCATTATCAGGGGTCACTATCTGTCTGCCCCTAAAACAGGTCTTAATAGTATGCTGCCACCTGCCTGTACATGCCTAGCCAATAGAAATATGGGCTTAGTCTAGCCAAAACCTTCTAATAACTCAGATGCCCCGAGTGACTGGAGTGCGTATCCTCCATCTCCTTTTTCCTATATTTCTTATATTGGCCGCCTGTGGTCCACGAGCACTCACCTAATCCAATCCCTGTCTTGTTTCACTTATTGTGTGGTCAGTCTATCTCTATTCATCAGTCTTGGCCCCCTCCTCTTCTATTTCTGTCAAGGCCTATCTCTAGCTACCTATTTTTCCCCAGGTTTGCACAACTTGCTAGTGGCTGTCAGGTTCCCTCTGGCAGTGGCCACTTTATCGCGACATACCTCCCAGTTTCACTGTCCCGCGCTCCCCCCCCACTATCCAATCTACCCTGGCTGGTAAGCGCCTGCCTACCTACAGCATGCCCCACTTTCCCCACTTCCTCCTTCTGATTCTCCTTTCCATCATCTCTAGCACCTCCACAAACTTCTCAATCTAAAACCCTGCCCCTCCCTCCCCATGATCGCCTAGTCCCTCCTTTATTCTTGCTATTACCCCCACTTCCTCTGAAATACTCTGGACTCACTTCCCCCTCGTACTCCTTGCAACGTTATTCACAGCTTCTAGCCAAGAAGGAAGCATCTTTCAGGAAAAGAGATGCGCAAGAACAAGGGGACACCATTTGCAGATAGAGGGGGGATAGCTCAGGGGCAATGTGAGGAAGTATTTTTTCACAGAGAGGGTGGTAGACACATGAATGGCCTTCCTGAGGAGGTCATTGGGTCAATAATAGTGAGGGAATTCAAGAATGCATGGGACAGACATAAGGCAATTCTTGTGGGGGGTAGGAAGAAATAGGCTATTGGTTAACTAGGATCTGCAGCTTATCCAGTAGGTAGGGAAATGGGCAGACTAGGTGGGTCTAGTGGTCCTTATCTGCTGTCAAAGTCTATGTTTCTATGTTAGCCACCTTGCTTTCCTTCTGTCTCTTGATTATCCACTCACCCAGCCCCTCCCCCAAACACATCATGAATACTCTGCCCACCACAAATATCCTAAACTACACTTCCTTATACTTGCACTCCTATTACTTGCCTCAGGAAATGTACATCCCAATCCTGGTCCCTTCCCCCTCCCCAGCTGCTTTCCTCCCATTGAAGTACAACCTTCCAACACCACCTCTTCCCTCCCAAAAGGCCTAAAGATCCTTCACTTAAATATCTGCAGCCTTGTCCCAAAATTGATCTGTTACAGCTGATGATAATCTCCTTCACTCCAGACATTCTAATCTTAACTGAAAAATAAAATTTCTGATCCCTCCATTGCCATCCCAGGCTATTCCTTAGTCAGGCAGGCTAGGGCAGGTAGGAGAGGTGGAGTGTCCATGTAGTCCTCGCTCCAAAACACTACAGTTCTCTCATCTGCCTTACCCTCCACTTAAAAAGCCCTGGTAGTAAATATTGCCCTGCCTTTCTCCTCCCCTATCTTTATTGCAGGTATCTACTGTCACCCAGGTATCGAGCCCTCTGAATCTATTGACCTCATCACTTCTATAGCTTCCGTCTCACACAAAGGTGAGCTTTATGTATTAGGTGATGTAAATCTAAACTGGCTGTCACCAACCACTTCTAAGACACAAAGTGATATCTCTTCTCTAAATCTCTCCCAACTCATCCAAGAGCCTACCCGACTAAATCACAAAACCCAAAACCACTCACTGTTAGACTGAGCTCTCCACCCCACCTCAGCAAGTCATCAAGTCCGGCACACTCCTGAATGCCCTCAGCGATCACCACCCCTATCTTGTGGGCAGGAAGGTCCACAGACCTAAACCACCACATAAAATCCTGCAACTCTGCTCTTCAGTTCCCAATGACTTAACCCTCTCCTCAATGATATATCCAATTCTGATTGGTTCCCAACTGCATCCGCCACTTCCATCGACCAAGCCCTCACTTACTTCGAAGACAGATTTATAGCTACCTGAGACTTTCATGCCCCATTCAAATGCACTAGAGTCCGAGTTATCCATAATCCCCGGGTCACCTCTGAATTAATGACCTGACTCAGGGAGCGTGATAAAGCATGGAGGAAACACAAGGCCTCTCAGCTCCCATCAGCCCTTACTAACTATCGCAGGCTAAGAAACACTTGTACTAAAGCAATCAGACTTGCCAAGTCTGAATATGTTAAATCCTTTTCCCTCAATAACATAAACTCCACCTCAAATTTTGGAAAGTAGTCCACTCCTATTCTCCCCCTCGCATCCCCAGCCCCTGCGGCTTAATATACAACAACACTCAGAGTCTGAACCTTGCATAGTGGCTCAGGAGTTCAACTCGTACTCACACCTCCTATGCCTCAACCCTTCTAAAATCCCTCCCTCAAGCCTCTCCTCCACTCATTCTCCTCTCCTATCACTCAACCCCCCAGTTCCACCCCTTTCTCATTCTGTCCTATCTCCCTGAGGAGACACTAATGGCCTTCCTCTCTTTCAGTCCCTCCAAAGGCTCCTCTCCAGATGACCTTGACCCTAAACTTCTCTACCTCTCAGCTCCAGCTGTTCCCTACCCTCTCTCTAATTCTAAATCTTTCCTTTATATCCTCCTCCATCCCTACGCCCTGGAAACATACGGTGGTCCTCCCTCTCCCTAAGGGTGGTGATCTTTCCTCCCCTGCCAACTATTGCCCAGTCTCCCTCCTCCCCGCCCTTGCTAAGCTCCAAGAACACCTAGTCCTCTCTCAACTGACCTCTTTTCTTACTGACTCCTTCTTCTTCACTCCGTTACAATCTGGTTTTCGGAAGAACCACTCCACTACCACCTCCCTCCTTAGGCTCACTGACTCCATCCTTTCCGGGATGGACAACGGCCTCATCACCGCTGCCATGTTTGTCGACCTCGCCAAAGCTTTCAACACAGTCTCCCATACCCTCCTTCTCGACTTCCTTACGGCTTCTGGTTTGTCTACTCCTGCTCTTACCTGGTTTAGAGCTTACCTCACAGGCAGAACACAATCATTCAGGATTCAGAATGCAATCTTTCCACCCCTCCCAATTTCCACAGGAGTCCCACAGGGCTTTGTGCTCAGCCCCATCCTTTTCTCCATCTTCCTAAATGACCTTCCCTCAGTCTGCTCCCCCTCCTCTTCTATCCATATGTATGCCGATGACACCATCTTGTTCACCTCTGGCTAAACCACCATTGATGTAGCAACCACTCTACAGCATAACTTCCACCAGGTTCAGCTCTGGTTTGCCTCACGTCAACTATTCCTAAATGACAGAAAGACAGTCTCCATGACCTTCGGCACTAGGCAGAGACTCTCTAGGCTCCACCCCTTACCCTCTTTCCACACCCTTGATGGGACCATCCTTGAGGACACACCCTCTTTCAGATACCTTGGGGTTTGGCTGGACCAACACCTCAGCTTCTCTGGCCACATTGATGCCATTCTGAAAAAACTGTGCCCCAAGCTTGGAGCCCTTTACAGGAACCGTAGTTGCATCCCTCCTACGGCCCGGTGAGAACTTGCATAGAAGATGATCCTCCCCATTTTTGACTACTGTGATGTAGTCTATAGTGCCACTCCCATATCTTCCCTTACCAAATTGGACTGTCTTTTCAACTCCTTCTGTTGATTCGTTCTTGACACCCCATCTCAAACCCATCATTGTGACCTTTACTGTGCCCTGTTCTCCCCGCTCGCTAACAGATGCCTTGCTCACTGTGCTAAGCTAACTTCCAAACTTTGACTTGGTGTACTTCCTTTCTCACTCATGCTCCTCCCTCCCCCACCTTCCTCCCACTCCTCAGATCCTCTGATACTTGTACCCTGCTAGTCTCTTTTCGTAACACCCTCATCGGCCAATCAGGCTTCTCCCATCGTGTTCCCAAAATCTGGAACTCCCTCCCACCTCAAATACGACACTCCTCTTCCTCTCACTCCTTTGCCTCTGCCTTACATAACTTTCTCTCTGCTAGTTGCTCCTGCTACAATCCTCCTTATCTTGTTCCCCTATGAGACTGCTTCAGCTTCAAGAACACCTCTTTCCTGCAAAACCCTCCCCCTACATCCTCCCCCCAGCACCCCTTCCTTTCCACCTTACTCCCACCCCCCATTCCCTCCTCTGTATACCAGCTTACCCTCAATACCCACTCACCGCTGCTTGGACTAGGCCCCTGGCAGGTTTCTCTGCATTCTGGAGGGTCCAGCACCTAGGCAAACACCTTCCTCGCTTCCTACTCCCACCTCATTCTTTCCTGAAAGGGCTGGGTCTTGGCTCCTCTTCTCTCCCACCTCCCTTCCTCTTGGTCCTTCTAGCCTATTCCCCATCGCTGCCTACTTCCCCTCCTGTCATGCTCTACCTCTGCTGCCTACAACGTGCTTCCCTCCTGTCATGCTCTACCTCTGCCTTGTGCAGGCAGGGTCCACAGCATACTGAAGGGACTAGGCCCTGGCAGACCCTTTTCTTCCCCCTCTCTTCCTTCCTGATGTGCTCTAACTCCCACTGCCTACAACCTGGTTCCCTCCTGTTCATGCTTGACCTCCGCCTGGTGCAGGCAGTGTCCCCAGCATTCTGGAGGGTCAGGCCCTGGCAGACCCTTCTCCTCCAACCCTTGCCTTCCCCTCCTCCAAATCCGCCCCTTTCCATCTCCCTGTTTTCTGCCTATGCCCCCACCCACCCACCTCCCTGCCTTCCTAGCCATAGTCATTGGCTAACTCTAATCTCTAATGCATTTATAGTCAACCTTGCACTTTTGTTACACCTTGCAAATTTTGTTCTATCTGTGTCTCTCCTCACAGTCTTTCCCTAGTTCAACCTCCTTGTATTCTATCCAATCATTTTCTAACTACAAAACTATGTCCCACCAAGTGTTTGCCAAGATATTTGTGCTATCGTATCTATCTAGTTGAAGACTGTTAGCATTGCATCCATCTAGTTAATACCTTTCAGCATTCCTCCTTTTCAGTACTTCTGTATAGTCTGCTCACTTTATTGAATGTAATCAAATTGTATATCTATATTGTGTACCAAATATCTGTATACTATCCTCATGATCACCTATCCTCCAGGTCACACCGGGAGACAAGCAACTTGTTGCTCAGCGTGCCTTCCGTGAAACATTTCAATAAATAATTAAAATAAAAATATGCCACAGGCACCACTACCTGGCATC
Source organism: Neoceratodus forsteri (assembly GCA_016271365.2). Classification (NCBI taxonomy): domain Eukaryota; kingdom Metazoa; phylum Chordata; order Ceratodontiformes; family Ceratodontidae; genus Neoceratodus; species Neoceratodus forsteri. Next base: position 5,893,281 of record CM057458.1, read on the forward strand.
CACTTGCTTCATCCAGGGTTGGGCCTCATATGATATAGAACTTCCTTCCTAAGTTCATACCACCATAACCTGTCCCCCATCCTTGATCTTTACATACTCCCTTAACTGGGTTACTTCAGGATCCCCTACCTGCAACTTTCCCCAGTCAACATCAGGAGAACAATCCTTTTTCATAGGAGGAGGTTTAAAACATGCAAAAGTCCCTTTAGCCAAAATGTCTTCTTCCATTTTATTTGAAGTCATCTCCCCCAGTAATACATTACCAGTCAAAGTCTTACCTGGGGTCTTCTCTTCTCATTCGCCGTCCTCCACGAAATAGCAGTCCAGAAAAATGGGCAACAACAGGATCAACACAGTCACAAATGCTCCTTTAGGGGGTCCTCCTCCTCCTCCAGAGCCCAAGGATCCTGCTCCACTGATTCTTCCTTGACATTTTCCGAGTGGGACCTCTCGAGTAGCTGCCCTGGCATCTGCGCCTGTCTCTCTCTGGCGTCGATCAGCCTCCAGCCATCTCCCACTCATCTAGTGAAGAAGCCGTATCAATGTCTCCATTTGGCAATTGGGTCCGTCTTGTCCCATTCATGGTGCTTCGCCCAGGTCACCTTCTCCATCAGGTGCTGTTCTCCTCTTCTCTGACTCTATGCACCTCTGCCTTGTATCCTAGGTACCAGGTCTGGTACCACTGACTGAACTCCCCACTGTTATCTCAGACATTCAGTCAGATCCCACTCTGACACCTTATGTGGCTGGGCGTTGGTATAGGATAACACAATTTCAGGCAGGCTGCAAATCAGGTGCATAAAAAATGCACAGTTGCATTTATCATTTTATTTTCATCAAGTACAATATACAGAAACCAAAATGATAAGTCAGACAACTGCTTAGCTTCAACAGTTTCCAAGGCTTTTTCTTCAGCCTAACAGTGTGAAAGGTCTTTCACCTTCCTCAGTCAGTATTCAGCTGACCACCCTATCTGTCCTCTCTCAACACTGAGGTAGGGCTTTTTATAAGCTCACTAGAAGTTGGCAAAATTTTCCACTGCCCTTTGATTAACAACAGACATAACATAAAACTAGTCACTAGGGGCCACGGTTGCTCCATAGAGAACAGTTATTTGGCAGCCACCTGGAGCACAAACATAATTTGTTACAACATTGGAAAAGGTTAGAGCCAAGGTCAGAACATTCTGTGCTCTCCTAAACTCTCCTGCAGGGTCATAGTACCTCATGTTGTCTGCTGCAAAATACATCTTAGAAGAGGCTGCTAACATCTAGAAAAGCAGACACAAGTTTTGTTACTCTTCTATTAAAACTAATCAAATCAAACTTTATTTGTAAAAAGCACCTTTCTAAAATCAAGGCACTTTTACATAATTAATTAAAACAGATCAATAAATAAACAAATACACTAATTAAAATCATAAATACAACAAGTTAAAACTCATGATTACAACAGCGGCATTAAAAATCAAGGTACGCTAGGCTAAAAAGAAGTGTTTTCAGTGCCACTTTGAGGCTTTGGATGGTCAGGCAATCTTGCACCTGATGAGGTCGAGAATTCCACAGGGTGGGGGCCATAAAACCAAATGACCTAGCCCCAGATGTCTTTAAACGAACCCTGGGAATCTCTAGCAATCCCTCGTTAGTTTTGTAATTATACTCTTAGTTTTGTTATAGCCAGTCAAGCAGCATGATGGACATTATGCAAAATGTATAAGCTGCTTGGGGAAGGGGTTTCAATTTATCCCAGGGGTATCCACTATGACAGGGGTCACCCTGTCATACAAGGCTATCCATTATCTGACCAAAATGATGGTATCCAATAGTATCCAACTTTGTAGGATACTATCTGAGCAACACTACCAAGCAGGTATTTCACGTGTCTGTCTTTCATGCCCCTAGGATATTGGTACAGAAAGACAGAAACAGAGAATCTGACGGCATATAAGGGCTGCTTGGCCCACCCAGTCTGCCATGTTCCCCTACATTTAGAAGAATGCGTCTCTAAGGAGAGCTGGGCCTCTGAATGTAGTACCTCTTCTATATGTATATATAAACATACCAGCAAGCCAGCAGAATAAGGCCATTTGGTCTATCTAGTCTGCTTGTATTACAGGGTCCTCAGCTTATGCTACAGACCCTGCCCCCCAGTCCCCCCATCCTTTCCATCTGCCCCTCCCATGACCCATACATTCCTCTTATGTCTATCCCCTATTTAGCCCTTTCAAGAACTTGAAGGTCTCTATCATGTCCCCTCTCTCCCTCCTCTCTTCTAGGGAGTACATCCTCAGGGCCCCAAACCTCTCTTCATATGTTTTACACTGCTGACTCACAGTCATATTTGTTGCCCTTCTCTGGACCTTCTCCAGCAGGTTGATGTCTTTTTGAAGGTAGGGACACCAGTATCTTGCTCCATACTCAAGATGTGGCCTCACCAGTGATCTGTACAAGGGCAGGATAACCTCCTTCTGCCTACTGCTGATTCCTCTGGCTATACAGCCCAGCATCTTGTTTGCCCTTGCTGCTGCTTTTTTTGCACTGTGTGGAGAGCTTCAGGTCATGATCATCACTCCCAGATCCTTCTCCTCCTCTGTTGCTGCTACCCAGACTCCTTTCCGGTAGTACTTTGTCCTTGGATTCATGGCTCCAATGTGCATAACTTTGCATTTCTTGGCATTGAAGCCAGTCTGCCAAATCCTGGACCACCTTTTAAGTTTTCTTAAGTCTTTCTGCAGGTCCCGTATCTCTTCTACTGTGTCCACCCTCCCACAGAGTTTGGTGTCCTCCACGATTAGGCACATTTTGTCCTTAATGCCATCCCCAATGTCATTGACATTGAATTACACCATCCCCAGCACTAAGCCCTTCGGCAACTCACATGGTGACTTCCCTGGTGCTAGAAAACTCTCCCACCACCACTGTCTGGGTCCTGTCTTAGCCAGCTTTCTACCCACCTGGTCATTTCCCCAGGCCCGAGATCTGCCAACTTCCTGATCAATCTCTTGTGGGTTACAGAGTCAAAGGTCTGGCTGAAGTTGAGATAAAGGATGTCCACCACCTGGCCCCTGTCCAGTCATAGAAGTCTATCAGATTCATTTGACACAATCTCCCTCCCATAAACCCATGCTGCCCCTCATCCTGGAGACCATTCTTCTCTAGATACCCTAGCAACCTTTCCTTAAGTATGGTCTCCATGAGCTTGCACATGATTGAGATCAGACTCACCATTATGTAATTCCCTGGGTCATTCTTGGGAGCACTCTTGTGGAGGAGCACCATGTGTGTTGTTTTCAATCCTGCGGTACCAAGCCCGACTCAGGGAACTACTAAACAGGCCATAAGTGGCCCCACAAGCTCCTTTTCAGCTCCTCAGTACCCTTGGGTGTATGCCGTCCAGGCCTAGTAGTTGCCCACCTTCAATACTAGCAGCCCCTCCCTCACTCTATTCTTCTCTATCACCACATCTGTGCTCCCTTCTGTCCTAGCGTGCTCTGCATGTCAGGCCCTCTGCTCCCACAGTGCTAACCTCGAGTGCAATAGGTGTGAACAGGAGACAGACAGGGTAACCTTCCTGTCTGTTTTGGGTCCGGATCACCTACTAACCTCAAGTCCTGGGGTCAAATGTGAACCTTATGCTAGCACACCCAGTTAACAGGCTCAGATATATATTCTCTTCGGGAAATGCAATATAATCCTTTGCCCAGGGGCACCCAGCCAGGTTTTCAAAATGTACCTACGACTCAATATGAGACCTAGGTATATTCTTACCTTTTTTTAGATTAGTAACACATTCAAGTCCTTAACAGCTTTCAGACTTAAACACTGATTCAGCATTCACATGCAAAAGAAACTGAGAAACACAGGTAGTATTTCAAGGAAAAAATATTGTTTACTAAAATTTGTAAAATAGGTAATATATCAAACACAGAACAATTATATCAATAACTTCCACTCACATAAAATAAATAGGAAGTTACAGAACACAATTCGCCTACCCCAAATACTTAAAAGTTCCAGATGAATTATCTGTCTAAAGTGCCTTGTTACCAGTCCACAGACTACGTGTGTCTTTGAATGTTCAGAGAGTCTTTCTGCACAAACTTGTCAGAGTGCAGCCCAATTCATATGTCAGTTTCCTCCACCTCCTGGTGATGCCACCCATGAGGTCACTGTTAGATCTGTGATCAATCTGTAATCTGAGTATGGGTACTCACAAGGATGTATGTTATTACTGTGAAAAATCAGCAACTACTAATTTCCAAAAATATGAGTCTCTTTGATCAAAGCATTTCCTTTGACACCTCCTAACCCCACAATCTGTCACTGGTTCTCTTCTAAATGAGAAAACCATAAAGGATCAATCAAGTGACTTCCCTTCCTGCTATATCATAAAATGCATATTTAGCTTCTAACTTCAAAAGCAGGACCAGGTTGTAAGGGGTAATAAACTGTCCCACTGGAAGGAAGGCATTTAATTAGGTTTTACTGGCCAGTGTCATGACATCCTCACTGACACCTTGAAGGTCAAAGGTCAAGGCTCTCACACTCTGGCTGCTTGTCCTAGGCAGACAATCACATCCCATATATTTTATTACAAATATCATACATATAACCATACGCTGATGGCAGGCTCACACCTCCCCGCCTCCCCTCTCCCCTGTAGGCACTGGTCCGTCTCTTCCCTGTTGAAGACAGAGCAGAAGTATTCATTCAGTACCTCAGCCTTTCCCCTGTTCTCCCCTACCCATTCTTCCCCTTTCATAAGCCTTACAATCCCATCCTTCTTTTCCTTTTTTTCGCTTATATAGCAAGAGAAGGCTTTTCCCCTTTTTAACTCCCTCAGCTATCTGCAGTTCTTTTTGTGCCGTAACCTGCCGGACTTCCTTGCTTGCCACACTGGTCAACCTTCAGTAATTTTCCCTATCCTCCTCTCTCTTGGTCTTTCTGTATCTCTTTTAGGCTGACCTCTTTTCCCTCAACACCTGGGTGACCTCAGAGCTGAATCAGCTGGGTGTGTTGGCCCTCGAGTTCTTCCCTTGAGCCTAATACACCCTATGTGGCAACCATTGTTCCATTCTTGATGATGGACCATTTTTAGTCCTCTCCCATGTCTGTTTGATGCCCACCAAGTGCCTTTTTAGCACCTTGTCCATCTTCCTGAAGTCTGCCCTCCTAAAATCCCGGTTTTGGTCTTAGTGGAGATGCTTTCCCTGCCCATATCCAACCTGAACCACACTGTTCGATAGTCACTACCACCTAGGGGCTTCTTGACCATTATTTCTTGTATGTGCTCCCCATTCATGAGCAATAGATCAAGGACTTCCATGTCCCTGGCAGGCTCTGTGATGCCCCGAATCAGGAACCCACTCTGCAATGCTTCTTGGATCACCTGACTCCTATGGCCTGCTCGAGGTCCCCTAAGAATGGTCGCAGCGCTGAAGAGGAGTGCATTATGTGTGTGAGGGTTGCCCTTTGCTGACCACACTGCCTTCAGCATGTAGCACTGGGGCTATCGCCAAATTTTGCAGTGATCACTGGTGTTTGGAGATAAGGCACCAGGTGCTTCCATTCATGCTCTTTCCGTATATGTAAAGAGGTGATCTTGCCCGCTTCATAGCAGCAGCACAGGACTCCAACAGGTGCATGTAAGGAAATGCTGAACACCTCTAAAGGCAGGTACTAAAGAGATACAAATGAGATTTTATTACGTGACCATACTGGATGAGCAAAATAATAAAAAGACTACAAGCATGGATGATGCTAAACAAACCCCCGACACATTGACTGAGCTGGTCTTTGTCAGAAGGCAGTCACTCTCCCATTGCTCTCTGGCTTGTGCCTATGCCTGTCCCAGCTCCTCCCCCACTACACTGCTATATACTGTACATGGTATCATGTGGTTGCTTCCCTTTTAATGCCTGGTTAACTATGGAGATATAGGGGGTGAAAACTGAGTCCTTATATGTGTTATTAAGGTAGAAATGGGTGGGGTGCTTTAATGTAATCTTGACAGGGCAGTGGCTGAGACTCAGTAAAATGCTGTACCTGGGAGTACCTAAAAAATGTCCCTCTGCTCCAGCCCATATTATTCTTGGAGCTCTTGAAATGATTTAATAGTAATTGCTGTACAGACCTGTGTGAGACTGAATGATGCCTTCTTCTCCAGCCCTGAAAGAAATCATCCAGGTGGGCCTGTAGAAATCTCTCCAGTTGTGCCACTAGGGTTACCACCTGTCCTGATTTTCGCAGGACTGTTCTGATTTGGGCAGCTGTGTCCTACAAAAAAACATGAAAAATACTAAATGTCCTGACATTGTAGTAGAAAAAATATTTTCTGACTTTCTTCTAAATGTTGCAAAAATCTATAATACCTTACCTAAAAGACTTGAAAATGATAAGAAACACTAGAAGCAACTAAAAAACTACAACATGTAGTCTTAATTCTGATTATTTAGAGAAAGCAAGTCTGATGCATTGGTCGAGGTTACATATTGCCCTGTGAAAAATCATGTTTCAGTAAGAAATGTCCCACTTTGGGCTTCCTAAAAGGTGGTAACCCTATGTGCCACTGGGCACACCTATATTACCATGAGTAGTAGGGACATTTCTGTAACCATTGTCTGCCAGACTTCCCACCCTGTTAATCCAGGGATTTGATGCGCTAAGTCTCCATCGGGGGAGGGAGGGTGGTGGCCTAAATATGTACTTGGTCAGGTCCTAAAACAGAAGAATGTCTGGTTCCATTTCAAGCCATTGTGGCCCTTTCCCCACCAAATGCCATTAAAAGAGGATGCACAACTGGGAGGCAGTATAGTATGGTTTAAGGTCAGGTAATGCAAGGCCCCCTCAAGATTCTGATAGTATCAGGGTTAGAAATCTAATTCTGGGTCACCTGCCATTCCAGATGTACCTAGAGAGGGCAGCTTTCCATTTTTTCCAGTTCCATTCTGGTATAGGGAGGGGGATGAGCTGAAAGACATACAGAAAGTGAGGTAGGGTTATCATATGGCCTGAGTTGACCCGTCTAATCAAGCTGAGGGGGAGGTTTTGCCATTGCTGAAAATTTGCTGGCATTTGGGCTGACGGGACCATAGTTGGCCTCATATAATTTGTCCAGTATAAGGAGCAGCTTGTTGTCCAGATATTTAAGTTCTTGGAGGTTCTATTGAAAAGGGAACTGTCATTTCAGAGGTGATGGAGGAGACCAAGACATGAAGAGCGCCTCTGTTTTATTGGTGTTCAGCTTTTAGGTGGAGAGATCTCACTAAACTTGTTTAAGATGGTAAAGGTCTCTGGTAGGGAGAATTCCAAATCTGTAATGTATAGCAGGACATCGTTGGCATACAGAGCCAGCCTATATTCCATCCCTCCCCAATACGTTAGCTGGTCACCTTGTTACACTTTAATGCCTGCACCACAGGCTCGAGATATATATAGCAAAGAGCAGGAGGGAAAGATGGCAGGCCTGCCTTGTGCCCCTAGCAAGCATAAGTATGAATGTATATCTCTGTTTATCTTTACAAAAGGCTGGGGTGGGTAAGGGGTGCTACAGCCGCTACAAAAGGGAAACAAAATCAGCCAAAGATCTCACTGTCTCCAACACCGCAAACATATAGGGCCAGGACGCTCTATCGAATGCTTTTTCAGCCTCTAAAACTCAGATGGCTGCTTATCCTTCCTCCCCCACCAAGTGTCCATACTATTGCAGAGTTTGGTGTCATCTGCAAAGTAGAAGGCTTTCTATCCCAGTTCCTCTGCAGTATCACTTATAAAGATGTTAAAGAGGACTGATCTCAGTGCTGATTCCTGAGGCACCCTGATGGTCACCCTCCCTTCCTGTGCGTGAACTCAGTTTATCACCACCACCCTCTGCTGCCTATCCCTTAACCAATTTCTCACCCAGTTTACCACCATTGGACCCATGTCTAAGCTACCCAACTTGCTTACTAGTCTCCTATTTTGAATGGTGTTGAATGCCTTACTGAGATCTAGGTAGGGTATGTCCACCACTGTACGCTGATCTAGCTCCTCGGTCACCTAGTCAAAGAACTGTAATTGGGAGAGTTTGCATAAGTAACTGGGTGATATTGTATTGGTCACTCCTGTCAGTTTATACCCCACCAAGGGACACAGCTACAGGCGTTGACACTGTTATTGACTATATCTCCAATTTACCCAATCACCCCGAGGTTGTCACACTAGAAGACTTTAATATCAATTGGCAAGCACCTGAGACTGGCCCTTTTAAGGATGTCACTGCAACTGTTGGCCTCACACAATTGGTTCAATCTCCTACTAGAATTAACTATAGAACTGGTACCCACACCTTATTAGACCTCATTCTCATTAACCACCCCGAAAGTATAAAGGACACTCAGGCTGTTTCTGACTCCCTCAGCAACCACTCCCTAATCGTGTGTCAGTGGTTGTGCCAGCATCCCAAACCCCCTAATAAACCATCCTACCAACATGTTCTAAGGTGAGGGCAACTTGAGCAATTTCAAGATTATCTTCTCATGTGCGACTGGTCAAGAATAAAAACAGCAACAAGTGTTGACCGAGCGCTAGGGCAATTAATCTCTCTGTTTAACAAGGCATGTGATATCTTTGCCCCTTTCGGAAAAAAGAAGACCAAATTGCCCAGCAACCCCTGGATTACCGCACCCTTCCTAAGCCTCATGGCTTCCCGTGATCATCTCTGGCATGTAGCCCAGGCCACAAAAAACCTACATACTTACAATGCTACAAGGAGGCTAGGAATGCCTGCACTTGTGCAATATGCCTTGCTAAAATTTCCCACTTCCAAGACCAAGTTGCTAACTCCTGGGGAAATAGCAGAAACTTCTGGGAGAATATCAATAACCTCATTGGCAAGCCCAATAAGTCCCCTCCCTCGGTGCTCAATATTCATGGTGTTACCACTCAGGACCCTAAAGAAATTGCAAATATTTTTAATACCACCTTCATGGACCTGAGTGGGGTACTCCGTCCCAACTTCTTTGATGATCCTCCCTGTTTGAACAATATTAGTAAAGTTAATCCAACCCTGAACGTGCCCCCTTTCTACTTCAAGACTATAACTACCGTGACAGCTAAAAAATACTTACTGCGTGTCCTTAGCAAAGCTAGATTTAGCAATGACAGCCTAGATCTTAAATTGCTCCACTTCACCCTTGACTCTGTCCTGTCACCTCTCACCAAGATACTCAACCTATCCCTCTGTCTTGGTGAATTCCCCTTGGTTTGGAGAGCGGCAGTTGTTACTCCCATTCACAAGAGTGTTGATAGGGCCACTCACTCCAACTATTGTATGATTTCCATTTTGCCACCCCTCTCCAAAGCATTAGAGAGAATAGCTGCAGACCAGTTGACTGACTACCTTGCCACCTATAATATGCAATGTTCCCAACAACACGGTTTCAGAAAAGGGCATAGCACCACCACTGCCCTCCTGGAATACACAGCTCTCATCCATCAGTCATTGGATCATGGTCACCTTGTGGGGTCAATCTACATTGACCTCACAAAGGCATTTCATACAATCAATCACATCATATTACTTAGGTCCTTACCCACCCTTGGTCTCTCTCATGATGTCACTACTTGGTTTAAAAGTTACCTGGAGGATAGAACCCAAAGAGTGAAAATTCAGGATACACTCTCAATCAGCTACCCGGTACGCTCTGGAGTCCCCCAAGGCTCAATTCTGGGTCCTCTCTTATTTAGCCTCTACCTGAATACCCTTCCACTGGCCTGCCCTACTAACCTACTCCTTTACATGGATGACGTGGTGCTCTTCACTAGCCAGCCAGATCCTCTACCTCTCATTAGCAGTCTGCAAGAAAGCCTCACTGCAGTTGAATCCTGGTTCATCAATCACAAACTAATAATGAACTACAAAAAGACTAAAGTGATGCTCTTTGCCAGCCCTCACAACAAATTTAAAAATGCCCAGCTACTTATCACTAACAACCACAGCTCACCCCTCGAACAAGTCCACAACTTTAAATATTTAGGCATAACACTTGACAGTTACCTATCCTACAGTGAGTATGTAAATCTAATCTCCAGAGCTGTAAGCATTAGGGTTGGACTTCTGAACAGTCACAGGCACAGCATGTCCCAAGAAGCACTCCGCCTAGACATCTCTAGTTCCAGTTTTTCTATTATAGACTTTGGGCTAATAATATATGGCTCTGCCACCAATACCACACTTAAGAGATTAACTGTTGCTGTTAACAAAGCCTACCTTCTAGTCACAGACACCCACCATTACACCCACAACTGTGACCTCTGTGCTGCTGCAAACTGGTTGAATCTTCATGGCAGAATCTCCTACCAAACCTGCCTCTTCGCAAAGAAAATTAGCCTTGGTCTAGACCTTCCCTTGTTGTCGCAGCTCCTCAACAGGACTAACAAACTGTCCTCACACCAGAAGCTCACCAAATCCCACCTTTCAGATCCTTTTCTGCCACACCGCACATGCTCAGCGCTCCTTCATGTTTAGAGCACCATCCTGGCTGAATAAGCTTCCACCTGACCTCCTATCAGACATTAAAATTGGACCCTTCAAAACCAAATTTCAGCAACATCTAATAAATTGCATTAGCTGTGAATGTCCAACCTAAATTACACTCTCTACTTCCCGCCTACCCAAACCTGCTCTCGGGTACATTCTTACTCCTCTCTACTCCCTTACTACTCTACCTCTCCCCTACCCTCCCTGACTATCCTTACTTTGACTACTCCTCAGCAATTTTGATTCCATCTCCCTTCCCCACCTACCCAGGCAATGTTACCTTTTCTTATTCCACTTGACGTTGCCCCCTAGCCCCTCTGTGACTTCCCCCTCCAGCAAATAACCACACCACACACTCTCCCTCAATCCCCCCCACACTCCTCCTTGTTTATTCCCCCCTTTTTTTGTTTTCCCTCTTTTTTCTTAAGCATATCCTTCACATCCTACTTCCATTTCTTTTCGCCCTATCCTTGCTCGTAAGTAGGATGGCTTGGTTGACATCACCCCACTCTATTCTTTGCCGACCTGCTCGCAACCTTGTTTTGGATGTGTCCTATAACTACTCTTCTCTTAAATCCCCCTGCATCCTGAACCTCTGAGGCTTACTGACAAGGTCTTTCCCTCTGACCACTCTTCTAAAGTGTACGAAAGTTGTAACCCTGAACTCATGTAACCTAGTTGTACTTACTATGCTCTTACTATGTAATTGCTATCTAGGTTATTTGTTTGTACAATTTATTCTTTTGTAATTTGTATTCTTGTTTTGCCCTTTTATCTTGTATATTGTTACCTGTTGTTCCTTTCCTCCTTGACATGGAACCTTTGTAAACAAGCCTCTGGCCCAAAGGTGTTATAATTCCGAGATTTTAATAAATAAATAAATAAAAATTAAAAAAATACTGTGGGATTACATTGGTTACTGTGAGATTGCATCTCTAACTGGGGGAGACTGTACTGGTAACAGTAGAGATTGTACTGGTAACTAGGGAGTTTGGATTTTTAACTGGAGGTAATTGCATTGATAAGTGGGGAGATTACAGTAGTAACGGTGAACACGCTTGGTTAGTGTGAGTTTGCACCAGTAACTGGAGGAGATTATTTCACTGACTGTGGGAGTTTGCACAGGTAACTGAGGAGCTTGTGCTGGAAACTGGGGAGTTTGCATTGGTAACTGTGTAGACTGTACTGGTAACTGTGAGACT